>JAWNLB010000116.1:5557500-6757500 GCA_035041595.1 Drosophila basisetae
TTCCGTTCGATTTAAAATAACAGCAAAAACACAAAAAACTATTCGCCCTCATATAAATATATATACACATATATTAATATTATAATATATGTAGTCTGAACTCAGGTGCAAGCAGTGCCAGCAAAAATAAGTATCTCGATCTGTGCCTGAACTTTGCCAAAAAAAACTATACACTTTTCTAAGCAACAACACTGATAGTCACTTGCTTCTTTAAAATATACAAACAATTAGCTCAAATCAAATTTTGACTTGCTGTTTCAATTAATTCAAACGTTGATTCAATGTTGCATTTGAACAACACAAATATATATAAACAATTAGTTAATATTGCTGCTGAAGTCAACACTAAATCGTTTAAGTTATCTGATCGAATTTTGGCTGGTTGATATTTCAATCAATTTAGATGTTAATTCCCTTTTTTAGTCATGCTGAATTTGAGCAACTCAACTCTTAATATTTTCTAATATATCCTATATTCATTTGTAGAACATTCGATAAAGTGTTGACATATTAGAAATATTATTATAACAAAAGAGTAATTTTCTATATCAACTTTTGATTCATGCAACTTTTACTTCCAAAGTCAGACCTGATCAAAGTTTGACTTGCTGTCAAACAACAGCACAAATATCGCTAGTATATGTTTCGCTTATTCCTGTTAGTCTTTTAGTGACTTTTAGATCATGTTATTTTCACGATTATTCATATTTTGCCAAAATGTATAAGCACCCATAAAATAGTTATTTTCGATATAAACGTTTTATTTGTATAAGAACAAAAATACCCTAAAACCATAATCGTTTTTGATGATAGAGACAACATATTTATTTGGACAATTTGCTGGTGGTACCCAGTTTCAGTGCAGTTAGCATCGGGCCCGGGGACAGACGCACAGCCCCCGGGAGTCGCCCTAGCCACAGAAATGCCGAGTTGGAAAACCATATAGTTAATTATGGAAACATTGCTCCAAAAGTGCACATGCGCTGTGTAGAACAGTTTCAAGGGCTGTGCGGCTCGAGACTGAGTGCGTTCAACCAATTGAAGAACAGTTAAAAATGCGGTTAAACCTATTATTAGCTTGAAAGACTTGCGTTAAATTGAAACAAGTAGAGAAATGGGCGCTGACAGAGCCCAAAAAATTTTTTGAAAACACAACGAACGAGGAACAAGGAACGAGCAACGAGGAATGAGGAATGGGGAACGGGGGGAATGAGGAACGGGTAACGGGGAACGGGGAACGGAGAACGAAACGGGGAACGAGTCGACACAAAACTGACCGAAAAAAGGGTAAAGCGAAAAATGCGAGTTGAAAACCGCTAAAGGCAGTTGTCAGTTGTTTTATAGTCTCTGGTTCTGTGGAACATGACGGGATGTGGGGCGGTTGGGAGGGGGGCGGGGTGAGCGGGCAGAGCAAGGACGTGGTCAGCTCAGTGTGTGCACCCCATTGCGTTTATGGTCTGGGACCCGGGGTAATTATAAACTGTAGTTATCGTGGCTGCCTGCTTCGGCCCGCGTCTCTTTTTTTTTGAAGGGGTTGGGGCGTGTGCATTTTCACACCCGCTTTCCCGCCGTGCCTTCTATAAGTGAAACATAATTTTGAAATTTTTAAAATTGCGTTTTCTTTTTTCTGATCGTGTTTTTGTTTTTGCTGTTTTTGTTTTTGTTTAGTCGAAGCTTAACACACACAACACACAACACACACAACGTTTTTTACATATGTGTTTTTTATACTTCACTCTTGTCTCTTGTTCTTCTCTTTTTAATTGCAGATGCCTATCGATCAAGCCGCCAGAGAGGTAAACACACAAGTATAATAAAAAAAACTATGGCAATCTGTTGAAATCGAAATCGAAATCGATCCTACAATCGATGTACTCGGTTCTGTGTGCACTTGAGAGTTTTTAGAGCGAAAAAAAAATAAATTGTTATTAAATTAATTACTTAATGCGGAAATGGGACGAGCCAGCGTACGACAGCCGGAAGTTTTTTGGGAACGTAAACAAATAGAGCGTGTTAATGGGTTTTTTTTCCTCTTCTTTTTTTTGTTGTTGTTTTTGGTTAAGGATAACGCGTTTGGCCAGCTATGCGAAAAGATGTGGGTCAAAGCGAGCCAGTCTAATCAAATTCCACAGACGGTTTAGTAAACACATTTTTATGATCGGATGTACAACAACAACAACAAAACAACAACAGCAACAGCAAATTTTGAACGACATCAATTTGGTTTTTTTTTAAATTTTTTTTTTGTTTGAATTTCTCTTTATTTTTCACTCTAAAATACTCTTGAGCTCTCATCCGTTTTTGTTATATTTTGCAATATTTTTTATTATATTTGTTTGCCTCTTTTGGCGAGCATTTTTGTCTCACACACATTTCTTTTCTTTCATTCGATAAAAAAAATACATTTAACATTTAACTCCGTCAGCTGTGTCAGTCACTCAGTCAATCAGTCAGTTGATGAGTCGCCGTCAGTTAGTTTTTGTCAGTGTTCGCTCAATCGATTGGTTGGTTAGGCAATGCATTAGGTGCTGCTCCGGATTGAAATTGAATTTGATCTCAAATGACAGTTGGCTGTCTCCTTACCTGCCACATTGGCCAAAGCGCCGCTTGCAGACTTGCAGACTTGTGTGGCGCGGCATCCACAAAGTGAGCGCTTTGGAGGCGGGTCCACATTAGCCATAGGATCGATGCAACGTGTTGTAAACGGTCTGACGGGCACACCTTTTACACAAAATTGGCCATGCTTGGCAACAGCTATGCAAATTGAAGGTTCAGGCTTAAATTGAAATTGGCCACATTTTGCTTTTCAAACACAATTATGTGCATAGTATTTTTTAAGCACTTTTAAGTGCTCGAATGCAGCTAATCGCGGTTTAGAGTTCGAATTGATTAATTAACTAGCGGCAATTGATGTTTTTTTCGTAAAGCTCTGACTTTAATTTTCCAAAAATTAGTTGCGAATCAATGATTATCAAAATCGGTCTATTACTATGTATATATATATGTGCCAGGGTATTAATTCCTCGCCTACTCCGAGATTACAATTTTCAAAATTTCGAAAACATAATTTTTTTGTTTTGCACCGATTCGCTGTCTGCCGACTGCAGTCTGCTGCGAGATGTGAGATTTCTAGTCTAATGTTATTATTGTTGGCAATTTTGCATTTTGCAAATGCGACTTAATTGAGTGTAACCGAAAAACAAAAGCAACATTGTTTTTAATATAAATGAAGCAACAATAGATCAATTTATTTTTATAATAAATAATTACACAGCCACCGAAATAAAAGAGAAAAACAAAAAGAAATAAAAATAAAAATGCAACTAATATTCTCTCAGCATCATCACGAGCGAGGCGACTTCTCGAACGGGGTGAATGCAGAGCGTACACACTTGCACACATATAGAAATATATATGCATATGCATATATATATCTGTATAGCAGCGGACTCAGCAGAAGTTTGTAAGAGAAACACGTAGCATGCTGGTAATTTATGACGAGAACTAAATGAGATATTAACACGCCAATTGAAAATTGAAGTCAGCAGCAAGAAACAAGAAGAGCGAATAGCTTCAATAACTACGGGAACTTGGACTCCATATACATATATATATATATATATATATATATATATATATATAGGTATATATAGACAGATGAAATGCACAATTAGCGTTGGTTTTTAGTATTTGCAAATAGTTTGCTGGCAGTTGTTTATCCTGCTTTGATAAATGATTAGCTGACCCATTGCACAGTGAAATGATTGCTGTCCGGCAGCCGCTTGTTATCAGTAACAGTAGTCTCTCCTATAACTGGATTTCTGTTTATCTAGTCACTTGAAATGCAACCCAATACAAGCCCACAAATTGCCATTGTTTTTGTCCGTTGAGCTACATATCTACACTGAGCGAAAACGCTGTTGTTTTTAATTGAGTAAATTAAATGATGTATTCAAGCTGAATAGTTGCATTCCATATTGGAGCACTTTAAATACGAACTAAATAACTTATTTACTTATCCGAAGTTGTTGTTTATATTTATGAGAGATTACGAAAGAAAAGTGAATTTTAGAGTTCGTTCGTTGTTGATTTAAGTCTGATTTAAATAAGAATTAAATATCTTAATTACTTATTTCGCAATGGATATCGTTTTGCGCGATTACCAAAAAGACAAAACACTAAAAGAAAGAATTTCGTTCAATGATTTCTTGGTTTGCGTTTGGACAACTCGATTTGAATACTAAAAGTTGCATTTGTTTCTTTCAGTGTGCTTATGTGACTGATATGTGACTGCCATGCCATGTCATTTGTGCATTTGCATGTCGCTTTACAATGAATGCCAAAGTTGGGCAAGCATTGCAGCTGAGCTCGACCGTTGCGAACAAGTCTATATATGTGTATATATATACATATATAGATAGTTATATATATATATATATATATATATCGACATGCTAATTCTAATGCTAGACGTGAACTGACTTTGAGTCTGTTGTTGTTGTGGTTGTTGTTGGAGAAATGTGAGTCGACTTCAAGCGCCGGCTTCTTCTGAGAAATGCTTGCAGTCTTTGGGATCAAAGGCAAACCACTTTGGATTGGCGCAAATAGACAAGTGGCATGCAATGTTGTAAAAATCAATTTAAATTGTGGATTCAATTAAAAGCTCGCGTTTGCATTGCATAATTGAAATATGGAAATTTGGCTGGCATTATTTAATTGCCGTGCTCCACGTAGCATTGATTTGGCCAAACTATTAAGGTGGCAACGCAGCCATAAACTTAATTGATTTGCCAATTTGCGAAAGCGACAAATGCAGCACACACACACATACACACACACATATATATATATATACATATAGTCTGATATCTGGGCCGCAATCCAGACCCATATTCACACTGACAAATGTTGGCAACGCCCAGCGCTTTTTATGACATTTGCAATTGCAATTGCAACTGTTTGCGAATAGTAGCTGAACCAATTGATTGGAACATTTGGCGACTGCAGCGCCAGGACTTGGTTCAGTTCAAAGCTCTCCTTTGATTACATTGAAATAAGCACGCTGAAACACAGCTGCAAACTGGTTCGGTTGTGGCAGTTGTAGTACGCCCTCGGAGCAAATTGCTCGCCAGTTGTAAGTAGCTACTAGTTGGGCTACTGCGAACCGGTTTGTCTCATGCTTGGCCTGACTTTCTGGCTTGTACCTGACTAAACGTTTGTTTTAACTCTACATATATATTTGGCTGCATTTGAATTGGGTTAAATCCGCCGACAAGTGCATAATCAAAAAAGTGCTCGCAAACCAATCGCGAATAAAACCGAACTTGGACAATGCTGATATGAGTCTTATGAGTAACAGAATTGTAGTCAAATTTAGTTAAGCGCCAAGCATTTTAATCGGACTATTACTTGATTTATCCTTGCATAATCCAAAAGACAGTTATTAGTCAAAACTGATGGCCTACTTAACAAGACAGGCCAAACAAATCTTACCCGAAAAAGTATATTTACAAAGCTAGCAAATTTCGGGCCAACTCGAGAGATGACAAATTGGTTGGTAGTTTTGAATGTTGTTGGCCCACAGGAAGTCCAGTTCAAAATCAATCACGAATAATTCCAAGTTTGAACAGTATTTAAATATTAGTTAAATTAAATCTTAAACCAAGAAGTTTTTATCTGATTTTTATTTATATTATCCTTGCATAATCCAAAGCAAACAAATCTTATCCGAGAAATGAGATTCACAAAGCAAGCAAGTCGACGAAAGTCGACAAATGTAGGCAGTTTTCAATCTACGGCGACAGTTGTTGGCCGACAGAAATTCCAATTCCAATGAAGTTGCCACCAACAATGTGTGGCGCCCCCTTATCGGTGGCCCTGTTAACGAGCAGAGTGTCGCTGTTGTTTGTTGGTTGGTTGCCTGTTGGTTGCCTGTTGGCTGCCTGTTGGTGATTGTTGACTCAAGTCTTCCCTTTCACTTGCTGGTTCATAAATTCATTAACTTCACTGACTGACGACACCAACACAAACAGAAGAAACGCTCTCATGTTTTTTGCACGTCACAGACCTGTACAAGTCCGATTAGGACACGCACAAAAAACAAAAAAACAGCTATAACAAAAGATATATACAAAAGAAAAAAAAAGGAGGAAAAAAACACTTTCGCTAGATAATATTTAAACTTTTGATTACTCATTAACTGGTCTCTTTACATGACCCGGCGGGGCAAGTCTGTGTTTGTTGTCATTGTGTTGGCTGCACAATTAAATCTCGAGTCAGGTCTTACATGCAAATATTGATACTGATGTTTATTGTTGAAATAACTGCAAATATTTGCAATCGCTTTCCGATTGCAACTGTATCGCTCTGGGAACAACTGCGTCCACGCACAATTATAAATTGTTCAATCTGCGTCCACATTTGCTACCCGTGTTTATTTGTTCTATTGTTTGCCACAAGTCAACAGCCAACTAAGAACCCAGTTTTCTGTTTTGCTTCTTTTTTTTTCTCATATATTTTGTTTTTATTTAATTTGAGTAATTTGGTTAATTGTTTGCTGTGGTTGGAGTTTGTGGAGCTGTCTCTGCCTTTAGTCGCTATTTGCATTTAGTTTCGGAGTATTTGCGGCAGACGCAGTTTTTTCTGTTCTTCTCTTCTGGTTTGTTGTTGTTGTCGTTGTTGTTGTTGTATTTGTATCTTTATCTTCTGCATCAGTTGTTGTTTGTCATAACTGCTGCTGCCTGCTGCGCAAACTTGTTTATGCCTTTTGCTAACTACAATTTATGTATACATTTACGTGCGTCAAGTATTTGCTTTGGGCTTATTTAAATATTTGAAAACCAAATAGTAGCATTTGCCTCTGCCGGGTTACAAAACTGACTCGAATATACAGTTTCTTTCCTTTTTGTTTTTTATTGTTTTCTGTGTACACTTTTTATAGCAGATAATTAAAGTGGTTGCAGGTTTAATGGTCAGATCAACGGGGTGCTTCATAAATACTGAACTGTATAACTTTTGAACAAGTTCAAGTCGAAATAAATTTATCAAGCAACACAAAAACTAATAGTCAATTTAAAATAATTATTAAACTCTCAAGATGTAGTTTTTATTTAAAATATCATACATTATGTGCAGCTCAAGAGAAATCAATGCAATAATATTAACCCAGTTATGCCACCACATCTCTCTCCCTCTGTGTGAGTGTGTGTGTGTGATTCCCCATTTGTGCTACAGCTGCTTTATACTGATACCAAGCCAATTGTCATTGCTTTCAACCCAACAGTAACTCTCTGCAATTCCGCAGTTCCAGACCGGGTAGACCGCCCAAACGTGGCCCCGTCGGCCTCTCGTTGCCGCCCTCGCATCTCACCCAGCATCCGCAGCTGAAGAAGCATCGCCTCGACAATGGTGACTATGCCTACGAGAATGGCCATATTAGTGGTAAGTAATTAAAACTCCGTTCAATTCTTCTTCTCGTCATGATCGAGGACATCATGAAATCAATGCCTAATCAATTTCTATAAACAAAAATATATACATAAAAATCCACTTTACAATTCAGGCGCAACTTTTTTGTGTTTTGAAAAGGCTTTTTTCACATTTCCATTTTCTAGCTTCTTAGGTATGCGGTTATTTTGCCCAGTGTATTATGGTCCTTGTTGCACAATTTGAGTGCATCGATCGTTTTGGTATGTCATTTAGTATAATGTTATGGCCGTCAGCGCCACCATAACCACGATCTGATCCAATAACAAGGCGCATAACTCGATTGGCAAATGCCAAAAACGCACTTGAAATCCTAATGAAATGATTTCATTGAAATTGCTCTGGGCTTCGTTGCGGATCGAGATCTGTTTATACGTTGCTGGTTGACTTTGCTCAATCGTTCGATGCTCGTGCAGCCAATTGAAAGTGGCTAAAGAAATGTTTGTGATTTGTGGCTGAGTTGATTATAACTTTGGCGAACGGACACAGATACAGATGCAGACAATGCACAATTGTTTTGTAGTACAACAACAGCAACGACAACAACAATAACAACTTGTAGAGCACGTTGCCAGCACACAGCTCACAGAGATCGCAGCTTGGCTCACTCACACAGTCCCAGTTCCCAGTTCCCAGTTCGCAGTTTCCCAGCTTCAAGTTCAGATAAATGGCCATTTGTCCAAGGCAAGCAATCATATCGAAAACGTTTCGACTCGCCAACATGTGATTTGTACAGGAAACCGCATTTAAAAGTAACAAACCAAACCAAACCAAATCAAGACTGCCGACTTATGACTGCTATTTGAATTGTTTCTTTTTTTTTTTGTATATTTCTTTCTTTCTGTTTGTAATTATTATAAGTACTTACAGATGCACACAAAAGCGAGGCTTACAAAAATTATTGATTATTGATTTTTACATATTGTGGCTCTATGATTTCCTGATGCGTCTGACAACCACGAGCACGCCCATTTCTATTAATGTGTCGGAGCCCCGACGCACAATATCAGAAACATATATCAAAAACATCCCATGCTCATTTTTTTTTCATTATTTATTTCTTTAGAACTATGCGCCGACGGCGCCTGTTCATCACTGAGAACTCGATATTTATGTATGTAATCTATGTGTGTATGTATGTATGTATGTGTGTACATAAAGATTTGCCAAGTCATTCAATCCCTTTAAGGCAGCTGAGAAACACTCGTTGAATTACAGGGCGTTGATTTTTGAGTGATACTGCACTATTCGGCTGCGATGCGAAGGACAAATGCAACTGCATTTTTCTGTTAGTTGATTGTATTTAAGCACTTAAAGCGTTAAAACTCAAAACTTTTAATTGCATTACGCATTTCAAACTTAATACAAATTTGCACTTTAATGACGCTGTCTGTCTGTCCGTCTGTCTGTGTGTGTGTGTGTGTGTGTGTGTAAACAAAAGGTGGCCTTAAATATGGGCATGTATCATGTTATTTTAGTTGTTGTGTTTAGTCTGTGCATGCAGACATTATAAAAGCTGTAGATAAGTATACAATATATATATATATATATATATATATATTTATGTACATCCATATTTATCCATAGTGAACAGGTGGGCGTTCCATTAAATTCAATTGAACAAAAAGAGCTGCAAAGCATTTCGCGAAATAAAAATCGAAAGTGTTATTCGTGTTGAAAGCCATTTAAAATACTTTGAATTGAATAGATTTGATTTGTAGTCTTTTAATTCAACGGAATGCAAATTAATAATTTTTTTTTTTTTTATAATTACATTTATTTAAATACAATTAGCAGTGTCTATTTGACTCCATCATTTTAGTTTCGTTTAACTTTGACGCCAAGTTAAGCATTCAATCAAATCGTTTGATGCTTTATACTTTTGCCTTACTGAAATAAATCGTAATAAAATATAAAAACGGTTACAAATTGTGTGCCAATTACTCGAAAATAGTCTGTATCCAACATAAATGAATTATAGAATATAATAATTTTTTATATTTTAAGGAACAACATCAAAAGCTGAATTTGTCTTTCTTTTTGTATTTAGCCAAACTGCAGAACTGTAGCAGATTTTGTATGTTTGATTGAGGACTATATAAACCTCAGATTATATATATTTCAGATTATATAAATGTATAATAATATATTAATGTTTGTAGTGTGAAACTTATCAGGCATTCCATTCTCCAATTTACTCAAAACTCTTCCGCTTTTGCATACTGCAATCCCCCCTGCAATTTCTATAAACTTCTTCCCTATGTTTGACTGCGAATTATATATATATTTCAGATTATTTATATAATTCAGATTTTATATAAATATGTCAGATTTAGTAAAACTAAGAAAAGTGCGAGAATTAATATGTGCATTGTCGCATTTATTCCTGTTGCAGATATGAATCGGATGGAGAAGTCGCCGCTGTTGGCCAACGGCTATAATCCACCGCCCATTAACCATATGGCATTTATGCAGATTAATGCCCATCATCCGGGTGCGGCGGCCTTAATGTCGCCCGGCATGCCGCCGCACGGTCTCCATGCGCGTCCTGAGAGCCAGATGCTGAAGGCGGCGGCGCAGAATGCTGGCATGTCGGCGGCCAATATGGATGCACTGGCTCGGTCGGGCATCTGGGAGAATTGCCGTGCCGCCTACGAGGACATTGTGAAGCACTTGGAGCGTTTGCGTGAGGAGCGCACCGATGAGCGGCAGCAGGCCATCTGTGCCGGCGGCATCGATCGATGTGGCAGCATTGCCAGCGAACGGGACTCGAAGCCGAGGGATCTCAGCTCGCGCAATTGTAAGTTCGAAATGGTTGCAATGGTTTCCTTGTGCTTGTGGCAAGTGTTGATGTTGTTGTTGTTGTTGTTGTGCGTTGCGTCTCTTTTCCCGCAGGCTCCCCGACGCGCCAGAGTCCCGTGCTGAATCTGAGCAAGTCCGGCGGCAACACGGACCACGGCGGCAGCAATTGTGATGCCGGCAGCGAGCGCAGCGATTGCCTCTCGGCGGCAGCATCGCCTCGCGGCTCGCGCAGCTTGGACGAGGGCAGTCGCAGTGTTGGCGGCGGAGTCGCCGTCATTGGCGTCGAGGACGACGACGAGGAGGAGAATCTGAGCGATGAGAACCAATCCGAAGTCGATGAACGTTGCCTCGCCAAAGACGATGAGGGTGAGTAAACTTTGCGTTTGCGATAAGAAAATAACGTTTACAAATTCTGACTGCCACTCGACTGACGACTCTTTGTCTGTTTATGTGTGTGTGTTTGTGTGTCTGTGTGTCTGTGTGTGTTGGTGTGTGTGTGTGCCTTTCAACCACAGATCTGAGTGACACGGAGCGTGATAATCTGTCGACGGGTTCAGCGGCCGCTGCCGCCGCTGCTGCTGCCGCCGCTGCACACTTGCATCAGCATGCGGCAGCCGCCTCCTCGCATCAGCATCCGGGTCCGGCGCATCATCTGGGCGTTGTTGTTGTCGGCCAGCACGGCTCACCCACAGCTGAGGTGGCAGCGGCCGCTGCACTGCAGCATCAGCGCGCCCTCAACTACTCCCAGTTGGCAGCCGCCGCTGCCGTTGCCAATGGTGCGGCCGCTGGTGCCGCAGCCGCCGTCAATGGTCCACCACCGGCCGGCGGCGGTGCGCTGACGCCCAACGAGGCGCTGTTGGCGGCAAACGATGGCACCGCTGCGGCAGCGCTCGCTGGCGGCCTGGCGCTGGGTCCGCTCGGCATCGATGGGCATGCCGTGGTGCCCGCCAGCTCCACGGAGACGCTGCTACGGAACATCCAAAGTCTGCTGAAAGTCGCCGCCGACAATGCCAGGCAACAGGAGCGTCAGATTAGCTACGAGAAAGGTGAGCCACAAACAACTTACAAGCCACAAAATACATATACGAGTATTGGCAGCGATATGCTAAGCAAGTCGTGCTCAATGTGACCGTAACTAACTCTTTCTCTATCTCTCTCTCTCTCTCTCTGTTTTTTTCTCTCTGTGTACTTTCACAGCCGAACTCAAGATGGATGTGCTGCGCGAACGGGAAGTCAAAGATGCGCTGGAAAGGCAGCTTGTGGATGAACGCAAATTACGTGGTAAGTTCTAAAACTGGAAATAAAGTAACAAGCACTTTAAATACATATAATCAAAGATATATCTTGACGAATCGTTGAACTGGAACATATAGTCATATATACAAACAGTTGCGAAAGAATAGCACCACTTTGACATATTTTGTTGCTGGTCACAAAGCAAACAATTACGTTTGCAATGTTTTAAGATAATCACTTTTATTATATTGCTTCGAATTTCCCCTAAAGGTAGTACTGCTCTTTTAAATATATACATATACATATATATATATATATATATATATATTTTTTTTTATTTGAAGGGAAAGTGCCAAAAAGTAGCCAAAAAAATAATAGCAACACTTTCGCATTATTTATAGAAATCGTTATGATTCATAGATTCGCGTTTATAGAAAATACTATTTATTAAAGTATATATATTATTAATAAAATTAATACTTTAATAGGTTGCACTAATATTTGTTCTGTTTATTTTCTTCATTTCTTGGAAACGCTAAATTATTCTGTTTTTTTTAAGAGTCTTTGACTTTCTAAACCCATTTTCATAAGTTCCTTAAACCTACAAGTGTAATTAATAATTGATAAACATTTGAAAACATTTCTATTATTTATTTCGCAGCTGTATTTGTAATCTAATCTAATTCAAAGCGATTAGCGCCTGAGCCACACAGCCAATTAAATAATTAAAATAAGTTGCTAAAATGCTCGAGTCTCAAGTTTAGACTGCGTTTCTGTGAGCAAACTTGAAAATAATCTGTATATTTAATTTTTAAATATTTGAATACCGATTTAAATTGTGTTTTCAATGCAGCATTGATCTAAAGCTCAAACTATGATCAAAACGCCTTTGGAAATCGGTTCAATTTTGACAAAAGTTGACCATTTTAAGCTATTCCTAAATGACAGGAATGATAGTTTCTATGGGTGCTGTATGAAATAGCGATGCAACCCAGCTGACAACGACTTATGGATTGCTTGCAACGTGTTTGTATATATGTAAATCTGAGATGCAAAGTTGCCTCCTTTTTATTTGTTTATGATTTCTCCATTCGTGCTTTAATTTCATAGTACATTTGTCAATTTGAATTTATGCAACGAGTGTTGTGTGCCTATTTATAGTTTCATATCCGTGCTGCGTGATTTTTGACTTGGCAGCAATCCCTTCTCACAAGCCAGAAGGCCGACAGCGAGCAGCGTCCGCAGAGAGTTCTCTAAAAGAGTGCCGAGTGCCGAGTGCTGAGTGCTGAGTGCCTATGCCGACTCCAATCGTGTGCGCTTAATGTAAACTGACTCAAATGACAATGACACCTGATATGTCCATCGACAGCAGGCTCACTCGCTCTCGCTCTTACTCACTCTCTCGCAGTCTCTGTCTCTCTCTCACGCTCTTTTGGTGCTTTGGTGGTCGTTCTGGCTGTCTGTCGACAAGGCTCAAAAGGGCTTTCTCAGTCCAAGGCTGCCGTTCTGTTCCGTTCCGTTCATTTGCTGTAGCGGGTACCTTTTCAACAGAAATCACAATTCAAATGAATTTAATATCATTTCATTATTTAGTTACACTCGAGCGATTGGCAAAAAGTAGCAACTTCAACTTCAACTCCAACTCCAACTCCAACGACGACGCCACAACATTAGATGATGTCGATGTCTGGATGAGTTCGTGTGTGGACAGAGGGGGAAACGGGGGGAAGGGAAAGGGTGTTTCACTGCCTTTTGGGTGTGGAATTTGAGTTGCTTTTGGTTACAGACAAAAAGTTTTATTTGACGCACACAACACAAAGATCTTTTAATTGGTTGTTATTATGTTTATGATGACTCCGAAAGACTAAAAGGGTTGTCAAACTTTCTGGCAAAACTTTAGGGGTGAGTTGCCAATGTGTCAGCGCGGACAGCAAAATCTTTGCCATACATTTTGCGCTATAATATTATATTTGAAACAAGAAACCATTCAGCCAATTACTCTGATGGCCATTAAATATCAGATATATGTCTGTGGGTGGGTATTGAATAAATAGGATTCGTTTGCCGAAACTAGTCAGGCTTGTATTTGAAATGGATCAAATATCATCCAAAATGAATAACGTAATATGAATATCTTTTGTGTTCGCTTTGTTTTTGGTTTTGGATTTACCAACAACAACAACAACCACAACTACTACTTGGAGAAAAGTATGCCATCAAATTGTGAAATTCAACGTTAGCCATCAATAACTTTTGATTTTAAACAAAAAAATGAAGATAAAGACTCGATCAGTACCTTGAGTGCTTGTATAAGTTTGATATTACACAATCCACTTGGCCCAAATTGTTGGCCGTGTTCAAATTGCAAACGCCTTCGCTTTGGCTAACACCTCAAAGTCAGCAAGGAGCACCAATTTCAATTCAAAAATTTTTTAACTCGGAATGGTAATTGTGGCTAGTCTCACCATTTATTTGGTTTTTTTCTTTTTGTGTTGGTAGCAGCCACGACGTCCTAGCAAGCAATCGCATTCGGAGTTGCATATAAATCAGTAGAGTAGAGCGAACTGCATTTATACTCGTAAATGTTGAAGCCACTTGGAATGTTGTTGGGCTCGTCCCACATTGCCATTTTATTTGCTGTTATTGCAGTTGTTGCAAATTGCATGCAACTATGTAAAAGCCACACAGACATCTAATTGCAACTAATAATAAAGCAAGCGATAAACATCTTGAGGTTGTAGAACACGCTACAAATTGGCCCAAATGCGTCGGGAGCGCGAGTGCATCGGCGCAACGTCGAGAACATTGCTCACTCGGTCCTCAAGCTCCACTGTCGCTGTGTCGCTGTGTCGCTGTGTCGCTCCCCAATGACCAATGAGTGAAATTCAATATCAGCACAGCCCAAAGCACAAATACACATACAACATTTATACGTGCATCGTTTTGATGAATTTGCTACACCCTCAAAACGGCTGTCACCACGCTCCACTGACTTGATCAACGTTCGATTATGTTTCTATGTCTCCACAGTCTCTTTTTGCTCAAATTGCGCCCACACACACGGGCGGATGCGCAGTTGAGCTGCCACAGCCAGCGATCAGCGATCAGCGATCAATCGATTGAGTTCACAGATTTATATCTGGGGCATTCTTGGGCTGCTGCCACACAGTCAAACTTCGACATTTTATCGCAAACTTTGCTGGAAATACAAATAAATAATTATTCAAAATTGACAAAAAATAATATAATTTATTCTAATTTCTTGAATTTTCCAAAAACTTTCTTCTCATGTAAAATGTATTTCAAATCAACAAAATGAATATGAAGTGAATAATTCGTTGGTTTCTAAATATGGATTTTTATCTCGCCAAACTTGAACATTTTCACGCAGCAATTTCAACAAAATTATTTTTACATTGCATTCAAGTTTGACTTGAAAATAGTTTAACAAAAATTACTATTTAATATAATTCATTATAGAAAACTTTCTATTTTAGGATATTTTCGATTTATTGCACATATTTCGAATTATTCAAAAGTAATTTCAATTTAAGACTTATCTTTTTTTAAATAAAATAAAATTCAAATTGTAAAAATAAAATATTAGAGTGAAATTAATTTGAAATGATTTTAAAAGTTTGGAATACATCTAAAATGTGCAATTGCTGAAAATGTCAAATATGACAGCAATTAATCAGTTATTAAAAAGCAACAAAATAATCCAGTGAACCATTTCAATTTTATAAAAAGGAAATACTCGAAATATGTCTCATCTTTGTGGTTTTCCCTATTTATTTTTTGCTACTTTGCAGTGCTCTATCAGAAACGCTTCAGACGCGAGCGCAAGATTCGCATCCGCTATCAGCAGCAGCTGGGCGAAGGGGGCAGCAAAGGGGGCAACTCGAACGCGAATGGCAACAACGTCACCTGCACCGATGCAGAGCTGTGTGGCGCAGGCAACGCTGCTGATGGCAAATGCAGCAGTGGCAGCAGCGAAGGCGCCGAGGCGCTCAAAGGTATGTTTTGGGGCAAAAAAAAGAAAAAAAGAAAGAAAAAGGAAAACGAAAGAAAAAAGGCAGAGGCGAAAATAACGCATGGCTAACAATACCAATCCATCCCTCCCTGCTCCGCTTTTCGCCTCTCGACTCTCTCGCTTGTCCCCCCTCCCTGCGCCTAACGCTTTGATAACCAACACAGCGCCCTCTGTTTTACATTGAATCCCACAGACATCGACTGCGGCAGTCGTGGCGGCAGTGATAAGTCCGAGAAGTCCTCCAGCTCCTCATGTGATGTGACCAGTCAAACGGTCCAGCCGGCATCCGCCATCCGCTCGGACTCCCCCACCCACTTTAAACGCGAGCCGCATTCCGATCACGAGGGCTCCATCGAGCGCCAGCAGTGCAGCAGCGCTGCCCGCGACAACGAGCCGCGCTGCTCCAGTCGGGATCGCGAGGACCAACCGCCCAGTGCTGCCTCTGTGGCAGCTGCGGCGGCTGCTGCTGCTGCTGCCGAGGGCAGTTTAGCGGCAGCCGCCGCTGCAGCAGCTGCAGCTGCTGCCGGCAACGGAAAAGCTCCTTGGAGCTATCCAGGCATCGATTTGATGGCCACCGGCGCCTTCTGGCAAAACTATTCGGGTAAGTTGAGCACTGCTTTATTTAATCAAGTTATTATCAAAATATTCAAGGACAAATATTTAGTTATTGCGGCGCCATAAAATTGATTTTTGTTCTAACAAATTCTTTTCATATTCTTCGAGAAAAGTTTAATGAATTTTCGCATGGATCCACGTACATAATTTCTATCCCTTGGGGATTATATTTAAAAGAGACTTTGTCATTAGTTTTGGGTGTTTGGGTTTCCTCAAAAGCAGATAAAATTTCCATTGTCAGCTTAATGAATTTTCGCATATATCTTTATATATATTTAAATGTTTTCCAGTAGAAGTAAGTAAAAATACAAAAGAGTTTTTAAAAAAGGTCTTTTGTATTCTGACTTGCTTAGTCTACTGGACGCTGACCACGGCCAAGGACAAACTCGAATAGATAATGAAACCAATTATAATCGATGTCGCTTTGCTCGTTGTGTGCAACAAGAAAATTCAATATGTTTTACGTATTCGAGGACCGAGTTAAGTACGCTTTGCCATTACAAACAATGTTGTTGCTGGTTGAAGTATGTTTTCCAACTAAACTTTGGGTGTTTTATTGCTTGCTGGGTTACCTTTGAACCATCTCCTTTGGTTGCATCTCCTTTAGTAAAAAGATATATATTTAATGCAGTCAGCTTTATAAAATATGTTTCTTTTTTTTTTGGTATTTCTTTTGTGTATTTTAAAGAATCCCTTGCACAGGAACTGGAAATGGAGCGCAAGACACGTGCGGCGAATGCAGAGCGGGATGTGAAAAGTCCGTTATCGGAGAGACCAACGGCATATTACAAGAACTCGGTACTGTTCGGAAGTGCTAATTAGGCTCCTGATGCGGTAAGCTCTTGCCAAAGGCGACAAGGATATTTGATCTCAGAGTGCAATCCAGGTGTCGGCGGCGTTTCACAAGTGGGCGTCGTGTGAGGGCGCGGCCAGACCAAAATGCTAAATGCAGAACTCCAACATGATTAGTGCAAAACATATGTAAATACGTATTAACAATTAAAAACAGAAGTCATGCAGAAGTCTCGAGCAGAGATAAATTGCGAATTTTGCAAATGTTGGAAAGCCCTGTTTTGTACATACTTTAAAATAGCAAAAATTAAACACTTCCGATACCAATACATAATGCATAGACATAACCCAGTTGTACACTTAAGATTTAGGATAGCCTCCAGCATTTTGTACATAGGCATACAAAGACTTTTTAAAGTAGTGCTGGATGCCACAAATGGCTGCTAAACTAGAGTTGGCATAGCATTTAGCATTTACTAACTGCGACACATTTTATCATTGCTTCTAACTACGATTCTTAAGCATTTAATTTATACAATGAAATGAATGAATGAAGACCATATGCATATATATATATATATATATATATAACAATTGTATTGTCTTCAATCATCGGTAATCATTTTATAAATCGCTTTTTAGTGTTTTAAATGGAAATGAAGTGATTGAGAGTTAATGTTATAAGCCAAGGTTTTAATTTATTTATTAGCTTAGAAGCGCATTAAGCAAAACTAATCATAGTATTTTATAAACTAAACACTTAAAGTATTCACACATGCTTAGACATTAAACCATACAAAAAAATATAATAAAAAATATATATATATGAATATATATAGTAGCATAATGCAAGAGATGGAAATAAATAAAAATGATAATTAGAAATAATACGAACTTCATTAAAAAATGTGTTATAAAGTCGACATTAAATATATCTATTTAAACGCTTCATATGCTATAATATATATACCTTAAATATTAACATTACATTAAAATTAGTCCTAATAGTCACTGAACATTGTATTGACGACATAATACACTGTAATTCGCTGATCTGTCCCTAATTAATTGTCCAACATTTAAAATAAAATTTTCAAATATTCATTAATTTTCTTATGCAACTGTTTTTTCTTAACACATTTCATATATTTTTTTTCTGAAACCAGAAAGAAAAACAAACTTAATTTTTATAAAAAAAAAACTGAAATATTCCTGCAAAAAATGTCGGTGGATTTGTTTGGGGTGCAGCTAAGCGAATTATAGTGTAAATTGAATCAAAAATGTTAACTTATTGTGCAACATTTGTCGCTCGCTGCAAAAACATACATATTATTACAATAAATAGCATTAAAATAATACAGAATACTGACAGGACGCCAGCAACTAGAGAACAGCAAACATAACGAAAAGTGAACAAGTTTAAAAACAATATATAATAAATTATTATTGAAAAAGCATTAATGGATCAATTTGTTTTAATATGGTATTTTATGACACTAAACTGATTTTTGTTGATTTTTCAGATGCTCGGGGAAATGTTCTTAACGTGTTCATCTATATAAAAAGTTTAAAGTCGCTGAGGTCACTAACTCCAGACCATAAATAGTGCGTGATCGGTTAACCAATGCAATTAAAAAGACAACACAAAGATAAACCAACATTAGCTGCCTGGCGCACGTTGAGACAGAGGCAATCTTCTAACAAATCGGCAATCTCACGTTTAGACGGCTCAGACTTAAACAGTTATCGATCCAAACATTTTTTGCTTGATGATTTATGCGTCTGGTGTGGCTTAAGGGATCAGCTGAATCTCGAGCTGAATGCGAGATTTGCACGGAAACAAAAGAAGAAAAAACCCGAAAAGAAAAAGAAAAAGAACATAACAAAACTACATATTGTAATTATGATTATTGGTAAATTATATTTAATTTACAGTTAAGCGAGCACGTATGTTCGCCAAAGGCCCCTGCGATTTAAAATATTATCGGCCCCCAAAAATACCTTTCGCCTGACCTCAATTATCGATTTAACTTTATTATTGGTTTAGATTTGGTGCTTTTGATTTGGCCACGGTCCTTGGCCGTGGACGTTTCGTGTCCATCTTCAATGCAAAAAAACTTGAAATTAAATGGAATGCCTTTGATGACCATCCTCGCGACGCCATCCAATCGAGAGGCAAGGCCCCAGTGTGATACTTGGGGCATATGTCGTCGTCTCTGGTATTAGGTGGGCAGATCGCTTAATTCTCATTAATTTCTTTTGAGCAAATGTGAAACGTTTAGCTGATAGCTGGTTTCTTCTTGTTGATTGTCAGTTTTCGGCAATCATATTTTATGTTAAATGGCATTCAACATTTCGCATTTGCCTTTGGGTAGCAGCGCATTTTGGCTGTATATAATAATTATTCAAAATTGTTTGACATAAACTGTCTCAGAGAGTTCATTTTGTTTTTATATATTTATTCATTTAATTTTGGCAAATAGTTAAATACAAAATTTTGAATAAAAACAACAACAAAATTGGAGAGAATTTAATTGAAAAATTTCTCCAACATTTGCTGCATTTATTGGGGAAAGCCCAGAAAAAGCCAATCAAAAAATAAAGATAACCGCACAATATGATTTCTAAAATATAAATTATTATTATGGAATTGAATAATTCATTTTGTGTGGCTGTCTTTAATTTTTTGTATTATTAATTTATTTTTTGGGGTTTCGCCACTTGCCCAAAAACCGCTTCATCTCAATTCCAACGCCCTCCCACTTGAACAGCCGCAAAATGCAGATAAATGTTATAAAGCACTCGACTAACAAAGTTCAGCCGAAAACAAATACGCGCAAACTGAAGGCAATTAAAAAGAAACAATCCAATGTTGGTTTGGCATCGCCTAGACACAATTAAAAGTGCAATTTTTTACAAGAATCTGCGGTTGCATTCTACGGCCACCTACTCTGCACCCCGCTTCCGATTGGGCTAATTCGTATCAGTGCAATTGATCTGGGGCTAGTAGGTGCATCTAACTTAACGACTGTCCGAGATCTGTGTGGTTGTGGTGAGGGGCGTGTTGCTTGATCAGCGTTGTGAAATAAATTTCGTATACCTATTGCAGCAAGGACTGATCGACTGATCATCAGCCTTATCAAGCTAATAAGGAGAAATCTGTATAAGCATATCTATATGAATTCATATCGCTCAAATGATTGATCCCAAAGATCTGTTAGAATTGGCTTTGTTATAAGTTATAGAAGCAAAAGTGTAAGCTTAAAAAATGTTATTATTATTTCAACTATAGTTGATTTCTATGTGGCATTTAATACAATTAAATAAGGGCATGAAAACTTCATTGAGTTGCACTTTGAAAAAGTCTTTCGAATTCTGTTTTTCGTTTGCGTGTTGTGCAACATTTGGCAAGAGTGCGGAGTCGCGTTGCCAACTAATTCGATTTCAATGCAGCATTGACTACCAAAAGGATCGAAAGATGTGTATTTAGTTGTTGTTGTTGCAGCACGGTGCGGTGCGGTCTTCGGGAAACATATGTTGCATTAATTGTTCATGTTGCTCAAAAGCAACTCATGTTCAATGAGTTTTATTGCTGCTCAACACACAAACAACAACAGCAGCAGCAGCAGCAGCACAGGCAGCACAGGCAGCACAAGCTGCAACAGCAGGAGGAGAAGTAGCACGAAGCAAATGAAAAGAAAAATTGCACTCAAAACATTTTTCATTACGTGATTTTCAAGCATGCCATGCAGGCGAGCTGCAAGCGGAGATGCTCAGAGCGCCATAAGTGGCGACAGCCGGCACAGCACCAAGTATACAACAACAACAGCAACAACAACAGCAGCAACAACAACTACAATAAACACAACAGCAACAATAAAAGGATTGTTTAGGGTCGCCGCTAAGCCATAAGGATCGACATCACCTTGTCTGCATTCCCACACGCGATCGCAATCGCAGTCGCCTAAGCAAGAGCAGCAACAACAGCAACAAGCAGCAGATACAAATGTATCTATGAGCTGCTCAGTCGCGAATGGCGAAGCGCGACTCAATTACAATTTATTAAAAGACGCGCAACTGATTTATAAGCAAAGCCCCAACAAAATACCCTTTGTGGCCAATGTTTTCGTGTCTGGCCGTTGACGTTTTGTTGCCCTGCCAGCTTGTTTTACTGCCAGTTTTGGTGGGGGCGGCCTATTTGTGTGCAAATGGCAGTCCAGGCCAAAGATGCGCCTTTACTACTACGGAGCCTTAGCAGTATACATAGGTGGTGACAGTTGCTTGTCAGCAGCTTACACAGCGCAAGGAGAACGGAAATATTTTATGTGATTTATATATTTCTTAGTTGAGTTATAGATCGTGTAACTTTCAAGCTCTTTTATTAGAGCTTATTAGGTGGCCATCTTTTCCAGAATGAATAGAATTTTTAATGTTTTGATTTGCTTTTGCGGTGTCTAAAATTGAAGTTTAAGGCGGCAAGTAGACTAGACAAGCTAATGCTGGGTCAAAATGATCAACGAAAATAGTCAATTTGCTCCAATTTGCGAATACAGTAATTGTGCTTCAATTAGAGCACTTTAAACAACAATTTGCATTTTAGCGCGATCTTTGACTCCTCACAGTTAATTTCTTTTAATAAATGATACTGTTAGCATATCGGACTGGCATATGAAAAAGACATTGAATTATGCTCTGCAGATGAGCTGCCTCCGCTGACAATTTTTCACATCGCATAAAAAAACGATTCGAATTCTATGAAAATGCTTATCCCCTATATATGTTGAAGATTAACCCTCGACAGGTGCTGCAACTACTTGGCTGCCCAAGTTGGTCTCAGTTGCAAGCCAATTTGATGAAATAGCCCGTAGTCGCAACGAAATCCGCTCAGGACAACAATAGTAAAACCGCGCACAATGTGCCTCGTCACCTTTTGTTCATATTCCTCCCTTTGCGGATATATACATAACCGTAAAGAAATAAAAAAGAGAAGAAAATATATAAAAAAAAAACACAAAGAATTATAAAAAACATATTTTGCGACCATTATTCCATAAATCCTCGAGAACCCAGGCGATTTGGTGGCTGCAACGAACCCCAGACTCGATATGAAAACGATTCTAATGCATTCAGGCGAACAAGTTGCGGTTGCGCTTGCAAAAAAAAAAACAACAGCAAGGAAAAAAGGGAAGGGGGAAGGAGGAACGGGATGAGGAGATGTACTTATAAATGTAGCAACAACATGCAACTGTAGTCTATGTGTGTACGTTGGTAGATTTGGAATTAGGTTTACATATGTCAAGGGGGCGCGGAAATTGCGGTTGCGATTCCGTTGTTGCTGTTGCTGTTGTTGTTGTTGTTTTTGTTGTTGCAACTGGTGCTAGCCTTTATCAAAAGTCTCTTCAGCTGACGTACCCTGAGATAATGAGCACAATCTGCTCGCAACATTACCAATGCAGAGCCAACCGATTGTGAGGTGGAGACTGAGGTTGAGACAGAGTCTGAGTTTGAGGAGCACCAGCAGCATGCCGGCTGGCAATTCAAGTGGAAGTGGAACTGCCAGCAGTAGTGAGTGCCCTCGTTCTACGCTCTGTTTTGCAATACAGGACATCTGATATTATATTGCTAATTCGATACTTTTATTTTGAGAAATGCGTCAGCTAACCAACTGCAGGACTCTGCTCTGTCTTTTGTTTTCTTTAGTTTCTTGCTCGCTTTTTGCATAATTTTTCATAACTCAGATTCGAAGGTTTTCTTGAATATTATAATTTTTTGTTAAAAAAAATAAAATAAAAAAATGATAATAATAATAATACATTTTGTGTGAATGCAATACGATCCGTTATTCATAAGCATTATCTTTTGTGTGTTCTGGGCACAGAGTTCTCTGGTGTCTGCGGGCTCTGTGCTCTTAACCGAAAGATTTTTACTGCTGGCCGCACTCTGTGCAAGACCATGGTCCTTATTTATTACCGTTATGTGACCAGGCCAGACCACACATTATGTTAATTCACATTTTTTCGTGTGCGCTCTCATTGAGTCCGATTCTGTGATTTACACATGACGCCTGGACACAGGTGACAACAGCTGCAACGTGCAGAGAATCAACGGTGGCAGATGCCAGATACAGTTGCTGGGCGTGGGCGATTCGTGGGAGCTCCCCATTTCCCCGCTCCACCCGTGCCAAGTGCTGGGGATGCGCCCCGATAAGCTCATACATCTTTCAGTCTATGCTTCTCTGAGCTGAGCAAACCGCATCTTGTGCACGTTTCTTCTTTTTGTGTGAGCCCTTGCCCATTTCCCAAGATGTGTGTATATATATGTGTATATATATGTATGTGCGTGTGTGTGTGTAGATGCCGTGTTTAATTTCACAGCAGCACCACCATCACAATATCCATATCCGCTCTCATTCCAGTTAGCCTTAGCTGCTCCTTGGAGCCAAGCGAAAATAAAAGAAATGTTAAATTTCTTATAGGAAGTATGAATTACGGTTTCATTTTTTGCTTGTGATTTTACTCCTGCTCCTGCTACTGCCACTGCTCCTGCTACTGCCACTGCTCCTGTTTCTATTGCTTGCAATGGTTGTGGCCTCTGCTTTGTGCCTTAAACAATGTATGTATACAGAGTATATGTTTATATACTTGGTTGTACATGGTACGAAGTCTTATAAGAATGAAAAGCCCTGCTGGTATATACAGGGTGAGCATTTCTGGACAGATTTGATCACATATCATATCAGTGTTTCAATTGAAATTTTTAAATGTTATCGATAAACATTTAAGGACTCCATATATTTAACGAATCGTCTTTAAATTTATTTTTCAACTTCGCATATAGTTGCCAACTGATTAGAAGCACTTATTCTATTTGAGCAATCTGACCAGCTGAGAGATACCACTTAAGGTACAAAGGTTATAGATTATCATAACCAAAACTGAATGCGTCTGTATAAAAGTTGGCACTTGCCACGCGTACATAAACTCTCAAACACCCACAACACACACAGACATTGTGTGTGTGTGTGTGTGTGTGGCAGCTAGTAAGTTTTTGTTTGAGTAAAATAAACGCCATATTGTAGACATTGTTAAGGTTTTTGAAAATTTTATAATTAATTTTCTGGTTAACATGTTTTTCATATGTGTAAATATGCGCAAAATCCATACAATAAACGACCTTCCTTCCCACTCAAGTTTGCTTGTCATAGTTGTTATTGTAGCTTTTGCTGCTTCGCAAAGTTCCGAAAGCGTGTTTACAAAGCAAAGCCTTTTGTACAAGTATCAGATTCCTGTGCTGATTAAAGAAGAACTCCAAGCAGGCAGGCAGGGGTTTGCTGCGAGTGTGTTGCAAAGAATCCTCATTCCGAGCATTCAGTCCTTTCAAGCAAGCGCACATCAGCTTGGAATATTTGTTAAAAATTTAAACATTATAAATGATTGTCTGCTCATATCCTGAATTTAAACTGTTCGTAGGTATGTATGTTCATATATGCACTCACAAAAAAAATCCACATCAAATAAGAATCGTCATAACAATTATAACTTTTTTCTTTGTAATTCTTAGCTTCTTAAAAATAGAAGACTTGGTGTTGTTATATATTTGTGGTTAGAAATATTTTCTACTATTAAGAAAATCAGTTAAAAAATCATTTTGAAAAGAAGTTTAAAAAATAAAATTAGAGTTTAGCTGCTGTCTACTTTAAAGTCTGCGAACCTCAGTGGAAATTCAATCTACTCACGAACATAAAACTGAAGGACCTCAAAATTAAGTTATAGGAATTTTATAAACTATGTAAACTGTTTGTATATGTGAAATCTTTAAATATCAATGTATAATAATAAGTTTAAGTAACAAAATTACATGGAAACTCGACATGTTTTTTTTTAATGGTTACAAAAGATTTATCAAAAATTAGGAAAAGCTAACATTGAATTTTAGAAACCAACAATCAATAAATTTTAAAAAATTAATTCTGGATAAAAGTATGTAGATTTCCTACAAAACGGGAGAATTAGTTTTTCTGAGTGTGTGTGTAAGCCTTGTGGCGCCACGACTGAACCATTAGGGCATTAAAGTCTCTGCCAGAGAAACACACGGTTTGTGTTTGGGATTGGGACACGCATCTTGTAGTTTTCAACGTCATTTACTTCTCGACTCAATTGAATTGGAAATTCAAACTCTTTTGAAACTGAGAGTGACATGACCATGCCGATAGGTAGCAAAACTGCCATGTCATGCTGCCGCAGAGACTGCATCAAATGGCAAAGTCGCCGTAGATGTTTCGGCTTTTATTTTTCTCATTTTGTTGCATGCTTCGATTTCTTCGCACAATAGTCTTGGCTTGGCTTCTTCTACTTATTCATTCGGTGTTCATTTGGTTGTCGTTATGTATCCTTTTTTTGTTATTGATTCAGTTTTTGGGGTTTGTTTTTTATTTGGTTTTGTGGCAGTCATGGCAAGTGATCCATCTTAATTCATAAAACATTCGTCATCAGTTTTGGAAATGCTATCGCCGCCAGTCCGATTTTTATGGTCGACTTTTTATTTTGTTTGTGCATTTTAATTTGTCAGCGCTTTGGATGTGTGGAAACGTGTTGCATAGAATTGGGCGCGTAGGCAGCTGCCTACATTCGAGCTGATCGATGACGACACTATTTGCCAGGATACACAGTCCATGATGGATGGTCCAGCTTGTGTCCTTCTGGGATAGTAAGGGGGTTTCTCTTTGCCAATCTTTTTAATTTCATTTGAAAGTGCTGCAAGGATACATAACGGAATATCCTTAACCCTATGGAAGATATCAAAAAATGGTTACACAACTAGCTAAAGTATTTAATGTTCTATTAAATTTAAGCAATTCAAATTGAACTGATTTTTTGAAAGGCGCCTCAAATCTGTTCTTTCATCAGTTAGCAATCCTTTATCTAGCTGCTCACATGCCAGACTCAAATAGAGTTCGTAACTGGTTTTCTTTTCTGTTTTTTTTTTTTTTTTTTGGTTTACCCCATGGAATTAATATGCAACCCTTTTATAATGATAAAAAACTGGGATGTCAAACGCGGTTTTGTGATACGTCATCGTGATTTGGCAAATTTGACAGCCGATAACACACCGAGGGTAGTGCAAGAGATGAAGGGGGGTAGAAGAGAGTAGAGTTTTGGATTGAGTTAGGGAGATTTAGCCCTTTGGTTGATTTACGCATAAATTGTCTTACATTTGTGCAATCTTTGTTTGACTCAATTCATTCATTCATTCAATAGATTGCTTTCTAACAGTAGCTGAGATTACAGTGATGATTTGCAGGAATATCAGCAACAATAGCATCAACAACACAAATAACAACACAAACAACAGAAACAACAACAACAGCAATTACAACACTTTGACATAAACACAATCTCACATTGGAGCTTGCGTGCCAAGCGAAGATTTCTCATGTAGTCGCAAATCGAACTGCCAAATTGTTGTTGATATGATGTGCGTGTGTAACTGTTGTACAAATTGAATGCAAAGCACCACGTTATAGTCCTCTTACCCCCTCGTCTGTCTCCTGTCCCCTGTCCCCTATCACCCGTCCACTGTCTGCTCAGCAGAGCAAAATAACAAAAATTGAATTATCAGTGCTGGGTGCATCAGGCTTAATTCGTTTTGGCGCTGTACGCGTGCGCACGCAACTTTTCCAGATTACACTCAACTCCTCACCAGCTCCCCTCCCTCAAGCCTTGAAGACCCCACGCGGGGGCTCGAACACAAGCAACTGACATAATCGTGAAATATTGGCACGCATTAGTTTCCATCTAACTTGTCAGTTTGCTGCTTATAAAAGAAAAATTGTTCAAAAATGTTGAGTAGATAGACAGATGAGAGAGAGAGAAAGAGAGAGAGAGAGTGAGAGAGAGATAGAAAGTAAGAAAGAGTAAGGTATTTGATTCCACTATCAACATTCGCAACATTCTTGAATGTCTATTTTTGTATTTAAGTAACAACATTTTGTATATTCAACAAGTTTGTTGCAAATGTTCGCAATGAATATTTAGTGATTTTTGGCTCTGATTTATCGAATCTCTTATCGATGTTCTTATTTATGGATGATATTTCAAGAATCACGCTTTTTTAATACTCTTTTTATTTTATTAAATGCGCTTTTAATAAATAAGAATTTAAAATTTAAGGAGCGACTTAAATTTTTAAAAATTAAAAGGGCAATATTAGATTAGAAATAAATAACAGGAGACATACATAATGGAATTGAAATATTTTTAGAATGTGAATGGAAGAAATGTTGGCTCTAAATTATCATACTCTTTCGGGGTTCCAATTGCATATTGCATAGGGGTATTTAAGTTGTTTTTGTTACGATTTGAATAGCTCTTGCATATGCAATATTGGCACAGCTTTCCGCGATTTACGAATGTTTACAGCCCAAATGGTAATGCATAGGAGCAGGGGGCACGGGGCAGGGGGCAGGGGGCTCGTGCCAGGGGGGCTTTTACGAGTGTTTATTTGTGCGTCTAAACATCTTTAATGGGGAATCATAAGTCCCCGTAATGTTGCCGGATACCCAAAAGCAAACGTCGCACACGCTGGGTGGCAGTACTCGTTGTAGAACTTTTTGATTTTAATGATATACTGGCAAGTATTTTTTGAATTATTGCATAGCACATATAGTGCATAGTGCGTAATAAAATCTCACCCGGACCCGATACTGAGGGCTGTGGATGTGGATGTCGATGTGGATGTGGATGTATGTAGTTTTATTGTTTTTGCCTCGATTTAATTAAGCCAGAGCAAAGCGTGCCGCCAGCATCGTTGTTGGCCATTTACTTGGTGTTTATTTGTTTGTTTTAGGCGCGTCGTCATCGTCTGCCTTCAAAACTGCAGTCCCCTCCCCCCTTTCCGTTCGTCCAGTTTAGTTGAGTTGCATACAGATAGACGCTCTTAATCTCAAACAGTTTAACACATTTACTTCATCTATGCACGAATATCTTGCTTTGTTTCATTTTTAGTGCGGCAATTAAAAGTTGAAAATGTTTATGTTCATTCTTTGGTGACCACAAGGCTAAAGCAAATGGTTTGTTTTGTTTTCATCCAACAATCAACATTATACACACATTCTCTGATCTGCTAAATTAATTAATCGAACACGGACACGAATACTATAATTTACATCTATTATTCCAATAGTCGCTGACATTCTGCGGAATATTCTGGCAATAATTGCGTTTCAAGCATTTCTAGTTTTGTTTATGGCATTTTAAGAAAAGATTATTTGAATAAAATGCTTTTACTTTTGAGCTATTCTCGTATTCTCTGCACAAGCTGAAATATTTATCTGTATGTAATTTTATCTTTTTAACTCCTAAGCAGGTTTATTTTCGCTCTTTATTGATTTCCAAACCCTGTCATCTGCACAGAGTCTATCAAGACTAGTTGCAACCAATAAAATTATATTCGATAGGCGTAAGTGAATTAATATTTCCACAAGGGTATATATTCTTCGACACCACGAGAATTGCGGTTTTCCCTTTTTTTTTTGTTTGTATGCAGGCTATTAACTGCCACACACGTTTCTTCATTAATTCCACGTGTTTATTTATTTAAACTAACCTTTTATGGCGCAGTGGCGCTACGGACATTGCATACGCATATGGCAACACACACCCACTCACACACACACACACACACACACATATGTGGCAGTCTCAGAAAGGGGTGTTGGGAAGGGTGGGGGTAGGGGGGGTGGCGACTCTGGGTCGTGCATTACACAGTGTGCTGTCCACATCATAGCAGAGGAGCGTTTCGCTGCCGACAGCTAATTGAATTTAATTGGCGCGAAAAATCTGTATAAAAACAAACAAATCTTTTAGTTTTTAACACTCTTCTTATTTTTGTTGTTGTTGTTGGTGTAGCATAATTTTATGAGTTGTTTATTTCATTAAACAACAATAACTTTTGCTTGTGCCAGACCACCTTCTATGTCACAGTTTTACTGCCAATTGTTTATGAATTAAATTAAATTACAAGTAAAATAACATGTAAGAATCATTCTTTCTTGACTAGAAAAAACTCTCCCATTTGGGCGCTCTCGACTAGAAGATACTCTGCCTAAGCGCAGACTAGGAGTTATTCAATACAAGCCCATTTGATGACTCTAACGTACAGACCAGGTAAAATGGTATTATCGACTTGGCAATTTATATTAGCCAAGAATTAAGTAATATATATTATTTAGTTGGATGTTCCTCCTTTAGCATTTTACTCATATTTAATGGGCAGAGGGTATATAACTAACAAGCAACACTAATAACAAAGGTTGCTCAAAATGAAATATGGCCAGTCAAACACGATCTGGGCGTTAAAAATCGAAATGTAAACGATTCGAAGGCTTTGCAAGATTTAGTGTTTGGCGCCACTTGGCGACCAGGGATCGACATCGGGATACTTGGCTTAAATCATTTTGTGTGACAACCCGCTGACAATTGAACGAAAACAGGCATGGACAGGTCAATCCGACGTTTTCAAAACTATTAATTTCACTAACGATGCTCAAAACATAAATACATATGTACATACATACATACATACATACATACATACATGTTATGAACATGGCAAAAACCATTAAATTAAGTGCTGTTTTTTTAAATTAACAAAGCAATAAAACAACAGAGTCGAAGTCCAGCATAAGGAACAACCTAAGTTAAGACGAGAAGTACGGAAAAAGTTACAAATTGAATGAGGAATATTTCGATTTATAAATTTTAATGTATTTCTTTTGTTAATTTAGAAATTATAAAAATAAAAAATTGTAAACTTTTATTATTATTAAGTTTTTTACTAAGAGTATCTCTCAGCTTGTAGCAGCTTGCGAGGGTTGCACAAATATATTTGCCAACCAATTTGGGTGCCTCAAGCATATGCAACTTGCGGCAACAAGGTATGCCTCTAAAGATGCATTAGAGCATAACTTAATGATGCTGCCAACGGAGTTAAGGACTTGATTAACTATCGTTTCCTTAACTTCTTCGTTTCGTAGCCAATTGCGTACAGCAGACACTAAGATATTATTGGAATCATATAAAAGATTATGCAGCAATCCGCTTAAAAAAATAAAGAACACATACAAAAATCGCCGCAACTTTTAATATCAGTGGTTGTGGTCGAATGTTCGCAAATTGACCAAATCCTGGCTTCGAGCAATCTACTGCATGCAATTCTTATCGCCATCGTGGACATCTTCGACTAACCCAAAACAATGCAACGCGCAATCAGCGACACTTCATCGGCCAAAAAAAAAAATAAAATAAAGAAAAAAAATCAGCAAACAAAAGGACACAAAGCGTAATGAGGTCGAAAATATCTTTATTTAAAGAGGTAGGCAGACCCAGTCGACTGGCTTCCACAGAAAGCAGCAGCAGGAGCAGCATGGAGTTGCATAAGCAACATATTTGTCATTCGCATGGGGCGCAGGCTGGCAATAATCGCAAAGCAAATATCATGCAGGGGTCTTGTTGCGCCACCACCGCCAGTGCGCCTTAATTAGATGAGGCGACAAGCTGCTAGGGACTCCAGTCTCGGGAGTCTCGGGAGTCGGGAGTTGGCGTCGAGCTATGAGAGGCAGACACGATCTTTCTTTCGATGTAATATAGCACACAGCTCGGAGCTGAGACTGGTAGGTTGGCGACGCTGACTGCTAAACAATACCATGTTTACAACTTATAGGCAATGAGAGCCTTCTTTTCTTTTTTTTTTTGTGCTCTTTTACTAAGGACCAAAGTCTGGAGTTGTGTGCGAGCCCACATATAGGTATGGGAAGAAGACGACAGACTCAATTGCTACTAATGGCATATTTTGCATTCCAAAAGGGCATTGCGCCAATTGCAAATAATTTTAGAGTGTAGTTTGCTTAATAAGATCACGATTTACAAAGATGAGCTGTACAGATAGCGACTAGACTGGTTGCAGAACCAGCCATCTGCTGTTCCTCCTGAATTTTGATAATTGCTACGATACGCAGATGCATACGACTCACCAGACTAACATATGTATTAGCTAAGCAGCAATTTAATTATGCCTTACTTTCGATTGTTCACCATTTCAGCATTAAGTGTGGTTTCTGGTTCGATAAGATACGATTGGAGGCATATTCGTTATATTTCCACTGCTGTGCAGTGTATATAAAAGTCCTCGAGTCACTGCTGAGTTTCGCAGAAACAATAACTTAATTTAGTTGTCTGAAATCTTGTAGTTGTCGGCAGCCAACAATGCCATCGTCCTCTTGCTAACAGTTCCAGTTGCGGACCCACTCTTGGCACGGGTGGTATGTCAGCGTTACTGCGACTAGACCACGCGAGGAGGCGGGGCAGGAAGGGGGGTGTCTGCTGGGTCTCACCGGCCAGACAAACTACTACGCATATGGAGCTCGATCGAATGTAGCGCCAATTACACAAAAACAAGTAAGAGTGCCACAGAGACTAGCCGATACCCTGCACGCAAAGATGACGAATAGATTTGCAATATAGCAGCTTGAAATTGAAAGACTCTGAGATAGACTTGCTTGAACAGACCAAAACGACTAAGTTTGTACGCAGCTCTTCGTGATTTCTAATTGGTTCATCCATTTTATAGTAAACCACTTTTTGTCTATATAAAGTTGAGATGTTGGTTGGTTACTCCTGTGCACGCCCTTGAACATGGCTCCGTCATTTTGACCAAGATAATTTCTTGTCTGCTTATAAAGGCATACTCTGATACACCCTATTTCAAAGCGTACAGGGTATGCAAGAGGCGAAGCAGCCGCATGTGCTGAAATCTGTAAATCTCCAAGGCAAATCAAGCAGAACCAAAAGGAACAACCCAAACCAAAAACAACAAACAAAAAAAAACGAAGAGAAGCAAGATGACATTTTGGCAAGATGGTCGAAGGGCGATAAAGATTAAGCGAGCGGTTCACCGCTGGGTGCCAACCAGAACCAATGCAACGACAATTTAAGCCAGATTCACAGTCGAATAGTATAGTTCAGGAGCAGTTGTTGCAGTTGTTGCAGTTGTTGTTGCTGCTGTTGCTGCTGTTGCCCATGAGTCAATGAATTAATTTGCGGCGCATTTTAGTTAACAAGTTTGTAATTAATTAGCAAGAGGACAGACAGCATGCAGCTGCTGACATTTGGAGCAGCAATCCTCGATATATATGTGTGTGTGCACTTAATATATGTCTGTGGATCAGAGTAGTCGATACTTGATGGCTCGCAGCATGGGGAAACGATCACCGGTGCACTGGCCACGGAAGTCATCCTGCGTCAGATCGAACAGGGCGACACCGCCGAGATTCTTGGCACGCACGTACTGCGCCTTGCTGGCAGCCGTATCGGGATCATCGTAGCTAACCCACATGCCATACTCGCCGTCCTCATTCGCAGCGCGGTAGGCATAGCTGCCCAGGCGTTTAGTTGAATCGGACACCCGACGTAGCGGAGCGGCGTTTCCTTTGGCATTCACGTTGCTGGGATTGGGCAGCAGTTGACAGATTTCAGCCCAGTTCAAAAGACCATCTGTCTTGGACTGGGAACCAGCTGGCGCTGGTCCGTTGGTTTCTGCCACCACGGGCTGTCCAGTGGTTCCTGAATCTGTGGTGAGTTTCCATGCCCGTCCATAAGTGGCAATGCCGATGTTCAGTTTGCTTGCCGGCATGCGCTGCAGCAACCAGTGCTCCATTTGGAAGTTGACGTTGTAGTGGGGCAGGCGCCTCTCATCGGCGACCTCATACAGTGGAGATGAGTAGTCCGCCTCCTCGGGATTGCGAGTGGGCGTCACAAAGTCAAAGGTGGCCAGATTGACAAAGTCCACAGATCTACCGATAGCAGGTACATCAAAATACCCTGGGGAACAGACATTATAGAGAGGGTGGTATCCACATTGGCTTAGCCCTTAACTTACATGTGGAGTTCACATTCGGTAGAACGGTGAGACTGAGCAGTAGATCATTTGCCTTCAGAGCAGTGTTCAGATAGCTGACAAGACCGGTCATCTGTTCCTTGTGCGTCTCAGCCTCGGTGTCCACAACGAAATCGCCGGTGAACAATTTCTTGAAACTTTTCCAGGCCATGCCCACATCCGAGTGCACCTTGCGGGGCTTGTTGCGTGGCAGCTGGAACGCCAGATCCAGACCATCGAAGTTAAAGCGTCGAACGACATCCCTTGCGGAATCAATGAAACGCTTCTGGCCCTGCATGCCAGACTCCAGAAGCTTAATGTATTTATCCTCCTGCTCGAGATCGCGATCACCGCCCACGCTCAATAGGAACTTAACATATGGATATTTCTCCTTCAGCACCGTTATTTGTGCATAATGACGTTGCTCAAAGTCCAGCCGCGGATTTAGGCTCTTCACTTCAAAGGTGTCCGGATTGATGCCCGCATAGCCATAGATCAGGTGCGTGCAAAACTGCAGCGACAGTTCCATATCAGTGAGGGTGAACTGAGCGAGGCCTGTGGGCAGATCAAGACATCAGCAATATACCGGGAGACAATGAGAGAGAGAGCGAGAGAGAGAGGCAGCGAGAGGTAGAGAGAGAGATAGAGAGAGATCATACCTCGCCGCTCAAAGCCCAATGAGTCGTAGTAGCAAACCATATGCGGCTTGGCAGCGCTGCTCAACTGAAGAGCTGAGAGCAGCGCAGTCAACGCCAGGCCGAGCCGGAGAGAGAGCATTTTTGTAGACTTGGATGTGGAGAGCAGCTGGGTGGCAATAGAGGGGAGGAGGTGGGTGACACGGGGCGACAAGATCACAACTAAATACGTCCGCACGTAACGAGAGACAAGTCACAACTGATCATCCAAATGGCAACGGAAATCACATCAACACAGAGCTTTGTGGAGCGATGAAACCGCACAATAGGCTTTATATATATATATATATATATACATATATTATCAACGAAATTCATGGAATTGTTTATGTGTGTTGTGTGTGTGCACACTCTACACTGTTCACTGTACACCGTACACCGTACACCGTACACCGTACACTGTACACTGTGGTGACAAATGACGTTGAGGTCAATGAGATCATTGTGTTTGGGTAATTTACAAAAACTTAACAATAGCATTTGCTCAAAGCTTACTTATTAAACAAAAACACAAATATTTTCTGGCGATAAGCTTGAAAAAAATATTTTAATTCAGACAAAGTAAATATTTAGTTTCATTTTCGTAGCAGTTGATTTCAAGCAAAATTAGTTTAACAAATTATGAATCACAACTACACACACTTTCCAGGTATACAAAAACAACCAATTGGTAAATAGTAGTAGTAGACCAAATACCGAGTGTGTTAGTCGGTAGTTTATTTTAATAACACAACTTACATAAACATTTTCGCAGTTAAGTCTATAGTCGATATTTAATGGAACGCAATAATGGATATTTGTCATTGGTGCACAGTCCACGGAAATCATCGTAGCTCAAATCGAAGAGGGCCACGCCGCCCAGATTCTTGGCACGTACATAGGCTGCCTTGTTGGATGCTGCATCGGCATCATCGTAACTAACCCAAATGCCTTCAGAGACGGCGCCATCTACCGGCCTAAATGCGTAGTTACCAAAACGTTTGGAGGGATCGGTAACACGCCTCAATGGCGAATCGTTGCCCTTGAGATACTGATTTTGTGGATTCGACAGTTTGGAACAGATCTCTGGAAAGCTAAGCAGTCCAGGCTTCTGGGACTGCAGACCTTCTGCAGAGTTTCCTTCAGTGTTGGCCACAACCGGCACTCCTTCCAGCCCCGATTCGGACGATAGTTTCCAAGCGTTTCCATAGCTAGCCACACCCAAGTTGAGCTTGCTGGCGGGGAACCCGTGCTGTAACCAATATTGCACCTGATAGTCGGCATTGTAGTGAGAAAGACGATTTTGGCCAGTCGGTTCGTACAGTGGAGCCGAATAGTCGGCTTCCTCAGGATTACGAGCTGGCGTTACGAAGTCAAAGGCAGCCAGATTGACAAAGTCAACGAGTCCATTGAGTGCAGGTATATCAAAGTGCCCTGCGTAAAAATCTCAACTAATGCATTTGACACAAGCCATTAATCGATTTCAATACTTACAAGTTGAGTTGACATTCGGAAGCACCGTCAAACTGAGCAGAAACCCATCGGCGCGCAGCGAATCCTTCACATCTCGAACCAACGCAGTGAACTGCTCCTTGTGCAGTGCTGCATTGGGGTCGACAACGAAATCGCCAGTGAAGAGCTTCTTGAAACTCTTCCAAACCGTGCCAATTTCACCGTGCACCTTCCTCGGCTTATTTTTGGGTAGCTGATATGCCAGATCCAAGCCATCAAAGCCGTAGTTCTTCACCAATGCATATGCTGAGTGGATGAATGCTGTCTGACGCACCTTCTCCGCTTCGAGCAGCTCAATATATTTGTTGGGATGTTCCACATCGATGTCGTGATCACCGCCAATGCTAAGTAGCACCTTCAGATGTGGATACTTGCGCTTAAAGGACGTTACTTCGGAGAACTGATGCTTGTAGATATCCAGATTTTCATTCAAACTGTGTGCCTGAAAGTTCTCAGCACTTATGCCCATATATCCATAAACCAAATGCGAGCAGAACTGTAAAGCGATTTCCAGATCCGGATTCAGTAGCTTGCCCAGACCTGCAAAGATCATTGATTGCTTTGAGTAACAAATAATGCTGGCAACATCGACTACCCTGTGAATGCTCTGGATGCACTATTGGGAACATTATCTCGCAGTGACTCAATTAAGAGCAAACAGACAGACACAGACAGAGCAAGAGACATTCATTGTCCAGTTGCAATGAACACAGTCGTTTGAGAGTGCTTGAAATGTATATAGTATTCATAATGGTCTTTGAATAGCAAATTCAAATAAAGCGATAAATATGACAAGAGTTTGTCACATTTTGCAAACATAATAATTTTTCCACAAATAAAATGAAGTGTTTTGTGTGCACTTTAAAATCAATTGATGTTATGTTTGAATATGTGACAATAGTCTGGTTCCACTGTTAATTTTAATGCGAGCCACTTGTTTGGTCTCCGACTGAGCGATGTTGCTGGGGCAGTTATCTCGTTGGACTCGCCCCGAGTTGTACGCTCAGATTTCTGTTTCTAGTGCGTGGATTGTGTGGATTTCGAAGCCCTTGTTTTCAGTTTGTATAAAAGTAAAATAAGCGCCGTGTTTTTGGATTACAATTTAGTGTACTATTTAGTGTTGTCTCACTGTTGTTGGTAAGTTTTGTTGTCTGACCTTGCTTATAATTGTTTACACATTTAATTGGCATATAGCCAATTTATCGTTTGGCGTTAAACAACAAATATTAACAGAGAGAGTGAGAGAGAGAGAGAGAGAGAGAGAGGGAGCACAGCTCGGCTTGTATTCGCTCTGGAGAGAATTGAATCTCTCTCGAACTCGAATGATAAGCCACTGACCTCCAGCCCGGAATAGTCGACCACGACACAATCGGGCTCTCTCTCTCGCTCTCTCGCTCTCTCTCTCTCTCCGGCGATTTGTGTACGCGATACGCCTTTTAAATTAGGCGTTAAGTTATGAGTTGAAATTTGTTGTCAATTTTGTATAGTTCAACATATTTATTATATGGCTGGCTAGATCGATTGTAGAGTTTATAAGATGCTAATTCAAAGCTTTAAGACTGCGTGAACAAGTGTTTTGAATCTAAAGTGGATTTCCGAAGAAAAATAACAAGTATGAGGGTGCCACACTGGGGAAATACCCTCGGCACAGGTCTTAAATGCCCTAATCTACATATTTATGTCGTAATACATACAGACATACAGACAAACACACATGCCTTAATTGGAAATGAATATTGTTTGCTTTTTAAGTGACTGTTAAGATGTGAACAAAATATTTTAATATGTAAACTTGATGTGAATGCCTGTTGAATGCGAATAATTGTGTCGCCAATCTATTTAATGAGAACGACTTATACATTTTAGAGGCTATTGGAAAATGTACAAATTTTTTTAAAAGGAAGAGTGATTTTGCTATATTAATTAAAATGACACAAGTTTTGTTGACAAACAGACGGACATAATGGGATCGTCGATTAATGACGGTGTAATTAATATTATATGTTATAACTATATATTATATTAATATTCATACACTCATCAATGCTTAATATGTGCAGTTCATAAGACATTTAATAACACAATTACGCACATTCAGCCGATACGCAATTAATGAATGCCTTCAATTGTATTTGTATTCACGTCAGATCAAGTTTTTTAATGATAGTTTTATGTCCTACCTTCACGCGTATAGCTCGATGAATCATAGTAGCAGACCAGGTTAGATGCGGCACTTGTGACCGCCACAAAGAACGAAAGCAATATAAACTGCCTCATTGTGCAGTATTCTAAATGTACTCTGTGGACACCTACGAGATACACACGACCGTATCAGCGATTAAATGAAATCGAACTGAAATTGAAACCGACACAGAAACAGAAACCGAAACTGAAACTGAAAACAAAGCGACAAATGAAACTGCCCAGAGACGATGACGATAACAAAAGCTTCCATAGCTTCCATAGAGAGGGGCTTAATGTTTTCTCACTAGCCCGACCGACCAAGAGAGCAAGTCAAGACAAGTCCAGTCCAGTCCAAGTCAAGTCAAGTTTTTATTTTACACTTACTCTTACAATAATTGGATTGCGTAAGCAAAGTTATTGAGCTGTTTGTGACTGCGGTTCAAGTGCACGAGGCCAGAAGTCTAACATTGAAACAAGATCGCTGATTAAAATAAAAAATTCGGTTTTTTATTTATGAAAACTACATCAACTTCAACTTAACCCAAAATATATTTAACCGAACGCACTATGGGATACTTTTGGCCGGTGCAAAGACCACGGAAGTCGTCACAGCTCAGATCGAAGATAGCAACCCCGCCAAGGTTCTTGCTTTTCGCATAGGACGCTTTGATGCCCGCAAAGTCGGGATCATCGAAGCTAACCCACAGCCCGTGCAAGCCGTTCTCATCAGCCGGACGGATAGCGTAGTTGCCGTATTTCTGTGTCAGATCTGTGACCTTGCGTAACGGTGCTGCGGCACCCCGATAAACAGCTGTCTGATTGAAGGGCAGCATTGCGCATATCTCGGGCCAACTTAGCAAACCTTCGTTGCTGGCTACTTGAGGTCCACCTGGGCCAGCACCATCGGTAGACGGAACCACTGGCAAGCCACTTAGACCCGAGTCTGTGGTCAGTTTCCAGGCGCGACCATAGCTGGCTATGCCCAAATGCAGCTTCCGAGGTGGGCACTGGTGTTGCAGCCAGTAGTTTAACTGAAACTCTACATTGAGATGAGGTTGACGCTGCTGCTCATCCAAATGGTGGATTGGGGCTGTGTAGTCTGCTTCCTCGGGATTGCGGAAGGGTGTGAGAAAATCAAATGCAGCCACGTTGATAAAGTCCAGTTTGGGATGCAGCTTGGGCACGTCAAAATACCCTAGAAGAAGTACAAGTTATATGAAATACCCCGTCAATAATATATTTATAGAATATTTTACTTACAAGTTGAGTTCACATTGGGCAGCACAGTCAATGTCAACATCAGATTGGCGCTCTGATATGCATTTCTTAAGTTCGTCACCAGATCTGTGAACTGCTCCTTGTGCTGTTCGGCCGAAGGATCCACAATGAAATCACCGGTGAACAATTTCTTAAACTGTTTCCAGTAACTGCCAATGGCGCCATGCACTTTTCTCGGCTTGTTTTTGGGAAACTGGAAGGCCAAGTCTAAGCCATCGAAGCCATTTCTACGCAGCAGCACCATACTGCTGTCAATAAAGTTCTGTTGTGCTGTTCGATTCGCCTCGAGGAGATCGAGATACTTATTGGGATGCGACTCGTCCACATCATGATCACCGCCAATGCTCAGGAGCACCTTCAGGTGTGGAAATTTGTTGCGCAATTCTGTTATGTCCTTGAAGTGAAACATATCCAGATCGACATTCAAGCTGAACACCTCATGGGTGTCGGGCTTCAATCCCACATAGCCATAGACAAGATGTGTACAGAACTGCATGGCCAGCTCCAAATTGGAGGTGTTCAGTTTGGCCAAACCCAGGCGCAAAAATGACCTCGAATCATAGTAGCAAATCAGATTCGAATTGCCATTGATAGCGGCGTGTGTTAAACTCAGCACGCCCAGCAAGCTCCAAAGTAATAGCTTCATTTTGTACAAATATCACAGAGCACGTGTTGACTTTCTGAGTGTATAATCGCAACTGTCTAAATACGATTGTACTTATTTGCGAGTCGATTCTCGAATGAGATGGAAAAGCTTATCTCAGCACATGAGCATCTCAAATTATTCATAATGATGACGACTTATCAGGCTGTTTTTATGTGCTGGTTTTGTGCGCAATCAGATCTGAGGAATTGTTTCGAAAATCATTTGTAAAAACGCTGCTGTTTCCGGATAAAAGTAAAGATCAATTCTGATCAATAATTTATGGCCGCATATTAAATACCCTTGCAGAAGTTCAATTAATTGTGAGCGTGGTTTTTACTACATTATATAAGACATCTGTCAAATGTGTTTTAATGTATTTAAGCTGCGTAAGCCTGAAGACAGCGTATCTGTTTCTCATTGTTCTCCTCGTATTTGTTTTGTGTCTCACTCTGCGATAGCTTTTCGTACTCTTGAATGATCTTGAAGCTGTCTTATAGGCGCTCCAAGATAGGCAACCTGCTGGGCTTTTAAGAGAGGGGCGGGCTATGCGCAGCAGCTGTCAGCCGAGACAGCGGGGAGGCTCTTAAATCAAAAATCAATTGAAGCATTAAATACCCGAAACAAATACCTTAAGATATTTGTGGGCTTACATACATTTACAGCCAGGGGCCTAATTACAATCGTCACAACAATACCGACAAACTATGCATGTGTGCAAGGACTCGCATGCGTCACCACCAATTATACAGAGGACACAGTGAGCATTATCTGTCAGGGGCTGCAAAAGAATGGCACACACATATACACATATACAGATACACATACGGTGACACTGCCACTCAGGAGTAATCCTCACACGCTGCTTAGCGTTGACAATGGGGCGTATCACAATGCGAGAGGCGTGGAGTGAGAGTGAGAGAGCGAGAGAGGGTGTAAGGAGGCGCACAGTTAATCTGCAATGACCCCTGATTTCGAGTGTATGATATATATATACACATACATGCGCCTCAATCCGTGTTAATATCTATGTGTGCCTCTTATTGTTGTTTGATTTATATCTGCAAGAGCTGTGTGCGGCAAGTTAAACAGTCTCTCCGTCCTTTGTGGGTATTTGCTTTGAGATTGAATGGTTATCTCGACGAGAAAAATAGGTTATCCAAATATAAATCAGAAATATAAAACTATGGATTTCAATGGTCAGCTAATCTCTCATTTTTACACACACCAGTTCATATGGCACTAATGGACTACAAGTATCTGCCAGCTTTGTTTATAAACTACTATGTAATTTTATCGGACAGACATTGGCAAATATAATCAGTCAATCTATCATTGGGGAATAGTTGTCAATATCAGAAATGTTGTTTTTGATTTGATTTTTCGCCTGCATTTGTGATTGGGAATCATAAATAATTCTTGTTTTTCCCCAATCAACAATACAACAAATGTTGGATCATTTTCCATTTAAATATCCACAGAAATCGAATAAATATTTCTGGTTTTTCACATTTGTTTTATTCTTAATATTAAATTTAATTTTACATTTATTTTTTAATGCTGGCTAATTTATTTTCGACTGATATCGACATTAATTGTATTATTTTATTTAATAATAATAATTTACCACACATGCGTCTCGCAGCTTCTTCTTCCTTTTGCTGTTAGCTGATTTTACCATGGAAACATGAATGTTACATCGTCAACAGATTTCAAACGTTTTTAATTTAATTACTCGCAAGAACATTTCCTAAGATTTCTGGTAAAAACGTTCAGCTCCAGTGAATATAACAATTTCGAAATTGTAATTAATAAGTACTTAAGACCTTGAGGAACAAGTGTACTTGCCACTTTAAGTTGCTCGTCTTTTCTGTGTACTCTTTGTCTTTGCCATAATTTCCATTGAGCTCTTACCCGCTTTAGTTTGGCTTCACTTCGCATCTTTTTCTTTTTTTTTTGTTTCAAGACATACATCCCCTCTCCGCAGCCGACTTGGCATAATTAAGTCCAATAATAATTTAAACAAATACCTTTGCCAATTTGGTGCTCCAGCTCCAGCCCCAGCCCCAACCCCCGCCGCAGCCCAGCTCCCATTCACCTTTCATAATTATCTATGTTCCTTTGGTAGCAGGTGCACAAAGCCGCAAAGCATTTGCCTTTTTACTTATTTGTAATTAGAAAGCCAGCAACTGTGCTGTTGGCTGTTGCTCAGCGAGCTCACTTTCAATGCAATGTGAGACACAAAAGGGAATTCAATTTTCACAAAACAATTGCCACAACAAGAAGCGTTCGGCAAATGAAGAGTGCTGCTCAATTGACGTGCATAATCAGTTTATCAGCCGGAGTTGTATTCTACTATTTCTTGGGGGTTGCTCTGCTCCCAAAGCAGATTCATCATTGTCAAGTGTGGCTTGACATTTTTTAAGGTTGGTGACCAAAAAAAAAAACCGAAAAAAAATGATGAAGAAAAAACGGTGAAAAATGTAAAGTTTTTTGAGCGCGCTTTTTGGGTGGTGCGCGTTAGCCCGGTAATATAATTAGAAATTTATAATGAATTTTATTTGCACTGGCCACAAAAAAGAAACAGAAACACGAAGAGACGTCAAAATGTTCCTTAAAATTGACGCACATTTGTGTGCAAATAAAATTAAAGCACTCCCCTCAACCGCCCCCCAAAAATGAGCCAAAAGGCATATCAAATTCTCGGCCAAGGGCCGGCCAGACCATCAGTCAGCCGATGAGATGAATAAGGAGGGTGTTAATGCGGCATGCAAGTATCAAAGGGACGTTTGAAAAATGAAATTAACAATTGTTGTTGACTTAAGCGCACGGAAAACAAACAGAAAGAATAACAACAAGAAAAATTACTCAGCCTAGGCACGCCGACCATTGCATACCCTAGTAGAGCGGAGTTCATCTTCTGAGATCGTATTTTTACTCCAGAGCTTAAAATATTATTATGTTTTTCTTTGCTTAAGAGAAACTGGTTGTTTACTGAATAGTCCACTTTTTTGTAGTATCAGAAATTGTGGTATATATGTGTCAGCTGTCCGATCTGCTCAGCACCGATCCATGTAGTGACTTCAGCATAAGGATTGATAGATGCCAAGTTTTAACAAGACAGCTTCAAATCTATGAAAGCTCAATTTATAAAAAAATGGGAGTAAGAAATCAGTACAGGCACAGTGCAGACTGTTGGCTGGACATGACTATTCATATAAATATATATAAATATATATATATAAATACATATAATATCATAGAGTCGGAGACGTCCCCTTCAATGTGTTACATGCTTCAGGACATAAATATGATACCCTTTACGAGGGCATAAAGTACGAACGTTGAATGCCGTTAGTCTGGTCTGCTGCTATATAATAATATATAGAAGTACGAATTCATATTTGATGCTAGATAGTTGGTTTAGTATAGATATTTGGATATGGGTATGTCAACTCAGCTATTGATGTTGGTCCGAATTATGGAATAGTGTAAAATATAGACTTTCGGATTTTCAATTGGGTTTTATCCTTAAAATATATGATTTAAAATCTTACAAGCGAAATGTTGTGCATAACAATAAATACTATAACAAACATAGCTATAAAATAAAATAAGATTTTCTATTGTTAAAATCGCATCACTTCATCTACCCTATTATACGAGTATATCTCTGTTGACGATGCATATATTCAAAGAGTGAGGTGCTGTCCTTTAATCCTAAGTACTCCTTTTTCCATTTGGTAACAGAGTATACAGTTTTTTAATGAGTCAAAGTACTTTTATTTTGTTGGGGAACGTCTTTCGATAAACAGAGACTAATTTCGTTGTTGCCATCATTAGATGTTGCATCAAAAGAACATTTTTGTAGTTTGGTGCTTATCCTGTCAGGAAGCAAGAGCAACCGCTTCATTTGTGCTTTCAGACGAAAGTACTTTGGTTTTCTGCACTTTATTTGGCTGACTGGCACCACATATCTCACTTGACTCACTTGAAGGACTTCGCTGTTGGGGTGACCTTCGGGCTGTTGCTCATATTCATTATAAGCCTTAATAACTGTTGTTTACAAACAGCGGCAAATGTCAAAATACCGGCTAAAGGATCGAGTTTGACCAGTGGTTGGCACTGGCGCCTTCTGGTTTTCCGCTCAATTTGCTTTTGTCTGGGTGTTTGGTGTCTGGTTACCAGTTGCAGCTAACTGACTGACTGCATATTGGATTAGCTTGGGTTCCTCTTGGTTTGGAATTGATTCAGCGATCCCAGCCAGGCGCTCAAGTATCAGAAACAGGTCTGCATGAAACCTTAGTGGCGACATGTGTCATACGACAGTTGGGAAAGTTTTCATATTGTTATTTTATTAAGAATGCACTTGACAAAAACCAATTTTAGCACATGTTGCATAAGGTGTATAATAAATGCAAATTTGATTAAACCCATAACAGAATTCGTTTGTTATTATTTCTCTGTGCTTATTAAGTTGCCATAAAAGAAAAGTGAGAAAAGTGAAAAATGTATAAATATTGTATGTAAATTAAATGACAAAATATTCGCATAAATAATAATTAATGTGTAACCTCTTTTAATCATGTAATAAAATTAATTGACATATATTAATCAGTTAGAATACTCGACTTAAAAATACCTTACATGCAGGTCTTTCAATATATAATTTATACTTATGAATGAATTTATAATAGGCAAGTGATAAATAGTTGCTATGTAATTGATATGACTTGAATAGGTATGTTTTCTATTGAGTGTGTGCCGAATGTATTTTACTTCTGTCTGGGTACAGGGTATTCAAATATAATATTATTTATTCTCGTAGCTTTGTGCAATTTATATCATTTTTGTTATGCTATTCAAGCATAAATGCATTAATGTCAACGGTTTTCATCACCCACATATCAAAAACAAAAAAAAAAAATGAACTCACAATGGAAGCCCATGGATTTTTAATTTCATTTTTAACGCCGCATACAAAATGTAATTAAAACAGAATAACAATAAATTAAGTGGTTTGTAAATAAATTCAAAAATATATATGTATATGGCTCGGACTCCAACTGCTGTGGTTAATAAATCACTTTTGTTGTATGCATACTTTAATGCAAATAAGTAAATTAAAATTGTGGAGCTTTTTCATATTTTGAATACAATAAAGAGAATACTTATCTTTTAAATTAATATATTGTATTCCCATATTATCAAATATTCCCATAAATATATTTGCATATGTGCTCCTTATATACCTACAAGCATTTATATAATTATATACTCGTATATGAGTTTTTTTTAGCATATATCTGCAATTTCTTGTAAACGTTATAATATATGTCATGTTGAAGATTCTGCAGATTGTGGTTGTTTTTCTTTTTGTTCTCTTGCCAGCTTCAATTCCATGCTACTTGCTTCTGGCTGTTACCCTTTTTATTCATTATTATGGAATAGGGAAATAAATAGAAGATCGCCTTACTACTAAGTTCCACTTAACCTTGCTCCAAAAGTTAAAACAATATTTTCTTTTTCCGAACCAACCCCAAACTTCTCCACCGTTTTCTGCGCTAGAGGCCAATACAATGGACAGCCATCGCAGACGCTTACATTTGTTAACATATACCCTGTTAATAGAAGAAAATCAGTATATTTTGCTCACAACACTTTTTTTTTGATTATCAATGCATTCTTTTGCCTTTTCACTTGTGAATAATAAGCGGATGGAAAAGCTTTGAATAAAATAAAGTGTTTCTATCATTTATTCGTATTTATTGAGATTCAATTTACTAATCGGTATTCTTCTTTTCTAACCACATAATAAAGGATAAAGATAAACCGCACAATGATAGATTCAATAAAATCTATGGTTTCAGCCATTGAATATCGAAAGATAATAAAGATATTAATCAGTTGACTTATTTTCGATACAACTCGATTCGAAACCTGCCCTTTGTTACCATTGTGTACCCATTTGGGACAGGGTATAAGGCAGTCGGCATATACCCCGTTCTAAGACTGCTTGGTTGTTGCTTATTTTCTATGCAACTGCTGAAGTCTCAGACTCAGCCCAGCCTTATAAGTTGAGTGGCAACCCTTTGCGCATTATGCGTAAATCTCAAAATGTTTTCTTTGGTGTGCTTATTTTTTAATTGTTAAGTTTTTATTTCTCCCCAACCCCGGAGCAGTGCAAACGTCGAAACCCCGAAACGTACCAAAATACCAACCCAACCCCTAAGAACATGGCCAATGCTAAAAGTTCAACGAAGTGTGTAAAGTTTTTCTGCCTGGCAGTACAGAAGCTGCTTTTGCATTAAATTTGTGTAAATGGATTTTGCTAATGGATCCAATAATTCATTTAGATTTTACTTTTCAGCTGGCAAATGTTGTTTACGTTAAGGTAAATAGAGAATAACTTGGCGCACTTTTTGTGGTAGCGCAGATAGCAATTTGTACAGAAGCAAATTAAACTTGGTGGAAGTTCGACGGCTTAACTAAACTTTGTAAGCTGCAAGTGTCCTTATGCAAGGATGTGCAAATGAAAACAATAGCAATACTGCTAAATAACGTTAAAATATAAAAATACATATAGATACTCTATTTGAATGGAAGTGCATAGGTCTAAAAATATATAGTAGATTTAAGTATGCGAATAAATTCAGAATGAATTATCATTCCTACTATTTATTTAGCCCTTTGTATTAAAATTATTCATTATTAATGCACTAGAGAACTCAATAGGAGACATTTTCCGATTTTATCCCGTTTGTGTATTCATATTTTATTCATTCGCAATTTATATTATTTTTTATTTATGCTTTTGATTTTTTTTACGGTCTATCAAAGATAAAGCATATAATTACGAGTATGTAATTTGCTTACGCTCAATAAATTATTTTAAAAAATCATGAGAATTGCTGCTCATTTGCAATTGTGTCTGCTTAACAATATAAACATGTAAAAGTATTCTAGCGAAGAGGCTCCACCTATTATATACCCTGTAAACTGCTCCATACGGCACATTATATTTGCTAATATGAATTTAATATAGTTTCTATGTTGTATGTACTTATGGTTGTTGTCACGATGTTCCTAAAGGCAATGTAGATTAAGGCAGAAGTGTAATTTCCATCATCTCAGCTCTTTATATTATGCAGTAGTCCAGATCAGCCTGCATTAAGAATAGGAAGCTAGCTACAACACTTGACAGATGGACAGAAAGGGCCTTATCTACTTAACTGTGCATCCTGAATAGGTAGTTGTCTCCTATTATGCGTTACACATTTCGTGACAAAATTATAATGCCCTTTGTATGAGGAGTATACGCAATCTCGTCATTTTTTTTCACACGCAGGACACGCAACAGAAAAGGACAGGAGAAATGGAAAAGGTGGAGCTGGACACAGAGGTAGAGGAAACCAAACCAGGCCCAGGGCACGGGATGCATGGGATGCGTGGCTACGGTCGAAAAGGCCAAACAATAAACGCTACTTTGTCTTTTGTTGACACACAAATACACACATACATTTTTTGCAGCACATGTGTGTGCATGTAAAAAAATCACTGCCACATGAGGAAGGTCCTTTTTGCGTGTTGATGTTGGATCTGCACCATTATTTTTTCTTAATTATTTACATGAGTAAACAGTTGAGTTGAACTCATAAACAGGAGGCGGGGACTTTTTTGTTTGGTTTCGTGTAAATCAACGCCAATGTCTGAGTTTCTTTTTTGTATCATTTTGTTTTGCTTGCCAATATTCCTAGGAAAAAAGTGAAAAAAAAGTATTGCCATTGCGGTCAAAATTCATTTCGAAAGGTACATTTACTACTATCATAGAATTTATAAATTAATTGCATAGCTGATCTTGATGTAACTAAAGATCGAAGATCTTTATTGTAATTATAAGTGATATTTTGGCTGTCTAGAAATACAAAATTTGAGTATGCCTCTTGACTATGATTTTCCTGTGTGTAGTGTGTCTCATAGTCGATAAGACATTCTCCAATTGCATATTGTAGGGTATCTCTGTATCCTTTCAGATAAGAGGGTATACTTGTATTTATTTTTATGTATAACGGGGTCAAAAGCACGTGAAATGGGTCTATGTGTTTGAAAGTTTGATGGAGGGAATAGCTTATCAAGACAAAGGCGCAGAAAGGTGTTAAATATTCCACATTTAGATAAATGTGTATTCGTAGACAATTCTATGATAGTTTTTGAGCAATTTCGATAACAGCGCCCAAAATTTAGCTCTGTTCGCTTGTGTCTTTCTACAGCGAATCAAATCAAAAACAGAACTAACAAACTTCCAATCAGACAACATATCTTCCAACAGCAACAATGAGCATACAAAATTTTGTTTTTTTTTTCGAAAGCCAAGTTCCATTAACATTAGCTGAGCGCACAGGATCTTCGCTCCTCCCCTGCAACTCTGGCAATAATAATTTTAAAATTACAAATTCACAAAACGTACGCGAAATTGTTGGCAATGTCTGCACTCAGTCCGTCCACCTCGTACCACTTTGCCAACCTACTATAAACGGAAAGACGTTGTGTTCCTTCTCTCCTCTCCTCACCACTCCTGTCCGCTCCTCCTTCATCTCACCTATAGCTACATGCACTCTATATACCTTTGCATCTTTTTGCCATCTGCCGCAGCTGAGTAGCTGTGCCGCGCCTAAAGCTCTTTTATGATACACACGTATTGCAGACACACATATTTATTTATATATATATTATATATATATTAAATATACACATATATATATATATATATAGATATATATATAAAATATGTATATATTTTATGTGCATGTATAAGAAACGCGAAGGATTACTTGTTTTACCAGCTAGGCCACATCCCGGCTCCGTTTGCGCACAGTGCACATAAACTGAGTATTTGTTACTTAAAATACGTATTAATTATTCGAACTTCGAAATTGAAACGAATTTTGGTACCGATTCAGATTCTGGAAAATAAGGTATACAAATTCGTGTATTTGTCTAAACTGTTTTGCATATTGGTAACTTGATTTTTCCGGTACATAAAGTTGTAATACAACAGTTAGAAAAAGGAAGTTAGAACGTCAGCAGGTGGACTGAAGTCTGCAAGGATATCTTATCTTTGGTGTGCCTTTTACAACAATTTTGAATTTATTTTTTGATTCTGATTGCAATTCTGAATTCCAATTGGTAAAAATGCGGTATCGATTCTGATTCCAACTGCACTTTGACTGGCAGGTTGTAGCCCAATTTTTGTCAATAATAATATTCTTTTACTATTAATTGATTCGCTGGATTATCGGAAATTTTAATGACTGATTATAACTTCATTAAAAGAAACTTTTGTTCATTTCGTAATTGAAAAGGGAAAAAATAATGATCACTGCTAAATATGTGCAAACATTCAAGAAGAATATATTATTATATAATTAAGCCACAAGCCACAGTGTTGAATATGTATTTTCAAAGATTATATAAATATATAAGTTTAGACAACTACAATTGTGGTTATTCTGTGCCACTGTGCCTTCTCCATGCTCACCTTGTATAGAATGTATAAAATTCACATTTAGAGATTGCTCAGCGGCGGTGGCTTCCATGTTGCCACAGCGGAGAGCAGAGAGAAGTTTGTCTGCGTTGGAACCGGGAATGGCATTCATCATTCATTCATAGCCTCGGCGGCTGCGATTTTTCATTGCAACATGGCGATGTTGCAGGCGCAATCGCGAGTCGCAAGTCGCAAGTCGCGAGTCGAGTCAATCAAATGTCTCAAGTTCATTACAAGCTGCCAGAGTTGTTTGGTAAGTAATAAGCTTCGAGTCGGGTTGTTGCTGTTATTATTATTATTGTTGTTGCTGCTGCTGTTGTTGTTGTTGTTGCTGTTTTTGTTATTGTAATAGTTGTCGAGCTGATGGAATAGTTGCTGACTGAGGAGGAGGAGGAGGAGAGGCCTTCTCGCCTTCATCATCATCATCTCATCGTAGTCCATTTTCGACTGCTACTTTGCGCCATGCTGTTGCCTCTGTTGTTGCCTCTGCCTCAGCCTGAGCCTCTGTCTCTGCTTTTGCCTCTGCTTCTGCTGATGAGGTTGTGGATGAGTTTGATGCATGTTTTGTTAGCTTCTGTTGTTGATTTGGAATGCAGTTTGGTGGAATAGCCCGCAGCCACGATGCTGTTCCCGCATCCGCTACTTCGGTTGCGCTGTGCATTTTGATTACTTTTTTTCGGTAGAAGCTGTAAGAAGTTGAAGTTGTTTTTTAAATTTTTTTTTTCATATTTTTGCAGATTGAACAGATTGTTGCCTTTTGGGGATTTCCATGCTTTGCAGTCAGTATATGAAGAAATTGTTAAATTAATGTTCTTAATTGTTCTTAATTGTCCAAGTATTTAAATTTTTGTACATTTTGTACAAAATTTCGCTTTAAAATGCGATTACAACGCTGAAATGGAGTTACAAGATTCTTCGGATATCAGCAGTTATCTGTACATATATGTGTATATTGCATGTGGAGCAGGGAAAAGAAATCATCACATTCGACTTGGAATATTCAGCTCTGTAAGTTAAGTTAATCAGATACACAAAATGGCATCGTTGGGGGTTCGAAAATGGCTGCCTAGTTTTGCATATTTCAGAGCTTCGGCAACCGAACACGACATTTTATTTGAAAAAGTACAACGGAGTGCGCCAAAATGGCCGCCATAACTGTTTGGGAAAATGTCAACCATGAGCTGAGGCCATTACCAGTTAAAATAAAAAATAGCCAACCGAACGTTGGCTGGTCCGCTGGTTTGCTGGTAGGAGACGAGCAGTCAGCCAACCAAAGCGCTGGCCATGCAATGCCCGGCCGCACCGTAGAAGCCGTAATTATGCTGTAGACCAAAGCAAAATAATTACTTTGATCGAAAATGATATTATTTTGTCGACAATGGGTATACGCTGCGCTCACAAGTGTGAGGGGCGTGTCCCACTCAATTCTCTGCATGCAATTGAGCTGTGCAATGGCCGCCTGCAACCGGCGACGACGACGACGACGACGACGACGATGTCCACCAATAGCCAAAAGTGCATTGCATTTGCCAAATTTGCATATGCGAGAATGGGTACAGAATAATGGGGATGTGGATGCCATTCGGATTGGGGGGTGAGGGTGGTGGCGGTGGCGGTCGAGGGTTGTGTGTAGTTTCACCGGTAGTTGCGGCGCACATCTCCACACTCATTCCATGCCCCATCATCCAATGAATACACTCCGGAAAAAAGAAATTCGATGGGAATTTTTGAAAATCGCTGTAAAATGAAAGTTGTCATCAAAATTGGAAACTTTTTCTTGTTTTTAGAAATAAGTTTAAAATTTAAGAAAACATTTTACTTGAAATGTGAAAGGTTTTGTCCTCAATTGAGTATAACAAAAATATCGTGTTTTCTTATTATATACAAATATTTATACTACTAAGAAATTTGCATTTCTAAACCGTGAAAAAACGCAAATCTTAATTTAAAAAAAAAATCTTTTCCAAAATTCAGAAACAGCTAATGCAATTTACTGGCTCGGCTTTTGTATTAGAGTTTGGATGTCGTTTGTGTTAGAGGCCGAGTAGCTCAGAGGGAAATCGGTGTAAAATCGAAAGTTTTTTTCAAATTAAACTATGTCAATTGAAAAACAATTGAAAAACTCTGAAAAAGCAATTGTTAGAGTTATGAAAATTGGGCATATTGTAAATTGTAGTAACTTTTTTCTGAGTGTATTCAGCCGAAAGTAATTACTTTTTCGTTCATTTTCGTTGGACGTTCGCACAAAAATTTTATTTATTTCACTGCACTCGGAGCTGCCCCCATTTTCAGAACTACATCCTCGTTGGAGTCCACTCAACTCCTCACGTCCACTTCCACATCCACGTCCACGTCCATGTCCACGTCGACGTCCAGTTGCACATCCACTTCCATTGGCCTTAGCGTTGTTAGTTTGAATGTGTTTTCACATTTATATGCAAATTTTTCGTTTGCATGCTAAAAATATGGCTTTCGTTGTGTTGTGTTGTGTGTTCCAATAGTTGAACAAATGAACAAGAACCATTGAGTGAGTGCCGCGAGGTTGCAAGAGCCGGTATCATGGTGCCGCGGCCGAATTGGCTGCCTGGCAAAGTCCACCAACCAATGGTCGACCAAATATGCCAATGTGGGATGCATCTGAGTACGTATCTGGCTTGATAATTCAAAGCAATTTAAAGTTTGCAAAATGCTCTTTCTCCATTTATTCACATTTAATAAATTGCATAAAATATAAAATGTATTTGTGTAGATGGAGTATGTTGCTAGAAGTGCTTGTCAAGCTCGATTTGTTGTCGTTTTTATCCGAAATAAAATTAAAACAAATGCAGACGCTTAAAAATTATATTTTTTATAAATTCTTAATCAGCGTCAGTATTAAATGTGACCGAATATCTCTTTAATTTTGTCTGATTTTATGTAAGAAGAAGACTTGTTTAGTATACGTATTATTTAAAATATAAAATTCGATTTCTTCCCTTTGAGCTACAATAAAAAATAAAAAAGAAAATGTTGTAGAAAATGCAAAAAATTTGATGGGAAGTGAAAACATCGGATGCAAATAATATTATTATTAATTGAATGGTGCTTTTTTTCTGTGCTTATTAAAAAAATTATAAATAGCTCAATTGCATGTTAATTTGTTATAAGTACACTTCAAAGCCATACATATTTTAATTATGGATATTAAAATTAAATGTATATGAAAGTACGAATCTAATTTAGCGCTGTTCGGAGCCGGGCGCCAAGTCAAGCATTTATTTCTTGCTTAAATAGCTTGTGGGCGTTTCTGAATTTTACTTATTTCTATTGGGTGCTTTTCTTGTTTTACCTGTAACTTCTGGATACATATGTTCAACAAAGAAATTGGCATTTGAATATATTATCTTATCAAAATATTAGAAATTTGATTGCATATTGGCAATAATAATAGAACAAGACCAAGACTCTAGTGAAAACAATTTCAAATGATTTATGGCCCCATCTTTATTCAAGTGGGGCCCCCGTTTATAGAATCTGCCATCGCTTAATGAAGTCACAAATCAAGTCGCAGGCTGGCTGGAAATTTGCCCGTTTGCCTGCATGCAACCAATTTCTGACTATGACAGCCCCACAAAAGTTCAAATCTGATGACACAATGTGGCAGGAACTGCAGTCCACATATACATACAACACAGCAGTAGCAGTAGCAGCAGCAACAGCAGCAGCAGCAGATTTAGTCTCTCAATTGCAGTTGCAGCAAAGAGTTTCGCAGTTCATTGTTTTCAGTTTTTGAGTTCGTGTTGTGGTCCCAAAAATGTGCAAACTGTAACCAAATGCTTGGGTCAAGAGCAGCAGGAAGAACACAGATGCGGGACTTGGGACGTGGGACGTGCAAGAGTCGCTGGTTTATGAAATGAAAGCAAAGATAAGCACCGAGCCGAGCTGCTCTGAACACATCCCAAAAAACCTTGCCAGTGGTGGCGGCAAATTGCATATTGCATGCGACCTGACCGTATTTGTGGTGATGGTGTTTTGGGGGGGGCGACTCAGCAGTAGCAGTAGCAGTGTGAAAGGTCCAGAGAGAGATGCACATGGCCAGATACGAGACGGAGTGGGTTGTCACAAAGTTGACAATGTGCGAACAAATAATTCCATCAGCAAGAACAAAAGCGTCGAGTGTTTGTTTGGGTGGCGACGCGTCTGTACTTCCACTACCACTTGCGACATGCACATATCCCTCAACCTGCCCCCTGCATCCTGCAGCCCTGCCAGCTACAAAGAACCAATGCATATGCATATGCAAGGACTCCAATATATGTGAGTGTGTGTCTGTCTGTCTGTGTGTGGCTCTGGCAATATGTTACACTTGCTGCCCATACAGCCGGTAATCTAGCAACGCCCCCAGGCTGCCCAGCACGATTATCATTGCTCAAATTTATGAATTGCACTTGCAGAGCAGAGAAGGAGAAGCTGCTGCAGAGTTGAGAAAACACTTCTGCACACCCAACCGTATTTCTGGAGATATATAGGTATGCGACCAGATTTTATATAGTAGCTTATCACTAAAAAAAAGTGTAAGAGCCCAGAAAACATCGCGCTGAATCTTATAAATTCGGCATATTTTCGGTGCCAAATGTAACTTAACTTATTATTCTGAATTTAGAAAAAGTTGTATAATTTTCAGAGATTGCTTTTTTTATGTGTACATAGAATAATTCCTAAATTAACTTTATCTATTACTAACAATATTCTTGTTCCACATACAAACATTTTATAAAGCTTTTGAAATTTCATTTACTTAACGAATTTTTATTATTTATAGAAAATGTTTCTAAAAATCGCTATTTCAAATTTAGGTCGATTTTCTAAATGCCAGGTAGATTTTTTTCTGAGTGAGGAATATGTTAAGATTGTGCAAAGACTGTAACATATTGTGTGTAAAAACTAAGCTAAGATCGAGGCGTTTAATGGTAATGTAATGATTAAATCGTCACGGATATTAAATTAATACTATTAAAAATGTTTGTAAGTTATTACTTCTACACTTGTTGGAAATGCCTCCGAGCGATAATTAAATAAAATGTGAGTTAGTCTTATGGAAGTGCTTACAAATTGGTGCTGAAATATAATTTCTTTACACCGATCGTAAAGATAAAAAATTGTTCAATGTATTTCTATATATATTGAGCACTGGTTTAAAGCTAGAGTCAACAAACTCTCAAGTTGATTTTGTTAATTTAAAACTTTAAATATGTTTTTTTCAACAATGTAAAGTGTAATTTTCCGGGTAGCCTGCGAAACAGCAACTGAAAGCCAAGGCATACAGACTTTAATGACCAAAATTAAAATATATACAAATTTTAAATAGCTAATATGTTGATGACTGGCCTGAAGGCAGTTGCTACTTAAATGTAAGAATAAAACCCCTTCCAACAAAATATAAACTGTACCAACAACCACCATAACTTATGCTAATGGCAGCAAGAAATTTATGTTGTAGTCTATGCGGTATCATGTCAAACAGACATTTCAATTCAATTAAGTTGTGTTGGGCAAAGTTTTCATTGGATGCCCAAGATAAAAAACTTTTATGCAACAATTTCCCATTTTAAAGTCGCATTAATTAATTATAAACAACCGACTATGTTGCGTCTGAACTCTTTCCCATCAGTTTGTTCAACTCCCGCCTCCGATTGGAAGCAGTCCCTTGAATCGCTCACTTGAACCGCGGCGAAATGTGCAAATCAGAGCAACAAAAGCATAAATCGATTAAATTTGCTGTCATTTTAAATTTGACACATGAAACAAAATGCTTCGCGCACACCAACATTTCAGTTGAACAGGCGGCAAATGGCTGTGGGTTGGGGCTGTTAACGGAATTGGGTTTGGGGCTTGTTACACAACAAGAGCGGAGCAAAAGAGCAACAGACACAGCAAACAGAAGAGCAACGGAGCAACATATGCTCTTTTGAACAGTTCCGCTTTTTTCCAAGCACCCCTTTGATGAAGCTTGTTGTACGTACCAAGGGGTGGTTGGGGCTGTGGGGGTTGTCGGAACGCCCTTGCTACAATGCTTATGCAAATTGCAGTTATTCGATCTTTGGCGATGGTAAACGCAGAGCTGAAACATAATAATTCCCTTTCATGGAAGCAATAATAATATCTTTACATCGATTTCCCGCTAATTTTGTGATTAGAAATCGCATTGACAAAAAAAAAACTAGTTTTCAAAACGTCTCCGCAAAGATATTCCTCATCAAGTTCCTTATGTATATAATTACGATATAGTTACACGAATTATTATATATTTTTATTTATTTTCTTCACAAATAAATAATATATTTAATTAATGCCGACTAATATCAGTCAACACAGAAAAATACAAAAAATAAAAAATAAATTAATATTAATTAAAAAATTTAATATTAATATTTTTGACAGACAGATATATCATTATGTAAATATTGCCATTATCGTTGTTCATTCTCCTTGGTTGTAATTGCATCTGCAATTAGAATGCGCTTCCGAGTTGTGTTTCGGTGTTTGTCGTCGTCATGGCTCATTCACATCGAGAACTGGCTCATTTGGAGTCGACCCTGGCTGTGGCAACACTTGCTACATCTTAATTTTTACGTAACATGCAAAAGTTCACATTTCCGGGCCTGTTTTCTTGGCTCGCGTCAAAGGGCTAAGAGTCTCTCCGACGCCATTTAAATTAATCAAGTGGGAGCTTTTGCACTCCCAGTAGTTGCCCCATGTTGCGTGCTGCTGGCCAATATACATACTTGCACGATCTAATGAATTTTTAATTATTCGCAAGGCAAGCCAAATTCGACCAGATTCGATCAACTGCATGTACATATATAATATCAAATTGAAACCAAACACCCACTCCTTAAAATATACCACATAAATAAATTGCCGGCAATTACGGCGTTAACAAGTTTTATTGACTGACTAAATGTGCTTGGCTGGCTGACTGGCTTGCTGGCTGGCTCCCCAACCCCAATCCCAAACCCAAACCCAATGCCAAACGCAATCGCAGTCAAGTCCATGGAGAGCACCCTGACCAGTTGCCAAACATTTTTTCGTCATCGGCGTCGTCGTCGTCGTCGTTTGGCAAGGACATTTCATGGGCTTGTACAAACGTTTAAATGTCTGTTAAGCCTCGTTCCACAACCGTACAATTTATTTGCGTTTTGTCACCGTCTGGCCAAGTTGCTCGTTTTTGGACAACAATCGCTGAGGGTGTCTGCCCTTTCAGGAGCGAAAACAATGAATAATACTCGCGTCAGCTAGCTGAAATCGCCTGCAGTCAGCCAACAGTTCATTCTCTCACTCACCACACACTCGGAAAAAAAATCGCCCTCAAATGAAAACGAACTCAAAATTAGAGTGGTTGTCTTGTTTTTAGAAATAATTTACTTAAAAATAAGAACACATTTGATTAAAATTATAATTATTTGGGCTTGCCCTAAATATCATGTGTAAAATTCGGAAAATTGTAATGAGATTTGTCTACTTGAGAGACCATTTGGCTCAGTGGGATTTTCGGTAAAATCGCGATTTGCAACACATTAAGTCATATGAATAATGTAAGCTAAGCAAAATATTTGAACAATATATGTGAAATCTTAATAATGTTTGATAATAGCAGTAATAAGAAATAAACTAATATGAGATTTCTTCAATTTAACACACTTGGCAAACAACACTTTAGAAATTAGATATAATAGATATATTTTTTGTAAATATTTGAAGTACACCCTGAAATTAAGAAATGCAATCACTGGTTTTTAAAACGTCCAACCTGTCAAGGCTAGAAATGTATTTTTCAGGGCGAATTTTTTCTGAGTGTGCAGTCAGCCAGCAGTTTATTCTCTCACTCACACTCCCGCTGTTACTCACTCACCCTCTCACTCTGTTGGTGTAGCCCCATTTATTCCGCCAGATCAATCTTCGTTGGACTTGTGTCCATGCCCACATTCACGTCGCATAGTTGTCTATCGGTTCGACACTTTGTTGCATTTGAAATTTATTAGCAACATTCGTTGCCTTGACTTCTCTCACCCCCTCCTCCTCCGCTCGGCCAACTCCCATGTGTGCAGCGATAGCAAATAAAATCGAAATCATAATCGTGTGTACGCATACGTTCTTGCAACAACACACGTAGATACATAGATATATTTTCAGGGCTCTCTTTTGCACATTGTAAATATTAAAGAAGCCAAAAATTAACATCACAAAAAACTTGAACCGAAAATACGCATGAAAAATGGACTGGAAAAATGGCAAAAATGGAATACTTGGAGTGTGGCACTTATTTAGCTTTCTGTATCTGGGGATTCGACGATGGTGACGACGGCAACCAATAAAAAGATAAAACGACGGCTTATGTCGCCCCCCACACCCCTATCCATCTATCGTCTCGGCACGGCTCTAAACCATGTGCCAGCGTCTGGGCCATGTGTAACGGTCTCGGGTGGGTTGGCACCACCATTGAGTAGGTGGTTGTAGCGGGTGAGGTGGTGCGGGAAACGAGAGCGCTATCAGCATATGCGGTTTAAGTTGCGGTTGACATTTATTTCACGCGCCATTGCACAAATAAATGCGTTGTGGCTTGCTATTTGTTTAGTGATTAAAAGGGGACGGAATATCGACGAATTTGCTAAAGGATAAAAAAGTATGTATATTATAAGAAAGTAATTTCAACTCTAAGCAGCTAAAAGTAATACGAGTTTACACAAAAAAGTCTCGAGTCAAACTCAACTGGCTACTAAATTGATATTTACTTTAGTACATTTCGAGTAATTCGACACGTGAATGGGGAAAAGTGTTGACAAACTCTTCTGATTTGATATTGGTCTCACTGTGAAAATTCATTGAAAATGTGCTTTACTTGATCGAAAAAATTCAAATTTAAGATAGTTATTTAAAATGGACTAAAGACTGTTTATGCGCTCTGCTAAGATTTCCATTAGTTTATTTGTGTTATTTATTTATAGCTTAGCTAGAGGCAGATATTACTATATATATATATATATATATATATATATATATATGCAATAATTGTTTTTGTTAATCTTGGTACTCCTACTCGAAGGCATCTAAGTCGCAATAATTTTGATTTAGTGATACCCTTGGCAATCATATCCACATTTCCATTATCATCAACATAATCATGACGAAGTCTGAGGCATATTGGCAAACCCTTTTTGATTGTTACTTGTTATTGGTGCAACAACTGGCAACGCCCACAACTGTTTGGTTCTTTTTCAGGTCATCTGACTTCTCAGCGTCTCTGCGCCTCTGCTTCTCTGCATCTCTTCTTCTTTAACAATTTTAATTTTACGCTTGAAAATTTAAAATTTTACGCTTTGTGTTGTTGGTTGATGAGGAACTCGACTCTCGTGGCTAATGTTGCCTTGGTCAAAACATCAAAAGTGAAGTTTTTCGACTGTTGCACAAAATTCTTGTCACGTACGCAACATTTTAATTGATGCCATTAAAAGGCCGGCTAAAGAGCCCAGCAAGGGCATAGAAAACCAGCAACAAGATGCCAAAGTTTTTTGGGGGCGGGACGCAGGAAACATTTGTGGCTGAGAAATGAATTTAAACTTTTCATTTCGCAAACACAACTGATGAACCGCAACTAAGACAGGGCTACTACACTCAGAAAAATAGCATCACCCTAAATAGTAAATTTATACAATTCTTCTGTAATTCTTAATTTTTGTGTATTTTTTCTAAAATTTAGAAAAAATATATGTAATTTTCAGGGTGTTGTTTTCTAGAATTCCATGTTATTATAAAACATTAACATTTTATGATTTTACTTTTATTGTATTTCTTTCCTTAATTCTTCCTCTCTTTCTGAGATTCAATGTTTGAATTTTTACTTTTTATAAATGCATTTCATAATAATGGAATATATTTCTAAAAAATATTTTAAAAAAACACGATATTTTTGGGATTGTCGACGTAGGGTAGGAAAGAAGACTATTTTCTTATGTATTTTTTCCGAGTGTATATAAGGGAGACAAGAGAATCGCAAGGCAAGTAGAGAAGTCGATTAGCTAAATGATTGAGCGCATTTTAGTGAAGTGGATAAAGCGTGGCTGTCGCAGTTTTATACAAAAGATTCACGGAATGAACTCGTCTTGGCATTAATTAATAGAATGCGTCTCCATATCTAAGCCAGATATCACAAACATATATCACATGACAAGCGAAAACTAAACGGCTTTGGAGGAAAACATTGCACGGCAACGGAAAATTTTAATTGCTTCCCCCACGGGGGCTTTTCTGTTGACTTTAATTGTGTGAAAAAGCAAAAACATTCTAATTTACGATGCTATGCTTATTAAGTGCGCGAAAGGATGCCGGACATGTGAGCCGTGTGTGTTGTGTGTGTGTGTGTGTGTGTGTGTGTGTGTGTGTGTGACGTGTGAGGAATGTGATAGTGTAATTATTATGCGGTTTTGGGTTCGTGCTGGCGCTATAAAGAATATGCCTTGCATAGTAAAGCTGATTTCAGCTGCCGCTTGCCGCTTGCCGCTTGCCGCTTGCCACATGCCGCATGCCGTTTGCCGACTGATGAACAATTGCAACCAAGATTAGGCAGCTAAGCCGTTACTCCCTTGCTGCTGCTACTGCTGCTGCTGTGGCACGTTGCCAGTTGAGTCCTTTTGTGTCCTTTGAATGTTTGCCTTTTGCATACGCGCATTTGCAAAAGGCAGTTGAAAAGTTGCCGGCAGTTGGCATAACACATTGTGAAAATGTCCTCTCGGAAAAGTGTTTTATGCAATTTGCCTTTGTTTGGCATTGTAATTAAGTTGACAATCCATCATCATACATCATCATCAGCCCAGCCAAATTTGTTGAAAAAAATATATATTCATTTTCTTTGCCTGTGCATTGATATCCTTCCCTTTTTTTGTGTTTTTTGATTTTGGTTTTGTCCGTCTGGCGTTTATAATTTTCTAATTTTGGACAATTTGTTTAGTGAATAGATTTTGCATTGTGATTGGAATTCAAATTATGTTCATAGATTACCGCATATGGTTTGGCTTGTGGTCACAAGCTGATGGAAGAGCAATGGAATAGAAGTTAAAAGGACACGAAGGACTTTCGAAATGATTAAACGGATGTCTGCAGTTCTTTATTTATGTACCCCTTAAAAACTCCGCATAACTCATTAACACATAAATTGCTTAAATTCAATTACTAAAAACCGTTTTTAAAAAGACTTTAATAAATAAAAATCTACAAAATAAATTTTTAATTAAAATTACGAATTGAATTAAATACAATTCAAAGGGAGAAATTATATTTAAAATTTAAAATAAAAAAGAAAAAAACAAACAGGATATAATAAATAATTATAATAATATAGTGTCTCAGTAATAGTTTCAAGGCTCGTCGCTTGATCAAAATAATTCTCGTTTATTCTAATTAAATAAATATATTATGATGCATATTTTATACCATTCGTGAACTATCGATCCTCTCCTTTCAATCTTTTCTAAAAAACCACATTGTCCCCTTATTGGCAACCACGTCGAACCCTTGCAACTTCATTCCAGCTGGGGCACAAATACAGCAAAGTTTCTAGCGAGCTACAATAAATTGAGGCAGTGACTGCAAAAAAAGGCGATAGAGCAGAGAAAGAGAGACAGAGTGTGAGAAAGAGAGAGGGAGAGAAAGAGAGTGAGAGAGAGGAAGAGAGGAATAGCAATGCAAAAAGATGTTGGTATGTGTGTAAGTGTGCTTAAGCTCAATTAGCATAAAGTGCAATCCATCATACAAAATGTCAAAAACTGCTGAGCAAAGTTTTCACAAGTCAGTCAGCAAACTGATAAAAAATTAGAATCGTGGATAGGGGTTGCAAATGGCCAAATACATACATATATGGATATTCTCCTCTATAGAAATTCTCATATATTAAACAAATATGATAATAAAGTTGGCCAGTTCTGTTCGGGTTGATGTTGGACACATTACCGAAATAAGGAAACCATAAAATATCCCTAAAAAAAAATGAAGAAAAAAAAATATAAATTGCATAAATCGAAAAAAACTATGGAATACCCTATAATAAATTATGAAGCAGTAAAAATATCGGACTGATGGAAACTGATCTCATTCATTTGTATTTTAATATATTTATATCAAATGTTGTGATTAGAGTTATATATTTATTTGTACCTGCTGATCGACAATATATTTCTTTATAAGGAAATTATATGATTTTTTTTGTAAATAAATTTAAATTTGACTATCCAATGTGAATGTGTGTCCAAAACAATTTAATTGCATTTGCTGATCGATAATGTATATCTTTATAGGATGAGTGACTAAGCTTAGCCACATTCCAGGTTACAGGGTATAAATATTTGGTGAATTCTGTGCGCCATTCGAACGATGCTCGCTTGCATATTCACAGGTATTTACGAGCCTGAGCCTTCTGCACTATGAAATACGTCGTTTTGCCAAATCTGGAATTAAGAAAAGAGAAAAAAAAATCGAAAAGAAAAATAGAAAACTGAAGAAAAATTCAAAAGGATGTGGGCAGCAATCGCAAGGGGGGTGGTTGGGGCTGATCATAAATTTGCAGGTGAACTGAGCAAGCCCTTTGTATAAGTTTGAATTATTGTCAGTTTCTGGCGTCGTGAAAGTTGGGCAGGGTCATAAAGTTTCAACAAAGGATACTTAGGATGCGGCCAGGAATATAAAGGAGCTATAGGCAGTCTGAATGGACACACACACACACACACACACACACACACACTCACATTTCCATAAATACAGAATTGTCGACAAAGTCTTTTCAGTGATCACTCGATACGAGCAGAGACCCAATAAAAAATGAAAAATATTTTAAGGATTTGGAATATGGTGCATATCTAAAATGCGCTTATCCTGCGCTGTTAGGAAAAATGGCTGAAGTTGAAGCATAAATAAATATATTAACTCAGCAAAAAGTGCACTGAAATTTAGAAGTTCGCTCTAATAACTAAAAAGGGTTTCTTGTAATTTGAAATAATTTCTATATATAAAATTGGGTATTTTTCCTTTTTTCAGAAATATATTTGTTAATAATAGCAATTATATTTGAGAAGTAAAATTGTGCGAAAAATCCTTAGAAAAATCCTTCGAATTTTACTTTCTGAATAATAAAGTGAGAAATACTTTGGCGATTTTCTAGAATACAGCGCGATTTTTTCTGAGTGCACATATTACAGATACATAAGTATGTGCTATATTTGCTATATTTGGGAAATCACGCATTAAGCTTGGGGCAACGTTTGGCTGGTTATTCATCTGGGTGCTGCCTGTGGCTGTGGCAATTATAGGCGTTGCCGCCTTTATGCCTAATGCGCAGCTCTTATATATATACATATATACAAAAGTGCTGACCGGGGTCGGTAAATGCATTCGTATAAAGGAACTTAAATGGCAGACGGCAGCAAAAAGAAAACAGACACAAAAACTGAGAGCAACTGCCAATAAGAGGAAATTTTCACTAGCCAGCGAGGAAAATTGCATTACGCAGATGTTACCAATTGGCAAGGAGCTCATGCTAATGTGTGTGTGTGTGTGTGAGTGTGTGGGTGTGGCTGTTAAGAAGAGCTTAAGAAAAAGTCATAAAATGCAAGCAAGAAAAGAAAATTGCAAATGAAAAGTTGAGAGCTTTGCAGGGCGGAGGGCCAAGAAAAAGCAATAAAACAGCAGAATATAACAAAGGAAACAAGAGGAGCAAATATTTTTGCTAAAAAGCAAGCAGATTTCGGTAGGTAGCCTGAAACAGGAATTCTTATTTTTATCATCAACGCACAATTTTCATGGAAAAACTACTGCACCCCAAAATTGCCTAACCAAATTTGAAAAGCATAAATTTTAAATTAGTCAGGGACTGAAAATCAGTCAGCAGCCAGCAGGCAGCGGGCAGCAGGCAGCGACAGGATAGCAAACGCAAAACTGACAACAGTTTTCCAAATTAAGCAGAGACTAAAACCAAAATATTGTTTTTACCTTGCAAGTAAAATATTTATTCAATAGAATAGTAGACAATTTGTGGGGAGGGGCAAAATTCGCAGGAATCCAGAAGGAAATGCCTTTAAATTTTAAAACGAGACGCATAAACAAATGCATACAACGACAAACGCACACACACACACACACACACACACGCACACACACACAGAGACACGCAAAATTGTAAAAACAAAAGCAAAAGCTCTTAAGTAAATAATGAAACGAGTACTCTTACAAGCAATGGGAAAATGCAAAGACAACAGCAAAGCAAACGCAAAGGCAGCAAAGTCAAAATGTAAAAACACAGCGCAGTCGCTGAGTACATAAGGAACGAAATGGTAATGGAACGGTGTGCGCAGCGTCGCGTTTAAGGGCGGAGCCAAGCAACGAGCATGGGAATAAAATCTCGCAATGAAATAGAAATGGAAATTGAACTACCATTTCAACCACACACAAGCACGCACAAATGCCCGGAGAGGGAGCGAGCGAGAGAGCGAGAGAGAGAGATACAACAATACAACAATACATACGCACGCTCAGAGAGCGAAACACAAATACCAACACAGCATACAGCATACGGCATACGGCATACAAATACAAATACCTACACACAAACAGTTGCAACAGCAGTTGGCGCTCGGCTCTTGCATTGGTTGCCAAAATCATACTTGGGAATTGTTGTTGCTCAGACAGCGGCGACTGCAGATGCTATTTGATTATTTGCACGCTGTGTTGTCAGTAATAATGAAAACGTGCAAAACGCAAAAGAAAATGTCTAAAACCAAATAAAATAAAACAAAATAGACAAAATAATACAATAAATACTTGGATATGTATGAATGTGTATGTGCACATAAATCCCTTTTATTCAAAGTTCAATTTTGTGTCGGTATTTGTGGTATTTTTATTATTGCTACTGTTCCATATGCCGGCATTGTCCCGCCCAACGCCCCAACTACCGACCGCCCATCAGCCAGCCGCTTTGTTTGATATGTCGATAAATATATATAAATATACATATATATTTATATATATATATAAATATATGTATGTATGCCTGATCAATACAGACATGTCGCATAAATCCACGTCCACTTCATGTCGGGGTTAGTTTTCTTGTGTTGTCGACTCTTGCATAAAATTATCGCAAGCAATTATTGAAAAATGCTACAAGTTTGCTGCAACGACTCTCTTTACAATATTGCATATCATTTCCGATGATTGCCCGATCAGATTGTACATGCATATATTTCTGTTAGCGTAGGATAGTTCTCATTACACATCAATGATAACAAACAAGTTCTTCGCAACAATAATTAAAGACTTATCAGCGAACAACAGTTGCAGCCATCTTTCAAAATCAAAATATTCTATATTTGCAATGCGAATGACAGCAACTTAATTATAATGTCATAATGAAAGAAATATGTCTTGTCTGCAATGAAATACATATTTACGTATATAAAATTACAAAAATAATCAAATTATTATTATTATTATTATATTGTACCCCACTCTTTACCTCAACAGTAAAAGGCACCTGCCCCCATTTTCAGCTCAAACATATCTATTTAAATATATATATATATACATACACATCTGCCCTGCATAAATTTTCCATCAGGTGCTGGCCAAATTTGCATTGTATTTCTGCAGGTAGAACAGTGAAATTATGTTGAATTTCTTACAACTAAATCAAACGCTTTGATAAATTACATAATGCACGCAAACTCTTCGTTCAACAAAATGGCCGAGCGGCTTTTCGATGCTTATCTGCCATATTAAAATGGGGCCAAAGTCTGCACCTCTGCTTGCAACCAATCCAACTACACTTTAAGTGTGGTGCCTCTTGCCTCTTGCCAGTTGCCACTTGCCACTTGCGTCTTGCGTGCTTCTTGATATCAGCTTTTCACAATGCAATTCGTCTGTCGCGTTTTGTTTTGTGTTTTCAGAATCGCTTAACTCGTGTTCAGTTGTCCAACATGCACCGCATATAACACAAGCAGTTTGTGGACACAGACAAAAGTATACCCTAGAATTATGAATTTAGAAGCAGAACTATTTTTTATAATTTAGAATTGTACAGAAATCAGTAACCAGCAAAAAGAAGTATGTAATAAATATCTCCAGTAAAGTAATACGTAACTTAAAATAAATCACTTACCCCTAGTCAATAATCGCCAAAATATCTGATTTATTTAACTTTTCGCAAAATATTGTAAATTTGTACAATTTATGTTCCTTAAGGGCATGGAAATAATCAATTATTTGTGTAACTTTAATTTCTAAAATTACAAATAAATTCAAAATTTTTAAATGTATACCAACTAAATCGGCAATTTACCACTTAAGTCCCATAAACTAAGTTTTGCTGTGTCCAGGTCAAAATAAAAGCCAGAAACTATTTTATTTATTATTAATAATTTTATTTATTATTAATAATTAATTCGCTTGTCGCAAGTCGATAATCCGAAAAATGTCTGATTTAAATATTATATATTTATATTTTTGAAAAGCATAAGTGTAAACTTTAACAACTACAATTCATAAGAATCTTTGTGATTTTTTCCGACCTGCAAATTTATATGGGTTAATATCAACATAGTTTTAAAATTAATTACGCTTTCTTCTCTGGTCTTTTATCTTAACTTGGCAACGCAACAATTGGATTCTAGTCATTTTCCCAGCCTAAGAATTCAGTATTACGTGACAGCATTGAGGAACCAGATATACATGCCTATCCCTATAACGACTCCAGCTCAGATAACAGGCAACTGGTACCAACCAGCTGGGAAACTTTGCGTGATTTAGAGCAACAGATTTAGTTGTCAGCAGCAATGATTGTCTGTGTAGCTGTATGTGTGTGTGTGTGTGTGTGTGTGTGGTGTGTTTAGAGTTGTCATCGTTCCATGTACTATTTACGATTATCGTTATTACGACTGGCTCGTGATCTTGAACCTCAGCGTAATTCATACGAAACAACTCTCGAGTAGTAATTGTAGTTCCCAGACAGTCGCTGGAGTCGTTGTAGGAGCAGTAGACACACAAAGTTGCACTCTATTTTTGTTTTTGTGTTTTTCTTTTTGTTTTTTGCCTGTTTTATTATTATTACTGTCTGAATTTGGTCAGAGGCGAGCTGGTGGCTTTGGTTTTGGTATTGGTTTTGGCTTTCTATTTATAAGCGGCGCGTGTGCAGAATCATCGAGTGGAAGATAATTGTACAGAGTATTTGCATTATTATTATTAACAATAAAATGAGCGACAACAAAAGGAAAACGGGGCCAGCAGCAACAGCAACAACAGCAGCAACAACAGCAGCAGGAGCAGCAGCAGCAAAAACACGTGTGAAAATCAAATTCCATGGCATCACCTACGCAAATTACGAAATGAACACGCGCCCCAGAAATACACACGGGAGGGGAAAGTGGGGTGTTGCTCAGTGAGGCAGCTGGTAAGCTATACATGAGATGTGTGTGTGTGTGTATGTGTGTGTGTGGGTGAGGGGGGCTGGGGGGTTTGTACACACGCCTAGTTAACGAACGAGTTAAACGCGTTCATCATGCCAAGCAGGTCATTCCTTGCTGCCCCATTGCTGCCCCATTGCTGCTCACTCATATTCTCATTCATCGATGATTATTGCGTTAATTATCAGCCAGTTGGCTGCTGGGCAACTCTGGGCAGTATGGTTGGGGCATATTTGTGCGTAAACTTCAAACGGAATGCCAGCTATTTTCGTGTAAGGCCGACTTATATATACCTGACCCCCCACCACACACACACACACATAGGCATGCCAACATCCACAACGAGTAACACTTCCTGCCTCAGCCACATCCACATCGAGAACGCTGCAACGCCTCTGGCTATTCCACCTTTTGTGGCACGGACGCGTTCTGGACTTGTCGACAACTGAACTAATAACACTATTTTACATATTTATATATACGGAGTAACCTGTTCTCATAGATATTCAAAAAATATATGGATTGTGGCAACATATATACAAATGTAGGCAAAGCTAGGTTAACAACAAATTTCTAGATAAATTACTGAGAACTCGAAACTCCGCAGAAAACACAGTGGCAGTTTTGGGGTTACTTATAAAAATCGACTAATCAAATTCTATATCTGAAGAAATAATAAAAATAAATAAATAAACACAAATGTCAAATCATAAATCGAAGCTTTAATCACAGATCAGTAAATACATATTCAAACAGATATTAAGTTCTTTCCGAGCGAGAGCCAAGAATCAAACAAACAAACAGAAAAGTGAATGGCAGCTGAGAGAACCAACAACAAACAAACAAACAAACCCAACGTTGACTTCTGTGCTCATTAATAAATTACTAAACTAACTGTGCACAACTAATTGAAATTTGGCTGGCAACGTAATTGAAAGCTTTGCCAATAAAGAACAAAAAACGATATAAATTAGAAAATAAATACGGTTTGCGGTGCACGATAAAACATTGTCCATAACTCTTTAACTACTCTTCTACGCTGATGATCTCAGCTCCCAGCCGAATATTTATTACTAATACCGCTAGGCACTGGTAATCAATCAAACAATCGGAAAAAATAAAGAATTCGGAATGCTACTTGAATTTCGAATGGCTTTTTTCGCCGAGTGCACAGATGGGATGTGGGAATGTGTGGACAGGCATTTGGGGCGACAACTTGGCTGCACTCTGCTGGCTGGTCGCGTTCTGTGAATTTAAGTATGCCCCTGCCACTTGCTGCACGCGCCCTCAGGCGTCAATTAGGCATTTTGTACATTTCGAAGGCGACAATTACGCTCAGCTCGGGATGAGGTCAGGTGTCTTTTGGCCGATATCAGAAGCATTTGCCGCGCTTATTCAATTCGACGACAAGTTTGTTGCGTTTGTTTGCCTGTTTGTCTGTTTGACTGTCGACTAATCGACATTAAATGATGTGTGAATGCGGCCAGCTGCCAGGCATTGCTTTCTGTGCCCGGCTTCCTGCTTGCCTGCCAGTTGCCTGCCACTTGCCAATTTTCGATTTCCAATTGCCACTGGCTTTGTGTGTTCGTGATAACTCCTGTCTGCTGTCTGCTGTCTGCTGTGTGTTGACTTTTGTTTTTGTGGCTTTTATCAATTTTGTCGTGGCTTTTCGATGGGGTCCCTGACAGCAGGTCCCATAAATTATGACGACTGTCGATACAAAGTACGAGTTCGATTGTGAACACTCGTTTAATTCCCCCCCTCCACCAACTGCCGCTTGTGGCTGCTTGCCTCAGTTTGACGCTTGACGTTCGATGTGTACAATTGTTCAGACACACCATATTAATATATATTTTATTTGGTTTTATCTGCTGGGCAGCTTGCATGTATTCCCAGCCTGAACATTTAATTAATGTTTTAATTATAAGCGCGATGGCAGCAGCAGCCTCAGGTCATTTGGCTTTTAAACTGTGGGAAAACTTGCGCCAAGTCAAACGCCGGAATGATCATCAATATTATTATTGGGCAAAGATTTCTAGTTGCTCGATCAATTTTACACGTCTTGACGTTAATTAATTAATTTCAGTGCTACACTCTCCAAATAAATCGCTCTGCATTTTAGAATTTCGCCATAATTTCGAGCCCAGGGCTAATTCAGCTTATTATTCAGAAAGTAGGTTTCTTAAGAACAGGGTTTTTATTTTCTTAATTTAAAATTACTTTTTTGGGTCAGGTTATTTTCAAATGTGTACAGGCAGCTACATATTCAAACATTTTAGGTAGTTTATAAATCGTTTGATTTAATTTGAGAAACTAAACTCTAATCCAAGAGCCGAACCAATAAATTGCATTGCGCAAAGAATTTTTCTAAAAATACAAATGCATTTCCTAATATTAAGATATATTTCTAAAATAAACACCATATTTTTGGTATTGTCAATTTAGTGCAAACCTTTCTAATTTTTACAACATTTTTGTTATATGTAAAAAGTATTGGTAAAAACTCAAAAAACGTTCCACTTTTCAGGGTAATTTAAAATTTTCTGCGATTTTCTACACTTTACAGAGTTTTTTCTGAGTGTATACAGGGGGTTTTCTATTCAAGCATTTGTTTACTTTTATGAAAATACAAAAATCGAATTTTCGTAAGGGAAAGTTAGTGTATAGATGGTATAAGGCCAATAAAAAATGCTTTAGTCCCTCAACTAGTTAACATATGGCCTCAATCAGTCACTTCAGACTGCAACATGGAGACTGACTGCAATTGTCATCAAATATCACTCAAAGTGTCATTATTTGCAGTTTTGTGGCATTCTTTTCTTTGTTGCTTTTTTTTGCATCTGCAAGAGTGGCTGACGAACCACAAACAAAAAATCGTTGACAGGCAGCTAATTTACATATAAATTAAAACTTAAATGTAGCTTCAAAGAAACCGAGAGACACACATACGCTCATAATTTGACTGCTGTTGCTGCTTGGGCTGCTTTTGCTGCCTGCTATGCGAAACTGTTTTGTAACCTCATCTTGTTTTGCTTCTTGGGATGCGGCTTTTAAGTTTGCTCCGTCGAAAATTCCGTACAAATTTCATAAATGTCAAGCAGCGGGGACTGTCGGAAAATTGTGGCATAAATCTGCTATTAGTATGAGTGGCGTATGAAAAAAGGTTGTCGCATGTGCCCGGTATGTATTCAAAGAGAGAGAGAGAGAGAGAGAGAGAGAGAGAGTTGCACAAAACTCACAGTCTGCACATGATGTGCTATATGCCACAGCAATATCAGCCAGTGTCCTGGCCCAGGCATGCCCAGCAAACCGCAAAATATTTATATGTCTTTGATGGGTAGCAACCCAATTGCCAACTATTCTCGGCACCAAACAATGTCCGATGAATTTTGCGTTATTCTGCTTGGCATTTTGTGCGCATCAAACTATTTTAATAGTTCACATTTCAAATATTTGTGCGAAACTATAAGGCAAAATGCAAAACTGGTGGAACATAGTATACATATATATATATATATATAAATATTGGATATATGTATATAAATATTTATATATGTTTGTGTATGTATGTGCGAGCGTAGCGAATAGTGCTGCCAGTTAACAGTTATTCTACGACTAACGTGTGTGTTTTACGGGCTGACCTGAAAGCGCCGATTGGATTGGATTGGATTGATACATGAGCGAGAGCGAGAGACGATCATTAATAATCAGAAATGTTTCGTATTTCGAGTTGCGAGTTTCGAGTTGAGTCGCCTACTTTATTGGAACATTATTTGTTCAATTTCACGGTACATATTAGTAAAGACACAAACCATGCGCTGTGTCCAATAAAAAAGGGTATACAGGGTTTATCTAATGTCCATCTATATTTATATATAACTAGTTTATATGTCATCTACGTCAAATAAATGTATTTGCATATCTATTTACATATATCGAACACATTTTTAGTTTATAAATATTTATAAAGACACAAAGTAAACGCTGTTCACAGAATTTATGCAGTGGCCAGCTCTTTTCTAACTGAATGCAGTGCATTGCGCAGTCGGCCCCATTCGAGGTGCAACAATCTTTAATTTGTTTTGGTCTATGGCAATCCACTTAATAAATTATTGCTGGTATCTGTGAAATTCGTGTTAACTATTCAGCCGAATCATTTGGATTATCATTTTGTGGCATTGCCTAATGATGATTGCTGCTGTTTAATTACTTTTCGAATGACTAGCAAAGCAAACTGTGAATAATGTAAAACAGACGAATCTAAATCATTTATTGACCCAAAACAGTTCAAGACATCAAAGCAGATATAAGCATAGAACATTTACAAATGTATTTACCAAAGAAATAAAGAATCACTTCGAACATGTTCTGAAATTGTAATTAATTCTTTAAAGTTTAAACACTTTTGATTAATTCTAATAGAAGCCGATTCGATTGAGCTGTCTCCTTTCGCACATTTGTGTGTTTGTCCTGCTGTCAGTTCGTGCGTCTGTATAATGTGTCAATCTTAGATGCTGCACTCAGAAAAGCAGTTGCCCTGAAATTTAGGAAATCGCCCTAAAAATTATAATGTTTTTCTAGAGTCTAATTGCGAAATAAATTTAACATGTTAAATAAGTTCTAAATGCAAGAAAACAATTTTTCTTAAAATTACAAAGGTTTTCCTAAATCAACAATTACAAAAATATGTTTTTTTTTTTAGAAATTTGCTCTTTATTAAGAAAGACATTTCTATAAAGTAAAAGGTAAACACTGATGCTTAAACAAATTTCTTTCTGAAATTCAAAAAGTAGTAATGAATGCATAAATATAAGTTTTTACACTATCTTAAAGTCACAATGACTTTCTAAATAATATGGTGAGGAACCTTTGGCGCGAAAGATAAGGCGACCTTCTAAAATTCAGTTCGATTTGTTTTTCTGAGTGGAGTAGGAGGTAGCTTATAAGTTTTGCACCCAGCACACAGCCAGACACACACAGTTTAATTGCCATAATCCATTTAGAGAAGGTATCGCACAATGCGAAACGACCCTGTCGACAACAATAAAGATTGAAATGAGAAAACAAACACAGTAAGCCAGGCGCGAGGCCATTGCAATATGACAAGTCTAGTAAATAAACAAGTGTGCTCTAGCTAATAGTGAACGACTAGGGCATACCCTGCAGTCAGTTCCACTTAATGTCTCTACTAATATTAGTCTTTAAGATATGTCCAAAATTGGGTGCGAAGACTACAAACTTATTTCCACTTTTAATTAATGAAAACTCTGATAATCCATCCGATCAGGAATATCTGTATTTAACTCTCCGGTCGACTGTTAAGCCCAAATGCTCTTTGCCCATTTTCAATGGATACAGTAAAGCTCCGCCCGCACAGACCGCCTACTGGCTGCCGTATAATAATAAAAAGAAATACGAGACGCCTTCGACGAAATCCTTTTTATTCGTCCGATAAAAGTGGAGAATGAGTAAAACATGAAAAGCCAAAGGCCATCGGGCGATTTACATTACTTTGCGGCGTCTCATTTTTTCTTCTTCTTCTTCTCAGTGGAATTGTACAAGGAAAAGCTGCGCTTATTATAATTTCCTTTGTGCATTAGTCGCTCTTCCTTTCTCCCCCGGGCCGGTCCCCTTTATAACTCTGCCTACTGTGCACAGTGGGTTAGCTGGCTTCGCTGTAGCCGGCTGTTTTTTATGTTGTTTATTTTATGTTGATTATGACTTATAAGTGCAGTTGTTTGTACAATTTTGCTGGATGCATTTCCAACTCCCGCCCGATTGTCAAAAAAATTACTTAGCGCTGTTTGCGGCTAATGCTAATGCTACCGGGTAAAAATCAAAAAGCCAAAAAAAACCAAACAAGTCGTTTAATTTTCTAATAAGATTTTGTGGTATTTTTGTAACAAAATCATGAAAACTCCCCGCACGTGTTTCCCTTATAAGCTCTCCCCTCATTCATAAAATTTGCTACAAAAATTACCCCAAAAATGCCAAGCATTTTTTTTTTTATCAAATCTTTTTCCTTGCTGAGTTTCAGTTTCATTTGGCTTACGATGACTTTGATTTGTGTGTTTATCTTTTGAATTTTAGCTGTTTCTGCACGCTCGTGAAATTAAAATGAGCGGAAATAATGCTGTCCTAATATCCGCTTACATTTTTGTTTTGGAATGAAGGCTAATTTTTTTGGACAGCTGTTGTTTGGAAGATTGCAATTTGATTTCCACGTGCCTTCGATAAATTCATTAAATTCTTTATTGCATGAGTCCAGGTACAGCTGTCGATTTGAAGTACTCGACAAATAAAGTGGCCCGACTGATAGCCAGATAAAGCAATGATAGAAATGTTTACAATATTGTAGTTAGTTAGTTATGTCTGGTCCAATGTTGATTCTAGGCTACATGTACATTAATGTACAACAATAATAAAATATGACAATGCGACACCAAATCCTCAGTCTGTCGTTGCATAATTGTCACAATCAAATACTGGGGACTTCGAATGGGCTTTCCATATTAAGTAGTATTCGGTTGCCACACACAACAAAGTTGCCATTGTAGCTTTGAAGTTGCCCGCTGGGGTATTCAATTTGCTTTATTCACACATTGGCTGAGTTAGTGCGGGAGCCCACACAAAGCGACGCAAGATGAGTTCCACAGAAACAGAATCCGTATGCAAACTTACAATGCTTCACGCCACTCCACTAAAAGAGACAGACAGAGAGTGCCAGGGAGAGAGAGCGAGAGAGAGAGAGGGAGAGAGAAATGCAGAGCCCACTTCTTAGTTGGTTCTTTTATTGATCGTTAAACATGATTTAGGCCTGACAATGAGATATTGTTAGGAGCGAGCTGGCCATAAACTCTTGCGGTGTTCGTTTTTTTTTTGTGGTTTTAGCCACTTTACCTTGCAAGCAATTTGCTACTCAAATGAAACAATTTTGTTAATACTGTCTTGCCGACAAAAGCCAAAAAGCAGCTACCGTTGGGTTTGCGGCCCAACTGCAAACTGCCTCACTTGATATTTTGTAAATAATTTAATCTTAATATGTATTCAGAGTGTGTTTATGTCGCACATACATTTATTTACCAATATCTGAAGTTAATCTTTCATATTCATTACATATTTTACGTATTTTATAATTAAATATCAAATTTTATTTTTTCATTTTATTAAGAACCCAAAACTTATATTAAATTTGAGCTGACGACCTAGGATAGACCTTAAGTGTTTACATGGACTTGATAATAATAAGGCACAAGTACAACTGAGAGGTGATCCCAATAGCAAATTTAGAACTCAACGTCATTGTTTAAGTATCGAACATGGTCTGCTGCCGAATTGCTTCGGCAGGTTTATTAAAAACTTCTAAAGTATCTTATAGTTATATACAATTATTCTACTTAGGACGTTAGCTAGGTACATATTTACTGCTGCAAATGCGTCTAGACTCATTATCCTATCACGACTGGGGCCGCGTACGTGTCTCTTCATGTCTTTTCATATATTCTCGATAAAAATCCTCCTTGGTTATCTTACCAGTGGAAGATTTAACAGCAAAGCTCAGCGTAATGTTTGCCAGTTATGCGTTAAAGGGTATTTAGTCTTCGACACGACTAAGAAAAAATATTTTAGTTTATCGTTTTGTTATATTTTTGGGTTTGCATTTGTTGCACGCTTAAATAGCGTTTAAGTGGAGTAAATCTTAAATTGTTGCCCCAAGGCGAGACGCTTATTACTGTTAGTGCTGTCGTTGTTTTTGGTGCAACATTTTCATCCGAACCGTATTCGAAGACGTTTTTGCGGATAAGCTTTATTAGTTCTGGATTTGTGTATTGCAAAAAGTGTAATTTCGTATGCAAATTTCGATAAGATGCTTGCTTATTTATATAATGAATATATTTAGTAAATTCTGTTTTATTGGAAACCTTTTTTACGCTAATTCAAAATGAAACCAAATTGTGCTTATTTCCAAGTCCATTCAAGTTAGCTTTAAGGCTATGAGATACTACATCGACTCCATCGGTTGTCGATATGCAGTTGAGGAAATCTTTCTCAATGATGTTACACACTTACAATAATATAGAGACCACAGAGGTATTTATATATTAATAAAAATATATATATGTAGAGATAACGTGATTGATAGTTGTCCAGAGATGAAAAGAATAAAATCCACTACCATTGAAATTAGCAGTTCAAGTATGCCGGCATAGAAAACTGTGTACAATCCACAACGGCCGAAACTTTTTCCAGCCACCATCAAATGGGAGTCAAAATCGTATCGCTATCGAAGACACAGCTGTCAAAGCAACCCATCAAATAAATGACGACGACAGTCAAAAATTTTTGTCACGCAGCTTCAAAAACGGTGGCAATGACGACAGATGTAATCAGTTCCGCTTACGCAAGTCACAAGTCGAAGCTGTTGTCTGGAGCCCGCAAAAAGTTGCAACTAGCGATAGGCAATATATGGTTAATGCTAGCTAGCTACACTCAGAAAAAAAAACGCCTGAAATGTAGTAAATCACTCTGCAATGCAAATCGCCCCAAAACTTCTAAGCCTTTTCTTTATCTTAGAAATCATTTCTAAGTATTAGAAATCATTTCTTTTTAATTTGAAAATTTTTGCCCTAAATCGACTATCCCAAAAATATGGTGTTTTTGTCTATTTTTTTTTTTAGAAATATTTTCTTTAGTTCTGCATTCTTAAAAAATTGTAACGAAATATTTTCTCTCTTCGGCTATAATATTATATCGTTTTAACCGCGAACGAAGGATCTCGGGCTCGAATCTCCAGAAAATCGAAAGTTTTTACAAATTAATTTATATTTATTATAAACTATGTGAAATGTTTATATATCCTTAAAATACTAATGTTTAAAAAAGCTAATATAAGAATTATTCTATGTACAAAAATAGAAAAATATCAAACTGGGGATTGGATAGATGTTTTCCATATTTTAGATAAATTCTTGAATTAAAAAAAATGCAATTGCAGGTTTGTTGGTTCGATTATAGAAATTTACTTTCTGAATAATAAGGTGATGAACCCTTGGATCTAAAAGTATTGCAAATTTCTCCTTTTTTTTGAGTGTAGCTAGATACACATGGGAGTGGGGGTCTGTGGATTTGGCTGGATAAGGCTGCTGCTGCTGATGATGATGGCAGCGAGAGGAATTGGGGAGTGTGTCACGCGTGTGATTGACAAGGATTTATGATTGTTGTGTAAATGTTTTTAGTCAGTTGAAATTTTAATATTGAATGGTCCCACCAAGTGAACGACCTGCGTCTTGGTGGCATTTCAAAAGCCCTGCAAACAAAAATTCATTCATTCAAATGCTGTTATGATTGCATAACATGTATTATACACCCAACACCCGGTTCAGTCACCTCAACCTCAAATACCCCGACGCCTGCCAAACCAACTGTGCAAACATTTGCGGACAAATTTTTCTATGCGCATTGCATTTCATCTCTAAGTCGAGATATCAGTAACCAGGACAACGAGTCCTTTTCAACATTTTGCACACACACACAAGTGTCACATATATATGTATGTGTATCTGTGCATGAATATTCATGCCTTGTTTATGCATATTTGCGTGTCAAGTGCCATGACTGTCATCCCTCTCTCTCTCTCTCTCTCTCTCTACACCTAAGACTCCCTCTCTCCTTCTCTTTCGCCCTCTTTCGCTGACTCCCTCTCTCTTCTTCTATGCTCGTTGCATCCTCGGAGCAGGGCGCATTCAAGTTGTTTACCTTGGCAAATGTGACGGCGACGAGCGCTGTGTGAAAAATGTCTGTTTATGCTCACATTTCATTTGAACGTGAGTTTGTTTGTTTGCCAATTTGAAGTGCTAAAATGTATGGAAGTTGGGGCACGAGGATGCCCCTGGTAGCTGGGGGATAGATGATGCAGCAGACTTTGATTGCAGTTTCTGCTGTGTATGCGAAAAATTGTGCAAAGGAATGAAAAAAGGAGTTGTATGCGCCTCTCCTTGAGTAAGTGGGCAACGGCCCTAGATTTGAGTGTTTGGGTACATCAAGCAAAATAGTCAAATAAATACAAGTGGTATCCGATAGCTAACGATTATTCTTGCATGTTTTTATCGAAATAAATAAAAAATGAATAAGAAATTGTTGGAATATTTAAGCAAATATGTGAAAAGATATCTTTAAAAAGTATAATAATTTAGTGTCTTTGTACATGCTTACAAGATTACGAAGAACTACAGATACAAATTATATTATTTAATATTTTTTAAAAAATATATATACTACTGTAACATATATGTATTTATTTATCTGTTTTAGCTGCAAACTACACATCAAAATAAATGCCCACCATGCCTAGCAAGCCTACAAGACAAATTACATTTAATTGAACGGCCTAAACCTAATTAATAATTCACTTAGCAAAAATAGAAGTTAGTTTGCCTTTAAGGAGTATTTTCTAAATTCTTTGGCATACTTCTTTCCTAAGGGGCGATAATTGCCGTAGAGTCCTGTCCATTGCTGACATTTCAACTCCAATTAAATTAAAGAAATGGGCTTCGATAGTGTCTGGGCTAACAGACCATAAAGTTTGCTACAAACGGGGAGCACATTGTGCGAGAATAATTTGGCTGTCTAAGCGAAAAGAAATGGCCAACAAACATCGGTAAGAACAACAGCATTAACAAAAGCAACAACAATCACAACAACTAATTAAATGCCACAACCCCCAGAAAGTCAAAGTTTTTGAACTCATTTTCATTACGAGTTAATTTGAATGTAAATGAACAGAGGGCACAGCGAACATAACTGGCACAGAGTAGATAAAAATGTTTGGCTAATGTTTCAATTAAGTAGGCAGTGAAAAATTTAATTTTCTTTCATTTGGCGAGCAATGTGAAAAAGCAAATTGCTGGAAATGCGGCCACCCAAGCCGAGACTTCAAAAGTTGCAAATTGAGTTGAACTCGGTTCTACATCGGTTGTCCTGGGCGATGTTCACAAGGAATGTTTCAATGTTCCACTCATAATTTCATATAATTTCCATTAATTGCATAAAATTAATGCCGTTGACTTCGACTTGAGCAATTGAGGCTATTGCGGCCCGCTCGGTAGCCATTTTTATGATTTGCTACGCACTTTGGAAATAGCTGCGAGTGCTTCAAAACAGTAAACATTACTCGCAACAGCAATCGTAACAACAACAACAGCAACAGCAATAAAAAAAAAGAAGAACAACAACGTGAATCAGACTTGGTCCTAGGCAATGAACTATTTTCGGCCTTCTGATGACTAGCCGGCTACTGGCGAGCAGCTTCTTCTTTTGTATTTGAGGGCAACTGGCCGTTAAGAACCATAGCCACTTTCTAGACACGATTACGATCGGGGCATATTGGATGCCAGTGCAATTTTACAAAGACCACTTAGGGGCATTTTAAGCTGGCTGGCTGTTGTTAAAGCCTCGATCGGCAGCTTCTGCAAGTAGGCGGTATGCAAATTTTGCTGCTGAAGTCTGTGCAGCATAAATTGTCACGCCCATTTAGTTGCTACTCAATGGCAGTTGTCATGGGATCATGCAACCAATGAGCTCCCAACTAACACAATGTTATTTTATCAACATGAGCATCTACTGGTAGCAGTTAATCCTATTGAAGAAAAAAATCGTATTTAAATAGAAATGTTTTTGAGAATTTAAGATTTCTTTCAACTGATAAATTTCTATTTATTTATGCATAATTATTCTTGAGAATTGAAGACTATTCATCTTATATATCCAAGAGTACTTACTGAATAAAAACTAAAATGTTTATAGGAATATTATTCAGAATTAAATTTTGCGACTATTTGTATTGTTATCTGGAAACAACACTAGCTTTTAAATATTAATCAGTATAAATTAACATATTGTTACTCAGTTTGTATAATGTGTAGATTAATGCAGGATATCATTCATAAGTTGATACCTCTCCTTTATCTGTGGATATAAGAACTCCAACAGTTCGTTAAAGAGTTAGAATAACTTGTCAAGTCCCCAAGGCAGCCTGGGATGCGTTTTTGCTTGGCTACCAAAGTATTTGCTCACAGTTAGAGTTTAGACAGCTCTCAGTTACACTAGCCACAATTTCTCCGAATACGGAATTTCTTTGCGTTTCTTGTCGCACAGTTACCCTGGCAAATGAAAACAAGAAAACAGCAACACGTGTCCGTTTTAATTAAAATAAATAAATAGGCGGAAACATAGAAATAAGCCGAATAGAAGAACTACCTACCAACCTACCTAGCTACTACTTCCACCTTCCACCAAAATATCAACATTATTGGGCGGCACGGGAGTTGCCCCAGTTGCCACTACCATTACCATTTCCATTTTCATTTTCATTTCCATTTGTTTTCAAAGGCAAATGTCAAAAATGGTACGCAGCGCTCTGCGAGTATTCAATTTCATGCGTCTATTTGATTTGCCACTGTGGGGGGCCCATGGCCAGACGTGGAGAGGGCGGAGGGGGGAGGGGGAGGGGGTTACTTTCGTGCCTGGGGCAAAGGGTTTGCCAGAGACGCTTTCCCATTGCGTGGGCGCTTCGGGCAACATAATATATTTTGGCTGCTGCCTTCTTCCTTGTACACTCGGTGAATGTGTGTATTATTTTTGTTACGAAACGTGCGTATTCGAATTTGAAGCGAATTATTATTTGAGCAACGGCAGAAATGCCTTCGAGGCAATTTTAGCGCAACTGGAAACGTTTTCTTGGAAAACCATTGCACAACAACTTTATTTTTATTTTTTTCTTCTTCTGTTTTGTGTATAGCTAGCAATTTGCATGCGGCGTATAATTTACAATAAATAAATCAAATGCAAATCGCATAAAAAGAAGACCACCAACCCCATTCCTGGTGATTCCATTAGACATTAGCCCAGACAGACATTGCCAGCGTACTGAGAGTATGAGTGAGTTATTAGCCGGAGCCGAGAGACTAGGCAAGTGCCCTTTTTGTGAAGGCAGCCCTTTGTCTGACCAGGATTATGACCATTTATTTGCCTGTCATGTTGTGCGGCAGTCCAACAAAAGTATTTACGATTCGACGTTGCCTCTCTTGGAAAAGGCGATTTAACAACGCAGTGCAAGAAATCAAAATCAATGAAGATTTGTGGCACAATGAAGTTGGGCAGTAGCATGGCTTCCAGTTGGTTCTGCCTGCCAGTTCTCGCTGGCCAGGATTCATAAACTTTTGAGCCAACTGAATCCAGCTCGGCTGATGCATCGCTTAGCATAGAAGCAAACTTTTAACAAAACCCATCATATTTATTATTGATTGATCAATGCGGGTAGAAACAGCAGGACTTTGGTTTATTTTTGACTTCACTTTTGGCCTTTCGCATTGCTCTTAATAAGTTTTCACCAACTGCCAAAGTTACAGCTAATGAAACCTGCTAAGGCGAAGATGCTTTCTCAGCGATTTGATAAATTTTAAAGTACACTCAGAAACTCCTTTTATTTTTCGAAATTTGTGTCTATTTTTATTTAAATATGTTTAATTTTCAAATATGTTTTCCATATGTGTACAAAGCAATTCTCTAGCAATACATATATTTTTTTGTTATTTATTTTATTATTAATCATTAGTTCCTTAAGATTTCAAGCATTTGTAATTTTTAGAAATTATTTCTAGTTTTCCGGGGGACGCTCATATTAGAGCGATCTTCTACAATTCAGGCCATTTTTTTCCTGATGTACATTTACATTTGAAATTCTTTTGCATCGTACAAATGGAAACTTAATAAGTTTAATACCGAAAGATAAAGCACTTTCTGAGATCTGTTGTGCTGGTTGATCATTGGCATGCCATAATAATAATTTATTGTTATGTGCATACGAAAGATCTGCAAGAAATAAATATGTATATGGCGCTTTTGCCTTAAAATATAAATGCTTATTTTTGATTGATTCAATCAAAATGAGCAAAACGCAACGAAGATCGTTGGAGTGCGCTCTTTCCATGGAGGAGCCAAGTTTTCTGCATGCCTGTCACGTAATTTATTGATTTAGCTCTTGGGAATACGGCGATCCGAGAGGCACCACAAGCGAATCGTAAAAAAAATGTTTGCCACCGTGTGCTGCCTGCAGCCGACTTGGCAGCGGAAAGCGAGTTGCAGAGGAAACGAGTCAAGCGGGGCAAGCGCGACGATCGAGGCAGAAAAGTGGACCGGCTGGCTGACTGGCTGGCTGGTTGGCTGATTGGTTCATGTCGATGTGATCATTTGGCTGGCGGCAGCAAATTCAAATGCATTAGCCAGATATGTGAATGCAACTGCGTAAAAGTGTGCAAGCCATTTACGCATGAACGCCTCAAACGATTCAACAGGCCACGTCTCCGTCTCCGTCTCCATCTCCATCTCCGACTTGGACTTGGAGTTGGAGTTGGACTGGATAGTCCTGCCGGTCTGCCAGCGATCATCGATCAACAAAGCCGAATGAAGATAATGGCCGCCTTGCCATTTTGCATTTTTGCATTTGTAATGAAACTGAAAACCAGAATGAAATGTAATTTTCTTTAGCCCAAGCAGCCATATTTATAATCAAGCCACAGCCAAGCTCAGCACAAAAATAAAAACACGACGACTTTGCTCTCATGTTAAGCGAAATTGCAAGCGCATTGAACCTTAGCTGGATATGAGTGTGGGAAGATAAGAACATGATTTTTCGAAACCATTTTAAAACTCGTGTCGATTGCCATCGAAACACTGTCAAAAAGTAATCAGACCACAAAATATGCCTAACAAATATTTATGATCAAAAAGCCTGATGCAACAATTATTATTGTAATTGCAAATTATCAAAATTAGTCTAATATTTCCCTTAGCTTCGACAGCACCAAAATGTGTTTGTTTAACTCAATTACTTAAAATTTAGTTCACAGCAGCCAGTAGTTGATTTGCTGTTTATGTTCATACTTGGTGCAACTAAAGTCATTTAGCCAGCAACTTAAGAGTCTTTAAAAAGGCTGAAATGTCCTATTCAAGCGAGTTGCCTGCTAATTTACAATTTAAGGCGTGTTTGACGGCAAATTTGTAGCCCTTAACTCAGATTGTTACACTATGAATAAAATCGCACTCATCGCATTATTCAGAAAGTAAACTAAAATTGAAGATTGGACTAAAACTACGGTTTGCTTTTCCTTAAAAAAAAAGAATTCTTAAATAATTGTATTTTTTTTGTTTATGTTAATAATTAAAAATTCATTTTTTTTATACTATTATTATATTATTTTATTATTATTATATTATTTAAAAGCACACTTTACATAGCTTAAACCTTAAACTTATACAATTTAAACTGAAAAATAACCACTTTATGGGTATCCGAAGCCGAAACACTTCGTTCCCGAGTTGAGTAACTTCTCACAGAGCAACGTGGACTATGCAGCAGTTAGCAGCTAATAATAATATAATGCAATCTCAATAATAGAAAATATTTCATACTTCTTGGGTATATCGATTTAATGCAAGACTTTCTAATTTTAAATAACATGTTTTCTTATATGTAGAAACTATTTCTATAAACAAGAAAAACTTTGTATAAGAAAATCCATTTATGACGATTTTGATTTTACGTCGATTTACAAAATTTCTTGGTGATTTTTTGTCTGAGTGTACTTTCAGGTAGTTGGCAAAATCAGTGCATGTGCATTGCAGCGAGGGGTGTTGATTGCAGCCAGGGCCAGAGCTCAATGCATTTCCATTGAAATTCGTAGTTACCTGAGAGGTGCAGGGAACAAACACGTCCTTGGACTGACTTTAAATACTGCGTAGCAGGTCAATTTATTTGCTGGTCAAAATGCAGTTAAACCTTTCTGCCTTTCTCATTGCAGCGTTCAGTCGATGTCGGGGCAGCAGACGAGAATGTTGCTGGTGTTCCTGTTGCTACAGCTGCTCCTGCCCACCCTGCAGGAGAATATCTCCGTTGAGGAGGAAGCCGCGGCCTTTTACACAACCAAGGTGGGATGCGAGGCAATACTTAAGGGCAACAACGAATGCGAATGCCAGGATCAGCGCATCAAGTGTGGCATGGTTACACTGAGCAGCTCCAAGCAGCTGAACAGGATCAGCTGCAGCATATTCGATGCACGCGGCTTTGGCTATCTGCCTCCGCTCAAAGCCGGACGCATTGGACGGCTGAGCATCGATAACTGCGCCATACCCAATGGACAGACCATTCGGCACATGCTCTCGAGACTGGGCATCACCAACTACACCGAGATGGAGATCTCCAACTACTTTGAGACGCGCGACGAGCGAGATGAGCTACTACAGCAGCGTTTCACAAATTATCCCGGCCTGAGAAAACTGTCTATAATTGGCTTTAAGGCTGTGCTGCCTGCCACCTTTTTGGACAATGTCACGGAGATCACGGAATTGACGCTTAAGGGCAGAAGCGATTTGGCCGGCACGTTGCTGCATCCACTAACGAAACTGAAAAGACTATCGATTGTTGTTAAAAATATGGCCAGCGTGGCCAGTGAGATATTCTCGAGGCAGTCGGAGTTACTGCAACTCTCCCTGGACTGCTCGCTGAAGAACAGCAGTGTGGAGATGTCCTTGCTCAGCTCCAAGGAATTGTGGCACATGCCGAAACTGCGCGGCTTTGAGCTGCACAACTGTGGCGATAATGTGCCAGCCGAGCTGTTCTGGAAATCGGAGAATCTGTCCTACATTGGCATTCGCAGTAATATCAGCTACATTGGCAGGGATTTCCTCAAAGCGCAGAAACAGTTGCTAATGCTGCACTTGGAGCGCAACAACATTGCCAGATTGCCGGATGAACTATTCCATCACTCACCAAAGCTGCTCGAAATTCATCTGGCCCACAATAATCTGGATCGTATCCAGGGGTAGGTGCACTTGAAAATCTTCCAGTTCCACAATCTTTATCTATTATCTGTTTTCGCTTTGCCAGCGGTCTCTTTGATAAAATTAAGAATCTTCTGGTTCTGAATCTGGAGCACAATCCCATAACAACTATTGCGTTGAATGCCTTCTCCACAATACCCACGGCACGCATTTATATCGGCGATCTGTTCAAGCAGCTCAACAACCAAGACTGGATGCGCTCCACCAATGCAATGATCTGCGAGGAGGAATTTATCAACGGTGTCTGTCTGTACTGCAAACGGGATGAGTACCTCGATCATTTTGCTGACAAGGAAAATTGCAACAAGCCCAACGATCCTGGCAAACTAATCGAAGTGCTCAATCGTAAGGTTTTCGAGCATCGCTCAAAACTGGTCAACACTTTTTAAGCAAAATCAATTTCAAAACAGTAAGTAACAATTAAATAGCAAATTGATACCATTTTTTGAATAACATTGCAGGATGTAAAATAATAAATAAAAATGTAAAAATTCGCATCTGTTCGTCAAATAATTATCTCTTATAGAACTTAATCAGATATATTTTAAATAACTTACAAACCATATTTTATTCGCCTGTTATGTTTGTTTATCTGTCTTACAACAAGATTAAGTTTATCGATTTTAGCTTCGCTTTCATTCACATTTCGCACAATATTAAATTCACAAATTACATTTTCGGTTGCCAACCCTGCATTGAAAATGAAATAAAAAGTTACTAGATATATGAACAATATTAATATTTGTTGCTTTCTTTGAACGCTGGCGATAACAAGCGAAAGTGAAAGTAATGCCCTCGCACAGAGTAGGTTTGGGAGATGGACTGCCGCAAAGGCAACATCACATTTATACATTTATATATATATATAAATCATGAACAAAAACAATTTATCTTGTGATTTGTAGCAAGGGATGTTCCGTAAAAATGTACAAAACTTTGCGTTTGTTCATCTGTTACTGTTCCATTAATGGAAACGGGCGCAACATGTCAAATTTAATAATGCCTAAGTTTTCCAACCGAAGCAAAGATTGTAAGTGAAAGTTACACAATCCCAGTTTTGGTACAATGAAAATAAGGTAATTTATGCAGGTTAACTGAACTACACTGAGCACCGAAAACAACGATTTCAGTCTTCAGATTGCTATCAGTTATGGATACAAAAAATGCCCCCAACTTTGCCAGACAACCGCGCAGGAAATATGCCTTCGCCCTGTTTTTATTATTCGTTATGTAAATCACATTTGACATTCGTTATTGGGGTAAAAGGGAAGCGTTTATGGCAATGAAGTGGGTGAAGAAGGTGCTGACAACTCATAAATGTCAGGACTATTACATGTTCAACGCAACTGGATGTTCAAATTAGATAATCGAGCGTCAATAAATAATAATAAAATTAGAAGCAAAAATAAATATGTATTTTTTAATTTGGCATTTAGAATTGTTTATGTATAACTAAAACTCATAAATATCAGAAACAACTGGATGTTAATTTTAGGTAATTGAACGCAAATAAATAAAAATATACATTTGTATATATTTCAATTTGGCATTCATTTATTAACTTTTTCATTGTAGGACATTTTTTCCATAGGTTAGTATAATATTGAACTTAAACAAGAAATGTTAGTTCGATCGTGTTGGTTCCTTGGTCAATACTTAGCCATATCAGCCAGTGTCACACACAAACTGGGTGTTACTCAACATCAATATATGTTGGAAGTCAGCGTTTGAGTCACATTTTATTGCGCATTAATGCATGCTATAACTCATGGGCTTAACTTACGCACACACTTTCAGTTGGCGTCGGCACTCTAATCTTAATTTGCTGTTTGAGGTGACACTAATGAAACGCAGGAAGGGAGGAGGACCACACTACAGAAAATGCATCTCTGGCATACTCGCGATTCTCTCTCCTGTCAGATAGACTGTGACTGTATTGGTTGTGCGACATGTTAAAGTGCAACTGATAGGAGCTCTGGATGATGGGGTAGCATTGAGTGTGGTGTTCGGTCACACTAATTAGACTTATTAGTTATTTATTGAATAGAAACCATATTTGAGGTAGTCGTAGTCACATTAAAAAATATTTTATAGATTCGGAATACAAATAAAAAACTAGACATCAAACGGAAAAGTATTAAAGCCTTTCTCCATATCTAGAGAGATTTAATAACGATATTAACAACCAAAAGACACTACTTTAATTGCCTTTTTATGTTTGCAGTCGATTTGTATTCAAAACCCAATGTTCTATCCTAACAAACATATCGTACAGTTAAAAGACGACTCTGGTTTATTCACAAACGTAGCTATGTTCGAATATCTGGCGGATTAATTTCAAAGCAATACCAACTGAACGAACTGCGGCCTTATAGGCTGCTCTTATCGCTTTGTACACTTGGAAAAACAATCGCCCCAAAATATTACGAAGTTTTCCTTTTTTTTAGTAATAATTTTTAAATATAAGAAAAAATCTTCGAAAATCAGGAACACTAAATCGACAATCCCAAAAAATGTATGTTTGTTTTTGTCAACTTTTCTAAAAATTCTAAAGAATTATAAAATTCTAAAAATGCTAATTAAAAAATTAGAAAATTCTAAAAAATGATGGAAAAACTTCCTTCTAAAATTCAGAAACAAGTAAGATAATTTACTGATTCGGCTTTCATTGAGTAGCTCAGGCGGAGTCACGCGCTTGAATCGCCATAAAATTATATGAATTTATTTGTAAGCTATCTAAAATGTATGCAACTGTCAGACCTTAAAGTACTACTGCTTTCCTAGAAATAAAAAAGCTAATTTTACGGTTCTGTTTTGGACTTCATTTTTTTTTCTGAGTGTAGGCTGCGTTTATCGCTTTGTAGAGGGCAGACGACAACAGCAGCAGCCAGCAGCAGCAGTCAGCAGCCAACAGCCAGCAGCCAGCAGCCGGCATCAGGAACAAAACAAACGAAAAACACAAACGCCGTATGCGAAATTTATGGGCATCAAGCTTCATTTTGAAGCGGGCCAGCGACTGGCTGACTGGTGAACTGGTGGCCGAGCGTGGATTCTGTCGGCGAGTTCCGTACCGTGTTGGCTGTCTACTCGTATGGCTGGCTGGCTGGCTGGCTAGAGTCGGTGGCTGGCTTGGCATTTGTAATGCCTAAATGCTTTGGCGAATTGATTTTTGGTGTAAACGATGTGCAATTTTAATGGATTGTGCTGCCAGATAAGAGACGCATGCAAACGGCTGGGGACTTAGACTTGGATCTGGGATTCGGACAGGACTGGACAGCAGCCTGGTTGACTGGCTGGCCTCAACTTGGCCATCCCGAATTTTGTCTCGTTTAATTGAATTTGTTTTGATTAGTTGTTGTATGGATGAGCAGCATGTTGCAAATGCAACTTAAAGTGTTTGGCATGCAGGTTGACAGCGACTGGAATTTTAAAGTCTGTCTGTTGAAATGTGAACTTTTCCCTCTGATTTCAAAATATGTACAGTATGAAAAAGAAAAAATTATCATCGTGCTGTCAACCTTTTTTTGCCTTGAGGCGACTTTGCCGACAAATTGACATTGTTCATATTCATAACAGGGAAGCAAAAAATGCAAACCAGCAAAAGTAACATGACAAAAAATGTCAATTTAAATATTTGCAAATATTTTAACAAGGCACGCCAAACCCAAGCCGTGTGCGAAATACAAATTGTTAAAATTTTTAGCACAACGGTACAAATAAAAAAGTATTTAATGTAAAAAGGTGCAAAAACTTTTTTAATTAATTAACAATAAAAATGTACTGCTTGGAAAAACAATGGCAACGATTTGGGCGTAGTCCTGCAAACCCATAGCAATTATCCAGTGTCTAGGATCAGTTCTAGTTCACTGTCCGGCAGCCCAAAACAAAAGTCAAGTGGTGCAATTAGAATTCGAGAAACAAACATAATACAATGTCCTGCCGTCTGGCTTAAGTGAATGACAGGATAAGGAGCATGAGCCCAAACTGCAGGCAATGCAGTTAACTTGTTGATTTTTATAACACTAGCTTACAGCCAAAATGTTCTTATTTTTGTGGTCAAGTAGACAGAAAGCAAATTTAAAAGACGTCCAATTATCTGGATTTATTTTTTGTTTCAGTCAAACGCTGAAAAAAGAGAGAGTCTTTGTCCATTTTCAAACTTACAGTAATTTAATATTTTTAGAAAATTGTTTTAAAACAAAATCTGAAAATTTGTTACGTTTTATTTATTTATTTATTTGATTATTTTTCTTCTCTATGCAACAAATATACACTTATAATTTACAGCACAAGTCACAATTTAATTTCAGTAAATCATAAACTTTGAATTGTATATACTTGTCGGCTTTAGTGTTGCACTTAAGCAATAAATTGCAATCGGCAGTTCCAAATGAAAATGTTGTTAAATAGTGTTACCCAGGATTTAGTGTTGCCGCCCTGCACCTTGCAATTTCAATTGTTTGCCAGTAAAACTCAATTTGTGAACTGACACAGAGGCTGTGTGCGCATTTTAATTAGAATAAGATTGACAGCTAAGCACTGGCTGCTTGTCGAACAGCATAACAATAGACCCAAGCCTGGCTATAACGAGACTCCTCCTTTGGTTAAACGCCTATGCACTTGGTTTGTGGTTTTACGCATTTAATTGAATTTAATTGATTCGGTTTTCGTCGAGGGGCAAGCACTGGTGTCCAATGTGATTTCGTTGGGATTGGTTGCTTTTGGTTTGCGTGGGACTGGGCCTTAAAGATGTATGCACATTTTAAATGAACAAATGTTGCATGACTTCTTAGTGGAAAAATTGCAGCTGTCAGCGTTGACTTAAAATATGATTTGTTAGCTCTAGGCATGACCTGTAGATTACTTAAATAAATCATAATGCCTAACATATTGCTACTGACATGGTTATACTGTTGTGTTACATAAAATTAAAAATAATAAATGAATGCTTATATTAGGCACTTTGAACATTATATACCCTTGCCGAAGTTAAACTGTCGACATATATAGAGAGGAACTACTTCGAATAGAACGGGAATACCTAAATCGACCTGGATGGTAATGATAATCAAAAATATGAATTATATTGTATTTTTTAGGAGATCACACAAATTATAATATATATTTTAACTTAATCTATTTGCTACCAAAGATATGCTGCTGAAATACTAATTATTTCACTTCTTTCTTTATTGCAGTTTTCCAAGTGCGAAAAGTTGAAAATAAAGGGGACGATCAACAATATAATAAATTAATATTTTGTTAAGTATATAAGAATCAAAGCGCATAATCAGCAATTTCATGACAAGCAAACTATTCTATCAATAAAGCCTAATTATATATTGTAACAAAAAAAAGTGTTTTACTTTAATCTTTTTGCAGAAGATAACTTATGTAAATCAAGTAATGTATTACTTAAGATATTAGCAACTTAAAAAACATAATAAATGCTTAAAAAGTTAACATAGACCAGCATTCTTGATGACCATCAATCCCAACTGAATGAGCTAGTTCCACAGCTGGTATAAGCCCATAACTACATGCATATATATATATATATATATACAAATATGTGTATCTGGCAGTATGGTCCCATTTGAGTCGACATTCGACAAAAATTCAACACAAAAGCATACCATTTGTTAGGCAAGTATGAGACTAATATTTGCCAATATGCCAAAACAAAACGACTAACATAAAATCACAATAAAAATAAAACAAAGCAGAAACACGAGCTATCAAAGCGTAGCATTCCCCAATATCACACATTTGGGGGATGAAATGAGAATGGTTGGGCAATTGGTTGTTGGCGAGGTGGCGATATGCTGAAAGCTTTTCCATGGTCTCCAGTATGCATGCCATTGTCTTCTGGGCTGTGTGTTTACATGCTGAATTTTTGGCACGCGATATCCTTTTGGCTCCTGTTGGCGCTGTTTGCCGTCAAAGTGCTGCTGCTTTTATATTTTTTGTGTCTGTCTGTTTGCTGGGTTGTTTGCTTCCGTTGGACTAAGAACTGCTCTGACACCTTTGTTTACACTCTGTTTGCATGTAGGGGGTTTCTTCTTCGAACGTGTTCCACGTAATTGTTACCATTGCATTGTTAGTCAAACAAAAGACAAGCCTTGTAATAATAACATTTGTCGATTCACATTAGTTTGAATTTATTAGCTGCTCGCCAAGTCAAAACTTAGCAACATTATACAATTTTCTGCCTGATGACAGTTAATAGGCATCAGATTCTAAACAGAATTGGACAAAAATGCTCCTGCAGAGGCAAACAGAAAACTATACAAAAAGAACACAAATTTATGCAGAGGAATAAACTGGATTTGTACAGTTTGCTGCATAATAATAGGAAAATTATCTGAAAAATAACAAATGTGTTTTCTTATATCACTATAATCTAGTTTTTCCAATGTTATTGCTTACCCATATAATGTTTAAACGATTATAATAACCCTATGGCCTGTACACAATGCAACAGCAACCAACCAGCAATAAGTTGAGCAAATCAAAATAGCACATAAAATATGAATATGTGTTTTTGTGACCAGATTCGATGGGCCAACCTACTGTTTCAGCCATTTCCTAAACAGCAAATTGGCGTAAGCAATTAAAAATGCTTGAATGCATTTAATTATTTTGTTGTTTATTCGTGCAAATATCACGTTCTAATCAAAAATGCAATCCAAAAATACTTGGCAGCAAAATAATTAAAATTATCCAACCGAACAAATCAACAATTAGAACACAGAACAAAACATTACAAACAAAAATACAAATAATAGAAAAACAAACATAGTTATTAATTAATCTATTAATTAACAATTGAACCAATTAATGCTTAAACAATTTAATTCTAGATTCATGGTCTGGTAATTAAAATGCATTTTTGCTCCAGCAAAACTCAATTCATAGCAACTTTCAACAGTAAACGAACTTAAAAGTTATAATAAAATAATATGTTAATATTTAGCTGGTATTTGTAGCTTATATACAAAAACTAGTTCAGCTAAGTCGCTGATTTTTTTTTTTTTTTTGTACAACTTGTATGATTCCAAAATTGGACACAGTTTGTGTAATGAGCATGGTAATTTTTTGATACAACAAACAGGAGATAACAACAAACAGAACAATCGCCCACCCTCAACCCTGTCCCGTTAAAGCTTAAATAGAAATTAAGTGTGTTAATTGAAACATTAGAACCATAAAAAAAAAAACAAAACGACAGCAACATTTTGTTGCTTAATTTACATGCAAATTAACTCACAGAAGTCACCGAAAACATTTTTCGCTTGGACGTCAAAAAAGAAATTCAGGTCTGGGTCTCTAAGCCGGCAAGCTAAGAAGAATCCGAAGGACGACAGCAAACCACCCCTGTGCTATGCAGACGACAGACAGCAGACAGCCCATAAAGAAGATAGAACCATTAAGACGTTTTAATTCCTGATTTCGCACCCCACCGACAGCTGACCCAGCACTGCACCCCAGCCCCAACCCAAAAAACACCATACAACACCACATCGACCAGTCTCAGTTTGCAGTTTGCGACCTACGCGCTGTCGATTTCCGCGCTTTACGCTTTCATGCACACCGAAATGTTTGCCACCAACCTATTTTTGATACTCTAACGGAGAGTCGTATTATTTATTAAACTATTTAGTATTGGTATTATCTATTAATTATACAATAAATGCAAACTGTTTTGGGGAATATGCAGGGAAAACCCCAATTTAAAACAAAACTAAAATATTACGAATATTTTAAGATGCCCAACCAGAAATGCATGCGAAAATCTTATTCACGAAACATGACATTAAAAATTGAGTTCTTAATGATAGAAATAGAAGACGCTAAATTGTTCACTTTTCTATTTCTTTATTTATTTTGATATCTTGCATATTTAATATGTATTGTCAATGACAATATATATAAATGCAAGAAGAGTGTATGAAATTCTAAGTAAGAAACATATATTTTTCTTTCTCATTTCGGGTTTTTTTTTTTAATTTTGTCTTTTTTATGCCGTTGAGGCTCATTAGATTTGCAAAATGATTTGAGACTAGTCCTGCTAGTGATTCTGACGGTCATTAATGTTATTAGATTCCTGTGCTTTCTCTGTGACCTTTTTATTTTCACACAATTTTATTTTGTGACTGTAATTTGTGTTTATAATATCATTTTATGCTACATTACTGACGACTTATTGATATAAGAGTGGAGAATTTATTCAACAGTCAGACTGTCACTTAATGGAAACGAGAACAAACAAAGCACACGTTACACGCTGGTATTGTCAAAACATCCGTTTGAAAAATGTCCATTTGTATTTGGATCTCAAACAGTGGCTTGGCCTAGGGTGTGGCATTGTGGGCGGTGGCCAACACTTAACAAACAAATTTTGACAGCAATTAGAGAGCAGAGTATGTGGCTTCAGCTACTCTTTTTTTTAATGCAAATGAAGCGAAATTAAAAGGCAACTGTTGACAAAAGCAAAATGAAAATCGCCATAACCCCATCATCCCCCCATCAAATGGTCATGTGTGAAAGTCAGTGGTCAGCTACCAAACACGCAGCTTCAATAAAAAATGTTACGTTGTTATGGCATCAAAGTCACGCACGTGCCGGGGCGGAGGAGTTTCGGCAGCAAATGCGTTTGACACCTTCAAAAAGGTCACAAAGGAGCCCAAACAATTAGACAGTTCAAGCTGCTGACCAGCTGCTGGCCATAGGCGTCAACAACTGACAACTGACAACTGGACAACGCCCGAGCATCACTCTCAGGCCAACCCAACACCATCGTCTACATCGTTGTGTATTATCAAAATCAGACTCTTGATGTTGGTTGAAGGAAATTTGTACTTGAAATTTTCAACTTTCGCAGCTACGAAACTGAATTTCCTAAGTAAGTTTAAAGTATTTTGCGTAGATTATATAATAAAATAAAAAACAAATGTTGAATTCAATTGAAACTTGTTCAAATTATTTTTATTTTTCCACCAATATTTCTTATTGGTTTACATCTTTATCTCATTCTTGTAAGCGAAAGTTTTAATAGCTGTGATTAAACATATATAATCTTACAATCTGGATTTGGAACATATCATATCAGTGAACAAGTACATCGATGCTCACCAATATGGAATCTTATCGACTGGCTTGGGAACATAACCAAATAAAAGAATATCCACAGGGATTACCTTCTCAATTCGTTAAGGGCAAAGTTAATTTGCTCGGAACAACAAATTTAATCATTTTTGGCAAACTAATGTAATTAAATGAAAAGTGTGCAAAATATCTATCTTGTACATACATACGTAGATACATCAATTCTTTTACACTGACGATACTCACATAAATCTCAAGCACATAAAATGGCTTAGGCCACGCCCAACTCGTTTTCTTCTTGGTTCTGGATGCAAAGGCAAAAAATAATTAAATGACAAACTAATCTGCGTCCAAGCCTTTATTAAGCACCAGCAATACCAGGGGGAAACAGAGGCACAATCTGATAGAGTTACAGTTATTAGAGTCCATGTGGTGGAGGATGGCATCGCCCAGCAGAGGTTGGAGAGGCTGTCAAGCGCTCTTGGCTGCCGTCGGGTTATATGTCTCCGTCTGTGCTCCTTTGGCCTTGTGCAAATAATTATTATTTTTTGCAAACTATAAATCTGCTTACAAAATATTTTCATGGATTTCTCTCGACGGTACCCACAACGTTGAAGCAATTTTCGGCGCAGTGAGGGAAAAATGATGGTTTTCAAGCCTGTGCTGCTGGTAGCTTTGGAAATGATATACATTTTTCAATTAAAAATTATAGTCTAATGAAATTGGGCTTCGTCGCGACGTTGGCTACAGTTTGTCAGTGCTATAGGGACTGCTGGCAACGACTATCTCTATATATTTAAATAGATATACATAGCCACACATATATAGAAGGCCATGAAGACCAAAATAATTAAAATCTCAAAGTTGCTATCCTTTAAATTTAATATTTGCGCTCAGTGGTGCGCTGAGTTTTAAGTTTTTTATATATATATATAATAATTCAGTTTTCCAACAACTCGTCTTGCTGCATTTTATATTGTTCAGATCCGATATTGACATTATTCCACCAATATTTGATTATCTCAGAAAACCTTATGCCTGAAACTGGACACAACTGCTCACCAAAATAGGCAGAAAATCTGTTTAAAATTGTTATTGCATTTTTATGCAAAACATTGTCAGAAACTGCTGAGTACAATAATGGAAACAAAAAACCCAAAAATAAAAAGAAGAGCTCCCCGCGCGGTTGTTCGACTGTCATAAAAGAAGAAATTTTAACATTTAAAAGCTGTAATTTTTGAACATAATGGGATCACAGACGCACCCAAAGGTAAAGAAGTCATCAAAATGTAACTCAAGACATTTGCCGCGGCGGGGTGCGACTAATTTGTGTCCTCGTCCTGCATATCCTAATTTTGCTATTCGTTACACTTTTTTTTGGTTTTTATTTTTGTTTTTTTTTTCTGGAGGCTTTGCCAGATTGAATGGGAAGCCCCCATCCAACCAACAGATCATTAGCTAGAATTTACAGTTACTCCAAGGATGCAGCAAAATTATATAAAAAAAATGTTCCATTTGAAGTTGAGTATCCAGGTAAATATTTATCGCTTTTAACTTTTATACTGTTGATTTCCTAGTTGAGGCTTTAAGGGGTAGGTGGCACCTTTTAGATATTACTAAAATATTCGACGAACAGCTGAACCCAGCACACAATTACCATGAATATTAAGCCACAATAACAGGAGCAGAAGTTGGAGTTGAAATTGGCCGAGTCGCAGCTGGGTTTCCTGTGGTCTCATCTTCCACGAGTTGAAAGTGGAGGGTTGGTTAAAAGTTTTTGGCTGCGGTGTGTTCAGTTTCCGTAAATGCATTTTTAATGAAATTTATGTATGTTCGCATTAGTATTTAAAGGAATAATGACTGACGGAATAAAATGTAGCTATAACATAGGTCGTAAAACAAAATATTTATATGCTATAGCTGCAATAATATAATGGAAAACCAACACTATACATTAACCATATATATAAACTATATGAAACTTAAGAAACTTCATTAGAAAAGTTCAAGCAACTGAAATCAATTTTAATTTCAATATTCCTTAGAGTCTAGCTTCATCTAAATTGGTGAAGTGAAACGAATTCGCTCAAAGCAACATTTTTTATACAGATAATAGCAGTTAAGCCAATAACCAATAACGTAAATTCCGCAAAAAAAAAAAATCATATTCATTTTTTCCCACACAAAAATGTTTATCAGCAGCCAAAAGATGATAGCTTACTCTACCCCCACATTTTGCAATGCATACCCCTTGGCAGCCATCAGTTCCATTTGTAGCGCCCTTTCCTCCGAATCTGCAGCAAATAAAACTACCCATTACATACTGGTTTTTTTCATTGTCTGTCCGCATCAGCTAAGTTCAAGTACGCCAGCCAAATTGAATTCAAATTGAATTTGAACTTTTCAATTTTGGCAGTCGACGTTGCTAAGGACTACCAAACAAATTTTCACATTTGAAATGCGTAAATGGAATAAGAATTATGAGTTGGAAGTAGAGAAAAAAAATGCGGAAAACGAAAATGAAATTTTACAAACCAAATTATTTATGCACTTTTGGGCACCACTTTTCCCATTAACAGACAAATAAAAGGTAAAGCCCGGACAGTATAACAAATGTAATGAAACATAAATTTAAATTGAAATAGACCAAAATTTAAGCAAGCGTCAAAAGTACCGCAGGCAATCCTTTTGATAAGTGCCCCCTGCAAGGGCATTACAACTTTGACACTAAATGTGTGAGGCAGCGAAGCGACTGCATATGGTATAGTATATACACTCAGAATAAAAGCACACTGTGTTTTAGAAATTCCTCATCATATTATTATTATTATTAAATTTCTAACATTGAAGGTTGTAGCTCCCTTGAAACCAGAGTTAGCCTTTTTTAATTTCACGGTGAATTTTTCTAAAAATTTTCAAATATATGACTAATTTCCGATGTGTTGTTCTTTCATATTTGTACATAGGTGAATTTTTATTTTTGTTTTTTTGAGTGTGTATTATGGAGCACGACGACGAGTATCGTTATTGTCAATATTGGATAAAACACTTGTCGAACGTTTTCCAAAATCAAAGCAATAATACTCGTATTGTTCTTTTACCATTTATCTGCAAGGGTATTAAGTCTGCGACAGCCCAAACATAACAATTTAGCTTGTTGTGCGACGAGTGCCACATCAGAGTGTTCAACCCAATTGGCTAGTTATGGCAGCTAAAAGTTTAATCAGACAGCGACAGCTAAACTTCATCACTGTCCGCTGCAACTTTTATGTGGCAATAGTCCAGTTGATGCAGCGCACGACATGAAAACACGGGAACATGGAAACATGAAAACAGGTATCACGTCTCACATTGTTGACACAAACATAAAGAGACGCTGGTTGCGAAGAGCAATAGAAATTACGACGCGAGGACGAAAAGTGCGCCGAGTGCAATTTCACCAGACATTAGATGACGTTGCAGTCAACCTGCGAGTCTCTTCTATTATTCTGTCGATGGAGGCAATAGACATGCACCAAAAGGCATACCAGCTGCCCATACCGAAAAAAAAAATGAAAACAGCAGTCGACCAAACAATTATTATTTTACAAATTGATATTTATGAAGCAATTTACAAAATGTTTTTACTCCAAACGACTTTTTCACATCCTGGTCGTCGCTCCAGGCAGACTCCACTCGGTGCTCTGAGGCTTGTGCAAACATTGCACAGATTGCAATGCAGTCAAAACAGCGACACTGCCCTTCAGTTCACTTATTGCAATGTCATCGCTGCCACCAAAAAATGCCATGCATTTTGGGCCCCACCAGGAAAAAGGGATTGTTGGGGTAGCTGTTGAATATTCGCTAGGCCCACAAATGTTTATTAATTTTATTGAACAATTAATTAAATGCGGCAAAATGTTTTGCCAACCCCACAGAGCCAGGCGCAACCGGCGCGACAGCTGCAGATGATGATGATGCGTTCGTTGCATTGTGCCGCAAGTATGCAACACACTCGATATTAAATTACCACATAAACGAGTTGCAAGCCAAGCTATTACTGAAAATTGCATTCCCAAATCTCCTGCACCAAAATAGTATATCCACGCTCCAAACGTGCATTGTTTTCCATTCGCAAAATTCCTTCTTTGCGACAGCTAAACTGATGTCAACACTTTTGCTTGCATACACAAACTAATTTAAAGCATACAATTTGTTTTAAATTTATACCCCGAAGAAATAGCTTACTATACCTTTTAGAAGAGAAAGGCTTGTATTTAATAAAAACATAGAATTTGTGCATTGCTGTTTTTGCAACGGTCAGTTGAAACCAATAGTGGAACGGACCTTATTTGACAGCTGTGCATTTGAGAAATTGATATTTTATGGTTCTAAGTTTTACTTTTTGACTTTTACAATGCTAACTGCCGTTTAGTGATAAGCTGAACGGCTGTTTGCCATGTGGTATATGAACTCTTAACCACAACAAAGCTACGCATGTCGGGGGTGACTTGCCACAAAAAGGTTTCAGTTTTTATACTCGCACACTTACTGATATTAGCGTACTCGCTCGCTTAAGCAAATACAAATTTACATTTCGCTGCCATAAACACTTTTAAATTTGAATTGTGTTTTGCATTTTGCCTCTTTTTTTTTTTTGCTCTCTCTTTTTTTTAATGTACACATGCAAGTTTAAATTGATGCTAAGGTAAACAATTTCGAATGCCCAGACAGAGGGTCGCTCGTTTGGTCAGCCAAGTCTGTCTGTTCCACCCAATTCCCCAATCAAGTGTGAGAAATTGCCAGAATATTGCGTGAAAAGGGCCAAAGAGCTATACTCGAGAGTGCCAACTAGCTAACTCTCTCCCACAGCACTAAATATCCATAAGTATCGATTTCCGAGACACGTTTTTACAGCATATTTTGATAGGCATGTTTTCATATAGCATACACAAAAATACACAGAAGTCTGCCAAATATAGACAAGGAACTTTTAAATATTTCGAATATATTGACAGATTTCATATATTTTAGAAACAATACTGATTCACTGATCTAATATAATAAAGTAGGAACACTGACCCAACTGTTCCTATGCATAATAAATCTCTTAGTTCTTTAAGTTATCTCGATGCACTTTTGGATATATCCGGCCTTATCTGCAAGCAGTAAATAGAATCGGATTTTACCAGTTTATTAAACAGCTGCTAATTTTTATTTTCCAAAGGACATTGAACAAACTCGGAAACAAAATCATATCACCAAAGATAACCGTGCATACTTCTTTCATTTAGAGAAGGCAGGCAATTCTTTTCAATGTTCATTCGGGTTCACGGAGACTTATGTAAATATGCGTAGTTATGGGCTTAACACTTACAACCATCGAAAAGTGGCTTTGTTTTCGCATCTTGACTTCACTCCAGTCGTCTGCTGATTTATTTTTGGGTGAATAAAATGTTTTTTTCTAGTGGGCACTTGTTGCTCTGATCTTTCCGCAACGGGTGTCCTTTCTTTTGCACACAAGTTGAAACTTTAGTTTTTGGTGGTTGTTTGTCCCAAAAACAACACACACATACACATATACACACATACTTGTGGAGGGCAATTCAACCCTGTCTAAAAGAAAACCGTCGCATAAAGGGACGATTAGTGTGGAAAAAAGTCTAAGCAGGGTGTGTCGCCCTTGTTGTTTTTGTTAAATTTTGCAGAAAGTCCTCGACGTCGCCATACTACACCACCTCGCCCTCCCCTACCCTACCATTCCACCTTTCATCCCACCCACCATTCACGTACATTTTTTGTGTGTGGTGGCTTGGCGGTTTCACTACCGGTTTTTTGTTTAGCCTTTCGGGTATTTAATTTAAGCGGATTGTGTGTGTGACATGAGTGGGTGTTAAGTGGCTGTGTCACTTGCCAGTCAGCCTCGATAAGTGTGGGAAAATGCCAATGCAACAATAACAAAATATTTTACACCTTAAACTTGTAGTAATAAGCCAAACTTTATCAAGTGCATCTTTTTTAATTTGACCGTCGCTTACAAAGGAAACGCCAACTGTGATCGATATTTTTATCGCTCGATCAGCAGAGTTGCTCGACACTCTTCCACACATGGCTATTAATATCGATCAACACAGTTGCTTAACATAATTAGATATACGGTCACACATGAAAATATAACGTTGAGTAATTAGCATTTAAATGAGCTATGCTTATGAGTAAATAGTAATATTACTATAAGCTTATAGTAATAAGTTGCAGCTTTTATCAAACGCGTCTTTATTATTTGATCGTCGATATTATTAGCGCTCGATCAGCAGAGTTGCTCAACACTCTTCCACACATGGCTATTAATATCGATCAGCACAGTTGCTTAACATAATTAAATATACGGCCACACATGCAAATATAACATTGAATAATTAACATTATGACGATTATATTTAAATGAGCTATGCTTATAAGAAAATACCAATATTGCTATAGAATTAAGAATGAGCGTTTGAAAAGTTCATCTCAATTTGATTTTTAATTGCTTTCTGCAACTGTTTTGCCAAATACGATCAAATCTCATCAAATTAATCAGTTTAACTACTTGGCAAAACGAGCAAAGAGCACATGCAATTAATCTAACTCAATTGACTGACTGACAAACTGATGGCTTACTCAATCCAATGCCCAATCCAATGTCATGTCCGCAAACTCTCGAGTAAGCAATAAATTGCTGCTGCTACTGCTGTTAATTTGCAATTCCCATTTCAATTTCAGTAAATTTTTGCACCGAAAAATATGCCAGCGGGGATTTGTGGTTCCGTTGGCATCCAAATGGACCAAGAGTTTGGGTTCTAACCGCAAACAGTCGACGTGTTTGGTCAGTATAGCCGCCAGTCATGTGTGTGCGTGTGTTTGTGTGTGTGCATGTGGCTTCCTGTCCAAAGTCTCTGCGTCCGTTCGTTTGTAAGCCATTCATTTGTTCAATCATTCAACCGGAAGCTATACCGTTTGACACACATATACCTCATGGCCCTCACATCCTGGCAATCCGTGCACTCTGCTCCGTTGGGTGTCATATGAAACACCCGCACTCTAACACTTTCATGACACATGCAAATTTCCAGCTGCTACGCAACCCCCTTCCCCTCCCCCAACCAAGAGCAGTGGCATATCCGCATCCACATCCACATCCACATTCACATCCTGTGCTGAGTGAGAAGAGCTACCGCCGTGCGCCACTTAAATCATTTGATGCCGTAATTTGGCAATTTCTCGCAGATTTCAGTCTGACATTCGGATTTGATCAATTAATTTGAATAACACCGGTCATTTATCATGTCGCTGGCAAGGGTTGTGCCAGCAATCAGGATTATATAAAGTATAGCCATGCTATCGATGCCAACGTAGTAGACGAACTTTAGCCTTGCCTTCTTTCGTTCTTCGTTATTCGCTTTCATTTTTTATATTTTTTCAACTGAGTGAATTTATTTTTAACAATGTGTTTTGTGCAAAGACAGCTTACTACAATTTAAAATAATATGCTCATTACTCACTAAACTAGCAATTTAAGGAAAATAATATCTATAAACAATGCATTAAATCAGGTTAATTAGTTTATTTAAAATAGTCTCTATTCATCCATTTGGGTAGGGATTAAACTTAGATAAAAACTTTATTCCTAGTGCCTAGTTCCTTGTTTTTAAAGTTTCATAGACTGTTGGACAGAAGGATCCGGATAGACAGACTTTGATAGCTACTCTCCTCACTTATAGTTTCCACGACAGTAAGATAGAAAGACAGACGGGCAGAGAGACTTTGACGTCTGTTCTTTATACTTACAAATTTGAATTTAAAGTTCATAAACAAAAAAAAAAGTACAGTATAATAAATTATGAGTGGAATAAAGCCGTTTCCCAAACAGCTGCGACCATGAAATCAACATAAAAATCCATTTATATATTTCACCGTCGCATTTTTTTGTTAACATATTTCGGAGTTGATGTTTTTTGCTGCTGCTGTGGTTTATTTTCTGTTTCACGCTTGTTACTCGACTTCGTTCATATTCCCAATGCGCCCAAAAGTATGCAAAGTATCTCGCACAGACTGCGATGGAACACAAGTTGTGTTTCCATTCATTTATCTAAGCGTTCGTGTCTTTGGCTTGTTTCTTTGTTGTTTCGCTTATTATCTTACTTTTTTACGTGCGGTGTCTCGTGACTTTTAGCTGGGGCTCAAAATGAAAAGAAAAATCCAAGAAAACAAACGTGTATCTATATCAAAAATAATCAAGGAGAACCAGTACGGGTGGTTGGCTGTATGCAGTGCCATAAAGTATGGTTCTTTATATTAAAAACCATAATTTTGGTATTTTGTCTGTCATTTATTATCATTATTTGCGGTATAAGATATTTTGTTTGGCCAAGGAATGCAACATGAATTAACTGAATAAGCCCTGTGCACATTTACAAGGCAATAAGTTGTACATTGTAGCTTTTCTAATGAAATATACAAATATAGCGGTTGCCATATAATTAAAGAACTGTATATAAAATGTTTCATATGAGAAACATTTAAAAGAAATAATGAATCAAATAAGCCTGATATGAGCTATAAGCTGTCTTTGTCCAGATTACGTAGTGTCCCAAAGTCGAGCACTCTCAACTAGAGCAATTGAACTTGTTTATAAAAATACATATCTAAATCTGCAATCCCCATGCCCAAAGCTGAACTCTCAAAATTAACTCAACAAAAATCGTTTAGCAATCAAATTAAACTCGCACATAATTGTTCCCCAATGTGGCATATGGAGGATTTTGTATTTTTAGGGGAGTTACAAGAACAACAAATGTTATACGCCAATTTTTTTATTTTTTCTTAACTGCAAACCTTATTTGCATGTTCATTTTACATAATGTGTGACTGAAAAGTGCGTCAAGTCGAGCGGTGGCAGGGCAAGAGACTGGTGTCACCCCAAAAGTAGAGTTGCTTTTTTCACGTTGTGCTTTCTTTTATTCAAATATTTTCTTATGACTTTCCAGCTAAAATTCGATTTGAGTATATGTCAGCCAGCCAGCGTAAACCCCCGTAACAAGTAGAAAACAAATTTCACGCTTAACAACGCGGTTTTTCCGCTGCCCGTCGTCGATTTGCATACGAAATTCGTCTGAGCATCCACAACATCCAGAGCATCCAGAACATCCTTGGGGTTGTTGCAACAATTACAGATGGCAGCCTTTGCTTCACTTCGTTTTTTTTTATGCATTTTCAACGTGTCAAATCGCGCGTCAATCAATCGATGTACGCGTTCGTCCCAGCGGTATGTTTAATTTGGAAATTCATATTTCGTCGCCCATAAGTTGGCAAAACATTGACTGACTTTCACGGTGCGCTCACTTCATTTTTTATTTGTTTTTTATTTATTATTATGCCCTGGCACATGCTCTTCACAGTCGCAGCCAAACAAAAAAAAAATTGGAAACCGCCCTGATCCCTGTTTACGATTTTTGCATGTCCTGTGCGCTGGCTGGCTTCAATTTTACGCCGATTGGTTTTCAGCAATCGCCTGTGCAAATAAGCTGAGCAAGCGATAAGCCACAGTTCATGGATTCGGCTTGTTATCATGGCCAATATCACCCGTATAAACCAAGTACAAATTTAAATAAATACAGTCAAAGTGGAAAATAAATTGTTGATAATGCTCAATGTTAAATGTGTTTTTTATCACAGGCTTAAAAACTCAAATGCCCAATCTCTGACTTATGTTGCAATATGCTCTTTGGAAATGTGCTGGTGTTAAAATACAAGAGATAAAACGTACTTAAATTCAATCACTGCAAATTACTACTCAAGTTCGAAATAAATTTCAAGAAGAGTAATTTCTACTTTAAATCTTTAATCAATATTTAGTTACACTGCAATATTTATTTATTTCATATCAACCAACACAGAATAGTACAAAAGTAAGAAAAAAATTAAATAATTAAAAATAAAATGTAATATGTAAATTTGAATTTTAAAAATGAAAGATTCTTCTGTATGTATTTAGGAATATAAAAAAGCGATAATTCCATAATTTTAAATACTGATCAGGAATATTTATACTATATTATTTTGCTTGTTAAATAAACTTTCACATAGTTAATGCCCACTTTACCCATACATATTACATATTATTTAATTTATAGAAAAGGTATTGAGGCCTTTTGGGATGAACAACATTTCGTAATTTTATAGCCGAGTGTTGTCTGTTTCGGCATATCCACTATATGCATTCAGAGTGCCCATTATGCCAGATATGTTCAGGAATCAGTTGTTGTAGCACACCAGAAAAGTTAAAAGGAATGCATAGTTATTAAAAATTCAAGTGTTGCCAAATGGTTGTTTCTATGCTGTTCCCGCTCTCACCCCAAACCGAAAACAAAGAAAATGTAATGCGATACCAAATGGGTACAAAGCAAGTTTGGAAGGAGGTAAATGAGATATGCCGAGAACGACAACAACAACAACAACAACAACGACGACGACGACAAGCCACTTACAACAATAGAAATGATTTTTGCATAATTTATTCGATGATTATTAGAGAGTCGTCGCAACGGGGACACCACTTTTGAGTGCCCCACTTGCATCCCCCAGCCTTCGTTTCGGGCAAATGTCGCTTTTTATTGCAATTAGAATATTTCGCATACAAACGACAGACGTGGGTTGGTTGCCCCGGTTTCGTGTGTTTGTGCATATTCGTTGGATTTAATTTTGTTGTCGGCACAAGTGATTATGTGCTGTGTGAGGTGCACCTTTCTAACACAACTCGAATTGTGTCCCCAGTGGCCTCCACCGACGTCACCATACCCGACCCCCCGACCATCAGGAAGTAGTCAACACATGGGGCCCTTCAAGTGGTTGCTGCTCTGCTGCTCAGTTTTATTTCGACTTCAATCATATTTCATACGCGTCGTCCTCGTCTTCGTCGTCGTCGTCGTCGTCGTCGCCTTCGCAGTCATTTGGTTTATGTTTATTGTTTTGCCAGCTTTTTGCCGTGTGCCGTGGGCTCTCATACACTTAGACATAATCAAAAAAGGTAATCAACATAAAGTTGAACGTTGACAGCGATGTCGTCAACTCGCTACTACGTACACCTCTCTAATTCTCATTTGAGAAGCTGTCCCATTCCGAGTCTCCGTCTCAGTCTCAGTCAGTGCTCGTGGCCTTAAGCTTATGGCTTAGCGTCGCTTGAGCCACTTGTCACATTCACAAATGAATTAAGTGCCAAAAGCACAACTCCGACACCGAATTGATGCCGAGACGGGCCAAATGGATGACTACATTTCTATATGAGCAACATTTCAGATTGCTCAGCATGGAACTGCCTTATTCCTTATACAAATACGATTGTAGCGGAATAACCCTATAAACAAGCGAATGATAAAATATATTTATGCATAATGTAAAAGCATTAAGAAATTAAGCAGTTTGTCACGACAAATGCCTTATTTCACGTATTCCCGATGAAACTCTCCCTTCCTTAACTAATATAATAACTAATATATATCCGGGAAATCTCTGTCATACTCCACATGTTCAGAGACTTACCTATTTTCTCATTCTTTATCTTTTTCTGTCTTCTTCTCAACGATTTTTACTTTATACTTACTATAACATTTTTTTACTTTTTCTTTTTTTCTGGGTTTCCCCAATCCTTGCTATATATAGTGGACCATTTTAACATATTACATTTTAATAGCCACGGACCTATTTATTATATACTTAATATAATTTAATTTATAGCTTTATTTAATATTTTTTTCCAAAGATAGTTTTTTTTAGTTCATAAAGTAAATAAACAAAATATTTTCTCAATAATTTATTACAAATTTAAAAATAATGGTTGTCAATATCCAATGATTGCAGTGGATTGCTTGTTATTTAAAACGGGGTTTAGACAAACATATCCCCATAAAGCACATTAGCACATTCACCTTTTCAAATACATGTTATCCTCTCATCTTCTCCCCATTGAGTTACATATGTGTATTAAATTCAAATTGATTGATCAACTCATTCGGTTTGTGTTTCATCAAGCGGAAGAATTCAATTATTCAGTAACGGAAGGCAGCATCGAGGTGGGGAATTTGAGTTGTGGCAGGCTTTCCGCCTTGATTAGGGGACTGCTGTGGTCACAGAAAATATTTAAAAATCGCTTCTAGCCATGGTTGCTGCAGAACAAAGTAAGGGATAATACGACACACAACGGATATAAAAGCGAACACTTTATTTTTCAGCTACCACCTTCATACACAGCTTCAGGCGATTTGTAAATATTTTCTATGACCAAAGAAGTATTAAATGAAAATTGTGTGATGACATGCTAGATGCGCATACTATATATTTAATGATATATATTTAATGATGTGATGTGTCTGCTTGCCTCCGTCTCTTTTTCGTGGCAGTGCTTCATTAACCTATCGCTTGATTAAATTATATGTTGTGACGACCACGAGGAACGTCTCGAAATCAAAACAAACACTTGTGCAGCCCTGGTGCAGCCCCGGGTAAGCAAAGTGCCATTGCCCCCAAAGCGCACCCTATCAATCCCCTCTCACACACTCACACACACACATACTGTTCTGCACTGTTCTGTTGCATGCTCATTTTGCGGCTGTTCAGCACTTAATTAAATCATAAATAAGCATAAAGCGACGCATCGACAATTAAACAAACATAAAAACGAACCGAGTGGCAAGCAATTGCCTCAAACTCAGAAGCAGCAACCAACCACAAACAGAAAATTGCGCACTCAAATGACCAAAACGCAGTCAAAATTGCATTTAATTAAGTCAATTCTCGTGTAGCCCGGCCACAAAAGCCATTGCATACTTTTGGGATTTGGGGGTCATTCCACCATACACTGCCCGGCGAGAGTATATTCCCATAGCTTTGTCGCTCACCATGAACTAAATCTGGGCGTTACGATAGCTCTGCACTTATAGTTCTCTGATTTCACAAAAATGAAAGTGAATTTTAAAAAGTTTTAATATGAACATTCGCCTTACAAAGTATTTGTACGGGGAAACATTGAAGAGAGTACAAAAGCTTCGGTGTGATGAAGCCAAAATTGCTATCGTGTTGCTTTGAATATAACATCTGACGTTTTGTCTCCGCTGCGAAATGTGTTTGGCCTGATAATGATAGGTCCAAGTGAGCGATAATAATGACAATGATGACAACTGAATACGGCTCCTTCCGTCGACCACTGGTCATTTGACTGGGGCTCGTTCACAATGTTTATTTTCATTACTGAAATTGCATTCGAGTGCCAACTGCCAATTGACGGCCGCTTAACAGAGTCCTATTCTCACTCCTAGTCCAAATCTATGCCTCTCCCGCCCACCCCTTTTTTGGGGCAACACTCTGTTTGTGTTTACGTCCGCTGCATTGTTGTTGTTGCATTGCATTGTTTGAGCTTCCCCGTCCCAAATATTGCTGCAATTTGCCTCATTTGAGTTTGCATTTGGCTTTGGTTTTGGTTTTGGACATTTGCCTTCGGCTCACCCCAGTCCCATGCCCCAATTCAGGCCAGGCTCCATACATATATCAAAGTTTGTACAGCCAAAATGTCGCCGCGTAACTGCCGGGCAATGTTGTGAGTGTTATCATCAGCATCGACGGCTGGCAGCAGGGACAGTTAAACATGTGCTGGACAACATTATCGATGCAGGCGCTCCTCGTTAGGGAGATGACCACGGCTGCACCGGTCGAGTCCACCATCGAGTCTCTTCTTCGTCAGTGAGCACGCGCCCAATGCAAACACTTGGCAAACAGAAATGAAAGCATAATATTGAGCGCTTCTATTAGAAGCGATGAGGAAACGGGAGCAGGCTCTCCAAGCGGTTGCCAGAGTGAGGAATACATTATATTTTAAGTGGAAAGTGTGTGAAATTTAAGACATGGTAAGCCACCAAGTTTATTTTAATTATCAAGTTTGGATTGTATGAAGGATTTTACAATATTTTAACAGTCAAGATTATAATGTATGTACGATTGACTTCGGTCTCAGTAAATCTATGTAATTAATGTAAAAATATTTTATAATAAATAAAATCATAAAATTTAATATTTATATTGAATTTCTTAGCTATTATTTAATCAGCTTGCATGCAGCAATTTTACTTTAAAAACAAAATAAAAATATCGAAATTGATTTTGTTCAATAACGTGAAAGTTTACAGTTTTGATGATAGTTGTTTTCTGTTGTTTTTTAAATTTTAATGAGAAAATAAACAAAAGTTTGACTAAGGCTTTCAACAAAGCAAACAAACTTCTTAAAGCAACTGAAAGATGTTTGAAACGGCAACAATTGCCTTTAGTTTATTATGGTTTGTGTCCGTGACACTGGCGCTAAATAGTTTTCGTAATATAATTGCTGCCAAGGCTTCTGCACACTCACCAATAGTTACATGGGAAATAGGGCAAAGAGTTATCAAATATTTGTAATTTGGTAGAGCGGGTTGAAGTTTGGACAGCTAATAAGCAATGTTTTCGCCAGAAGAAATGAGCAATAAATATGCAAGACACGAAAGGGGTTGGTAAAATAACAACTACAAAAGAGAAAAGCGCTGCCGCGAGTCTCGTAATCAGTGAATAATTCGGTTATAGGAAAATAATGTTTCACCAAATATTAAAAAAGAGCGAACCGAAAGAGACAAGCGCTCCCCATGACTACAGGGGGTTGAAGCAGGAAGAGTTGACAAAAATCTCAGCAGGAACAGGCAAGGAGCAGGCCGACGAGGACGACGACGAAGACGTTTGCCATCACGTAAATAAAAATTATGAAAATAATAATGGGAAAAGGATTAAGACGCCCGTCTACGGTCGTACGCATTTTCCCGGCACCCCTCCCTCCCTCGCTCCACAAGCGCAGGCGGGTGGTTCTTGGTAAGCAGACACGAAAAACGTAATTGTATTCACCACAAGCAAGTCCAATACTTCAGTTACAATTGCATATACCCTTAAGTAAAGTTTGTCTTCATATACGATATAATTGAAATAGGAATATTGTTTTGAGTTGGATTGTTGTGGGGTGCTTAAATTAACTATATTTCTGATCGGTTAGATTGAAGATATTCAAGATTTGCATTCGTGTTTCTTATGTAGTCTTTGCATTTTAATGTGCATTTTAATTGTACACGTCGCATATACCCACTGTGATTTTTTGGCCATCGAAAAATATACGACAACGGCAAGGAGTCGACAAGAAACGAATACGACGTCTCTGGCTGTAAAAGGTTATGACGCTTGGCGTATCTACACTGTGAAAAAATCTCGCTCGACAATTGTAACTCACCTTATTCAGAAAATATATTTCCAATAATCAGTGAATTTCCTGCCTAAATTTCATGGTATATATTCTAAAATTTAGAGAAAACATGTATAATTTTCAAGTATGTTTTCCATATGTGCGCAGAGCAACTCTCTAAAATTAGCTTTTATTATTAATAAACTTTATTACTTTAAGATTTCACATATACAATCATTTTATATAACATATAAAAAGAGAGTGTCGATTTAGGCAATCGTCTATAATTTGTACAAATTTTTTCTTATATTTATAAATAATTTGTAAATTGAAGAAAAACTTTCTAGTGTCGTCGGACGATTTTCTAAAATCCAATGCGACTTTTTTCTTAGTGTAGGTATGTATGTATGTATGGGAGAAGCCTTCTAAGCCCACACGACATGTCGTCGCGTATAATTATGGAATTTTTACAGTGCGGAACTTGCTGTTACTTTTCCTTGAATTTAATTACTTGCGCTTTTACATGAAATATTAAAAAGTTGCTGAACGGTGGGGTTGTTAGCTGTCGCAACTTGGTGCATTTTAAATACGACCACAGCCACTGTAACGACAATGAACGTACAGGCTTAACAACAAGCAACGACGACACCTGCGTGATTTATCACCAAAAACGCGATAATTTCCCATAGCGTCATCCCCCAGCCCCTCAGCTAGCTATAAGCCACCCTATGTTTTTTTCTTGTTTTTTTTTTGTTTTGTTTTGGTTTTAATTTCAATTTTCTACTTGACAAACGGCGACCAAGCAATTTGTCGGTGTGGTGTCCTTGTTAGTCCTGTGGTGTGGGCGAAGACGCCACACCTCGATTGGTGTATCTCATTTCGTATGTGGTGTATAATTGTCTGGTTATGGTTGCTGTTGCTGCTCCAAAATTTATTAATGTCTATGTACTGTGTCTTAGGCTCTACTTAGAAAACCAACCCAGATCTGGGACCCATACAAGGTGCAAAACGAGGCAATTACACCGAGCAGCTCGCACAATTGTATGCCCGGGAAAATGAGAACAATACCATTGCCATCAAGTAATTATACTTCGCATAAAATTTATTGCATTTCTGATTCTTATTTATACGTTAAGTCTTTGCAGTAAGACGCAAAAAAAACGTTACGTGGGCGAAGAAGTTTCTGCATTTTTATTAAGGGAGTTACATATATGGGGGGGGGAAATTAATTAAAAATACAAAATTACAGGAATTTTTGGCACTTCGAAGACTACATACTCTTCAACTGTTGTAACTTTGTTATGACTTGAAATAAAATTGATATGTGGGGACTTTTATAGGTGATGAAGGTTAGTTAGAGTTTCCAGGGGTACAACAGTCGTTTGCCTAGTATATATAAAAATATATACAAAATAAGAGTGAAAATCAATTGAACTCAGCTCAAGCTGTATGATTTAACAATGTATATGGGTATGGTTTTCGCACTCACACAATTTAATTCTCAGGCTTTAACTCTTGTGGGTTGTTGTGAACAAATTTTAACAACAATGCACAGTTTTATAACCAAGAGATAAACATCAAATGTGACATTTAAACTGTGGCATAAAAATTTATAGAATGTTCTTCACGCACTCACATGTACATGCACATAAACTCTAATACCCTGTAATCAAAAATATGGTAAAAAGGGATCTCAGAATTATGTATATAATAGAGAAATTGAAGCTTTCAAGATCCAAGACATAATCGTGGTAAATACAAAACCGAGTCGATCTATATATAAGATAACACTAAATTAGTATATACTTGAGAAGAATATATAATTACAGGTATGTTTTCCTATTAATTAAGTGTTTTTTATTTTTTATATAGGCAGATCAAACTGCACACTCCATAAAATATAAAAACACTTCACCTACCAGCGAAAAACAATTTAATTTATAAAATTAAAGCACCAAACGATTAAAAAAATATACATTTACAAAACCGTATGACCTATTAATAGGGTATATTTCTGTCGAGCGTTGTCCATCAAAGAATTCGTACTTTTTTTGTAGTTAAATTTCAATAATGCAGAAAACTCTTCGGATGCACGCGAGGCTTGCGAGGGTTGCTGAATATAATCGTGGGGTAAGCGCTACCTTTTGACGTTCTTAATCTATCAATAAAAGTAAATCAAAGTCAACCCCCAAACCAATAGGCGCATCACTTCAAGAGGCATTTCCTGTTTTAAATTGAGGTAGCATCCATATGGCATGTGTGAATATGCTGATATGGATATGATGGGATGTGTGCCAAATTCTCTGCTCCTTTTTTCTCTTATTTATTTATTTTTTTTTTTGTGCCATCAATAAATTTCCCTTGTCTTGGAGTGGCCTCTATGCGCTGTGCGGTATGTGTGCTAAAAAGTGTAATTTTAAAAAGTCATAATCGCAGATAAGTGCGGTTTCATTGCCCGAGCAAATGCCAGTCTGAGCTTTTCATTACAGCGTTCAGCTCATAAGGGCTGCTATATATCACATATAATATGATGTGAGTGTGTCTGTGTCTGTGTGTGTGTGTGTATAAGTATCTGTTTGAATGAGCTAACAATTTTTTGCACAACTTTTGCCTATAATCTGGCGCCATACCCCGATTTACCAATTTCGTTCATTCCACAACCATTGTTATTCACATGATATATGTAGGTATTAAAAGTTATTGAAAAAAATGCTGACAAAAGAAGTATAAATATTTACCTAAAATACTATTCTAAAAGATGCCAATGATGGCTACATAAAAATGAGTTTACAATTGGCAATATATGCAGCTCCTGTCAAATGCAAATTATTGCTCTTTGATGTTTAGAAGGATTTGGCAAAACGATTATAAGGGACACATAAGCATAAAATCAAATGAATTAAGAAGAAAAAAAAATGATTGAAAATTAAATAGAATTTTGGAAACTGTAACATTTTTTCTTAATTTTAAATATATTAGCAAGCTAGTTTAAATGTTGTAAATTACATAAGTTTAATACGGGTATTCGGTTAAATAGGCTAAAGCTTCGGCGTAGGTGTAGCTGTATAAACATATATCTCTCCTTGGGCATTGTATCGGTTTAAACATATATGAATAATTTAACAGGTTTTGTGTAAAATTAATGAACTCGATGAATAGCTCCCAAGCAGACGGGAAAAAGGGCACTCCGGCTCTCTGGTTCGGGCTCATTTAAATTTAAATCCACATGTGTGCGCTTCGCTCATTTAATCTTAATTAAAAACCGGTTTTTCGAGTTCTGTTGTTTTCACTCATTTTTGGTGCCTCAGCTCCAAAGGTTTGCCAGCGAAGTGTTCCGCTTTATTGCCAAGGCGGAATAACCCGAGTCCTGTCCTCAACATTGTGCATTTATTTAGTATTCATCATATTTCTGATTTATTCAGTCCAAATGGGCACGCGTATTAATGCTTATAATTACACACCGAAACTTAACCTCAGCGAACACATATGTATCTGTGTATGTATCTGTATATGTATGTGTACATGTGTCTTTATACACACGTGCGTGAGAAATACAAATAATAATCTCCGACTGAGCCGTAGGGGTGGCACAAAACCGTACGGATGCTCACGTATGCATATCCAGAACTGATGGGTTTTGTTTTAGTTTCAACATTTCACGGATGACTGTCCTCTATTGGGATTTGATTAGTGCTTGCTTGTAATCTGGACAGTCGCAAAAATGGCAGCAGAAGTAAGTAAGTTGTTCTTTAAATAATTCATTAGATTGGGTAGCAAAACTCTGACAAATAAAATAAATATCCTAAAAAATGTATACATTTAAAGAAATATATCTCATCAGCTTTTATTACACGAGGATCAGAGCGTTGTGTGTTTGACAGCAACTTTCTTACTTGTAAAATATTAGCCAAATCATTTATATTTATGTACATCTATTTTCTGTCTCCCCTTTTTTGCTAAAATCCGATTATAATTTAAATGAAATTGAACTCAACATGCCGCAAGAGAAGACGCTTTGATATTGAAATGGCGCTGTAAAGTTTTTATTTGCAGCTTGGCGAACTAATTTCAACATTTTATGCATAATTCAAAAGTATTAGCCACTAAGGGTTAAGCATGGCCGGCTTTACAACATATTTCATTTCATATTTCATGGTCTCATGCCCAAATAAATGCAATGAAATTCATCAATTGACTTGATGCCGAACATCAACGTCGTCCGAGCTGTCATTACCGGCTACATAGTTGCTACACATTGGGGCATTTGCATATAAATTGGTTTTGGTCTCGTGTTTGGTATATTTTCGGTATATTTTTTGACAACCGCTTATCGAGTTGTTGGCATCTGCCTGTTGTTGGCAATCGCTGAACTGAGTTTTGTCGATGAACCCATTTTTAATTGGTGCAATTTGCGCTTAAATGATTTGGCAATTCAAAATTGCCTGCAGCCGCCATCTCCGACACCCATGGTGACAATTATACTCATACGGAATACAATGCAAATAAAAAATATACCACGGTTTGGGAAACGCTGCCTTCAGGCCAGTATATGCTAACAAGCCAGACCATTAGGTCAGGAGCTATCAAGTTTTTCCGACTGTGCGGGATGTTAAAATAGTATCTGAAGGGCAATGGTAAGCAAATAAAAATAAATAAAAGTTTAGGAAATCACCCAATTCTTAATGCCCTATAAATTAACTTCGATTATTAAGCTTGGAACATAAACAAATAAACAAATACATATATAAATATCACAGCAATACTATAGCAATATTAGTCTTCACCCATAAGCATAGCTCATGCATTTTTATCCTTCCGTTATTAATTAATCTTATTCCCCAATAGCTCCACAAGTGACAATTATATTCTGCAGAGTACAAAGCTCATGGTCTAGTTGTTATACCTTGAATCTAGACCTATCTAAAGAAACCCCATCCATATTTCCAGACGGAACACGCGGCGTTGACACAAAAATTGCGTTAAGAAAAAAAGTCGTAAGACGAGTTTTTAAATGCAGAAAGTCGCGGGGCGCCAAATGGAACAACAAGGACGACTGCTGGGGGTGACATTATTTTTCATGTCGCTGCCTAAAAAGACCAAGAGTCTGGCAGGCTTTTAGCGGTTCGCGAACGTTTTGTTTGTCCCGCTGATTCTTTGCATATCTGATGCCCCACTCGACCTGCCCCCACAGCCCCTAAGGGCAGGTGATGCTGTTGCGCTTTGTTTCTATTGTCATCAACTGAAATTGGCTTTTAATGTTGCCGCAGAGATATCTTAAGAATAATTGTTTTGCGTGTTTTTCTTGATTTTAACGTCCCTTGCCGGCCCCGCAGGTGCATTTTATTTCGAACCTAACGCGATTTTTTGAACATTTCTTCTTCGTTAAGGGCAATACTTTGGGACGTTGTGAAACTTTTAATTGTGCACGAATGCTAAATTTTTTAATAACATTACTTGCGGAGAGTGACTTTTTTTTAGACTCCAAGTTACAAATTGTTTTTCTTTTTGGTTAAATCATAGGATTTGCCTTGTTTTTTCATGAAAATCAAATTACTTAATATACCCTGTACATAAAATGTATTTATTTGTTTAATGTTCATTATAACGTCACCTTCTAAAATTAAATATCCTTGCATGCAAGAAGGATACAAGAGCTTATATCGTTTATATGTCAGGTTATATATTAGAAACCAAGCAATTATTTTTAAAAAAATTTTGAATTTTTAATTTTCACAAAACATTGTTGCATGTAACCATGCGAATCTCATTTATATTAGCGAGTTAGGCAAAGATTAAACTATTCAATAGATCAGCAATATCAAATCTATAAATAATAAAAAGCAAAAGTATCATCTTTTCCAATTCCACATTGTTCCACCCCATAGCCATGAAATTGCTTTCCGCTTGACGCCCCATTCTTGGCCAGGGTTACGGGAATTGTTATCAAGCGGCAAGCGGCAAGCGACCCATATAACTGCCGGAATCGGGGAAAGGGGGAGGCTTATGCAGAAGCGCCGACGGCTAGGCAAGTACAAAAAATTTGTCGAAGAGCAGACGCAAAACAAACTCAAAGAAAAAATAAAAATATTTAAAAAAAAAGAAGCCAATGTGCGAAGAGGGAACAGAAAGGTTTTTTTTATATTTTTTGGGGTGAGTCTGCATTTGGTTCAGGGTGGATTCGGCTTGGTTCAAGGTTTGCTGGCGCCTGCAGATAGGCACAATAATTGTATCAAAAGCATATTTTCCATTCTAGTAGAACGAATTTTATGCCTTTTCAATAAACATTAACCGATTTTGGTATTTTTTCATAAAAGACCAACAAAAATAACAACAACAGGAGCGGCACATACCTCACAGAAATCAAGTACGACTGATCAACTTGCGAATGCTCGACTGGAAGTTATCCTGTCTGCAGTAGCCAACTAGAAATTGTTGTTACATTTGTATATTTATATTTAAATTTGTACATTTGCAATAATAACAAAATCATTTATCCAGACTAACCCAAAGTACCTCTGCACATTAATCCACAGCTTTAATTTAATGTAGCTAATGTTTTGTCTTTGATGCACAAGACAAACATAGTTAAACCAATTCACTTATATTATATATATTTGCAAGAAAATATGCTCACCCAATTCATAAATAAAGGGTATAGAATAAAGCGATGGAACCGGCAGCATAAACAGCCAACAAGTATGCACTGCTTTTGTGCGGCAATCATTCATGCGTTCATTATTTCATAGACTACGAGTTGAGTGCGTCACATGCCACGCTCATCCACACACACACACACACCCTCACACACACACACCCACATATGCTGTTGAAATTTTTGCTGTCCACTTTTTTTGTACATGAATATGCAAACATGAAACCCCCAAACAAATATAGCAATCAATGAGTTGGAAATATTTTTTTACAGTAAGCCAAGTATTAGCTTTATTTATTTACTTTACGTTCTTCTGTAGTATTTTTAGAAATTTTCTGTTAGCCTGACATTAAACAACAAACAAAATTATGGTTTTCATATGAGTTAAAGTATTTACATATATTTGTTAATTACATCTTCGCACAAATGCTCAAATTTGTGTAAAAGTTACTACAAATTATAATAAATATAAGAAATAAGAAATAATTTCTCAAAAAATTATTACAATCTGATAAAGTTTCCTAACTCCACTGGCATGTTATAGTTGCGCTGCTAAATAAATTAGCGTCCTTCTAGCTCGGTTTGAATCACTCTTCTCGGGATCAAAGGGTCTCGAATTTGAATCCTTATGAAATCGTAGGTTTTTTCAAATTAAGTTTTGTGATTTGCATTATAAGCTTTATAAATACACTTAATTAATAAGATATAAATCTATGTTTAAATGATAATATAATAAGACACCACAACCTTCAATTCTAGAAATGCTTATTAATAAAATATAAATAGAGCACATATATTTTTGATCAACGATGTTCGTCCTTTCGTGTGCCTGTCTGATTTTCATATTAGCGGGCATCAATGGGTCTTGCGAGGGGAAGACCACTTTCCTTGGAGCCATTTGAAGATGGAATAGCAACGCCCCACATAATTACGCTTTCACTCGTTCCGCATTTTGCAGACGTCGCATCGATTTTGTTATCAAGTTACGATAGCTTTTGTTTACACAAGAATTATGTTTAATGAGAGACCCCGCTGCTTGTCTTTGCCCTGGTGCTAGGGTTGAATCGCGGCTGGGCCACAAAAACTGACAATTATAATTACAAGGTCTTAAGTTTTTCGTAAAAATTATTATAATTATGGTTTTGGCGCGAGGCAAACAGCAATACGAGGGTTGTAATAAAATTCCATATATATATATATATTTATGGCACACATCGAGTGTAACACAGATCATAAATCGCTCAACAATAAACATTAATGTCTGTATGGGTGTTGTAAGTATATCGACGTTATGCGATTGTCTCTCGCGCATAAAAACCGAAAAAATCATGCACACAAAATAATCTAATCAACTGTCATAATCAGTTTTTATGGACCAGTCAGTTGGCCAGTTCGATGCAATCATAATATTTGTCATATGAAGTGAGTTTTATTTGCGCAACGAACACGTTGATAATTTTTATTTGCCGTTTGGCAGTCAACGCCTGCAGATACGATGATAGCCAGGACAACTTGTGTCTGTGTGTCCTTTCTAAATAAAATACATTTTGGCCGTACTTTTATTTCCCGTGTAGCAGAGAGTGGCAGAGAGTCTGCGTAATAATCATTTATTTAATGTGCCGCACATTTATTATTTCTGCTGACCTTTTCCGCAAAGGATATCCGCACTTGGACTTGTCCAGTCCCCTGATGGTCAAAGTTAGATTGGACACTTGCGCAATTTGCGCGTAATGAATCTAATTGAGTTTATCAAGTGGCTTCAGCATTTTTTCTCTGCCAAGTCCATTGACCAAAAGTACAGCTTCAATCGTGCACAGAGCGACACAATTTAAGTTGAGCCTAAGGCTTCTCTTGCAAATAATTACTTCGAATTTTGAATAGAATATGAACTAAGTAAGAACAATTATGTTTCAATAGGACGCTTAAGTGTTTTAGGCTTGTTTTTGCCAAACAAATTTGTTTGTGTTTACTTTAGTCTTTCAGCCAGCTGAAAATTAACTATTTTGGTCTGGGCACTTTTTGTGATTTAGGATTCAATTTATAATCAAGCAATAATAAATTAATTTAATCGACTAATGTTTGGCACAAATAAATGAAAAAATAACTGCACGGTCTCAGTATGTTCAAGAAAACCTCACATCATTCATAGGCAAATGGAAAGAAGACCAATTTAAAATATACATTTCAACATACTCCACTCTTTTTATGACTTCATTTTAATTTATAATAGTTTGTCAACAGCTATCGTCGAAAATAACATTCACATTACTGGTACAAAAAGCGCTCGTCTGGATATATATTTTTCAGTAATCATGTCGAAGTTGACATCTCAATGTTGTTAGTCAGCCGACTGACGGGTTTTGGTGCGCAGTATGAAGACATAAGTGGAATAAGTATCCGGAACACAACAATTACAATTGCAAACATGCCCAAAAACAATTGACACTGGCAATTGGAAAACTGACTGGATTATAATTATGAGTAGTCGTCAACCACAACCGCATGATGAGACGCCACAATCCAAAGGTAAACTGTCAAACTGTCGTCATCGCCTTTTTCTCAACATTTATATATATATATATATATATATATATATATAACTGAAATGGGGGAATGGGCATCGACCTCTGTCGCCCTGCTGGCAATGCGAGCAGTTGTCCTGTTGACCGCAAAATATGCCAACAAATTGAAGTCAATTTTATGCCAGCGGCAATGCATTGAAATCGAAAAGTGAAGCGTATTGAATGCCAAATTGAAATTAAATTGAAATTTGATTGGACTCGGCCACAAAACGAGGTAGCATAGCCAACGGCTACCTTGAGGACGGCTCTTCGTAAAATTGTTGTCTGCTTTTAGGCTGCAATTAAATAAACATAAAATGTCAGCGACTTGGAAAATAATGCCAATAACTAAACTGGGAGAGAGCAGGCCACTGAACCGGCTGCTAGGCGAGCACCCGCTGCTGGGTGAGTTTGGGAATGCTTGCGGTCTTTTAAAACAAACCGCAGGTGTTGCATACATTTGCCAGCTTTGCATTAATTATGATGTGTTCGGTTCTGTTCTGTTCTGTGCTCGGGTCGAGGGGCGTGGCAAAACTATTTGCAGCATAAGCCACCATGAAAACTGTAGCATACTTATGGGCGAGGGCAATTTTATTGCCTTGCACAGGAAGCTGCATAGACGACAACGACGATGGCGATGGCGATGGCGACGATGAGGACGAGAACGAGGACGAGGACACCATCATCATAGTGGTGCCACGTTGGAGTCCTGGGAGCATCGTGCATCGTGTGACCCGTAAACTTTATAGTTTCTTTGTTTGGTCTTGAACCAACGAGCTCGTTGTTATTGTTTTGCAGTGCTGTTGTCGTCGCCGTTGTTGTTGTTGTAACAAGTTTGTTGCTTTTATTATTTTAGTTAACTGCTCGAGTAGTTTTTGGACTCACACGGCAACTGGGAGCAGCTAGTGGACGAGAAATGGCCGCATAAAATGTTATTGTAAAAAACTATCAAATTTCTCCAGAGATGAAAATATGTTCAAAAATTTAAATCGATTTATTAAAAGCCACCATTATAGTTGTTATTGTTGTTGTTCTTGTTCTTGTTCTTGTTGTTGTTGTTGAGAAAAGGTCCCCTTTGTGCATACACACATATGTTACCAACAACTTTCGAACAGAAACAGCAAAAGGCTCTTTCGAACTACTCATTAAAGTGCAAAGATGTAACTGCTGCCGACTGAGCACAGTGGACATTAAATATATAATAGAATATATTGAATTTTCCAGACTGAAAGTCTGCGAAAAAGATAAATTAAATATTAAATATTGGATATTGGATCTTGCATATAATATATTGGCGGCAACCAACGGCCAAGAAGAACTTTAACAGACTTTAGCAACCATAGACATAAGCCATAGGCAAACTGAAAATCCGACCAAGAACAAGTTATACATTTAAGAGATATGTCAAAATAACCAAAGAAAATATAAAATTATTTAATGGCTACATCAAGTAGTTAAGCTATGAGTTCTAATAACTTGACTGTGATCAAAAATGTTTCCTTCATGCCCAATTATAGTAGAAGTGATTAAATATGTATGCTTAAATCACTTATCAAATATAAAAAAAAGGATTACCGAGTGTTCTCCACTGTGCACAGTTGTTGGGCTTGTGCATCAATGTTGGGCTACACCCCACGGTTCGAACAACTTGAAAAACAAATTTACTATGTACACTTAATGTCTAGACAAAGCCTCCAATTACCTTATCCGATTACACGAAGATTTTCGCAGGCAACCCAACGTAACCCGTTGACCCGGCATGCCTACCAAGAAGTCCTCATGCACTCGTATTACTGCCTGTCCTGCGTCCCTTTGGGCCCAACTCACATTGTCCTTGTTGACGTCATCAAAAATGTTTCAAATTATTTAGGACCAAAAGAAATATTCTCACACCTGACACGCAAAAACTCAAAAACACAAAAGCACACAAAAGGAGTAAAAAGCACTTAAGTGCCTCGGCCATTACTCGGATTTTTAATTGAAGTGCTGCTGCAGTGATCGCAGTCTTTGGTATTTCCGGTATTGTTTTCTTTGTCCCCCACCCACACCTCAACCACCCACCCCTCAGTTGACCGTCCGCCCTGCGAGCAGGTGTAAAGTTAAATCATAAAACGAAATTAAAATAAACCAAAGCCCTGCAAAGCAAACGTAATGAAGTGGCCAAAATGAAAAAGGATTAACTCTGCTATCCCGTGGGCTCGGCTCAAAACAAAAAAAAAGAAGAACGTTGTGCATAATTAGCTCAGCAGAACATTTTTTTACTTTTCAAAAAGAAAAATTAGTTGAAATATTAATGAGAGACGTGGGGGAAGCCAACCTCATTTTCCTCATTTTCATGCTGACTCGTGGCACAAACAGTGCTGTATATTTATTTTGTCATATTGCAATATAATTTATTAAAATTCACATTTACAACGCAAGTTGCAGCGCAGCAGATATGTAATTTAGGTAGAACCGTATAATAAGCATATCAAAGGCTGTGTGTGGCCAAACAAAAGCTTCTTGTTAATGTGGAATATTTAATAAAAGAGCACACAAGGACAACTCTAATTATAATATGTGTGCATAATTTGCTGTTATGAGCACTTTTTATCATGTCTGCAAGCGTCATTCAGTCGGCCAAGTCTCATGTCCTAGTTTGACACATGTTTCTCATAGCCAAGCTAAAAGTGAAAGGCCAACTGAGAAGTGTAAATGTTACGGTAATAAGTTAGTATTTTTATCAAGTGCGACACCAGCTCTTATCGATGTTGTTATCTCTCGGTTAGCAGAGTTGCTCATGGTTCTTGAAATCGATCAACACAGTTGCTAATTAGATATATCGTCACACTTGCAAATACAAAATTGAGTAATCAAAATTATGACGATTATATTTTAATGAGCGATGCTTAAGACAAAATAGTAATATTGCTATAAGTAGTAATAAGTTGCAACTTGTATCAAGCTTTTCTTTTTTATTTGCCAACTAGAGAGTTGCTCATGTTATTGCTATAATGCATGAGATAATGAAGGAAAGATCTCCGTTCATGTAAAATATATAAAACTCGTGACAAGTGCATTAATTTGATTATAAATATAAAAAAACAACAAGTTTGTTGTTGCCAGAAGGCAAAGAAAGCCAAATGCTGCTAAAGACAAAAGTTCAATTTTTCAATTGTTATTTCCAAATCAATGCACAAACATTTTTCGCTGTGAGTGAAACCAATTCGTCTTCAAACTTAAGAAATTAGCCGAACAAATGATGCAAGAGAAAACCAAAAATGCCAGGCACAGTCTAAAGCACTGGCGGGCAATTAAATGGCGCCCAACCATGTTGGCTCTACCCGCTATTCGCACCCATGCCACATGCCCCATGTCCCATGCCCCGTGCCCCATACCCCTTGGGCTCTCTTTCTCTCTATCGGCTGGGGCACGCAGCGAAGCAAACGGAAAATTCATTACAAACAAATTAACAAATAAATCAAATTTCAATACGAAAATTTGTGTTTGCGAAAACAATTTTGAGTGGGGTTCCGGAAGCCGTAGTTATTCTGTGGGGGAGGGAGGAGTGGAGTGTATCACAAATCGCATGCCACGCCCAAACGCTTCGCACATCCCAGAAGAATAGCGATGGGGCACACAACTGACAGCCGGCAAATCGTCCAAAACTCCGTAGCTGAAGCTCTCCACTTGAGAAATCATTTGTCTAAATTAATTCCTGTCGTTTACATTTGCCAGAACAGAGCAGCAACAAAAATCAAAGATTAAGACAAACATTTACCACTACTTTCTAACCCACCACCCCCCGGCACTGAAAGGGACGCAACGGAGTAGGATAAAACTGGCTGGCAGGCATCGAAGTCTTCCAGCCTTCAAGCTGTCCAACTCTAAACTGTTAATGTTTATCCTGCCGCTGCTGCTGCTGCTGCTGCTCCTGCTTCTGTTGCCTCTCGCCTCACGCCTGACGCCTCCCGCCTCCTTTGCCCTTTCCATGATAAATGACATGATGCGCATTTGTTGGATCAACGTTTTCGCCGTCGTCGCGTTAATAACTCATTTGAAAATTCCGCCGACAACGTTGCATGCGTATGTACATTTTTGCCGGAAAAAACAATTAAAATTGTTGCCGGGCTGTGCGTCAGGTAGCGCATAATTATAACTGCTAAGTCCCATATACATGTACTCGTATATATACTGTGTATTAACCAAGACTCAAAATGAGTTCAACCCTTTCACAACTGCCACTGTCACGAGCGGTTCAAGCCTCTTTTGCCTCTGTTGCAACTTTATTGAAAACACATTATAAAATATATATTTCGTGGAGGTCACGCTGGCAGTTTGGCTGTGGGTGAACTCTTTTCAATAATTAGTCTGTCAAAAACATATATGAACTGCTAATAGATACCCGAAGCTTATTTCGATTCCTTAGCAGCTCAGCTGATTTTCAACACTTAAATGATAAATGCAACTAAGAAGTCAAATCTGTGTGAGTATTTCTTTTATTTCTTTACTCTTTTCCAAAATAATCGACACTTCTCTCAGTAGAGATCTGCTCTCATTTACTAGATATCTTAAATAGAAACTTTTGCTTACTTAATATATTATCAGCTTTAAATCTGTTACTAATTTATGCTTTATTTAAGGCTTTGTTACTTCAATTATTCATAATATAAATTATTCTCAAGATATTCGGCTAATAAGAGGTTTAAAAATGAACATACCTTTGACTTCTCACTGTTTAGATGTGTCTAATTTAGCTTCTTTAGCGGTTTTTTATGCCAATACACCTACGGGGAACTAATTCCTAAGGGAGTCCATTATCTTTCATTCCAGACCCTTTGAGCTCTTCTTAATGCCCATCTCGCTGAGCACATTGCGCAGAAACTCTGGAGATTTTCTGGCATAGGCCACGATTAGTTTATAGGGCGATATGAAGCGTTGCTGCAACCGATCGTTATTGTGATCTTGAACTAGATCCTGTTGAAGGTTCATGGCGATAACCACATCAACAAAATCATCCAGAAACTCTTCGTGCTGCTTGCTTGGAATGCGCTCCAGAAATGGGCAAATGGCCTTAACATTGTCTACCGGAAGTGCACTTATTAATGAAACAACTGAAACAGAAACAGGATCAAACTCACCTTTCAATGTGTTGACTCCTTCGTAAACGAATACTTCGCTGCGCAGCTCAACATTGTGGTGAATAAAGCCCGCCTCGCTGAGCAGTTGGGTGAACTGCTCGACGGGATTAGCGCTATAATGGAGGGGTGAAATGAACTGATCTACGTCCTGCATGTAGTGGGCCCACTTCTTGTTGGCATGCAGCACCTTGTACACCTCAAAAACCGGATTGCTGGCCAGGAAGACAAGCAAGCAATCGCCACCCTCATTTCGCAGCAGGCTGTAAATGTTGCCCAATGCAGCCCGGAGATTCTGCACCCAATGGAGGCAGTAGAATGAAGTGACGTGATCGAAGCGACCCTTGAGATGATCGGGCAGGCGATCGCAGCCAATGTCCAGCACTTGGAACTGGGTTCTCGCATAGCTCTCGTAGCACTTGTTGGCATAGCCCACCATCTTATTGGAGACATCTGTGCCGACCAGCTGCTGATAGCCCTTTGGCAGCAGCGGATGCACAAAATCCATCAGCACATTGCCCGGCCCGGAGCCAACGTCCAACAAACTGTCGTGTCCATCGGTGCGCCACTGAAGTATCGTGGCGTACTCGTCCAGTATAATCTTGGCATCGTGACGCTGCACCTGGTTGGCGCGTTCGTAGAGCGACGCCTGATTCATTTCACCCACTGACGTGTCGAGTGCACGAATCCCCGGCTTTTATAGTCATTTTCCGTTGGAGCACAGACAAAAGAGCATCACGCCAGCGATCGGTCGCAGCTTTGCTCAATGTGCATTTATTTTTAAAGCTTCGACTCAAAATATTCAACGCCCCTTTTCAACAAGTCTTGTGATCTCCCCCATCTTCTCAGTTTTCATTTGGACGGAGATACATTTAATACAAAATCAAATAACTACATACAAACAAATATTTGCCATTATATTTTAAAATTAGTGAGATACAAAACAAAAATTACATTCAAATATTAAGCACACACTTCAAAAAAACATCGGATTAACTTTAGAAATGTTCCATACCAAAATAACTACCTAATTTGCATAGTCTTATTTATAAAAATTAGAATTTCAGATTAAAATGAAGCAAATCATTTAGCAAGCCAAGTAAATTTCATTATTTGTTTCTGAATTTTAGAATTGATTTATTTCTTATTAATAAAAAATATTTCTAAAAACCAAAAAAAGATGATATATAGAAATTATTTCTAAAAACAAGAAAAACTTTCCAGTTTTCAGGTCAATCTTTTTTCTGAGTGTATACATATGCAAATGAGTGTTAAAAATGAACGCATGTAATTTCCTCGTTATTCAGCTAATAATTATGAGCCGCAGCCTTATACATTTGTGTGCGTAGAGGCTTTTTACAATGTCAGCAACATCACAAAAGCATTAGGTATGCTATCGGGGAAATCGGTCGGATATAGTTCAAGTTCTAGGTCAACTAACGCTTCCTCCACTGAAACTGAGGCCACAACGCAATCCATTGATATGTAAAGTATTCCCCCTCTAAACAATCCCGAATGAAGGCTACGTTAGAAGAAATATCGAAAATAAATTGATCTTAGAAGACACAAACCACGAAGTGTAAAATCCAAATAGTTCAACGACCTACCTTAAGGTACCACAGGTCGCTCTATTTTTGGGCATCATACCAAAAATAATTGTATGATTTTAGCGTTGGCTTTGGTTTTGGCTTTGCCTTTGGCTTTGTCTCTATTTTTCACCCCCATTTGACACTCGAAATATAAATTCATTAAAACATTCCATTTAGCTGTAAATACATTAGTGTGTAATTGCTGTCGGGCCCCAGGAACACATATATAGATTGTGATATGCTCATCATATATTTCAAATATGTCACATATGACGACGAGGACCACGTTTGATGTGTCTGCGTTATTATATTTAATTTTATTTTTTTTATTTCATTTTTTGTTCATTTGCAGACTGACATCAAAAAGGCTTTGTTTCCCAGCCATGGGATTCCTGGCGTGCCCTGCTTAATGTGTGGGCGTTTCGGCTGGTTAATTGCGTTCGGAGCAAGTGTTCTCCTAAAGGGGTTTTTTCGCCAATTCCGTTTTGGTTGGTTGCAGTCCATGGCTGACTAAGGGTTGACAGAGAGAAATCAATTATGTGTTCCAAAGGTGGAATCATAACTTAATCGTAACTTATTTTACAGCGGATGAGTAATCTGATTTGAAAAGCTGTCGATATCTGTTGACACGAGCATTTTAAAGAGTGCTTCCGGCATTGGAAATGTAATTTGGCACTTGCCAAAAAAGAATTTAATTAACAACTAGCAAAATATTTCTTCTTTTTCTTCCAAATAAACTTGTCAATAGGAAGTAAAATCTTAAATAAAAAGAAAGTATCAATTTATTTTAAATTAGGCGACTCTATTGAAAATAAATTGCACACAATAAAAACAGTTTTTATAGAAGCTGATGAATATGTGTTAGAGCACTTCAAATCAGGATACTGGCTATACCCACACTGACATACATACATAAGTACATACATATGCACATGTATGTATACGAGAAAGGAAACAAGAAATGTATGCTTGACAAAAGGGTTGAGTTTCCGGTCTTGGGTTTATAGTTTGTTATGAATAAACGAGATTTTAATGTTCCAATGGGGAATTCCAGTCTTACATCTATACATCTAAGTATGCATATATGTATGTATGTATGTAAGTATGTACGTATGTACGTATGTCGCGGAGGGTGTGAGATGCGCAAAAAGCGGATTTAAAATACAAAGTAAACGGTGATTTGTTATTGATTAGAGCAGACTTGCCTTAAGTAAACACAAGAAAGCGAGAGAGCCAGAGACCAACGGATGAAGACGAAAGCCAACCAGACAAACAGGGGGAACAGAGACAGAGACAGGGACAGAGATAGAGAGAGAGAGAGAGACGGGGACAGCAACAGCAACTGCGACTCCTTGGATGTATCTTTAGAGGCAGCCGCAACTTGATGAGTATTTAAAAGTTTTCCATTGTGTGTTTGATGAATATTTAATTAAGCATGAAAGCAGAAGGCTAAACCAAGAGAGCAACATCCAAAACAGGGTGGAAAACAGAACCGGCCAGCAAACCGCGCACCAGTTTCACAAGCATCGACCAAAAAGAATAAAACAAAATCAATTAACGCTTTGCTCGCTTTACGGGTGCTGTTTCTTGGTCTTGGTTACTTTTTATACACTGCGCTCACCAAAAATGTTGTTAAAGTTGTAGCGGGCAAAGGAGGAGAAGGGTATCTGGATTAATGAGCTTGTATTTCATAAGTATTTGAGCTGGGAACAGTGTATCTCCTAGTCGGTTGCTGTGCACGACCCCATTCCTATTTGTAGTATTTTTTTTTATTTATGTCGAGACCACATAAGAAGCTGCAAGCAAGGCCAAAATAATTAAATAGTAAACTCTGTAGAAACACCTTTACTCCTTTGTTTACTCCTTGAAAGCCCTGTTCTGCAAGTAAAAGGGTATATTGGCTTGGGGCATTAAATTATGAACAAAATTAAGTAAAAATAAGTATTTTGAATATATGTATATCAAAATACACGAAATTCAATATTAAAGAGTCAAAGCACCTAGATCAGTACTCGCTAATAAAACATAATACTTACAATTTTGTAAGCAAATAAATAATGAATAATATGAAAATGTATTTATTAAAATATGAGCTTGAAGAACGGTCAACCGAAGCAAAATAATTTGTCAAATATTATATTAAAACAATGATCAGAATATTAATAACATATTGTACTATTCTAATAACTAGTAAGACTTTTAACAGAGTATCTAGTAGTCTGTAATTAGTGACTGCAGCATTTTTACTCGATACTTGTTTCCTGTGGCAGGAATAAGACTTTTTTGACTGTTCATTATAAATAATAGGAAACGGGACTGCTAACCACAAATGGAGAAAAATGTGCGAATGTTACTGGCAGCTTATAGCTTATATACATAAATAAATATATATATATGTATATATATACATATATACCACATACACTTTCATTCATTTGTTTTCTTTCTGTTTCGATTTTGTGGCGCTGGAAAATTAATTAAAAATTACATGAATGAACGTTCGAGGATAATGAGCCCCTAAGCTGATTTTGCGCTGAAAAATATTTAAAGTATAAAAAATGGAAAAATGAAAAAAGAAATGAAAGAAGCGCTCTCCAAATGAAAACAAAAGATGGCAACAAGAATTGACTGCACGGGTAACCGCCAAAAGCAGCAAAGCTGCCATTTCTTTTTCTCTTTTTTTCAGTTGTTATTGTTACATCCGTTCAGAGGGTATTTGAATTTTCCACAACAATTACATATTGATATAGTTTTGTTAGTTTTGCTGATTTATTTTTTAATTTACATGCTCGCAAGCTATTGACCTTTTATACAATATTACAATATCATTTATAACAATTCAGCAAATCCAATAAAATAGCCAGAGTATTCCAACTTCGTCACGACGAGTATATACAATTTTTCTTGTTTTTATTTAATATCGACGAAAGGCAAAACAAAAAAAAAAAGAGGAGAAAGAAAAAAGTAAACGGACTATGGGAAAATGGCAGGAAAAGAAATTATAAAATATTCTTTCACGTAACAAAATATTTTTATAAAATAATCAAGTTTTTGAACAGAGGACGCTGGGCGGAAGAGAGTAGGGGAAGGAGGGTGCTTGAGGAGCGATTGTTTCGGACGCAAATTAAAATTGACAACGCTGCCCTTTCGAGTTTGAAACTTGTGAGTGACAGTCACAAAGAAACCGCCAGTCCATCGCAGACCAATATGAGCATCCTGACTGAAAAGGCAACAAATTAGACTCAATAATGTTATGGAACTGTGCAATGTATTTTTCAAATACAATTGTTAAAGAAGTTTCCTTAGATAACTAATATTATTTTTGTAAAATTAAAAAGAATTCATAATATTTTTGTATTATTTTCTCGCCACCAAAAAATATCTGATAAATTTGATTTTACTGCTGAATGTTGAATAATTTTTAATGACTCTGAATCTTATCACAAAATACAAAGGGAATGAGACTTAACATTTGGAAAGCCATTGAAAACTTTAATTGAAAATAATCAAATTACTTTCAAGTTAACGTCAGCAGAAAACACTAAGTCACCGAGCCTGATACAGATAAATGTACACTTGGAAAAAAAATAATCTGCATTTTTTTTAGAATTTGGCCATATTTTCGTTGAAAAAGGATTCCTCATCTCATTATTCAGCATGAAAATTTTTAATATGGAAAGATTTGCATTACTTAATTTCTGGCTGGATTTTACTAAAATTTAGAAAAAATATGTTTAATTTCCAAGATATTTGTTTCTCTGTCTATACATAGAATAATTCTTATATTAGCTTTTTCGCTACTTATATTAATTGTTAAGAATTCGTATTTAAAAAATCATTTGCAAGACTTTAATAAACTTACGATTCTAGAGCGAAAATTGTATTTCTGTTTTATGAATTTCAGAAAGGATTTCTGAGACTTACTGTTTGAATTTCTACATTTTAGAAATGGAAATAATTTTCTAAGAAATAAAAAAAACATATTCTTGAGATTGTCGAGTTGGGCAAACCTTCCTAATTGAATATTCTTTGTATATATTTTTTTATTTAGAAATTATTTTTAAAAACAAGAAAATCTTTCGCATTTTAGGCCGATTTTTTTTCTGAGTGTACATATATATATAGACAATTAATTTCTTTTGCCAACTACATAAAGTGAGGAGACCTTGTCTGCAAGAAAGTTACCCAATTCAAATTGTAATGAGTTGGCATTTTGTGAACATTTTCTGAGGCAGTGTTAAGAGCTAAAACAGCTTGTTGGCTGTAAAGTAGCTGAAATGACATTAAAAAGGCAAAACACTACGTTCCCAGGGAAGGGCAAGTGGACACAGGACGAAGGACGCACGAAGCAGGAAGCAGGAGGAAGAACACATAACACATTCGATAAACTCAAGCCTGCGACGACACTCCTCTATTGTCCTCTCATAGTTTACAATCTTATTATCCTAGCTGCCATCTCAAGCACACACACACACACACATCCATTCGCACACACACAAGTTGGTACCCAAAAATATATAAACTACAACTTGCAAGGCAATTAAAAACCTTGCAGGCGTTGATGTCCTTTCGCCCCCTTTTTCGGTTATTTGCTGGCATTGTTCACCCCGATTTTGGGTATCGTCGCCAAACTTGATTGTGTTTATTAAACATATTTTGCATAAAATTCACTTTATTTGCAGTTTATTTCATAAGAAAATTACAAGTTTTGTCACCCAGCAAAATACTCAAATAGGTGGGCAAATAGCTTTCCTTTGGCTCGTCTTTTTGCTGTTTTGGGGCAACACCTTTTTGCCCAAATTATGTTTGATCACGTTTTGGATTTCATTATATAGTTGGTGGTAGATTTATGCATGGATCTTCGTCTAGCAATAGTGAAAACTAACATTTAAGCTTACAACATTTAAATTAATGCTTGACAATTCCTTTAAGAAAAGCAAAATTAAAAAAATGAGCGCAAAATTTAAGAAATTAATCTTGGCCGGTAAACATTTTCTAGCCATAAAATTACAAAATAAAAAATAATAATAATAATATTCACTTTTTGAATACGCAAATTTCTTATTATTTGCTTTTTTTTTGTTTTTTTTTTCACCGACTCTGCCCAAGAAGTGCACTCAAATATAAAAATGGAAAAAGCCAAGAAAAAGCAAACAAATAACGCAGATATCTTCATCTTCATCTTTTATACATTTGCACAATGGTCGCATTATGAGCGATAAGAACTCAACGTCAAATCAACCAGATATTCACGCACTTTGACACACACGCACACACCCAAAAAGGGGGGTGTGGCGAGGGGGGGCTGTTACCTAGTAACTGAACCCAACCAGAAGCCAAGCCCAGGAAATTCCATAAAAAACAGCTCAATGATATAGAAAAATAGATAACGCAAAATTTGCAAAGCAAAGCAACAAGGCAAACGACAAGGGGAAAGGGCAAAGGGCAAAGGACACAGTAGGTGGGAGGGGGGCACCAAAAATAAGAAGCGTGTCAAAAATCAACTTTAAACTAAGCCGCAAAAGCACTCGAACGGAGCCAGCCTCAAGTGAATAATGGCCAAATCCGCAAAATGAATGCGACACACAGCAAAATGGCATTTGCCGATAAAAATAAAAATACGCAAAAAAAGGAGACAAACACGCCTCTCAACAGCCTCATGTCATGTGGCACTCTGTCAGTCAGTCAGTGAGTCCACAAAGGTGTTCGAGTAAGGGGTTATTTCTTGGGCCCTCACTTTTTTTTCTCAAATCTCCCCGACCAAAAAAAAACGCAGATGAGTATCAATAAAAAAAATATTGCTCTGCCGGGCATACGCATTGGCCAAAGTCTGTGGATAATGGGCGTGTTGGGGGGGATTCCCACAAGTGAATGTGCATACACTCGCAGAAAAAAATATGCATTAACTTTGTACCAGGCTACTAATGATGTAGTGCTAAGTCTGTTACATAACATCTGTAACCTAACATGCAACTATGAACTTAACATTGACATCGATGTCGATCGATATCAATTGTGTGATCACCAACGTGAAGAAGAAGAGAAGAAGAAGAAAGGAGTCGTGAATAAAGTAAAATGAGCAAAAAGAAAGATAGTTTTGACTGTCACAACTTGAATTTGTAAAAACCAAATAGTAATTCTCTGCTTATGGTACGGTAAACTCTTTTTATAAATTATATATAATTCCGACGTGACTCGAAATATATTGGTAAATAACTAAAAATCTATCAACATAAGTATTATGTAAATATTATTTATTTATTTTTATTTTTATTTTCGCCTATTAAAAATATTACTCTCATTTTTTGGTGTAAATTAATTACACATAATATGAAAGAAATTCTTAGAAAAAATCCAAAAGTTGACAATGTTTTTTTTCCCCGTGTGTAAACGTAAAATTGTTTTTTTTTTTATGATTAGAGTGCCAGCTAACCGGAAAGTGCAGCGCAAATGTAGCATAGACATTATGTATTTGTGTGGGTGAGTGTAAAAGGTTTACATTTCGATTTGGCCCCGCCCCCCTTTTGCTTTGCAATTTATGAGTTTTTCACATTGAATCCTGATTCGAGAAAAGTGTGCCCATTTTCCATTTTGGACGTGCATTAAAATTCAATAATCATAAAAGCGGCAACAAAACAGATGTCAATTAACCCTTCACACACACACAGACGCATGCATACAAATCACAGTCACACACACATGCAATAAGCAAAAAGTTGGTTTTTCTCTCCTTGCTGGCAATATTAACGTCACATAAATCTTGGCCACACTGCTACTAAGTCGCTATTAAGTGAAATTGACCACATATTTTATCTCATACGCACACGCAGGAAGCACGCTGCGCGGGTGAGGGGTGTAATTGGTGCGACTGGCACAGAAAACAATCTGCGAGTGAATTATATGAGAGCTCTAACGGGACACATGAAATTAACTAACTGTCGGAGCAGCTCTCCTTAAACACGCTGCGTTGCACAGCAGTCAATGCTTTGTCGCGAGCACACGCATTGCTGCCAGATCAATAGAAAAAGACGAATGTAGACAGCATTTGCACATCATAGAACCGTTACCGTTGTCTTGATATCGATAGGTATCTGTTAACTGAACGCCATCTGGCGGAATAATAGTAAACTTACGAAGTGGCAAGTAAAACAAAATATCAATAATGTGTTGCACAGTGGCTGCTTGCAACAATATCTAACTATGCAATGGAACGCTAAAAAAACCAAACACCGGACAATATACTTAATATATTAAGGCAAAAAAAGTAGGCCTATAGACACTTAATCGCTTATTTTTCATCGTGTTAATTTAAAATCGATAAGCGCAAAAGAAAAGGGCGCCAAAAAATAACATTTGGGCAAATGTTAATCAGCTGCAGCGCGAATGTTGTTGCCAGTGCTGGTCAACGCGAGCAAGTGACGTGTAAGTCGGCAAATATAGCCAAGAAAGCTGAATCAGAAACAGAATCAACACATCATTCAACTGGGAAGCCGACAATAAAAACTGAAGTACATTTGAAAATCAATCAAAATTGAAAGAGAAGCAACAATGATGCAGTTGCTGTACACGTGTAAGTGGCTCATAGCTCGTAACTCCCACATTTAACTGTTAATAGACAATAATATGGATAAACGCCCCCGTAGCAGCCATCATACTTCTGCTACTTGTCGCCAGAGGGAGCGCCTTCTACTCCGCCTCCGACAATGTTGTGGAATTGACGCCAACCAACTTTGACCGGCTCGTTGGGCAGGATGACGCCATCTGGGTGGTGGAGTTCTATGCGCCGTGGTGCGGCCACTGTCAGTCTCTCGCACCCGAGTACAAGAAACTGGCCAAGGCAGTCAAGGGCACCATTAAAGTGGGCTCCGTCAATGCCGATGAGCACAAAGAGCTAGGCAACAAGTTCAATGTGCGTGGCTTTCCCACCATCAAAATATTCGGCGCCAACAAGAAATCGCCCACGGATTACAGTGGGCAGCGCACAGCGAACGGAATTGCGGAGGCGGCGCTAGCCGAGGCCAAGCGGAAGGTGCAAGCAGCTCTGGGCGGAGGCGGAGGCAGCAGTGGAGGAAGCAACAGTGGAGGAGGCGGCTCTTCCGGTGATGTCATCGAGCTGACGGATGATAACTTTGACAAGCTGGTGCTTAACTCGGAGGACATTTGGCTGGTGGAGTTCTTTGCGCCGTGGTGTGGCCACTGCAAGAATCTGGAGCCGGAGTGGGCCAAGGCCGCCAAGGAGCTGCATGGCAAGGTCAAGTTGGGCGCGTTGGATGCCACAGCGCATCAGAGCAAGGCGTCGGAGTACAATGTGCGCGGCTATCCGACCATCAAATTCTTCCCAGCAAACACGAATCGAGCCAGCGATGCTCAGGAATACAGTGGCGGACGCACTGCATCCGACATCATTAGCTGGGCCAGCGACAAGCATACGGAAAATGTTCCAGCACCGGAACTGACTGAGATCACCGGCGAATCGAGCTTCGACAGCGCCTGCGATGGCAGACCGTTGTGCGTCGTCTCTGTGCTGCCCCACATCCTGGACTGCGATGCGAAGTGTCGCAACAAATTGCTGGACACGTTGCGCACCCTCGGCGAGAAGTTCAAGCAGAAGCTGTGGGGCTGGGCCTGGGCCGAGGGCGGCCAACAGCCAGCGCTGGAGGAGTCTCTCGAGGTGGGCGGCTTCGGTTATCCAGCGATGGCCGTGGTCAACTTCAAGAAGATGAAATTCTCGGTGCTGAAGGGCTCCTTCTCCAAGGACGGCATCAGCGAGTTTCTGCGCGACATCTCCTACGGACGGGGACACACCGCCCCCGTTCGCGGCGCCAAGAAGCCAACCATTGTCAGCGTTGATTCCTGGGACGGCAAGGATGGACAGCTGCCCGCCGAGGAGGACATCGATCTGAGCGACATCGATCTGGACGACATCGATTTCGGCAAGGATGAGCTGTAAACTGAGCCAGATCTTCGACACTCAGCCACTTCCCATCAAGACTGCAGACAGTTCAGGTTCCGGCTCAATTTTCCACTTTTCCAGCAACCAGCACAAAAAGCATTTTCAAGTCAGCCAATTGCAACCAACTAATAAATATTAATATTAAATATTAGCATTTTGTACTATTCCACGTGTATGTTTAAACAAAACGAAATAAAAAATACATTTGAAGAAAAATTCAATCGTTTTTCATTTTCGTTTTTTTCTGGGAAATTCCGAAAAATATTTATTTAACTAAAAATATAAATTCTTTGCTAACATTCCAAGTATGATTAACTAAAACTAATTAAAATAAAATATTTGAGGCAAAATGTAGTTTTTTTTGTGGTGAAAGTTATATAAATTATTTAATTTATATTATTTAACTATAAGTATCCAAATATGTTTAAAAGAATCTAAATAAACCAAAAATATTTGAGGAAAAAATCATATTTCTTTTGTGGGAAATTGCCCAAAATATTTAACTAAAAATATAAAACTATTTTCTTTTACTAATGTTCCACGTGTATATTTAAATGAAGCTAAATAAAATATATTATATAAATTTGAAGAAAAATTCACGTGTTTTTAATCAAAATATTTATTTAACTACATAATAAAAAAGAATTTCAAAATGTATAGGAGAAATTCAGTTTTTTTTAGGAAATTATCCAAAATATTTATTTAACCAAAAATAATTTATAAATTGGTTTTCTCAACTATACCAAGCAAGTTAAGGGAAACTAACTAAAAGAAAAACATTTGAGGAGAAATCCAGTTGTGTTTTTGTCCAAAATATTTATTTGACTAAAAATTAGAAAAATTTCAAAATGTATAATTCAATATGGGAAGCAATGAGTGTGTTGAGTAATAAATGCATAAATTCTTGGCAAAAATGGCACTTAATCTAAAGGTTTCTATTTAAAATACATGTAAAGGGGGAGTATATAAAAACATATATGAGTATATTAAGTACGTTTGTTTGCTTTAAGTACAACCTGCGAGAAAAATGTGTATATTTTTTCATCGTTCAACTATAGCTAATAAATTGTAAAAGTGTATCTCAAAAAAGTATTCGTCATTTATGTTCCAAATTCACAGCGAGCGTTGAGCAACAACAAAGAATTGACCAAACTTGAAGCGTGACTTCCTAACTTGGAATGAGTATGAATCATCCATATATATATATATATAAATATATATGTATGTGCGTGTGTTTTAGTAAGTCTCTATCGTTTAATCCCTAATTTGTTTGTTCTTTGCGTAAATATTCGATGAGTGAAAGGAGATTTGTTTGCGACACTCAGGCAAGCTGATGGTGGTGATTGCTGTGCTTCTGATCAACCGGATAGTTTTCGATGGACTGTATGGAACGGGATGTGGCCGCCGTAATCGTGGACGATACGTCCATGAAACGGTACTTCTTGTCGTCGCGACACAGCAGCGGATAGCACATGATGCCGTAGTAGAAGACCAGCGAGAGCACAATTATCGTAAATATTATCGAAATGATTCCGAAAGTGGAGAAACTCGACTTGCTGTCCAAATACTCTTTGGGCGTTTGCGGCGGTGGCGTCGTTGGCGTCGTCGTCGTTGTCGACGTTCGGTGATTTCCGTATCCGCGGCCATAGCCATCCACGTTGGATATAAGACAACTGCAGGCTGCGTACAAAACCAGAGAAAAGCACCAAAATTTAACACATTTTTTTTCAATTAATTATCTATACATTGGTGAATGTAAAATGGGACTCGCTGGCACTCACCTACGACGAGCAGACAGAGCAGATATGCGTTATAGTGACGGGACATACTCAAAATAACTATATATATATATAAATATATATATATATATATGTAGTGAATACTAGTAGTAGAAAATGGGGAACGGACGTACAACCAGATGCAGATGCACACAAAAGCGTAAACAAGAAAAAATAAGTACCTTTTTCGAGTACGATACGATATATGAGTATCGATACTCGGCAGAATGCCATCGCTAGCGCTACACACACTGCTATCGATAGCAACCATTGCAGTGCACTGAAGAGTTGTTGTGCGAGCTGAGTGTGAATGCGTGTGCATTAATGTTGTGGAAATTGTTATAAAATCATTTAAACAAATATGTGAAAAACACACATTCACAAATCAGGCGATATTTTCATGTACTGTAACGCAAACAGTTTTGGCAACTCAGTGCGCTAAACAATCGGCATAAAACAACACATATAAAAGTGACGCGACAACGACGACGACGACGCTGATTTGAAGTCGTTTTATTGTGTGTACTTCTCCCATGCAATTCAACACTACTAAATACATTTTAGTGATTGAACGCCTGGCAAACACACATTCAACGTGTGAGGCGTGCGACAATATTAAATAAAAAATTAAGAGAAAAAAAAGGTACAGTGAAAATTTTCTTGCTTGTCTTGCTTCGATTGTCGGCAGGCAGCAGCACAAAAGCGGGCTCAAGAAGAAGAAGCACGACGAAACACACACACAAAGTGAACACAGCAAAGAAAACGGAGCAACAACAAAAGAAGGAAAGAGAAACTGGTGCTGTGTGCGTGTGTTTGTGTGTGTGTATGTGTGAACTAAAACTTAACAATTTCATACATCGAATATAAGTCAGTCAATGCTTTTGCTGGAAAAATGTCACATTTGCCATTGGATGCTCGGGCTATACTTCAGCACCTAAATGAATTGGGCTATAGGAATATATCAGCGGAACAACTACGTGAATTCTTAAAAGGTAAGAAAAACAATCGCAAAGCCAGCAGTAGCAGCAGCACCAGCAATTCCCGCCATTCCATGTGGCGTGTCTGTGTGTGTCAGTGTTTGTGTGCCTGTGGAGTGGTGAATGCAATAAGCATTTAAAAGTGTTGCATTTGAATTTTACAGCAAAAGAGTTTATTTGTGTTTTCGTTCAATTTGTACGAACATTTGATTCGTCACCATTTTGGTTCGCTTATTTCTTTGATTTTCTCACAAAAAAAAATACAAGAGAAACGACGACAAAATGAACGAGAGAATTACTCGTAAATTGTAAATAACAAAGCAGAAATAACGAAAAAAATTTGCCATAGCGCTTTGTGTACTTGAGGCTTATACGAACGAATACATGCAAACATGAATATGCATGTGTGTGTGTGTATATATGTATTTTTGTATGTACATTCATTCGATTGCAAGCGCTTTAGCAAAGCATTTTTTTCGACTGGCGACGACAACAACAACAGTAAACGTTTGCTGTTGTTGTGTTCACCGCTTGCCGCTGCTTTGGTCGTTGTGCTGGCAACTGCTCTGTCGCCCTGTATATTTATGTATGCATGCGTGTGTTTGTGTGAACATGTTTCGGGCTCCATCGCATCGTATACGAAACATGTAAAATGTGCACGCACGCACATATTTACATATACACATAAATACATACATACATATATATGTATGTGTGTACCACCTATGTATACAACACGGTTTTTAGTTCAGTTGCTGAAGTTTCGCAGCAACAACTTCACATAAATATATGTGGCTCTATGTGTGTGTTTTAAGTATATATATGTACGATTTGTTGTTGCTTTGCTCTGCCTATCAATTTTTTTTTACTCTTATTGTGTTCTGACTTTGTCCGAGTTGAAATTAAAAACCGTTTCTGCCTTTTATGTTTTACACACAATTTTTACATATTCGCTGTTCGCTATTCTGTTTTCAATGGCGACGCCGTCCGCTTGCAAAACAGCTGGTTATCGAAAAGTGCAATAATATTTTGTGTATGATTTATATGAACCACTGTGCAACCTCTTCCGATTACGAAGCAGCTGCCAAAAAGAAAACAACAAAAATACGCTATTGCTATGTATTTGTGCATGTCTGTGCATGTACATTCGTTGAATAAAATTTAACGTCTGCTTCTCTTTATTCTTATTCTGTTAGCCAAACGGTCACCGACTCTTGGTTGTTGTTGTTGCTTCTTCAACCCTGCACACACAATTTTATGTTTGTGTTGTTGTGCATACATATGTATATAAATTCATACACATGTGTGTATTGTGTTGTATCCCTCTAATCACGTTTCTGCCACATGTTGGGAAATCGTACCCAAACTTGTGCTCGCTTTCTGTTCTTATGGAAAGCTCATATTTTTCAATAAATAATTGCGCAAATTGTGTGTTTACAAATTTAGGTTATTAACACTGATAAACATTACAAGCAATCGATGTGCAACATTGCAAAGCAAAGAGGAAACTGATCAAGTTCCATCCCTAGCAGGTAAATAAATCAAATTTGAGCGGTGAACTTAAACGTGCTAGTGCACTAATTTTATTTGCTTCCGCTTTCTACGAAATAATGCCACGAATTAAGTAAAGTTTTATGTGATTTTCTTTTTTTATTTTAATACATTAAAAGGCAACTGTATTTGGCGCTGTGCTGTTTTCGTGCTTGCAGAACGAATCAACTCAATTTGGATTATCAACACTGATAAATCGATCATCACAAATATAAATGGCAAAACAAAGAGTAAATTGATTAAGTTCCATCTCTAGCGAGCCAATAAAATCAAACTTTAGCGGGAAATTCAAACTTTGAGTTTTGAGTTAAAGCACTAATTTTATTTTTGCTTTCGATGAAAAAATAATGCCACGACTTAATTCATATTTATGTAGTTTTTTTTCTTTTTTTTTTTTACATATTTTTTCTGTTTGCATTAAAAAACAACTGTTTTTTTAATCGGTTCTGTTTTTGTGTTTGAAGAATGAATCGACTCGCACTTAATTGTTGTTTATAAATGAATTTATTTTTAATGCACCTTTGCTGTAATTGTAGTGATTTTTGTGTGAATTAATAGTACAAATGAACTAAAACGAGTTACACAAAGAGAAGGAGAGAAAACGGATTGGATGATGGATGCTGAAATGTGCTTTTGAATGGTTGGTGGCTGGCTTGCTGGCTGACTGGCTGCTGCTGTCCTCACTAGGCTAAGTGCTTCTCATAACGTAACTAATTTCATTCTCAATTTAATTCTCTAATTCTTGGTCCAACAACAACAACAAACAACAAATGCAGCTCATTTGCGCCTAAAGGTATGCAACCACAGTCGGATAAGCAAAGTGCTAGCAAAAGCAAACTCGCAACAGCAACAGCCAGAGCAACAAGAGCAATTCCTCCTCAGCAACAGCAGCCCCATCCAGAACAGCCCCATCAGCAGCAACAACAACAGCCGCCGCCGCCTTCTCCTCATCGCTCAAAAGTAAAGGTGATCAAGAGCAAGCGTCCGCTTTGCCATTTCAAGTTCTATTTGGACATTTGCGATCATCAGCTAACCAGGCGCATTGAGGCCGAAATCAAGGCGCTTGGCGGCACACTCGAGTTCTTCCTGAACGACAGTATTACGCACTTCATAACCGACAAGGACAAAAGCTGGACACCAGAAGCGTCAAATACAAATTCAAATCCAAATATATCAGCAACAACTGGAACAACTGCAATCATCCAGGAGGATGGCACAGCGGGTATTCAGCGCCGGAGTCGGCAAACGCGCGCCGATGCAATTTTGAGTCGTGTGCGCGCCGCACAACAACAACAACAAACGGAGCAACTGCAACACCAGAATAACAACAATAATAATAATAATAATAGAAAAGAAAGCTGCAAATTAAGTTATACCATCTGGAAGACTGAATACGCACTACGCTTCTTTCAGCGTATACAAACCGAACTGCGTCAGTATTTGGTGCAAGGCGGCGCCTTAACAACTGCTGCTGCTTCCGGGCAGGCCGGTCAATCACCATCGAGTATTATCCAGCTGAGGGGTAATTTCATTAAGATCGAATCGATACGACGCAACCATCGGCCCTACTATCATCTGCTGAAGCAGCCGGAGGAGTGGCCCAAAATCGATTTGAGCAGTAGCAGGAGCAGTGAGGAGAGCGCCTTCCGTTTGCAGACGACAACAAGGGCGGCCCAGGTGCAGAGTAGCATGACACGCAAGTCGCTCGGTTCACGGACATCGCAGCGTCAACAGGATAAGGTGGCAACAACAGCGACAACAGCAACAGCAGTGCAACCGTTGCAGTTGCAAGCGCTCAAGAAGCAAACCAGAGCAGCGCCAGCAGAAGAGGCTAGTCCACGCTCGCATAAGGAGTCCAGCGAGAAGCAGTGCGGCGTCTGTGAGATTTGCAAGATCGAATACGATACGTTGACGCTGCACTTGCAGAGCAAGGAGCACGAGTTGTTTGCGAAGAACTCTCACAACTTTTACGCCCTCGACTCACTCATTCAGGTGTCGGCCAGCGTGGAGGGATTCCTCGAGAAGCAGCAGCAGCGAGAAAAAGAGAGAGAAGTGACCACCGAAGACAGCGACATGGATGTGGATGAGCTGCTCAGCAGTAGCGTCATTTCATGCCTCAATCAAACAAAAAGCAACGATGCAAATCTCAGCGGCAGTAGTAATAACAATCGACAAAGGCCGACGCCGCCTGCGTTGCGTGAGAAATCCAAGCGGATCACCAAGGGCAAGCATTACTCGGAGAAGTTTCGAGCGACGACGCCAAATTCACAAACAGCTCCCGCCTCCCAGCTGGAGCAGACGCCTCCAACTCCGACAACAACAACAGCGGCACCAGCAACGGTAACAACACGTCGCAAGACACAGAATTCTGTGTTGTCGCCACCGATGCGTGCCATGCTGCCGCCCTCCTCCCTCTACAAGGTTGTGGACACCAACGACCCACTGACGACGACGACGACAACGCCGAGAATTAGACGTGGACTCGCCAACAACACCACCGTGCTTGACTCGCCCTCCTTGATTGTGAAATTCCAGAAGGTGCGACAATCCGAACTGCAGCGCCTTAATGGCGAGGCGGAAAACTTCATGTTCCCCAGGACAACGACGACGACGACGCGCAGCAGCAGCGAACTGGCCACCGATGTGGATCGCCAGACTACGTCGGATGTGCGAGGACGGACGAGTATCTCATCCGCCAGTCTGGACAGTGCCACCACCAGCGAGGCAGAGGTGTCACTTAAGTTGCAAGTTGCTGCTGAAGGCAAACGTGCCACGGCCGTGGGCAGGCGGAGAAAGGGACATATTTCCACGGGCAGCACCAGCAACAATAGTGGCCAACAACAGCAGCAGCAGCAGCGCTTTCCAAACGCCCCCATCCAGCCAGAGATACAACCACAAGCAGAACAACAACAGCAACTGCTGATGAAGCAGCAGCCGCAGCAACAACGACGCCAATCGACGACGGCGACGGCAACGCGGAAAAGTAGCCGCATGGCAACGGCGATTGTGACTGCGGCAACAACCAGCAGCCAGCTGCAGCTGCGACGACGACGCCGTGGCGGTGGTGGCAACCTGGAGGATCGGATGGGGGAAGCAGTAACACAAGCGAAGAACAAAGCCGAACAGCAGCTGGCAATAGCAACAGCAACAGCAACAAGAACATCAGATGAGGATGAAGAGGAGGATGGTCTGGACGAGGAGGAGGAAGAGGAAGATGAGTCTAGCTCCTCGGGCAGCGATGAAGACTATGTGGCAAATGGGAAGCTGCTCAAGAAGTGCTCGCTGCCAACGTTGCCAAGTCGCGAGGAGCGAGCAGCAAGACGCCTCTCACGTCTGACCATCAATCTCAAGAGATGCCCAGCACCAAAACAGGAGAAGGAGCAGAAGCAGCCGCAGCAGCAGAAGCTGAAGTCCTCACCAATGCGCAGATGCAGCAAAGCCAAAACAAAGCAAGCCAAACAACAACCAGCAACGACAACAGCTGCAACAACAAAGTCGACAACAAAAGGAGCAGCAGCAACCGCTGTGTCCACAGATCTAATCTTTGACTGCAGCAAGAGCGAACGTTTGCAGAAGCTGCGTTATGCATTTGAGGAGCTGCCGGGCGCCGATTTGTGGCATCGTGTCTTTCAGCGGCAGGATGCCGGCGAGGAGCACTATTACAGTTACTATGGAACGACCAGGTATCGCAAGCTGCCCTACGAACTGGGACCGATACCAATGGAGCGGACAAGTGCGCACAGCTGCACAATGTGTCGCAGCAAGGAGCAGGCGGAGGAGGAGACGGTGATTAAGCTGGAGAAGACGATAACATTCGCCGCCGCCGCCTCCTCCTCCAGCTCGATGTACAAGCACAAGAAGCTGCATCTGCTCCAGCGCTATCAGCAGGAGCAACAACAACAACAGCAGCAGCAACAACAAGGATTAAACACTGCCATAATACCAAGCCCCATAGCCAAATGTGATAGCAAGGCGAGCACACCGGAGCTGCTGGAGCGCGAGTTTGAGCACGCACAGCTGCTGGAACTGGCCTCTACGCAAAGCAACTCGAGCAGCACCTGCAGCAACCGCAGTCAGAAGTCCGGTCTCAATTGTCGCCGCCACAAGCAACTGGCGCGGATTAGCGAGCTGCCGCCTCGCAAGTCGCCGCGCGAGCATGCATCGACACTGGCCCTGGTCAGTTGCATCATACGCCAGCGCCAGGATTCACAGAGCAAAACAAACTCGGAGGCGGAGGAGCCAACAACAACAGTAATTCTTAACAAGTTGACCAAGCGGGAGCCGGAACCCGAACCGGAACCGTTGTCAACTGTTGCCAAGACGCGCTCGCAAGCGCCAACACCTGTCGAGGAGCTACGTTTCGCCACGGAGATCAGTGAGACTGTGAAGCGAATGCGTCGTGGCCAAAACAAATACGACTCGGTCCAAGCTGGCCCAGCCTTAATCCAGCAGCCGGCGCCGCCGCCTCCAAGCCGATGTCGTCGTCCGACTGCCGGCAGCTACTCGCGGCGACTGGAATTGGCAGCGGCAGGTCGGCTGGAGAACGCAACGAAGACGGCAACCGGACAACACCTGCTGAGCAACAAGCGGAGCAAGCGACGCCAGCTGACAGTAGCCGGGCTGCAGCAACCAGCAGCGGGCTTGGGTGTAGTCGCTGGTGTGCGCAAGCTGCCCAGCAAGAAGGGTCTGCTCGAGTACGAGATGGAAGCCAGTGCCCTAAAGTCCCTGGATGCCAGTGCGCACTATGTGAATCCATTGCTAGTCGCCTGGCAGATTGACAAGTATCTGGAGCTGGCGGGACGTGAGTTTGATCCGAGTGCCGAGTGCTGCATGGATGTGGATGCGGCAGCGCCTCAGACGCCGCCGCCCACCGATGGCTGTTTCAGCAGCGAGTTCGATCTGTGCGATCTGCTCGGCGGCAGTGCGGCCAGTGGCGATGATGACGATCGGAACAGCCGGATCAACTTGTACTGCAGCTATCAACGCAAGCGCAAATGCCTCAAATCGAATCGGACTGGTTGGCCCCGAACCCAGCGGCGTCGGGCGGCGGCCAGACTGTTGCCCCGTAAAGTGGCCAAGGAGCAGCAGCAGGTGAAGGAGGAGGAGGAGGAAGAGGAAGAAGTGAAGGAAGGCAAGGCGGAAACTTTAAGGCAGCCAGGCTTAAAGCAGGAGTCGCTCGAAATTGAAGAGGAGCTGACTTTGACGACGACGACACCGACGACAACAAACACAACCACAACGACCGATAAAGAGATGGGCAAGGATCTGGACGAAGACAGGGAAGGGGAAGGAGATGCAGATGGAGATGATGCTGGCGATGCTGATGGCGAAGCTGATGGGAATGGAAGTGGAGGTGATGTCGCCGCTGAAGATACGGAGAAAAGTAGAAAGAGTCGCGAGAATGCTGTAATGACGCCACCAGCGACAGATGTGGACGATGAAGTCGCCAGCCAGGTCGACAATGAAGCCGATGAGTATGATCCCGATGAGAATGATGCCGATGAGGATGATGATGAAACAATGGCTGATTCCGTTGATCAACAGCTGGATGGTGAGGTTGAAATCGAAGCAACCGATGCGGATGTCGAAGAAGATGATGACGACGATGATGATGATGACAATGATGATGACGATGACGATGATGATGTGTATGAAGATGCTTTTGGCGATGAGCACATAAAGCCAGATCCACTGAGCATTGAGCCTACCGAGAAACGTGCACGACGCATCTCATACGACGACGAGGAGGAAGAAGAGGATGAAGAGGAGGAGTCGCCTGTCAAGAAGACAGCCGAGGATAAGAATACCTCGCTGCTAACCAGCAATGGGTATCATCATCATCAACTTCATCAGTTGAATCATCACCGCTTGAGTGCCACGTCCACGCCAAGCACACAGCACACAGCTCGCCAGCAGCAGCAGCGAGGAACACCCCAATTGAATGGGAGTCTGGGCAGCTGTATTTCACCGAGTGAGAAACTGGGCGATAATTCCGATATATTCACCGTCTCCTCGGATGGCCTGGACACCGATCTCGATCTGAGCAACACTCAAGCGGGCGATGCACTCGATCACTGCACGCATCAACAGCAGCAGCAACGGACGCCCAAACGTAAATTTGACATCTCGAAATATGCGCCACCCAACAGTGGAAAGAAGGCGGCCAGCAGCTGTGCAGCAGAGGCGGCGGCGGCGGCAACGGCAGCTGTTAAATCACTGGCCATTTCACAGTTTCTTAAAAAGGAGGTGCGTGTCACATGCCGGCGACTGCGGGCGCCATTTCGCCGCTTTCGATATCGTCGCTGATCACATCTCGCTCGTCTTTCGTCATTCGTCACTATCATTAATATACATATACATTATATATACTTATATACATAAATATATATATATTGTAGCAGAGGCCACCCACCAGTAATGTAAATGTAGTTAACAGGCCACTAGTGATGTACAACTAAGACTGTTAATCATCTCTGTGACTAGCATGCGATATATCGGTATCGTTGTTGCGATTAGCAGCTTGAAGTGAGCAGCACAATTTAATTTAGCTTTGGCTGCTACAAAATATATATATATATATATATTTGTGTATATATAAGTAACCATTTAACAATTGTGTTTATTTTTAGTGTAAAATTGTTAAGTCGATGGGGAACAACCGTGGAGCAGATGCAAGAATATTGTTCATTAGTTTTAATCAGCACAATTTGCGTTCTCTTCCACCTTCCATTCATCCACTCCCTCTCTCATGCAGCTGTAAATTATTATGCATTCTCATTCAGCGTCGCCATCGTTCAAAACTTTATGTATAGACAGTTCCACATAATAATATACACCCTGTCATTGGCTCCATTTCAAAAATACGTAAAATAAGCTTAGTTTAATTTTATTAGTTTAGAACAAATTCCATGCTCTTTCAAGCGCCCTAGCAGACTACAAAAACAATAAAACAAGTAAAAATACAAAAAAAAAAACGAAACAAGAAAAATGCAGACATAAATTGTGTAAGTAGAACATTTAATTTAAATAAATAAATAAAAATTCAAAATCATGCTCAAATTATGTATAACAAGAATATAAAACCAAAAGCAATTGTAAAAGCCTAAAGATAAAAACAAAAAGAGTCCATTAAAACACGCAATTACAAAATATCTATAAAGCAAATGCATTTCTCATTAAAAAAAAAAGTAACAAAAATCCTTTATTCTTAACACCTAGTCTGATGTTTCTTTGATCCTCCCATTCAGACCTGCGCAAGCTTATCAAACATGAGGAACGCTTGGCGCCCCACCAGAAGGACGACTATTTCAGCAGTCTGTATAAGCGGAACACGATCAGCTCGCGCGCTAAACTAGCGGACGACAGCGGGACAGCAAAGGAGAATGTGGCCCCATCATCGACACCCACCACCAACAGCAGGCAGCCACCGACGGACCAGCGCTTGGCCAGCGGCGGAGCTGCCACCAATTTGGACTTGGCCAGCTTGTTTCGGGAACAGCTTTTGCTAGATGCGTCCAAGGAGCCGCACAAATCAAGCCAATCTGTGCGCAGCAGTCGCAGCCGGACTCGCAAGCCGTCCAAGGAGCGAACCAGAGATGCGTTCAGTGGCGAGGATTGCCCCAAGCAGCGACGTGCCTCGCAATGCCAGCGTAAATCTCGTCAGCGTAGTACGAGCCGCAAGCCATCAAATGGTAATTCACAAAAAAAAAATAAAAAAAATTATTAAATATTAATTTTTCTTTATTTCGGTTTTTAGTACGCAGCCAAGCGAAACTGAAAGAGAAGTATCCGCGCACCGATCCGGTTGCTCTTTATCAATACTATCAGAAGGAGTGGTCCCATTTTCGTGACCAAATCCCACACTGAAGTAAGCCACAAAGAACGTGTTGAACGTTTCTTTTTTCCATTCAACTTCATCTGAAACTGCCTTGAATAAATAAATACTCGAAAAATTCATCTTAAATATAAATACACCTAGTCTTGTTTATCAATTGGAAAGCTAACAAAATTCATGTTGCCGTATTACCAGATCCTTACGGATACGATCGAACTGTTGAATTTTCAATATTCGAGAACACAACTAGACAATATGGTGGCCCAACTTGGCCATCTCCAGCGACGTCCTTCGTTAGCATGAAGAATAAAGCAGTAAGTTAACCATAACCTTTTCACGATTCGACTACCAAACATTAAGTTTTTAGACCAATATTTTCTGATTTCGATTGTGAGTGAATGTTTCATTTTTCATACGTCCGGGCACTTAGAATAGTCACCTTTTCTCGGTGCATATGTGCTCCTGAAAATATGCCTTAAACTTTGTTTGCTTGAGGGGATTGTCAATGTAAGGCAATATAAAAAATACTAGGACGGGATAAGTTTCATTCGATCAAATACTGTTTTGTGTGTAGTGTTTTATTAAATACGAATAACAATAAATTGTACAAATAAATAAAAGAAGTCAACAGCACGATGTGTTCTTGCTCCCAAGCGGTCCTCCAACGCATAATTTCGGTATTGCGTAATGGGTAATGGGATGGGAACACTTTTTTGTTTTTATTTATTTAATTTATGATTTTATACGATCGCACGATTGACCCAACAAACAAGCATAGCTTGAGCACGCCCTGCTCAACTGGATGTCGCTTCCCCTTCAGCGTTCAGCGTAGCATGCAGTAGATATTTTCCTACATTGCTAAGTTATTCGATTAAGGGAATTGAAATAGACATTGAAAAATTAAATCTCTTTTACATATTTTGGTCGTCTTGAAAAGGACGTTTGGTCGAGTTTTTACATATGTACATGCTATTTGAGAGTAGTCTGGCTGTTTATGCCTTCTTTTCCGTCTTCTTGGGGAGTAGAACTGCCTGGATGTTGGGTAAAACACCACCCTGGGCAATGGTAACGCCCGAAAGCAGTTTATTTAACTCTTCATCGTTGCGGATGGCCAATTGCAGATGGCGAGGGATAATCCTAGTTTTCTTATTATCACGAGCAGCATTGCCAGCCAACTCCAAGACTTCAGCGGCCAAGTATTCCATAACGGCGGCCAAGTACACGGGAGCACCGGCACCAACACGCTCGGCGTAGTTGCCCTTGCGAAGAAGACGGTGAATACGACCCACGGGAAACTGGAGGCCAGCGCGGTTGGAACGCGACTTCGACTTTCCCTTCACTTTTCCACCTTTACCACGACCAGACATTGTTTAGTTCACAAATTAGTCACTCTCAACACACAAATATCAAATACCGAATGATTCCGACAAACAGGCCGTCATTGTATTTATAGTTTTTCAGCTACCTACTTCTTCAGGTTAGGAATGAACAGCTGCGCAGTAATTCGAGCGCAGTGGTGGATTTTAACATGAAAGCGTCGTTCAAACGAGAAAGCAGGTCCATCCTGACACTGGCATTTCGTCAAAGGCAATGAGCATCATGAACAGCTTCGTGAATGATATTTAGTAAACCGAAAAATATTCAATATCTAGCCAAGTAATATGCACCTGAAATATACTTTTATTTAGCATTTGCTCTATAAAATACAAATAATTGAACAAAAAAGTGTTGAAACACCAAATGGTTGGATGCCAACAACACGCGGTGTTCCCAAGCGGTCCCCCATCTAAGTACTAACCGCGCCCGACGCTGCTTAATTTCGGTGATCGGACGAGAACCGATGTATTCAGCGTAGTATGGTCGTTGGCAAATGCCGTTCGCTTAATATTTGCTTTTATCGCACCACACACATCACATCCACTTAAAAAGTTAGCGAAGCGTCAGCCAAGAATACCCCTACTGTCTATTTATTTAATGTCAGCAGAAATATGCAAAATGTAGCAAATTAATTAAATAAAATTTCATTTTTAAATTAACATTAAAAATTATAAGAAATGTTATAATAAGGAGGTGGTATATCGGTGAATGTAGGTAACACACACAATTCACAGCAAAGAGCAAAAAGGAATACCCTTACTCCTCAGGTAGATGTTACTGTTTTGCCACTAACTGTACTTTTCTTAGATTTCTGTTTTCGTTTTTTCGACCGTGGGAATTGAAATATAGACAATGAAAAATTAAATCTCTTTTACATATTTTGGTCGTCCTGAAAAGGACGTTTGTTGGAGTTTTTACATATGTACATGCTATTTGAGAGTAGTCTGGCTGTTTATGCCTTCTTTTCCGTCTTCTTGGGGAGTAGAACTGCCTGGATGTTGGGTAAAACACCACCCTGGGCAATGGTAACGCCCGAAAGCAGTTTATTTAACTCTTCATCGTTGCGGATGGCCAATTGCAGATGGCGAGGGATAATCCTAGTTTTCTTATTATCACGAGCAGCATTGCCAGCCAACTCCAAGACTTCAGCGGCCAAGTATTCCATAACGGCGGCCAAGTACACGGGAGCACCGGCACCAACACGCTCGGCGTAGTTGCCCTTGCGAAGAAGACGGTGAATACGACCCACGGGAAACTGGAGGCCAGCGCGGTTGGAACGCGACTTTGCCTTTCCCTTCACTTTTCCACCTTTACCACGACCAGACATTGTTATTTAGTTCACAAATTAGTCACTCTCAACACACAAATATCAAATACCGAATGATTCCGACAAACAGGCCGTCATTGTATTTATAGTTTTTCAGCTACCTACTTCTTCAGGTTAGGAATGAACAGCTGCGCAGTAATTCGAGCGCAGTGGTGGATTTTAACATGAAAGCGTCGTTCAAACGAGAGTATATATGATAAGCATTTTTGGTGTGCTGAACACATTTGTGAAGTTAATCGAAGTGAAGTGAATAAATATCAAGTATGCCGCCGAAAACTAGTGGAAAGGCAGCCAAAAAGGCTGGCAAGGCTCAAAAGAACATCACCAAGAATGACAAGAAGAAGAAGCGCAAGAGGAAGGAAAGCTATGCCATCTACATTTACAAAGTGTTGAAGCAGGTCCATCCTGACACTGGCATTTCGTCAAAGGCAATGAGCATCATGAACAGCTTCGTGAATGATATTTTTGAGCGAATTGCTGCCGAGGCATCTCGTTTGGCCCACTACAACAAACGTTCCACCATCACAAGTCGTGAAATCCAAACCGCTGTCCGTCTTTTACTGCCCGGAGAGTTGGCTAAGCACGCCGTCAGTGAGGGAACCAAAGCAGTCACCAAGTACACTAGCTCCAAGTAAATAACAGGCATAAATACCAACTAGCAGCTAGCAGCAAAAGGCCCTTTTCAGGGCCACAAATCATTCCTTTCAAAGAATTCAAAATATTTTTACATTACATGTGAAGAAAATTAGTAAACAAATTCTCCTATTCTATTGATGCAGCGAATTAGCAAGACTATGAAATAAAACAGCAAAATTACCTTTTTATAGTTTCCACAACAATTGCAGTACGAGCAGAAAGTAAATTAGTCTTATTAACACACAAAATATACTTACGAAGTATATGCAACAAATATATGTAAATATAGCCTTTAAAGGAAAAACAGATAGTTAATGAGTCTTGAAATATTTTTCTCTCCTTATAAATACATAAATTGTAGCCCTGAAAAGGGCTTTGTTAAAATGCGAAGGCGAATTTCATAATTCGGAAATTCACAATTTCGCTTCTACTCTGATTACGAGTGTTTTTTTTTACTTCTTGGCGGCCTTCGGCTTCTTGGCAGAAGCTTTTTTCGGTGTGGCTGCCTTTGCTACTGCCTTTGCCTGCTTTGGCTTTGCACTTGTGGCTTGTGTCTTAGGCTTTGGTGTCTTTGCCTTTGCTGCGCTTTGCTTGGCCTTTGCCTTTGCTTTTGCATCTGCTGTGGTGGGCTTAGCCTTTACTGTACCCGTTTTCTTAGCATCCTTTGCTACTGCCTTTGCCTTTGCCTTTGCTTTTGCCTTATCTGCCTTCGATTTCTCAGCGCTCTTTTTGCTGGCGGTGGCTACATTTGATGCCTTTGATGGCTTCTTCTTGTCAACTGCAGCTGATTTCTTCTTTTTAGCTGCTGCTGCTGTGGTTTTCTTCTCCAGGGGAGAAGGCTTTGGCTTCGGCTCTTTTTTTGCTGATGCAGACAGTTTAAACGAACCAGATGCACCCTTGCCCTTTGTTTGGACCAGCTTTCCACTTGCAACTGCAGTCCTCAAGTACTTCTTAATGAACGGGGCTAGTTTCTGGGCATCGCACTTGTATGTGGCACTAATGTATTTCTTAATTGCCAGAAGCGATGAACCACCACGCTCCTTCAAATTTTTTATCGAAGCATCTACCATTTGCTGAGTTGGCGGGTGTGCTGCTCCAGCTGTTGCCCTCTTTGCCTTCAATCCTGATGCTGCCTTCTTGGGGGAAACCTTCTTCTCGGCTGCAGCTGGTGTGACAGTCACGGGAGAGGCGGTTATTGCAACTGCTGAATCAGACATATTTCACTTTAGTTCACTTTCACAACGATTTACACTTTAATTGTACAAATTTGCTGAAATTCACCATGCTATTTGGTCACTCGATTGAGTGAGAATCGAGGAGGAGAGCCGAACGAGAATGTTTGCGGCATTGAACGTTTGTCATGTGAAAGATTGCCAACGTCTTATTGTTAATTTGCCATTTACAATCGTTTTATTTGCAAATAGAAAGGAGTGTAAATGTGGATAATGTTTAGAATATTTGAGCAACTAAATATAATAGATTTGAATTTATTATCTTAAATCACCGAGTCGTGGAAGCCGCGCAAAGTCTCGATTTGTTCCATCACACAACATTTGTCAGTGAAAAACAAGTCTTTTTAATATAATTATAACAAAATTTGCAAAATTATAATATTAATTATATTATTTGAACTTTTCTTTCCTGAAACACAATAGTTAAAAAGCACAGATGTGATTAAATCAATTTTTAAACATGTTTTTAGCTTGGCCATTAGCTGTAAAAAACAGACTAGCTTGGAGTGCAAGCAACAAGAAAAAAATGTATCGAAAAACTATAAATTCTACTTAAATAATTAATTCCTATTTATTATGTATATTAACTTCAGTTACATCTGTTTGATAATTATTTGAATACCAATATCAACCGATTACAGATGAATTGTACATGCAACATCCAGATGACCACAACACTCGTATCAAGCCAGCAACTAATTAAAAGTCACAGTTAAAGCCATTATTCTTTATTTATATCACTGTTTATCAGATTATGACATGTCTCTCTAAAGAAATATATATATCGGATCGAATGAGAATATATGAAATGCATGTTCAGATCAAAATTGAAAGTAATATAATCACGAGCAACACATTAGATGTGCAACTTGAATCTTTATTTAAATACACATCTTCAAAAGGGAATCTATCATTGTAATTGCAATTCGAGAAACACTAACTGCCTTTCTTGCTTTGCTATTAACATACTGATTATAATATAGTAAATAATATATTTATGTGTATTAAGTAAAACAATTCGCAATACTTATTTTCTGTAATATTGCGTAATTACATTTAAACGTTTTTTAAAGCATGAATAGCTGAATTATTCATTCAAATATTATTTACGAAAACACAAATCTCTTTGTTGAAAGTATTTTGTGGTCCTGAAAAGGACCGATTTGGTTACAATTGATGCTTTACAATTTACAATTTAAGCACGTTCGCCACGAATGCGTCTGGCCAGTTGGATATCTTTGGGCATGATGGTGACACGCTTAGCATGGATAGCACACAAGTTCGTGTCTTCAAATAGGCCAACCAGGTAGGCTTCGCTAGCTTCTTGCAGAGCCATCACAGCCGAACTCTGGAAACGTAAATCGGTCTTGAAGTCCTGAGCAATTTCGCGTACTAAACGCTGGAACGGCAGCTTGCGGATAAGCAACTCTGTGCTCTTCTGGTAGCGACGAATTTCACGCAGTGCAACAGTACCGGGACGATAGCGATGAGGTTTCTTCACACCACCGGTTGCTGGAGCACTTTTACGTGCTGCCTTAGTTGCCAACTGTTTGCGAGGAGCCTTGCCACCCGTCGATTTACGAGCAGTCTGCTTAGTACGCGCCATTTTTCTCCTTCTATAACACTGTTTACACTCTCACTATTGAAAACACAATGATCGTCCGCTCGTTTTGCTGCTCGTTTATATAGAAAACTGCTCGTCAAGCGAGGGTAGTGTGTGAGCGGGATAGAAATATCTGCGTAGTCGCTCAAGAGTTCGCTCTTTTTGGTATAAATAGAAGCGCTTGCGACGAAGCAAGCATTACTTTGTTTCTGACATTCGTGGTGTAAAGTGTAAAGTAAAAGTGAAAAATGACTGGTCGTGGTAAAGGTGGCAAAGGTTTGGGTAAAGGCGGCGCTAAACGTCATCGCAAAGTGTTGCGTGATAACATCCAGGGCATCACGAAGCCGGCTATTCGTCGCTTAGCTCGTCGTGGTGGCGTGAAACGTATCTCTGGCCTCATTTATGAAGAAACTCGTGGTGTCCTAAAGGTTTTCTTGGAAAACGTTATCCGCGATGCGGTCACATACACCGAGCATGCCAAGAGGAAGACGGTGACTGCCATGGATGTTGTCTATGCGCTGAAGAGACAAGGCCGTACCCTCTACGGTTTTGGCGGCTAAAAACTAAATCCTAAATACAAATGTGTACAAGTACAGTCATACCAATCGGTCCTTTTCAGGACCACCAAATCTTTACTCAAAAGAGATGAAAAATATTCAATATCTAGCCAAGTAATATGCACCTGAAATATACTTTTATTTAGCATTTGCTCTATAAAATACAAATAATTGAACAAAAAAGTGTTGAAACACCAAATGGTTGGATGCCAACAACACGCGGTGTTCCCAAGCGGTCCACCATCTAAGTACTAACCGCGCCCGACGCTGCTTAATTTCGGTGATCGGACGAGAACCGATGTATTCAGCGTAGTATGGTCGTTGGCAAATGCCGTTCGCTTAATATTTGCTTTTATCGCACCACACACATCACATCCACTTAAAAAGTTAGCGAAGCGTCAGCCAAGAATACCCCTACTGTCTATTTATTTAATGTCAGCAGAAAGATACAAAATGTAGCAAATTAATTAAATAAAATTTCATATTTAAATTAACATTAAAAATTATAAGAAATGTTATAATAAGGAGGTGGTATATCGGTGAATGTAGGTAACACACACAATACACAGCAAAGAGCAAAAAGGAATACCCTTACTCCTCAGGTAGATGTTACTGTTTTGCCACTAACTGTACTTTTCTTACATTTCTGTTTTCGTTTTTTCGACCGTGGGAATTGAAATATAGACAATGAAAAATTAAATCTCTTTTACATATTTTGGTCGTCCTGAAAAGGACGTTTGTTGGAGTTTTTACATATGTACATGCTATTTGATAGTAGTCTGGCTGTTTATGCCTTCTTTTCCGTCTTCTTGGGGAGTAGAACTGCCTGGATGTTGGGTAAAACACCACCCTGGGCAATGGTAACGCCCGAAAGCAGTTTATTTAACTCTTCATCGTTGCGGATGGCCAATTGCAGATGGCGAGGGATAATCCTAGTTTTCTTATTATCACGAGCAGCATTGCCAGCCAACTCCAAGACTTCAGCGGCCAAGTATTCCATAACGGCGGCCAAGTACACGGGAGCACCGGCACCAACACGCTCGGCGTAGTTGCCCTTGCGAAGAAGACGGTGAATACGACCCACGGGAAACTGGAGTCCAGCGCGGTTGGAACGCGACTTTGCCTTTCCCTTCACTTTTCCACCTTTACCACGACCAGACATTTGTTTAGTTCACAAATTAGTCACTCTCAACACACAAATATCAAATACCGAATGATTCCGACAAACAGGCCGTCATTGTATTTATAGTTTTTCAGCTACCTACTTCTTCAGGTTAGGAATGAACAGCTGCGCAGTAATTCGAGCGCAGTGGTGGATTTTAACATGAAAGCGTCGTTCAAACGAGAGTATATATGATAAGCATTTTTGGTGTGCTGAACACATTTGTGAAGTTAATCGAAGTGAAGTGAATAAATATCAAGTATGCCGCCGAAAACTAGTGGAAAGGCAGCCAAAAAGGCTGGCAAGGCTCAAAAGAACATCACCAAGAATGACAAGAAGAAGAAGCGCAAGAGGAAGGAAAGCTATGCCATCTACATTTACAAAGTGTTGAAGCAGGTCCATCCTGACACTGGCATTTCGTCAAAGGCAATGAGCATCATGAACAGCTTCGTGAATGATATTTTTGAGCGAATTGCTGCCGAGGCATCTCGTTTGGCCCACTACAACAAACGTTCCACCATAACAAGTCGTGAAATCCAAACCGCTGTCCGTCTTTTACTGCCCGGAGAGTTGGCTAAGCACGCCGTCAGTGAGGGAACCAAAGCAGTCACCAAGTACACTAGCTCCAAGTAAATAACAGGCATAAATACCAGCTAGCAGCTAGCAGCAAAAGGCCCTTTTCAGGGCCACAAATCACTCCTTTCAAAGAATTCAACATATTTTTACATTACATGTGAAGAAAATTAGTAAACAAATTCTCCTATTGATGCAGCGAATTAACCATAGAGTATATTTTAGCAAGACTTTTAATGAGATAAAAATCAGCAGCAAATCATGCCAAGAGGAAGACGGTGACTGCCATGGATGTTGTCTATGCGCTGAAGAGACAAGGCCGTACCCTCTACGGTTTTGGCGGCTAAAAACTAAATCCTAAATACAAATGTGTACAAGTACAGTCATACCAATCGGTCCTTTTCAGGACCACCAAATCTTTACTCAATAGAGATGAAAAATATTCAATATCTAGCCAAGTAACATGCACCTGAAATTTTTATTCAATAGAGATGAAAAATATTCAATATCTAGCCAAGTAACATGCACCTGAAATATATTTTTATTTAGCATTTGCTTTATAAAATACAAATAATTTAACAAAAAAGTGTTCAAACACCAAATGGTTGGATGCCAACAACACGACGCGGTGTTCCCAAGCGGTCCCCATCTAAGTACTCACTGCGCCCGACGCTGCTTAATTTCGGTGATCGGACGAGAACCGATGTATTCAGCGTAGTATGGTCGTTGGCAAATGCCCTTCGCTTAATATTTGCTTTTATCGCACCACACACATCACATCCACTTAAAAAGTTAGCGAAGCGTCAGCCAAGAATACCCCTACTGTCTATTTATTTAATGTCAGCAGAAAGATACAAAATGTAGCAAATTAATTAAATAAAATTTCATTTCTTATTAACACACAAAATATACTTACGAAGTATATGCAACAAATATATGTAAATATAGCCTTTAAAGGAAAAACAGATAGTTAATGAGTCTTGAAATATTTTTCTCTCCTTATAAATACATAAATTGTAGCCCTGAAAAGGGCTTTGTTAAAATGCGAAGGCGAATTTCATAATTCGGAAATTCACAATTTCGCTTCTACTCTGATTACGAGTGTTTTTTTTTTACTTCTTGGCGGCCTTCGGCTTCTTGGCAGAAGCTTTTTTCGGTGTGGCTGCCTTTGCTACTGCCTTTGCCTGCTTTGGCTTTGCACTTGTGGCTTGTGTCTTAGGCTTTGGTGTCTTTGCCTTTGCTGCGCTTTGCTTGGCCTTTGCCTTTGCTTTTGCATCTGCTGTGGTGGGCTTAGCCTTTACTGTACCCGTTTTCTTAGCATCCTTTGCTACTGCCTTTGCCTTTGCCTTTGCTTTTGCCTTATCTGCCTTCGATTTCTCAGCGCTCTTTTTGCTGGCGGTGGCTACATTTGATGCCTTTGATGGCTTCTTCTTGTCAACTGCAGCTGATTTCTTCTTTTTAGCTGCTGCTGCTGTGGTTTTCTTCTCCAGGGGAGAAGGCTTTGGCTTCGGCTCTTTTTTTGCTGATGCAGACAGTTTAAACGAACCAGATGCACCCTTGCCCTTTGTTTGGACCAGCTTTCCACTTGCAACTGCAGTCCTCAAGTACTTCTTAATGAACGGGGCTAGTTTCTGGGCATCGCACTTGTATGTGGCACTAATGTATTTCTTAATTGCCAGAAGCGATGAACCACCACGCTCCTTCAAATTTTTTATCGAAGCATCTACCATTTGCTGAGTTGGCGGGTGTGCTGCTCCAGCTGTTGCCCTCTTTGCCTTCAATCCTGATGCTGCCTTCTTGGGGGAAACCTTCTTCTCGGCTGCAGCTGGTGTGACAGTCACGGGAGAGGCGGTTATTGCAACTGCTGAATCAGACATATTTCACTTTAGTTCACCTTTCACAACGATTTACACTTTAATTGTACAAATTTGCTGAAATTCACCATGCTATTTGGTCACTCGATTGAGTGAGAATCGAGGAGGAGAGCCGAACGAGAATGTTTGCGGCATTGAACGTTTGTCATGTGAAAGATTGCCAACGTCTTATTGTTAATTTGCCATTTACAATCGTTTTATTTGCAAATAGAAAGGAGTGTAAATGTGGATAATGTTTAGAATATTTGAGCAACTAAATATAATAGATTTGAATTTATTATCTTAAATCACCGAGTCGTGGAAGCCGCGCAAAGTCTCGATTTGTTCCATCACACAACATTTGTCAGTGAAAAACAAGTCTTTTTAATATAATTATAACAAAATTTGCAAAATTATAATATTAATTATATTATTTGAACTTTTCTTTCCTGAAACACAATAGTTAAAAAGCACAGATGTGATTAAATCAATTTTTAAACATGTTTTTAGCTTGGCCATTAGCTGTAAAAAACAGACTAGCCTTGGAGTGCAAGCAACAAGAAAAAAATGTATCGAAAAACTATAAATTCTACTTAAATAATTAATTCCTATTTATTATGTATATTAACTTCAGTTACATCTGTTTGATAATTATTTGAATACCAATATCAACCGATTACAGATGAATTGTACATGCAACATCCAGATGACCACAACACTCGTATCAAGCCAGCAACTAATTAAAAGTCACAGTTAAAGCCATTATTCTTTATTTATATCACTGTTGTCTATCAGATTATGACATGTCTCTCTAAAGAAATATATATATCGGATCGAATGAGAATATATGAAATGCATGTTCAGATCAAAATTGAAAGTAATATAATCACGAGCAACACATTAGATGTGCAACTTGAATCTTTATTTAAATACACATCTTCAAAAGGGAATCTATCATTGTAATTGCAATTCGAGAAACACTAACTGCCTTTCTTGCTTTGCTATTAACATACTGATTATAATATAGTAAATAATATATTTATGTGTATTAAGTAAAACAATTCGCAATACTTATTTTCTGTAATATTGCGTAATTACATTTAAACGTTTTTTAAAGCATGAATAGCTGAATTATTCATTCAAATATTATTTACGAAAACACAAATTTCTTTGTTGAAAGTATTTTGTGGTCCTGAAAAGGACCGATTTGGTTACAATTGATGCTTTACAATTTACAATTTAAGCACGTTCGCCTCGAATGCGTCTGGCCAGTTGGATATCTTTGGGCATGATGGTGACACGCTTAGCATGGATAGCACACAAGTTCGTGTCTTCAAATAGGCCAACCAGGTAGGCTTCGCTAGCTTCTTGCAGAGCCATCACAGCCGAACTCTGGAAACGTAAATCGGTCTTGAAGTCCTGAGCAATTTCGCGTACTAAACGCTGGAACGGCAGCTTGCGGATAAGCAACTCTGTGCTCTTCTGGTAGCGACGAATTTCACGCAGTGCAACAGTACCGGGACGATAGCGATGAGGTTTCTTCACACCACCGGTTGCTGGAGCACTTTTACGTGCTGCCTTAGTTGCCAACTGTTTGCGAGGAGCCTTGCCTCCCGTCGATTTACGAGCAGTCTGCTTAGTACGCGCCATTTTTCTCCTTCTATAACACTGTTTACACTCTCACTATTGAAAACACAATGATCGTCCGCTCGTTTTGCTGCTCGTTTATATAGAAAACTGCTCGTCAAGCGAGGGTAGTGTGTGAGCGGGATAGAAATATCTGCGTAGTCGCTCAAGAGTTCGCTCTTTTTGGTATAAATAGAAGCGCCTGCGACGAAGCAAGCATTACTTAGTTTCTGACATTCGTGGTGTAAAGTGTAAAGTAAAAGTGAAAAATGACTGGTCGTGGTAAAGGTGGCAAAGGTTTGGGTAAAGGCGGCGCTAAACGTCATCGCAAAGTGTTGCGTGATAACATCCAGGGCATCACGAAGCCGGCTATTCGTCGCTTAGCTCGTCGTGGTGGCGTGAAACGTATCTCTGGCCTCATTTATGAAGAAACTCGTGGTGTCCTAAAGGTTTTCTTGGAAAACGTTATCCGCGATGCGGTCACATACACCGAGCATGCCAAGAGGAAGACGGTGACTGCCATGGATGTTGTCTATGCGCTGAAGAGACAAGGCCGTACCCTCTACGGTTTTGGCGGCTAAAAACTAAATCCTAAATACAAATGTGTACAAGTACAGTCATACCAATCGGTCCTTTTCAGGACCACCAAATCTTTACTCAAAAGAGATGAAAAATATTCAATATCTAGCCAAGTAATATGCACCTGAAATATACTTTTATTTAGCATTTGCTCTATAAAATACAAATAATTGAACAAAAAAGTGTTGAAACACCAAATGGTTGGATGCCAACAACACGCGGTGTTCCCAAGCGGTCCCCCATCTAAGTACTAACCGCGCCCGACGCTGCTTAATTTCGGTGATCGGACGAGAACCGATGTATTCAGCGTAGTATGGTCGTTGGCAAATGCCGTTCGCTTAATATTTGCTTTTATCGCACCACACACATCACATCCACTTAAAAAGTTAGCGAAGCGTCAGCCAAGAATACCCCTACTGTCTATTTATTTAATGTCAGCAGAAATATGCAAAATGTAGCAAATTAATTAAATAAAATTTCATTTTTAAATTAACATTAAAAATTATAAGAAATGTTATAATAAGGAGGTGGTATATCGGTGAATGTAGGTAACACACACAATTCACAGCAAAGAGCAAAAAGGAATACCCTTACTCCTCAGGTAGATGTTACTGTTTTGCCACTAACTGTACTTTTCTTAGATTTCTGTTTTCGTTTTTTCGACCGTGGGAATTGAAATATAGACAATGAAAAATTAAATCTCTTTTACATATTTTGGTCGTCCTGAAAAGGACGTTTGTTGGAGTTTTTACATATGTACATGCTATTTGAGAGTAGTCTGGCTGTTTATGCCTTCTTTTCCGTCTTCTTGGGGAGTAGAACTGCCTGGATGTTGGGTAAAACACCACCCTGGGCAATGGTAACGCCCGAAAGCAGTTTATTTAACTCTTCATCGTTGCGGATGGCCAATTGCAGATGGCGAGGGATAATCCTAGTTTTCTTATTATCACGAGCAGCATTGCCAGCCAACTCCAAGACTTCAGCGGCCAAGTATTCCATAACGGCGGCCAAGTACACGGGAGCACCGGCACCAACACGCTCGGCATAGTTGCCCTTGCGAAGAAGACGGTGAATACGACCCACGGGAAACTGGAGGCCAGCGCGGTTGGAACGCGACTTTGCCTTTCCCTTCACTTTTCCACCTTTACCACGACCAGACATTGTTATTTAGTTCACAAATTAGTCACTCTCAACACACAAATATCAAATACCGAATGATTCCGACAAACAGGCCGTCATTGTATTTATAGTTTTTCAGCTACCTACTTCTTCAGGTTAGGAATGAACAGCTGCGCAGAAATTCGAGCGCAGTGGTGGATTTTAACATGAAAGCGTCGTTCAAACGAGAGTATATATAATAAGCATTTTTGGTGTGCTGAACACATTTGTGAAGTTAATCGAAGTGAAGTGAGTAAATATCAAGTATGCCGCCGAAAGCTAGTGGAAAGGCAGCCAAAAAGGCTGGCAAGGCTCAAAAGAACATCACCAAGAATGACAAGAAGAAGAAGCGCAAGAGGAAGGAAAGCTATGCCATCTACATTTACAAAGTGTTGAAGCAGGTCCATCCTGACACTGGCATTTCGTCAAAGGCAATGAGCATCATGAACAGTTTCGTGAATGATATTTTTGAGCGAATTGCTGCCGAGGCATCTCGTTTGGCCCACTACAACAAACGTTCCACCATCACAAGTCGTGAAATCCAAACCGCTGTCCGTCTTTTACTGCCCGGAGAGTTGGCTAAGCACGCCGTCAGTGAGGGAACCAAAGCAGTCACCAAGTACACTAGCTCCAAGTAAATGACAGGCATAAATACCAACTAGCAGCTAGCAGCAAAAGGCCCTTTTCAGGGCCACAAATCATTCCTTTCAAAGAATTCAAAATATTTTTACATACATATGAAGAAAATTAGTAAACAAATTCTCCTATTCTATTGATGCAGCGAATTAGCAAGACTATGAAATAAAACAGCAAAATTACCTTTTTATAGTTTCCACAACAATTGCAGTACGAGCAGAAAGTAAGTTAGTCTTATTAACACACAAAATATACTTACGAAGTATATGCAACAAATATATGTAAATATAGCCTTTAAAGGAAAAACAGATAGTTAATGAGTCTTGAAATATTTTTCTCTCCTTATAAATACATAAATTGTAGCCCTGAAAAGGGCTTTGTTAAAATGCGAAGGCGAATTTCATAATTCGGAAATTCACAATTTCGCTTCTACTCTGATTACGAGTGTTTTTTTTTACTTCTTAGCGGCCTTCGGCTTCTTGGCAGAAGCTTTTTTCGGTGTGGCTGCCTTTGCTACTGCCTTTGCCTGCTTTGGCTTTGCACTTGTGGGCTTGTGTCTTAGGCTTTGGTGTCTTTGCCTTTGCTGCGCTTTGCTTGGCCTTTGCCTTTGCTTTTGCATCTGCTGTGGTGGGCTTAGCCTTTACTGTACCCGTTTTCTTAGCATCCTTTGCTACTGCCTTTGCCTTTGCCTTTGCTTTTGCCTTATCTGCCTTCGATTTCTCAGCGCTCTTTTTGCTGGCGGTGGCTACATTTGATGCCTTTGATGGCTTCTTCTTGTCAACTGCAGCTGATTTCTTCTTTTTAGCTGCTGCTGCTGTGGTTTTCTTCTCCAGGGGAGAAGGCTTTGGCTTCGGCTCTTTTTTTGCTGATGCAGACAGTTTAAACGAACCAGATGCACCCTTGCCCTTTGTTTGGACCAGCTTTCCACTTGCAACTGCAGTCCTCAAGTACTTCTTAATGAACGGGGCTAGTTTCTGGGCATCGCACTTGTATGTGGCACTAATGTATTTCTTAATTGCCAGAAGCGATGAACCACCACGCTCCTTCAAATTTTTTATCGAAGCATCTACCATTTGCTGAGTTGGCGGGTGTGCTGCTCCAGCTGTTGCCCTCTTTGCCTTCAATCCTGATGCTGCCTTCTTGGGGGAAACCTTCTTCTCGGCTGCAGCTGGTGTGACAGTCACGGGAGAGGCGGTTATTGCAACTGCTGAATCAGACATATTTCACTTTAGTTCACTTTCACAACGATTTACACTTTAATTGTACAAATTTGCTGAAATTCACCATGCTATTTGGTCACTCGATTGAGTGAGAATCGAGGAGGAGAGCCGAACGAGAATGTTTGCGGCATTGAACGTTTGTCATGTGAAAGATTGCCAACGTCTTATTGTTAATTTGCCATTTACAATCGTTTTATTTGCAAATAGAAAGGAGTGTAAATGTGGATAATGTTTAGAATATTTGAGCAACTAAATATAATAGATTTGAATTTATTATCTTAAATCACCGAGTCGTGGAAGCCGCGCAAAGTCTCGATTTGTTCCATCACACAACATTTGTCAGTGAAAAACAAGTCTTTTTAATATAATTATAACAAAATTTGCAAAATTATAATATTAATTATATTATTTGAACTTTTCTTTCCTGAAACACAATAGTTAAAAAGCACAGATGTGATTAAATCAATTTTTAAACATGTTTTTAGCTTGGCCATTAGCTGTAAAAAACAGACTAGCTTGGAGTGCAAGCAACAAGAAAAAAATGTATCGAAAAACTATAAATTCTACTTAAATAATTAATTCCTATTTATTATGTATATTAACTTCAGTTACATCTGTTTGATAATTATTTGAATACCAATATCAACCGATTACAGATGAATTGTACATGCAACATCCAGATGACCACTCCAGATGACAACAACACTCGTATCAAGCCAGCAACTAATTAAAAGTCACAGTTAAAGCCATTATTCTTTATTTATATCACTGTTTATCAGATTATGACATGTCTCTCTAAAGAAATATATATATCGGATCGAATGAGAATATATGAAATGCATGTTCAGATCAAAATTGAAAGTAATATAATCACGAGCAACACATTAGATGTGCAACTTGAATCTTTATTTAAATACACATCTTCAAAAGGGAATCTATCATTGTAATTGCAATTCGAGAAACACTAACTGCCTTTCTTGCTTTGCTATTAACATACTGATTATAATATAGTAAATAATATATTTATGTGTATTAAGTAAAACAATTCGCAATACTTATTTTCTGTAATATTGCGTAATTACATTTAAACGTTTTTTAAAGCATGAATAGCTGAATTATTCATTCAAATATTATTTACGAAAACACAAATCTCTTTGTTGAAAGTATTTTGTGGTCCTGAAAAGGACCGATTTGGTTACAATTGATGCTTTACAATTTACAATTTAAGCACGTTCGCCTCGAATGCGTCTGGCCAGTTGGATATCTTTGGGCATGATGGTGACACGCTTAGCATGGATAGCACACAAGTTCGTGTCTTCAAATAGGCCAACCAGGTAGGCTTCGCTAGCTTCTTGCAGAGCCATCACAGCCGAACTCTGGAAACGTAAATCGGTCTTGAAGTCCTGAGCAATTTCGCGTACTAAACGCTGGAACGGCAGCTTGCGGATAAGCAACTCTGTGCTCTTCTGGTAGCGACGAATTTCACGCAGTGCAACAGTACCGGGACGATAGCGATGAGGTTTCTTCACACCACCGGTTGCTGGAGCACTTTTACGTGCTGCCTTAGTTGCCAACTGTTTGCGAGGAGCCTTGCCTCCCGTCGATTTACGAGCAGTCTGCTTAGTACGCGCCATTTTTCTCCTTCTATAACACTGTTTACACTCTCACTATTGAAAACACAATGATCGTCCGCTCGTTTTGCTGCTCGTTTATATAGAAAACTGCTCGTCAAGCGAGGGTAGTGTGTGAGCGGGATAGAAATATCTGCGTAGTCGCTCAAGAGTTCGCTCTTTTTGGTATAAATAGAAGCGCCTGCGACGAAGCAAGCATTACTTAGTTTCTGACATTCGTGGTGTAAAGTGTAAAGTAAAAGTGAAAAATGACTGGTCGTGGTAAAGGTGGCAAAGGTTTGGGTAAAGGCGGCGCTAAACGTCATCGCAAAGTGTTGCGTGATAACATCCAGGGCATCACGAAGCCGGCTATTCGTCGCTTAGCTCGTCGTGGTGGCGTGAAACGTATCTCTGGCCTCATTTATGAAGAAACTCGTGGTGTCCTAAAGGTTTTCTTGGAAAACGTTATCCGCGATGCGGTCACATACACCGAGCATGCCAAGAGGAAGACGGTGACTGCCATGGATGTTGTCTATGCGCTGAAGAGACAAGGCCGTACCCTCTACGGTTTTGGCGGCTAAAAACTAAATCCTAAATACAAATGTGTACAAGTACAGTCATACCAATCGGTCCTTTTCAGGACCACCAAATCTTTACTCAAAAGAGATGAAAAATATTCAATATCTAGCCAAGTAATATGCACCTGAAATATACTTTTATTTAGCATTTGCTCTATAAAATACAAATAATTGAACAAAAAAGTGTTGAAACACCAAATGGTTGGATGCCAACAACACGCGGTGTTCCCAAGCGGTCCCCCATCTAAGTACTAACCGCGCCCGACGCTGCTTAATTTCGGTGATCGGACGAGAACCGATGTATTCAGCGTAGTATGGTCGTTGGCAAATGCCGTTCGCTTAATATTTGCTTTTATCGCACCACACACATCACATCCACTTAAAAAGTTAGCGAAGCGTCAGCCAAGAATACCCCTACTGTCTATTTATTTAATGTCAGCAGAAATATGCAAAATGTAGCAAATTAATTAAATAAAATTTCATTTTTAAATTAACATTAAAAATTATAAGAAATGTTATAATAAGGAGGTGGTATATCGGTGAATGTAGGTAACACACACAATTCACAGCAAAGAGCAAAAAGGAATACCCTTACTCCTCAGGTAGATGTTACTGTTTTGCCACTAACTGTACTTTTCTTAGATTTCTGTTTTCGTTTTTTCGACCGTGGGAATTGAAATATAGACAATGAAAAATTAAATCTCTTTTACATATTTTGGTCGTCCTGAAAAGGACGTTTGTTGGAGTTTTTACATATGTACATGCTATTTGAGAGTAGTCTGGCTGTTTATGCCTTCTTTTCCGTCTTCTTGGGGAGTAGAACTGCCTGGATGTTGGGTAAAACACCACCCTGGGCAATGGTAACGCCCGAAAGCAGTTTATTTAACTCTTCATCGTTGCGGATGGCCAATTGCAGATGGCGAGGGATAATCCTAGTTTTCTTATTATCACGAGCAGCATTGCCAGCCAACTCCAAGACTTCAGCGGCCAAGTATTCCATAACGGCGGCCAAGTACACGGGAGCACCGGCACCAACACGCTCGGCATAGTTGCCCTTGCGAAGAAGACGGTGAATACGACCCACGGGAAACTGGAGGCCAGCGCGGTTGGAACGCGACTTTGCCTTTCCCTTCACTTTTCCACCTTTACCACGACCAGACATTGTTATTTAGTTCACAAATTAGTCACTCTCAACACACAAATATCAAATACCGAATGATTCCGACAAACAGGCCGTCATTGTATTTATAGTTTTTCAGCTACCTACTTCTTCAGGTTAGGAATGAACAGCTGCGCAGAAATTCGAGCGCAGTGGTGGATTTTAACATGAAAGCGTCGTTCAAACGAGAGTATATATAATAAGCATTTTTGGTGTGCTGAACACATTTGTGAAGTTAATCGAAGTGAAGTGAGTAAATATCAAGTATGCCGCCGAAAGCTAGTGGAAAGGCAGCCAAAAAGGCTGGCAAGGCTCAAAAGAACATCACCAAGAATGACAAGAAGAAGAAGCGCAAGAGGAAGGAAAGCTATGCCATCTACATTTACAAAGTGTTGAAGCAGGTCCATCCTGACACTGGCATTTCGTCAAAGGCAATGAGCATCATGAACAGTTTCGTGAATGATATTTTTGAGCGAATTGCTGCCGAGGCATCTCGTTTGGCCCACTACAACAAACGTTCCACCATCACAAGTCGTGAAATCCAAACCGCTGTCCGTCTTTTACTGCCCGGAGAGTTGGCTAAGCACGCCGTCAGTGAGGGAACCAAAGCCGTCACCAAGTACACGAGCTCAAAGTAAATAACAGGCATAAATACCAGCTAGCAGCAAAAGGCCCTTTTCAGGGCCACAAATCATTCCTTTCAAAGAATTCAAAATATTTTTACATTACATGTGAAGAAAATTAATAAACAATTTCTCCTATTCTATTGATGCAGCGAATTAGCCACAGAGTATATTTTAGCAAGACTTTTAATGAATTAAAAATCAACAGTAAAATTACCTCTTTATAGTTGCCACACCGAATGCAGTACGTGCAGAAAGTAAATTAGTCTTATTAACACACAAAATAGAATGTTTGGATTATAAATATATATGAAAATATAGCATGTAAAAGGCAAATGTTGATAATGAAATATTTTTTCAATCTTGTGTACTTATACATATATCAAGGTACATGACACTTGGGGAATAGAGTCAGGCTAGAATATCTTATAAGAGTATATTCAATGGCTGCCTCTCCTTTTCGATGGAGCTTAGCATAGTTCAAATAATAATAACAATGAGCAACTTTATAGGAATAGAAAATAATATATTGCAGTAAACAATTTTCTATTGTTATTTGTTTAAAAAGCTTATCGCTTGTGTGACTCTTTAACTAAAAACATATAAGCAAATGGCCAATTGTCTTTATTCTTTTCTGTTGCTATTGTAAGATAATCATTGATGAGTTGTACTGATTATAAATGGAGCAACGAATGATAGCGAAATGTACTACAAGTGAATGGCGTGACGGAGTCAAATTACTAAAGTGGGTGTAACGCGTGTAACGTGTTTTGGAGAGAGGAGAGGTCTTGACATGGTTCGTGGGCCTATATATATAAAACAAGAGCAATCGGAAATTGAAAATAGTTTAGACTAGAAAGTGGCGAGGAGCTTAAATTTTGTGTGCTTTACTTCTGAGAATTAGAAAGTTAAATGGTTTACTGTATACCCAATTTTGCTCATCTCTCAAACAGAGTAAAACGATTTGATTAACAAGGTAAAAAATGTCAATAGCCAAGAAACTAGGTTCGCAGCCTATCTATCTAATCAACTTTGAGGATTATTTGCGACCCAAGAGACCGCATAAGATAACGCCACTACAATGCTTTGATAAGCCCGCAAAAAAACCCGAAACGAAATGCTCCAAACTTCAAAAAACCCTACATAGATTGAAATTGGTCAGATGGTGGCGCACAGCGCACATAAAATTATCCAAGAATGTGGAACGGATGCCGCTGCCGCGATTCCTCAACTTTCTGCGTGCTCGCAACGATGATGGCCTGTGCAAGTCGAAGACGGGCTTTGAGATCTACTGTGAAATGTCGAGCATACACGGCTTCCATGTATTCGTTGGGGCAAAGACCTGGCAGCGTGTGCTCTGGTGGCTCTTGATATGTGTGGCGATACTACTGTCCCTCCTCGTCCTGATCATGTCCTACGGCATATCGGCAGAGACGCCAACCAGAAGCTATATTGAGAGCATGATGCAGCCTTTGTCCGCCAATCGTTTGCCCCTTCCAGCCATAACAATATGTGGTCTAAATCGCGTCTCCAACCAGCAGCTGTCGATCAGAGCCAATAAGTGGTCGGTACCTGTGCAAATGCTACAGCAGCTGCCATGGTTGAGTCGCAGAAGCTCGCCTGGCATTAATCAGACTCTAATCAAACAGTTGAGTGACCAAAATGAGACTTGGTCGCAGCTATTGGAGCAGTTGTCGCCACGGATTTGTGAGCAACAATTGATTGGTTGTAAATGGCTGGGGAGGAATCAGCAAAGTTGCAAGCAACTAATGACAACCGTTTGGAGCTACACAGAGGGTCGTTGCTGCAGCCTTAGACAGACATCTGGTAATTCTGCCACGAGTCTCACTCTGCGTCTGGCCACCAAAATTGAGGATTATGGCAGCACTGCAACGGCAGCACCGGGTTTCCAGGTGCTGCTGCATGAGGCACACACCTCAATTGATGCGGCCACGCAGCGCGTACTTGTGCCGAGTGGCACGGAGGTGCATCTGATGCTAAAGCCCTACAGCACACATGCCACAGCCTATCTGGACAGCCTGGAGCCCAACACCCGTGGCTGTTATCTGAGCAATGAGCGCTCGCTATTCTCTTTCCCTGTCTACAGTCAGGACAATTGCCTGGCAGAGTGCCACAGCGAAAGAGTCTACCACATCTGCGGCTGTGTGCATCCGCATATGCCTAAGAGATCGCATTGGACTTGGTGCCAACTGGCACAGCTTGAATGTCTTCAGCAACAGGGTGAGTACACCTCAAAAAATCGTCATGAAAGTTACCAAATAAATAACAAGATAAAGAAATCGAATATACGGATTCTCTTATTTCCCTGGAAATTAGACATATTTTGTTATAAATTGTAGAAAAATCCAAACCGAAATTAAGAAAGGCAAAAGTAATGCGAATTTTTAAAATTCATTCCGATTTTTACTCATAGCTCATGCTAATATTTATAAAAAAAAAAAAAAACATGTAATCAAAATTCCACTTCAAAGTTTTAACTCTTTTTTCTTTATAGTAATTAGCTGGGATCAGTTGCAGAGCTTCTGCAACTGCTTGCCACCCTGTCAGTTTACCCGCTATGAAGTGCACAGCGATGTGGCAGCTCTAGATGCCAGCCAAGACGCTCCCCCCACCAATGACGCCTTGTAGTAAGTGCACCCAAATATTGTATATTTATCGTATCTGCATTTGTATATATCATTTTAACCACAACAGCAACAACTTGAATGCCTCGGACGAGCTGCTGCTGCACATTTATTTTGACTCGTTGAACGCCGAACAGCTGCGATTGGATGTCTTTGAGAATTGGCTGAGTTTTATAGGTAAGTCTATAGTAGGCCAAGGGCTGGGCAATGGCAAGCAAGGTATTGAAAAGGGAATTGCGTCTTTACCGATTGTAATTCGGCATCAAAATCGAAATTAGAGTATAAATTCTTTTTTTTTTGTAAAACTCAACTGCCTGAACTGATTTTACTTATTATTATTATTATCCGGAAATGACCGCTTAGGAACCAAATATCCTTAAAATGTTACATTTATTATTATTTTTTCTTAATATTATGCCAAATTTAAGTGAAAACGACAATTAGACACATATTAAGATAGCTTTGAGCGTTTGAATTCAAAATTAATTTTTAGAGCTAAAACAAATTTATTTTGTTATTAAAAAAACACTCATTAAAAAATCGCCATAGACTTTAGTAAATCGCCATATTTTTTGTATTCCTTATATTGTTTTAAGCATTAGTATTTTTTTTGTCTTCATAAAATGCATATATTTAATTTGAAAGAGCTTACGATTTTTCCTAAAAATTGAGGTTTACATTTTTAGTTCTTAGAAATGTTTTTCTTAATTATAGAAAATAGTTCCAATAAATAGAAAAAATCACAAATTTTATAGCTTTTTTTCCCAATATTTAGAAATTATTAATGTAAGCACTTTCTATGTATATTTTATGGAAACCGAAGTAGAACAAGAGCGAATGCAGATAGTAAGGATTTGCGAGGACTGAAATGTAAATTTAGTAGATCAAATATATATATGTGTATATAAATATGTATGTGGCTCAGCGTATACCAGGAACAGTTGTTTTTAAAATTGTTTACAACTAAAATTACAAATAAAGAAACAATTATTTTAATGGCTAAAATTAATGGCTTATGCTGCTGCTACTGCTGCCAGCAGCTAGAAAAACGTATCCTAATAAGGGAAAACACACACACACATAAACATATATATGCATGTTAATTATAGCCAAGTTGCACTGTAATTGAAATAATAATGATGTATACATATCAATGCTAATGTGACAGGCACCTTTGGCGGCATCACTGGTCTATTTATGGGCTGCAGTTTCGTGTCGGTCTTTGAGCTGATATTCTTTGTGTGTGTTCGACCCACTTGTAATTGGCTGACCCGACAACAGATACGCTATCGATTGCGACGGCGACGTCGTCGTCAACTGGCAGCAGCAGCAAAGGGTAATTAGGACGAGCTAATTAGGTGGCAGCTAATGGACACATTTCGAGCAGTTGTCACAGCAAGTTGGATGTGTTCGGGATGGCGTTTAAGAAGCGACGCATCTTCGATTTGCGACTGGTGCAAACCGAGCAGAATCTAGCTAAGATCCCGGCGAATCGCAACCGGATCAGCAGCAGCTTTCATTCGCAGGCAGGCGTCCCAACAAATCGCTGTCGGCGCCTCTTAAAATTGTGTCAGCTGCGACAGGTGCGCAGTTGGTTTATGGATAATCTGCGCAACTATTGCCAGACGACATCGCTCCATGGATTCAGCTATATAACGCGACAGGATATCAGTCGCAATGAGCGCCTCTTCTGGCTGGGTGTAGTCATTGCGGCCATCATCGCAGCAATAACCCTAGTCTTGGTATCGTGGTATTCGAATCGGGAGACGCCAACGGTTACGGTCATCGAGAGCTCACATTTTCCCACCTGGAACATACCCTTTCCCGCCGTCACCATTTGCAATTTTAACCGAGTTTCGAAGACTAAAGCGACCGACTTGCTGCAGAAACTGTGAGTAAAGATTGAATATCTGCATACGAGTATATATTAAAGCACACTCAGAAAAAAAAGTTAGACAGATGTAAGTAAATGTCTAAAATTAAAGCTTGTGTCTTTCTAAAGACCAGGGTCTGAATTTCATAATTTCAGTGTTGATTCCCCTAAAATATAGAAAAAAATATATATATGTATATAGCAGAATTCTTTTATTGCTTTTTTGTTAACCATATTATTATTAAACTTTATTATTTTACGATTTCGCAGAGATTTGCATTTGTACTTCTTAGAAATTAATTTCTTAATTATTGAAAATATTTACAAAATTAGAAAAAACACAATTTTTCATATTGTTAGAAAAATGTTTAGCTACATTTAGAAATAATTTCTAAAACGAAGAAAAACTTTATAATTCTTATGCTAAGTTTAGTTCATATATTTTTTTTGAGTGTAGCTAGTAATTAACTTATATCTTACACCTCTTCAGGCAACTGCCACCCACTGCCACAGAGGAGCATCTGCGGGAACTCTTTAACTTAACGCTTATGTCCGTGGGATCGATAATTAGTAATAGTTCCTTGGCGATCTATGACAGGATATTGAATCTGAATAACATGACTCTAACGGAGCTAATGAATCGCCTGTCACCCGACTGCCTGGACATGATCTCACGCTGCGTGTGGAAGGGCATCAAGACGCGCTGTGAGAGTCTCTTCCAGCGTGTATTCACTTTACAGGGTATCTGCTGTAGTTTCAATTACTTTGGTGCCATATCCAATAATTTTCCCATGTGAGTAGAATAGATATAACTTCAGAAGATATATATATCATACATATATATATAGACTTCTCATTTAAAATGATGAAGATATAAATAACATTTATAATCAACGATATAAATATAGAGACAGAAAACAATCTTGTGTCTGCATCTAACATTTTATATTTTTCTTGATCGTTGTACTACTAATTATAACTTGTAATTATGAACTCAATTCTAAATTTAATTCATACTGATATTTATTTTTGATATTTATTTTTGTCCGATTGGGTGGTTTTTTGGGGGGTTTTCATAATTCATGCAACAAAGTTTGGACCATTTTGCATTTGAATATCCCCAGAAATCTTATAAATATTTCTTATTTTTTAAATTTATAATTATTTAATTAAACATTTTATTTTAAATTCAATTTAATTCAATTCGTTTCCTTTGTGTGTCGACTGTTGTAGCAAAATTGCTTACCAGGTGCCCAAGCGTCCTTATCGGGTTACTGGCTGTGGTTATCCCACTGGCCTGTCAGTGATGCTGGATCCCATGGTCGCCGATTATTATGGCACCTTCTTCAGTGGCTTTGGGTTTCGCCTGCTCATCCACGACGCCTACAACTATCCCGATGAGAACGCGGAGACCAAGATGGTCACATCCACGCGCGAGAGTTTCGTTCGCATCAATCCGGAATCGACGTATGCCACCCGGAGCATACGGCAAATGGATTTACGCTGGAGGAACTGCATGTTCGGCGCTGAACGAACCTTGGATGGCCTCAGACGCTACTCGTTCATCAACTGCATGTTCATGTGCCGAATGCAGATGACTCTGCGCCGCTGTGGCTGCCTGCCCACCTATCTGGCAGACAATGGCACCGCAAAGGTCTGCGGAATTCTCGACTTGAACTGCATGATCGAAAGCAAGCGTGAGTATGGAGTATGTCGTTGGGAAACAGACCTACAAATTTCGATTCTTTCGCATGAATTCCCAAAATATGCGTTAGTAACGAGTAAAAAGTCGACAGTGACAAAACTGATCGAAATTCATGGCAAGGAAATCTAATTCAATCGGTTTGAAATCAATTTGAAATCTGTTTTCTAACGAATTCGTCTTTTTCGATATGCGAAATTGTGTTGTCTGCTTAGTCTTAGAACTTTATTAGTTTAAATTGAAATATTGCATTTGATTTGTCATTTAATTTATTTATTACCTTTTAATAAGAATTGAATACCATGCACACAATCAATACTTGAATAATATTAAAACTTGCTACTCGTTTGTAGGTTTATTTTCTCGTGCTTTGGGCGATCTGGACTCACCGATATCCATAGTGCGGCACACGATCAGTTTTCCCTGTGACTGTCTACCCGACTGTCAGTCAAATCTTTATGCCTCAGAGAGCACCATTGGCAGACTGGATAAGAAAGTGATCAGCAAGTGAGAGCCTTGAGCATGAGTCCTCCAAATCGGACTTAACCCATTTCCATCTATAGTTCCAATCAAACAGATAGCATATTGGTGCATGTTTTCTACAGCGATTTGATGTCCACCAGATATCGCATGGAGATCTTTCAGAATTGGCTCTCCGCTCTGGGTGAGTTATTGCAATTCCCATGGAAATTAATTATTTGTTTGGTCTACTAATCGACAGCTTCATTTGGCGGCCTGCTGGGTCTCATTCTTGGCTTCAGCATTGTGACTGCCTTTGAGTTTGTCTACTTTCTAACATTTCGACCCATGTTTAACTACATCAATCGAGATCGAGACTAAGCAGCATCAATCCAATTTGCGATTCTTCCAATACTTGGGTATAATCATTAAATCTGAATATAAATAGACTAAACATAAGCTGGTTTATGAGATAGGTGGTCTCATCGCCTCTTGTTAAGCCTTGATATATTGAAAGTAATCCACCGGATTAAAAACTGTCATTATTAATATCAACGAATTATTACAGAAGGTAGATTGCGAATAAAACCCGAAACAACAAAAATGTGAACCACAAATCAATTCAAAAATATAATCACTCAGAAATTACATGATGGAATTTATTTAATCGAAGTAGCCCAATTTCTTGACCTCGCCAACCATGGCGATAATTGAGTCCAATACCTCCTCGCTGGCGGGCACGATCTGTTCCGCAGGCAGCTTGAAGCCGGTGAGGATGGAATTCGATTTGGGACGTAGCTCGTAGCAGAAGGACATGCGCACATCCTGAGTGCCATAGGCCCAATCAACACTGGCGCCAGCTGCCGGATAGATGGCATCATAGATATTTCCACCGGTGTACTTGGTACTGTAGCGCTTGGAGATAGCCGATATGGCTGCGTCGAAGACCTGCTCGAAGTCCTTGACGTTGTCAGGCAGATCACCAGTGTGTCCATAGGGATACAAGAGATACTGCGAGTAGGCGTGGAAGGAGACATACAGTTGGATCTTGCCCTTCAGCGAGGCAATGTAGTTGGACAGCGATCGGGTCTCAATCTCGGAGAAAGCCGACGGACCGGCATAAGTGTCCGAGCAAGCGCTGTTGCTGGCGCCCACCTCGTTCCAGTGGAAGTCCCAGTTGCGGTTAGGATCAGCGCCGAAGCAACTGCCATAAGGAGTACGAGTCTTGCGCCACATGCGATCCGTGGTGTGAGTGTAGACATAACCATCAGGATTGGCATTGGGAAAGACGTACCAGTTGTAGTTATCGGCCAACTCCATGATGGAGTCCACGTTGGAGGTCAGAAGTTGATTGATAATATAGGTGGCAGCAGCTGGAGCAATCCACTCGCGGGCGTGAATGCCAGCCTCGAGGAAGATGCCGGGCTTCTCGCTCTGGCTCTTGGAGATCTTCACACCCAGAATTGAACGTCCCTGATAGGTCTTGCCGCCCTCAATCAGGGTGACAACATGAGGGTACTTCTTAGCCAAACTCACCAACCATTGGTAGGTATCATCAAGTTCATAGTACTGCGCCCAGTTATAGTCCTCAACGGCGCGACCCTTGATGGCAACTTTTTCCTCGACCTCATCCATGGACTTCTGGAAATCCTTGGACTTCAACTCGTACTTGATCTCAGCCCTGCCCAGCACCTCTAGCAGATCAGGCACCTTGTGTGGGGCAACAACCATTTGCACATCAGCGCCAACAATGTGAACGCCGTCCAGGAATATGATGGAGTCACTAGATCCCTCCAGATCCTTGAGCACAGCTAGCTGGTCAACATTCTCCGCATTGGCCTTGTACATGCGATAGTTGTCGTAGCGAACACGCTCCGCCTGACTTAATCCAAACGTGGCCAAGAGGCCCAACAGGGCTAACAGCAGCGACTTGTTCAGCGACATGGTTGTCGTTGTTCTAAGTTAGACAATCTCTTAGATTGTCTTATATAGTCGATGGCTGTTGATGGTGAACGTGCTTGATAAGCGCCAAATCTTTTTGATAGCCAAATCTTATTTATAACCCTTCGGCTTAAAATGTCCATTCTTGGAAGCATAAATATTGGGGTTATCTGCATCTAAATCGTTATCAGAGCCACGATTGCTCAAGTATAAATCACCGCAAATACTTTAAGCATTAACAAAATGATTTTATGGACATTTTACTATACTTCTTGAGAACAAATACATAAAGCACTTGGGTTTAACTGTGTTTTATTGAATAACTCCCAGTCTGTAAACTAAATGATTAGGCTTATGGAGGCCCTTCCATATATATGTTTATTTTGTTCGCCGCAAAACATTTCAAGAACTAAATATTTGTATCCAAAATGACTGAAACATAGCATGATGGAATTATTAATTGTGGGCATAGAATCAAATCGTTACATTATAATTCATTTTTTTATTATTTATTATTATTTTTAGTTTTCAATAAAATTACTTTTTTATATGGTTGAATTGCGATGGTTTCTATAGGTTTATTTCATTGATTTAATATGTGTATATTTCCCCAGTATTCCTGAGATTGCTTTAGTTTTCTAAATGCATATTGAAGCTCATCAATCAACCGGCTGGTCATCATTCTCGGACAGCTCCTCAAGTGCTGTGACACATTTCAATTAGGCGTGTTGATTGATGAGCTGTGCCACAGGCAGCACTATAAAATGATTGGACGACTTTCATATCATTTAGTGGCACTCAGCACTATGGCCCAGCTATCTGAAGTGGAGGACTTCAGTTATCGGAGACTCTTTAAAGAATTTCTGCGTCACAGTTATATCAATGGATTACAACCATTGCTGCTCCACACGCCCGTGCGATATGCCAAGTGAGAAAGAAACAAGGCCCAATTCCCAACTAACCCAATTATTTATATATACGAGTATTGTTCTATTGACAGAGCGTTCTGGCTGGCGTTTCTTGCTGTGGTTGTTGTCTGGACACACATCGTTATCGTCAACCTGACAATCGAGTACATCGACCAGCCGACTGAAATTCGCATGGCACCCAATCTGGTGCATGTCTCCAACAGCCCATTTCCCGCCGTCGGCGTCTGCCCGTCAAATATGATCAGCAAGCGTTTAATGCAAGGCTATGCCTCCAAAATGTGAGTCGTTTATTTCTCAAATCTCTAATCGAAATAGCCCAATTTCTTGACCTCGCCAACCATGGCGGTAATTGAGTCCAATACCTCCTCGCTGGCGGGCACGATCTGGTTAGCAGGCAGCTTGAAGCCTGTAATGTAGGAGTTAGATGAGGGACGCAGCTCGTAGCAGAAGGACATGCGCACATCCTGAGTGCCATAGGCCCAATCAACACTGGCGCCAGCTGCCGGATAGATGGCATCATAGATATTTCCACCAGTGTACTTGGTATTGTAGCGCTTGGAGATAGCCGATATGGCTGCGACGAAGACCTGCTTGAAGTCCTTGACGTTGTCGGGCAAACTCTTGGTGTGGCCATAGGGATACAGGAGATACTGCGAGTAGGCATGGAAGGAGACATACAGTTGGATCTTGCCCTTCAGCGAGGCAATGTAGTTGGACAGCGATCGGGTCTCAATCTCGGAGAAGGCCGACGGACCGGCATAAGTGTCCGAGCAAGCGCTGTTGCTGGCGCCCACCTCGTTCCAGTGGAAGTCCCAGTTGCGGTTAGGATCAGCGCCGAAGCAACTGCCATAAGGAGTACGAGTCTTGCGCCACATGCGATCCGTGGTGTGAGTGTAGACATAACCATCAGGATTGGCATTGGGAAAGACGTACCAGTTGTAGTTATCGGCCAACTCCATGATGGAGTCCACGTTGGAGGTCAGAAGTTGATTGATAATATAGGTGGCAGCAGCTGGAGCAATCCACTCGCGGGCGTGAATGCCAGCCTCGAGGAAGATGCCGGGCTTCTCGCTCTGGCTCTTGGAGATCTTCACACCCAGAATTGAACGTCCCTGATAGGTCTTGCCGCCCTCAATCAGGGTGACAACTTGAGGGTACTTCATGGCCAGGTTTCTCATCCAGGTGTATGTGTCATCCAGTTCATAGTACTGCGCCCAGTTATAGTCCTCAACGGCGCGACCCTTGATGGCAACTTTTTCCTCGACCTCATCCAAGGACTTCTGGAAATCCTTGGACTTCAACTCGTACTTGATCTCAGCCCTGCCCAGCACCTCTAGCAGATCAGGCACCTTGTGTGGGGCAACAACCATTTGCACATCAGCGCCAACAATGTGAACGCCGTCCAGGAATATGATGGAGTCACTAGATCCCTCCAGATCCTTGAGCACAGCTAGCTGGCCAACATTCTCCGCATTGGCCTTGTACATGCGATAGTTGTCGTAGCGAACACGCTCCGCCTGACTTAATCCAAACGTGGCCAAGAGGCCCAACAGGGCTAACAGCAGCGACTTGTTCAGCGACATGGTTGTCGTTGTTCTAAATTAGAAGTCGTTGCTTGGTTCGCTTTTATAGGCTTGAGTTTGTTGACTTTGGAGGGTTTGCGATAGCCTTTGCTGATATGTCAATTGGGTAAATCTTATTTATGGCACAGCAAAAAAATCTTTGGTCATTATCTAGGTAATGCAGCTGCCAGCGATCGGTGTACAATTTAAAATGTAGCGTGAAAATAGCAAGTTTTGCAATCAAGATTGACACTCGCTTAAGTCATAAATAACTTAACCAAAAATAAAACTCCAAAGAGGTTTCACTTATTAGCCACACTTTCGAATGTGGCCAGCATCGGGAGGATGAGCGTGCAGCTTGAAGTTGGCTAGAGGGTATCTGGGAGTCGGGCACTCGCGATAGCTACTCTCAGGTTCTCAGCTTGCATGCTAATTTCATTGACAGCTATCTGCACCAGTCCATGCACCGCAATGGCAGCGACTACTCCTCGCAATTTGCGCCGACTGTGAACGATTTGGTTCGCCGCCTGCTGGTGCTGACCAAATTCTATCTGAATGCGTACGACGAGGCGCCGTTGGATGTCGCCGAATTGGGTCAACTTCACTGGCTGCTCAACAGCTACTACAATGGCAGCGGTTATTCGGTGCATGACATTGTGAGGAACCTGTCGCCAGACTGTGGCGACCTGGTCATCCGTGGGATCGTCTTTGGCGTGCCTGTGAACGCAAGTCAACTGTTTGTCAGGCGGACAACATCGTCGAGTGTGTGCTGCATATATAATTATCGCCGTCCCAGCTATTCTCAATATCCGTGAGTAAACACAGTTCGTCCAAAGGCCTCTTTTCAGTTCGCAAAAAACACAAAAGACGATAACGAAAAACTCCATATAAAAATAACAGTGTAAAACACTTTGAGTAGAATTGCAATCCACAAATTTTGGGAATTTCGGCAATCCTTCATTTCCCAAAAATTGTGAAAGAAAATAGATTATATTATTTTAAACGTCTCTAAAAAAGTGTTCTTATAAGGGCTTATATATTAATTAATTAATTCATATTTTGGCTCTCAGCAGAAAAGTGTTTTTTGCAACCTGAAAAGAGGGTTTTAATTGTTAAAATGAACTTTGCTTAATTTTTACGTTGCGCAGTTTACAGCGCGCCAAGCACAATGCTGAAATGAAGGCTATGCCGGAGGTTGTCTTCGAGTCGAATTCCATATTAAATGGCATACAGTTTGTGTTGCAGGATACAACGCAGGATGATCAGACCGAGAGCTATCTAAGCAATACGGCATTTCGGGTGAGTTGCAACGCTAAGCAGATGATCGATTTGTAATAAATTTTAAATAGATTGAATTCGATTTACTTCCCTTGAGTTTAACTTTTACTTTTTATTAACACAACTTTTAAGAATCCATGCGACAGAATCATGTTTGTCAAGCTGAAATTGCCATGTGTAGGTCTGTTTTCTAACGACATTGTCTAATGGAAATCATAAAAGGGGTATCATTGTCTCGACATGCGAAATTGTTTGTTCTAACAGCCGTCTGCGTATCGTGACATGATCCCGTTGCAACCTGTCTAGGCATACATATATGCGTATATGTATGTGTAACAGTCGAGAGTCAATGCATTTTGTATGTGGAGGCAATGACACCCTGTTTTAGATTTGCACCATGCATTTTACGGGCTATGATTACAAAACTGGCAAACAGTCAAACCACCCCACTTTGCCAGCTCGTACACAAAAAGACAAGGATAGAGTGTTGCTGTCATCTTCGCACAAATTGAAGGTTGATATACCGATATACAATATAGTTGCTTCTTTCGCATACATTCATAACTCATTAGACCCATTAGAAGAGGTGCATACCTGTTCCCACCCATGCATGCATGGTCATAAAAGGCTGGGTTTTCACCCGCGATGTTACCGCAGTGAAGTCAAGTGAAATAATGACCTGCGTTCGCTGGTCGACACGCGACACATTTGCGCCCAGATGCAAAGAAAAAACCTACTGCACGTTTTCCTTTCGATTTGACGCTTCTACGTATTGTCTGCTTAGTGATTTTACTTAATAATTTGAATAAAAGTGCTTTCACACAAAAATAGTACATCTTCTGGAGCGTTAGTCGATTGACAGCGCCGAAAACGAACAGCAGCGATTTCGATATCGATTATTGTACCAAAGTGTACCAATTGCATTTAACACAAATATAATTACATACATCTTCGAGATATTGTAATCGTTATTATTATACGAAATTGCAGTTAATTTACTACCAGTAAATATTACTTTTGCATCTTTGCAGCTGTTGATATTCCTAAAGGAGGATTATGCCACAGTGCAGTCCAATAATAATGGAGAAATACTCGTTGATCACAATACCATTGTGGAAGTGCCCATCCAGCCAAAATTCTTTGACTCCAGCGAGGCAGTGCGGGGCGTAACACCTCAAATACGTCGCTGCTACTTTCCCGAGGAAGGCAAGCGTCTGTTAAATCAGTGAGTGTTATTAACATAATCATGTTAAGTCAGTGGGTCTTATTGACTCCTTTTTAGTAACATAATCATAACTTTACTCCTTTTTGTTAACACAATCACTACTCTTTTGTAGATCGTATTATTCCTTGGACGAGTGCTTGTTGCTCTGTCGGATTGAAAGCATGGTGCAGCACTGCGGTTGCGCCTCCGCTCCCCTGACGGGCAGCTCCAATGTGGATGTCACCTACTGTTCGCTGCTCGATTTGCCCTGCCTGATTAAGTGGCGCAGCATTTGGTTCGGCTACAATGAGTATCCGTTTGTGGAGCCGGGCGATGAAAAGGATACCACCAGCATGGCGCAATGTGCCCATTGTCTGCCCACCTGCGATGGTGTCAACTTTGAGATCGCCAGCAACGCAGCTCCCCTACGAAATACCTACAATTCATCTGGCTATCTCCATGGTTTACTGTGCGTAATTGCCAATTATGTCTGATTCCAGTAATTTGCCAGCCTTTTGTTTTTCTTTTTAGCAAGGGCCTGAATAATGATCGCCCCTTGTCCATCATTAAGTTGTTCTACAAGCTACGCTTTGCACAGTCCACAAAAATGGACATGGTCGGCGACTGGGTTGTGTTGCTGAGTAAAGTCGTAGATTTTTGCTCATGCACATTTGAATTAACTTTAAGAAACTACTTCAATTTGAATTTACAAAAACTGCAGACTTATTTTCTCTCTCTCTATTTTCTCTATCTCACATTAATTGTATTTTATTCTAATCCTTACAGATCGCTTTGGCGGCATTCTGTCGCTGATGTATGGCTTCAGCATTATCAGTTATATAGAAATTCTGTACTATCTAACTGGCAAATGGTTTGTTTACTGCTACAGAGCCCTCAAGAATCCTAAGCAAACTCGAACCAAATCAGAATTGAACAATCCAGCCTTTGAGTGGACTGAGTAGGCAAAGGCAGCAAAAGAATGTGTCTCTATTATTAACTGAGAGTAACTTGTAACTTAAAGTAACTTGTATAACTTTCATTTAATAAATGATCATACGAGTATGTTTCCTCTCTGAGAAATTAATGTTTAATCTTAAAATGGTAACTGTTCTTCTTATATACAATTTTGGAATAAAAAAGCAAGAAATAAGGCACTTAAGTCTGCCGCGGAGCTAAATAAAATAACTTGAAACCGTCTGAGGTTACTTAAGAAAACACAAGCTATAAGACTGAAGAAAGGTCCCACTTTTGCAAACAGCACTTAAATTAAGCCAAAAGCAAAATGGATAAATAAGTTAATCGCTATTGTTACGAATAACACAGAGACACTCAAATACGCGCTCGAATTAATGACAGGCTATATCAAATGTCATAGGACAGAACAATTTATTATCTTATCAGCATTATTCGGCAACGCTGGACTCAGTCAGAAATATCCACAGCCAACAAGCATAGCCTAGGCTCTTGGGGAAAGACGTAAGACGCCCCCGTCAGCACATTCCATTAGAGGACCACCGTGGGACCAAAATGGGACAACCGATACCCAATAGGAAAACGGCTACAAAGCTAAAAAAAAATAAATAAAATAATAAAGCACTCAAATAAAACGATTAATCGATTGCAATGCACAACTCAAATTTAGCTTACAAAACTAACATAATGGCAAAGCTAGCTTTTTTTATAATTGAGTTGGTCCGATGCATAGGACTAAACCCATTATGGATGATCACCTTTAATAGCAAAATTGTATTTGATGAAATGCCGTTATTATGGGTCTTCCAACAGGACAAAGCAAGAGAGCTCGGAAATGGATTGACTACCATTTGCTTAGCCTGATTCTAGACTGGCCTCCACAGTCGTGATATTTAGGGTATCATTAAAAAAACCGTGTCTAATGCTCAGCCAAGGAATAGCAACAAGCTGCTATGGAGGTATCTTGGACGAGGATTCTCAATAAAATAATAACATTCCAGCAAATAATAATAACAATAATTATTAGCCCAGATAACACATCACTAACACATTTATAGAATCCTATTGGAATTGCTCCAAAATTGTTTCCAGAGATAAGCTTGTTATATTTTTGTGAAAACGCAACAAAACCCCAATTAAATTGGCTTATGAGAAAGAACAAATTCTACAAAAGGCAGATTTGGTTTATAGTGCCATATTTCCCTCGGCAATAAAATTTGAACAGATTTCTTCAAGTGTGAATGCTAAGCATAATGCACAGTATATATTTTCAATATGTTTCCACTCACACAAATTTCAACAATCGAATGAACTTGGCTGAACTTACAAACTGCAGTCATGCATAATCAATCACATATATATATATAAATGTATAATGCATGCCAGAAATGATGTTATAGAAGATCGATCGTTCCATGTTCAATACTAGTAATCGTCACCACGCGAGACGACCTCCTTGCAGGTGGGTCGCAGTATAATGGTATGCTCATACTGGGCCGTATAGCAGCCCTTGATGTCGCACAGTGGTGGATAGGCCTCGACAATGCCCTTGTCGCACAGATCCTTCAGTGCCATCTGGTATTTGGTGGCACCAGCACGATCCAGCCACCGCTTGCAAAACGCCAGAGTGCCAAAATGCTTGTTAATGGTGCCCAGGAGCTGCTTGGAAGACTGCAGACGCAGCGGCACATATGGTAAATCAAAGTTCTTCATATAATGCGAACAGTCCATGTCATCGTGCACCAGTCCGCGACCCGTCGACCCGAAAGTCTCAATCGCATAGAACTCATCCTCCTCCATGCGAGTCGATTCGCCGCCCTTAACAATTGGCACCGTTTTTCCAGCATGAATGCCTGCAAGAAATCCACACAGATTACTTAAGAGAAGAACATGAGACGACGAGGATCGTATTTTTATTCTTGATCAGCATCTGCTCCAGGCTAGTCCGCAGTTACAATCAAAATAATAGTAGTGCTACTTCAAATGCACATTTTCAATATTTTTATAATCCCTTCGATTCCTTGGATAATGATACTATTTTATACGTCTACCTATTCATTTTGTTGATCTTTTCTTTTGTTCATTTTTAGTGCTGGCGAAAATAGTTGAAATATTTACAATTGTTACTTTCTTGATTACTTAAAACCTTTCCACAAATACATACGAGTATCTAATTTTGTAGCGATAAAAAGCGGCAAGGCAAACATTGCAAGGCTAAAAATCGAGTCCTTTTGACTTGGACATTCCAGCTAATTATTATTTAAAGACTCATTTCATTTGTTAATAATTTTCTAGCTCTGCCATTTTTCAATGTTTATCTTTCTTTAGAATTTGATTGCTTTTTTTTCCCAATACGTTTTTCATAATTTTTAAACTACATTTATTTTTTGGCTATTTTTTTTAACTACTTCTATTCAATATGACTCTTATTATTGCATTATTCGGTTCTCAAACCGACTTCTACTAAGGAGTGAGAAAGGGTATTTAAACATTGGCAGACTGACGAAGTTAATGGGTAAATCGGTAAATGATTTGAAATTTGCTTACGGTACGGGCTAATGGAGTGTCCGTTCAGATTGCGTATAGCCTTGATCGGATATGTCTTGCCATCGAGTTCGATTTCGTAGGATTCCATCACTTCCTGAATAGCGGAGCCGACATCGCATAGACGCACATCGATGCCGGCCTCCTTGATGCCGGTGTTGGTCGCCTCCTTGACCGCTTGCAGCAGCTTATCGTACTTATTGTTGAATGTCAGCGTGAAGGCGCAATCGATGATCCGTCCCTTGATGTGAGTACCAAAATCAATCTTGCACACATCATCGTACTGCAGCACCGTGGTATCGCCCGCATTGGGCGTGTAATGGGCAGCGCAATGATTCAGCGAGCAGCCGGTGGGGAAGGCCAACCCGGCATCGAGTCCGTTCTCGCCGATGAGACGGCGAGCGGTGTTCTCCAGTTCCTCGCATATCTGTATCATGGTCATGCCGGGCTTAATGTACTTCTGCATATACTGACGTGTCTGGCGATGCGCCTCGGCAGCCTGGCGCAGCTCCATGTAGATGTCGTTGTTCATGCGATCGAGAGCGCGCTTCTCCTCGGACGCAAATCGATCCTTGGCAGTGCGATCATCCGGCAAATCCTTGGGCGTCGGATACTCCATTATCTGCCCCTCCGGATAGTTGCCATTGCTGAACAGGTCCGAAATGGGTATGGTGGGTGGATCTGTTTGACCGTTGCCGCCCTTTTTACCCTTGCTGTTGTAGTTCTTCTTCGGCTTGGCCGGCTGTGTTGGCGCCTTTTTCTCATCGGCATCGCCATTTGTCGCATCCGGTTCGCCACCCTCGGCGAGAGCTTTAGCTGCCGCCTCTGTTAACCATTGGAATTGCGCATGTGAAATATATTCATGCATGCATGTACATATGTATATACATATATATATGAAAAAGATGTGTATGTGTGTGAGATGCATGCAAAATGGACTCGGGTCACTTACCTTGTCGCAGCTTTTTGTTGTTCGGCTTTGGCTTTTTTTGTTTCTTTGCATCGTCGCCGGCTGGAGTTGGGGGTGTGTTTGCCACTTCGGCAGTGGCTGACTCAACGTTCAATGCTTCCATTGCAGACATATTTGTTCTACTTGCAAAAATTATTCAATTAATTTGCGGCTACCGAAAGCAATAATGACGATGAAATGCGAACACGAGGTTGGTGATGTTAATCAGACCCAAGAATACGATACATTGCACTTAACCATCGATAAATTATATCGTGCTAGTGAGTCAACTTTTAGGTGTATAATTTATCAACTGGCCAACTAAGTTAGATTTTTTTTAGCGTTAATGCCTTATATATAATGTTATTTAACTCATTCTCTGAAATTAAATTAATTTTGCAAAAATGTTCGCAATTAGGTATCATATCGATATATCGTTCACAATGGCAACAGTGTTGGGAAATTAACGACAGCTTGTTTTGAGCTGTTTGCCTGCAACAAAATGGATGAAATTCTGTTTCCCACGCAAAACTCTTTAAGCGACAACGATGATGGCGATTTAAAGTTCTTTAATACAGCCGCGAAAAGCCGCAAAGACAGTGAAACCTCCGACACGGCGGACAACAATGGCAATGAGACAGATGCCGACGGCAAGGAGAGCAAAACCGATGCCGACGCCGATGGCGACTCCGGCGAACCATCGCAGAAGAAACTAAAGACCAAAAAAGAGCTGGAAGAGGAGGAACGCGAACGCATGCAGTAAATACCCATACTCACACACACACACACACATATATATATATATACATATAACAATTGTGTTTGTTTCTTAGAGTGCTGGTGTCCAATTTTACAGAGGAGCAACTGGATCGCTATGAAATGTATCGCCGATCGGCGTTTCCTAAGGCGGCCGTAAAGCGACTGATGCAAACCATAACCGGGTGTTCCGTCTCACAGAATGTGGTCATCGCCATGTCCGGCATAGCCAAAGTGTTTGTCGGCGAGGTTGTCGAGGAGGGTAACTAGATAAAAGTTTCAAATGTTATCAATTACATTAGATTATGTTAAATGTGCACTTTGTGTTGCAGCCCTGGACGTGATGGAGGCACAGGGTGAATCGGGCGCACTGCTGCCCAAGTTTATCAGGGAAGCTGTGCGTCGACTGCGCAGCAAAGGACGCATGCCAATCGGACGCTTCCAGCAGCCCTATTTTCGACTTAATTAAGCCATAGATTAGTTAGTTAGTTATTAAACAATTATGGAATATACAAAAGCGTCTTTATTATTATCATTATAGTTATAGTTATTATTAGTATGCTTAATGAATAGCAGCCTAAGGAAACTAAATCGAATTCTATTTGCGGGCCTCGGCCTGCATGGTCTGCAGCACGATGTGCGGCACCAGATGCGACGAGGCATAGTTGAGAGGCACGGTGGCCAGCGGTGCACTGCCATCGGATGGAAAGTTAAGTTCCTGCGCCATCGGCATGTCCCGATCGATCACATCCTGGGCGATCAGCGTTTTCGTCTCTTCGTATTCCATGCCCGCCTCCGGCTTGGCGCCCATCAACAGCTTGCCCCGCTGCACGCCCATATATTGGGTGGCCTTCGCATTCAGCGGCAGCTGGCCGCACGTATCCGCGTGCACCTTGCGATGCGCCTGCAGATTGGAGATGCATGTGAATCGCTTGCCACAGTTGTTGCACAGGAAACGCTTGATGCCCGTGTGCACGGTCATGTGCGTAAGCAAGCTCTCGCGATATGGATACTCCTTGGGACACAGCTGCAGGAGGAGTAGGAGAAATAGAGAGTTCAAAGAGTTGGATAGAAGTGATAAGGAAGCAACACTCACATGGCACTTGTACGGCTTGTAGTCGGTGTGGCGCGTCTTTAGATGCGACTTGTACTGGGCCTTCACCTTGAACGTTTTGCCGCACTTGTCGCACTGATAGGGTGTCTCCGACTGGTGCAGCAGCATGTGCGTCTTGAGGATGCCAGCTGTCGACAACCGCTTGTTGCACACCTTGCACTCGTACAGCGGCATCCGGCCGCACTCGGAGCGCACATGATCCGAGAGCGAAGTGCGTCCGGTGAACTTTTTGCCGCATTTATCGCAGATGAGATTACGTGGCAGATTGCGCGGCTCCTTGCGCGCATGATAGTTCTTCTCGTGATTCTTGAGGCTGTCGTGGCCGGTCATATACTTGTCGCACTTCTCGCAGTACAGCAGCTCCTTGTGCAGCTCGTGCGCATGCTGAGTGGCCAGCTCCTTGCTGGCAAAGAACAGATTGCAGTAGCACGGGCACTTGAACGTCAGACTGCCATCCTGGCCGTGCACCTTCATGTGCGTCTCCAGTCGCTTCTCGACCAAATAGATTTTGCTGCATATCTTGCACTTGAACACCTCGTCGTCCAGCTTGGCATGCGCATCGACATCCTTGAACAGCTCTTTGATGGCCAGCTCGCTGAGCTTGTGATCGTCTCGCAGATGCTTCTCGTACGGTTTGCGGATGTGATAGATTTTGACGCAGTGCGGACACTTCCACGACTTTTCCATTTTACTCAGCATTTTGAGGCGCTCCTTGAGCTCCTTTTTGGTTATCTTTGCCACACGTCGAGGTCCCGCTCCCGCTGTCGTTGTCCCCGCATTCGGCATCTCGCCACGTTTGCGATATTTGCGCTTTACGCTCGATTTTGTCAGGGGGCGTTGTCGTGGCGCCCTAGCAATGAATTCCTCATCGTCGTCATCATTATCATTGTCGTCGTCATCTTCGTCCGTTTCGCGTAGCGCCAGCACATCCTCCTCCATGTGCTCGGTGCCGTTGTGCTTGAGCATTGGCACTGCCGCAATCTCATCGAGAATACCGCTGCCGGTGGCATGCTCCACCTTCAGATTCTCGAAGGGCTTGAGGCCCTCGTCCTGGTTGAGCAGCACATCGAGCAGCTTGTCCTTCTCGCTGCTGTAGATGTCCAGACCGCTGCCCTCTTCCTTGACAAACAGACTCGCGTCCTGGTACTCAAAGTCTGGATCGATCGCCTCCTGCTTAACGGTCGCCGGCGTTGGCAGCTTGAAACGCGCTGCATCCGGCTCATCATCGCTGTTGTTCGGTTCAAAGTCTGGGTATTCCTCGGCCGAATCGCTCAGCTCCTGGCTGTTGATTTCCTGCTTTAGCACCGGTGCCGCAGTCACTTTCAGTCTGCTCGCCAGCGGCACATCATCATCGTCGCTATCCTCGGCGACGACTTGGGCTTTCCTTGGCCTGCCCCGTTTCTTCTTCACCACATCCTTTGGCGGCTCTGTCGGCGCGCTTACTGCAATAACAATTATTGATATTAAAATAAAGATAACAAATAAAATTTAAACGAATTAACATGATCCTGTAATGTTAGCCATTAAAATTAGCAGCATAACATTGGCATAACATAGCTGATTAACATAAAGCGAGAAAGACGTACAGCGTTTGCGATATTTGTGAGACTCCGGGCGACCACAGGTGTCTGGACGTCTGCGCTGATGCTTGTTCAGGCTGGAGATGCAGGAGAAGCGCATGGCGCAGCATTTGCATTCAACTGGCAGCGAGCTGGCGTGCTCGGAACGATGTTTCAGGCTGCTCTCGCGATCCGCAAAACACTTGCCGCAAATCTGTGAAATATAACAGAAATATATAAAATGTTAACTAGCCAAGGAGAGCCTGGAATGGTGGCAAGACGCACCTCACACTTGAATGGTTTGTCGCTGACAGGCGCTGGCGGCTGGAGATCAACATCGAATTTGCTATCCTGATGCTGTTCCTCGATGTGGGCATCGTGCTCCTCGAGGCTGCTGAATATGACATCGCCACTGACGCACAAACGGCAAACAAAAGCGCTGTGAGTCTCCTTGATGTGCTGCTTCAGTTCCTCCTCGTGGCAGTAGTGGGCATCACAGTAGCGGCACTGAAAGCCGCCCGGCGGCTCATGTTTCTTTACATGCTTCACGTAGCCGGCCAGCGAGACAAGCGCCTTGTTGCAGACGGGACAGTGAAGCTTCGGCACGCCATCCGTTGTTATTTCCACCAGCATTTTTTGCGTTGCTGCAAAGCAAAGTTTACATTTAAAATTTTTTTAGATGAATTTGTGGCTTGCTTGCATTTTCGATGCAGCAGCATTCGCAGCGATGCAGCCCTGGTTTAGTTAATTGTGAATGCAAACAGGAAGGAGAAGGGGGCACAGCTCGGCGGCTTAGACATAAATATAAAATAGTTTTGCACCATTACTTACCCATTTTATATGTGGAATATTATTGTGCGTTCGCTACATATGCATAGGTCTTGTGCGCCAATTAATAATATTGCAATTAATGTGAACGAATTGTTTTTGAGGAATTAAAGCGCACCGATTTGTTGTTGTGCAGCAGCACTGTGAAAAAATTGAACTACTTGGATTTACACTCAGAGAATACACATTAGTGATGAGCGATTTGCACATACCGATTACTCGTCACTACTTGACAGCAAGTCACAGTTTCGATATTTCTGAAAAATTTTACAAAACATACTTTAATATGTATTTGCAAATAACAAATAAATGTTGAAATAAGAAGAACAGTTTTTTATTTTTTTTTTTAATTATTTTTCATATTTTCTGTTACCAAAATGGGGAAAAGTGTTATTATCAGGCAAGCTGTCCATTAACGATGGGACTATTGTTAGCTCCTGTTAACTGCAGCGGTTCAGATTTCTGTTAACTAAAGGAGTTTCTGTGAACCAACTATCGATAGTCAACTATCGTTTTGATTCTGTTAATTAAAACATTAGTTGTGTTGTAGTTTTTAAAAAAATGTATTTACTCAGTAGTTTTTAATATTATATTATTGCTATAGAAGCATTTCACAAACCTTTTGCAGCTTACCAAATATATCACGCAAACGCTTATTATTTACACGTATTAATATTAAGAGTACCTCTCTTGGATTTGGCTAAGTTCTGTTGCATTTCTGGGATTGTCTATGCTGCCACAATAAAACTAATTAGAAAGTAATGCCCATGTTGTGTTCTATGTCATAACTGTGCATTTTATCAATTATTCTGTTATTTATCACTTCTTTCACATTGACAGACCACAAGAAGTCATAATGGTTCCAGTCCTTGTATGGTATGCGATAGAGATCGGCGCATGGCAGCAATGTGGCCAAATACTCCACATCCTCCACAGCCGACATATAATCGTTGTCGCTGTAGTACATATTCACACAGCTCATTATATTGCGCACATTGTACGACGGCGGCGTCGCCTGTTGATATATTATCTCATTCTGCTCCCTGCCATGATCGTACTGTCGAAAGTCGCCCGAGTTGTATAGCTGCATATAGTGAATGATTTGTGTGGTTGAAGCACCCGCCGGATGTGTCTCACAAACGTCCGTTAGCAGAGTCTGAAAAGAGTTAGAAATTTTCAAAGTGTCAGTTACTTTTTAAATAGCTGATTTCTCTCTCGACTACCGAATATATATTATAACGTTGAATATAAAAATATGTTGTACAATGTGAATTTGTTTGATACTATTTTAATATTTAATATTAAATATTAAATTTATATTAGCTATATTTTATTTATTCTAACGACATTAAATATATACGAGTATTTAATTAAAATAAGTAATTAAGTATGTCCGCTTTGTCTTTTACATAGCTAGCACATTTCATACAATTACTTACATGATTGAGATGCCTGGTGCCCCAGCCTCCAATAAAATCGAGCAATCCGGAGCAGAGGAACTTGAGCATGGAGCCCTCGGAGCAGACATGCTCGCACATAAACTTCTGTATGCTGGTAATGGGCAGCATCTCCATGTTGCCAATCACCCAGCTGAGGAACGAAGGTGAGCCGAGCAGCACGCTGCCCAGCTTGGAGAGAATGAAGCCGTGACTGCGCATATAGGCAATGGGTGCCAGCAGATGCACCGAACGCACCTTCTCATTGTACCAGGGCAGCGAGGACATCAGCACAAAGTAGGTGGTGGTGCCCTGCGAGTGGGCCACAAAGTGTAGCGAACTGGAGTTGCTCTCGGCCAGGGCATAGTCCAGCATCGCAGCCAAATCGTAGACGCCAATCTCGTGCCAGCTAAACTTCCAGAAGTCCGACTGATCCGGATGGATGTGCTTGTGCTGGCGGGAGTATGTATTACCCCTGGCATTGCCCAGCCACACATCGTAGCCGGCATCGGCAAACATGTACGCCAGCGATGTATCCGGCCCATTGATGATCCAATCATCCGAGGAGCACACGATGCCATGCTGCAGGAATACGACGGGCTTCTTTTGCATGGTCTCATTCAGATGCTGTCGCTTCGGGGAGGCGGGAATGCGATAGATGGTGAGTATATAGTCATCTGATGTGTGCACCGTGTGCTCCTCCACAGGGTATTGGTGGTTTGTAATGAGACTGGCCTGCAGATAAAAACATTTTTAATTAGTGCATCGCATGTCAAATTTTATCATGATTAAAAAATTCTTTTTCTTTTTCTATATGCGAGCAAGAAGATTTGATCTATTTTGCATTTACAAACAAATACCCAAACTGCTACAACAATAATATCATTTCTTGATGAATTCTATAACTAATGAAATTTTATCTTCATAATAAACTTTAATATTAATTGAAGTATTGCATTTTGTCTATTATTGAATTAAATTTATTTTTTACGTATTGCAAAGTCCTGTGTTGACTGACATTAGTTAATAAACAAATAAATACAAATAATTATTAATCAACATCCAAGTTCATTCATGTGCTGCCTCTGTCTAAAAACTTATAAATTATAAAAAGTTAACAGATAAAGATAACAGACATCTTTTTTTTTATTATTTTATAACAAAGTCTATACGTAGTATAGTACTAAATATCAAAGTCCAAAGTGTAGTACTTAATATCAAAGTCCAAGTGGGTTCACTGTTTTTAAAATTTTTTAACTACCCAAAGATATTCCCAGGTGTGCATTCTCTGGAAATGGTTTTAAGTCTTTTTCGCAAAATCAAAAAAAAAAACAAACAAGTAAATCTACTTTGTTATTGTTTGCGAACGCTTTCTCTCTCCCTCTCACGCACTTTTGTGCTCTGTGCTCAGAGAATGGCATTGCAAAGGCGTGCAGCTGAAAGCTTAACGAAACACTTCGTTAAGAACCGAACGCAGCACCCACCAGCAGCGAATACAAAGTCCAAGCACAAGCATCGCGTCATCGGTCAAACTTTACCAGCAAAACTAGCAGCGACGCGACGCGTGCCATTCATTTGAGGTGGAGGCGTGGCAAAAGTTCTACACACGCACGCAAAGCTTTTCCAGCTGAGCTGGTATCGTGGGGGCGACGGAGAAGGAGATACCGAGGGAGAGAGAGTGAGGTTGACTATCGCACTTGCCGTAGTTACAGTTAATGTTGTATTTTCATTGTTTAGTGTGACTCGTACTTCAACTCCGTTATCAGAGCGCACTACTATTGGGCACGATCGGCTGATATGCATATACTGTTGTTGTAATTAATGTTGATCGTGTGATCGCAGCTGATACATATATATATATGTATATGTATATAAAGCATATGTAGCCCCCAACAAATAAGCACACACACGGACACACACATAGAGAGTTGGATTTAGCCACTCACAAAATACATGTGCAGATTTAATAATCATCTTCCATTGAAATATATTTATTTTTTGCTTATCAAGAATTGTGTGTACGGAAGCAGTTAGTAGCGGCAACATAATATAACTGAACAGTGGAGTCGTTAATAGTTATTATTTGCTATGCAAGAAATTAAAAAATGCATCATTTTATCAAAGCGATTTCTATGAATTTATCTTCTTTTATTTTTGGAAGGAAAAGTTCAAGAGCAGAAAATATATAAAATAATCTGTTCTGTTTTGACAAATGAGAATATTATTATCAAGTCCTTGAATGCGATGCTCATTTGTTAACCATGCTTATATCGGGGAATTGTGCCATTCGAGTAATCACTGTGCCTTTAAGTTGGGCTATTATAATTTGTTATTGTTTTTATTTGACGCGCGTGTTTTTCTAGAGCTTTCACCATGTGAATTGGCACAACCTTGAAAACACTATCAGCCCCACATAATTTAAAGAGGGTTGTCTATGCGTATATGCTATACCTGATATTGGGGCATAAATCATAAACTTATGGGCTGATATCAACTGAGCAAAGTAGCAAGTTTTCCCAGTTTTCCTATCCATAATTGAATATAGTTTTGCTTACCTAACTACAATAATTGCTCATCATTTAATGATTACAGTTTATTATTTATTATCACTGAAGCGTTAAACATATTTAACGATAACAATCTTTTGTCATAATCAGCTTCTTCAATGCAATTCAATATTTCTCCCGATTTAATCGATTTTCTCTTTGTTATTTGCCAAGTGCAGCTATATAAAAAAAATTTTACGATTGTTATATTTAACTTTTGGAGAACTTCCACTTTTTATTAGTATACATTCGATCCAAAGTTCACTATTCCGGTGAGTAAGTAGCTAATATCTTATCGTGACAGTTATATATATATATATTTTTCTCTTTTATCAATTCCCAACTGTCTGACACATGTTAAGCTTTCTTTGAGAATCAGATGTTTCTGATTTTTGAATAGAATAAGTAATAAGTAATAAGAATATTACACAATTTGAGGAAATGTTTAAATGAGCAACAAGGGAATAAGTTAATTATTTAAACTGCTAGCAAACATATGTTAATTAGTGTGAAAGATATTTTTTTAACTCATTTTCTTTATCGATTTTCCTCATTACATGATTCGCATCTTACTCAAGCATAGACTAAAAATATAAATTAATTTTTATGAAACAATACAACGGCAACACGTATGAAATAAATACTTTTAAATTAAATAGATATTACCCCACTGGCCATTTATATTGGCAATCTGTTGTTGTTGGTTAACTGTTAACTGGTAACTGGTAACTGGTAACAGGCAACTGGTAACTGACTTACCGTCACTTTATGGCCATCCACGGGTTCGATGTGTCCGCTTAGTAATTGCAACAGCAGCAGCGCCAATAAAAACATTTGCCACATTTTGTTGCTGTTGTTTGTTGCTCGCGTTTTTGCCATGGTTTTTGGCTGTTGCATTTTTATGCAAGTATTTTGTAATCGCCGGGCTTGGTATTTTCTACCAGCGTCCCGCATCCACAGACGGCTGACCCACTTGCAGCCAAACGTTGAAAGTGTTGCAAGCCCTGCGTGTGGCCAGTGCCACGCGACCAGCCTAAATAAAAAAACATTAACCACACATATATAATTTATAGCTGTATGCGAGAAATAGTTATTAAAAATTATAACTAGTTTTGTTTTTAAGTGTTTTTTTTATTTAGTTTTCGTTTTTGTTTTGTTTGTTTGTTGCGACGATTTCACTTACACTTTTCACAGTGGTTTCAATTACTTTGCGCGCTGATAACTTTTGTCTTGTAACAGTTGTTGTTGTAAATATGTATATATTTATATAAATGTGGATTTTAATCAGCAATACGTTGTTGCACTTCCAGCGATCTTTATTCCTTATTGATTTGCTTTGTTATTAATGGGGTGCCATTATAATAATTGAGCCTATTTATATATGCCTTGGCTTGCTTTCTGTTTGAGGGCCTGTTTTATTGTAATTCTAATTATTTCATTACTCAAGGGCATGCCTTATCCTTGTGTGTTTGTGTGTGTATGCGTGTGTGGCGATTAACTTCAGGAAATTTGCACTCATCCAAAAATATTAAGCCCGGCAACTGATTAGAATTTATGCGACGCCAATGCACAGCCTGAACATATTTTAAGTTGTTAAAATATTATGTGATATGGTGTAATAATCAGGAACCCGAGTTATAGTTATTAAGTTTTATGAATACTTTAATCACGTAACAAAATGACCTCAAAGTTAATTTGGCCAATATTAGAAAAATAAATAAATAATGAATTTCCGTATATTAAGTAATTTACTGATTGTGGGTGATGTCTTTCTACACTTTAAATTAGGTTAGTAGGCGAGACTAGCAAAAACAACCTAATTAAAAATATTTGTTATCAGTCACCTGATATATAGTATAGATAGTATAGTCTTTGTCGTCACATTCTGCTTGCTGGGCAAATTTCTTTATTTAAGTTGAATGAGCTTTGTAGTGAATTAAAAGATTATGAATGTCATCAAATTGCGTTTAGAAAACCAAGTGTAATATTAAGTATGCGACATGTATACAATTTAACTCTGACCTCTGACTTTATAATGTCCATTAATGGGAAAATGGCACACATTTTTGTATTCATTTAGATGAGTCAAATTTGTGAGCAACTACTTAATAAAGCGATTGAAATTTAAGTAGTTGCTGAAGACTGTAAGTTGAAATTGTCTATTATATATGTACGATATATAAATATTATAATTTGTGAATTTCTTGCTAAAAATCTGGCATGTGTTGTAATAAAGAAATCAAATATTTGAGGATGATCTCTGACATTATTATAAATATCTTAATATGATCGATACTTGAAGATCAACGATTGAGCCATAAAGGAAACCGAATTTTTATGCCCAAGAATTTCTTGCCAAAAATCAGACATTTGTCGAGCATAAATCAAATATTTCAGGCTGATTTATTTGACAGTTAAAAAGTGATTTAGCATTTAGCCAACAACTGTGCGAAGATTTCACTTTGACGCGATCGTGATGAAGTAATTCGGACTTGAGCCATCAGCTTATATGGAAAGTTCAATTGTTGTTGTTGGAGATGTTTGCTTTTGACTCATGGATTACACATTGTTCAATTGACGCGATTTCATATTGATTCAATTAGCTAATTGCTGATCCTGCGATGATCTTTCCCACGCATGCTATAATTTTGCCAGTGAGGTAAGCGTTTGCCAATAAGCGATCGACAACAACAACGACAACAACAACAAAAAATCAATCAATCGATATGAATGTGTATGTGTGTGTGTGTGTGTGTGGTTGTGTGTGGGCTTTGTACAAGTTGTACTGGTTCCCACAACAATTTCCATGTGGCACTTGTTGCTTTTGCTGACAGCAGAGACGTTTGAATGAAATTTGGACACTCACTTTGAAAATGGAAATCAATACAGTTTTTCACGAATTTGAATTTATTTATAGATCGTTGCTGCTTGCCGTGTGTTGTCAGCGCGTTAAATTCCAAACTAAAACTAGCTTAGACGAGCGTCAGTTGCTCTGCCCACAGCGCGAAAGCTCGCCAGTTGCAAAAAAAGCTTTCTTGGAAATGCCGGCGATCGTCTGCGCAAAAAGCTTTGGCGCCTGACGGAATCTTTGGTCGAACAGCTGTTACTGTCTGTCGCATCTCTCTCTTGGCGCCTGCTTGTGTTCTAGAACTTTGTTTGTAAACAATTACTTAATGCCGCATTTTTCAACGCGGCAATGACCCAACACAGCGTGAGCTTTTTTCTTCTTCTGCTTTTGCTTTTGCGCTGCGAATCTTTGCAGAAAACGTAGGCAGAGCTAACGGGTCAAGTTCAAGCGAACCGGTTTTCCCTTTCTTCTTTATGCTTCTTCAAGTTTCATTTGGCGCCCACTCGATTCGATCAAAATATCTTTGCACTGCGTTCGAAAGCTCAAACCGTGAAATGAGTTTGTAACAACAGCGTTTTGCGAGTCTCAAGGTCAATATGCGTAATTCATAAGATTTGTTTTTGGGCATACAATTATCATCAAATGTCGTTAAAGTAATAATCAGCATGCTTGCGACTTAAGTGTTTTCAACAATAAGCGTTCACTGAACTGTAGATTCTCAGAGGCTTAGCATTAGTATTCAGATTTACAAAATATGAGCAACACACATTCAACACTTCATATGCCATTTTAAACACTTTTATGTGACAGAAGTACAGCGACAGAAAAATTAAAGTTAAATTAACTAATTGCTTGTATATCAAGGATGAAAATGTTTATCAAAATTAAGTGCCCCTTTTTGAAAGCAATTTTTCGTTTAGTTTTTTTTTAATGTTATCTCGTTTTACATATATCGCTAGAGTTGTTATCAGATATTTCTTAATAATGTTTACTGTATATCTTACCACTATAAATTAGCCTTCTAAGTTAACTCCCTTAGACATGCACATTGCGCAAATGTTGTGTCAAATTTTGTAAATCGCTTTACTGCATTCAACCTTAAAATTCAAATAAACAACAATATTAACAACAAGTGAGAAGGTTAGGCAAGTCGCTAAGCACATCTAGACGTTGGTATACCCTGTAAACTGTGCAGTTTTAGACTAGTTTTCTTGGACTTGTTCAGAAGATAGAGAGAGAGATTAAGAGAAAGAATGAAAGAAAGAGAGGGAGAGGAGAGAGAGAGAGAGAGAGAGAGAGAGACAGAGAGCGATAAAGATTAAAATCTTTCTCATCATTTATAATTAACAATATTGTTGGTCATATATTTATGCAAATAGTTTACGAATGACTTATTACTTTTCTAGGGTATTTTAAAGAGTTATTTAGATATTTTTTGGGAATTCAACTTTTTTTTATTATATTTTATATATACAAAATAAACTTAAGTTTTTGCTGTGTGCTGCTACAAATAGTATAGATGTACCCGCAGTGTGTAGCTATTTACAGGGTATTCGAAAATGAGCCTGCAATGCACAGCACTTTGTGTTAGTCACGCAATAATACAAAAAATTCGTTGCCCGTTGCGTTGTTGCACTTTTATTTACTATGAAAATTTGCATTACTTTTAGTTGCAACACGTGGCACGATTGCAACAGCAACAGCAACAGTTGCTGAATTTGGGGCATTAAATTGCGTTTATGAAACAATGCAAACTGCTGAAATTGTGATCCTGGCGCCGCAAAGCTTGCTGCAAGGACAGCATTTTGTGGGGCCTTTGTGCTGAAAATAGACGCGCTGATAGACAATTAAAAATGTTGCACACACAAGCTATCAATAGTTTTTGACTTGACTGGGCACGCAGGGGCAGCCTGGGGCACTGAATGACAAAAAAAAGAAATCGCCTTAAAAGCAAAGGCAAGCCACCCCCGCCCTGCCCACACTCCTCCTGTAAGTCAAAGCACTTTGTGCAAATTGTCAACGTTGTGCGGCTGTCCTTCTACGCAACTGCAACAGCAGCAGCAGCAGCAGCAACATCAGCAACAACCTCGGCAACAACAATGTGGCAACAAAGGCTTCAGGTTATTGCATGCATTTTAATTAGTAGACAAGCCAAGTGGGTTGCCGCTGTGGCAACTACTCACAAACATATGCATGCAACATATCTAAAGAACAAGATGCAGCCGCAAATGCACGGGTTGCCACAACAGTTTAGAGTAATTCATTCTGGACAATGCTAAATTAAATACTCACGACTCATTTTCAATCTGATGATCGCATTATCGATATCGATAAATATCGATATATATTATTATATTACTATTGGCCTGCTACAAATCCTATTTAATATATATGTTTAACTTCAAATAATATGCTCAATTGTGTGGGCTAGTTTGAGTTGAGTTCGACATGAAAAATTGATGAAAAGCGCCAAATCATTTGGATAGATGAAAAACGATGCGTGTGAAACTAGAAAACAAGACAATGACATATGAACCGAAGCGAGCCCCCCTTCAAAACGTGTCCAATTCGAAAGGCAAACAGGCAAACTGGCAAAACGGCCAAATTGACACCAGAGTGTGGAAAGGGTGTGCGGAAGCGAGATTGTGGGAGTGAGAGACAGAGAGAGACAGAGAGAGAGATAGAGAGATAGAGAGAGGAGGAGAGTAGCGTGTTCTAGTCCTTTTCCTTTTCCTCTTTAATCTATCATTCTACCCTCGCGGTTAGCAGTTACCTTGCCCCACAGGCGTCCCTGTTGCCTAGTAGGCGCTCATTCGACCCATTGCCGCCACGTTCTGTGCTAGTTTCTTGTATTTATTTTTAAATTGTTTCGCACACACATAAACAAACCCACATTTGTACACAATCACGCACACACACACGCACACGCACACATAGCAGCAGGAGCAGCTTACATCCTCCACATATAGGAGGCCAACGCGGCGTATGCGCCATGTGACTTGAGCTTGTGCGTGCGTATGTCTGTGTGTGTGAGTGTGTGTGTGAGTGTGCGTGTGTGTGCTTTAGAGATGAACATTGCTTATTAGTCACGGGGTCACAACTGCGCCGATCTTAAGTTCAATTTATTTATATAAAGAAAAGGTCTTCAGGAATACAGATTTAAAATTCATATAAAATAAAAAGTGAATATTTATATTTTTTGTGTTTTGTCTTTCCTTTGACACTTATTTTTCTAAATGCTTAGCTAAAGTGACTATTACTAAATCAATATTTTCGAGCATCCTTTTGAGATAATTGCTCCTTATGATCGGAATTTTGGCTTCCTCAGCCTTTCAATCACCTACAAGCACCGTCCCAAAAAACTAACGTCCTGTTTAGATTTTTTTTTAATATATATTTATAATTTATAAGTGGGATAGGACTCGTCAACATTACGGAGTCCTTATTAACGTTACATCCACACTGCAGTCGAATCATTTATTTAATTTCATTATTTATCACTCAAATTAAATAATCATTATTCCCATCTTCAAGCACTCACTTCGAGAAATTAAATGATTTTTGATTTATTTTCTTGATATTAGTATATTGTTTGCTGCTTATTAAATTACATGCAACTAAATATAATAAAGTTTAAATTCATAATTTCTACTTACATTCCTGATTGTCCGCCATTTTCATATTGTAGTCCTTCAAATTTTAAAGGCAAACTTGGACTGAAAACCTCCTTCAAAGGCTGCACTTCGTTCAAGTTTTCAATTGTTTTATACTATTATATGATTAAATGTTATATTCCTAAGGTAAGCTTATCCAGAGTGAGAACTCTAAGTCAATTCCTTATTTCTATGCATATTACTTGCCCAGATCGTTTTCCAGTCGAGCTCTCTAAATGACACTCGGCTTGCCTTGGAGTCTGGTGCCGCTGCCCCGCTTAATTGCCGCTTTTATCTTGCTTTCCCATGCACCAAAATGTTTCGGGTTTTATTACTTCACTTGTCCGCGCTTCATTCCCCGCTGCTAGCAGTTAACTTCATTCTTTTTGCGAACTTTAAATATCGTGACTGTGACCATTACGCTCGACAGGCAGTCACAGTCGCAGAGGATATTGCTCAGCACTAGGGTGTGTGTGTGTGTGGGTGTGTGTGTATTGGTGCGGTATATAACAGCAAAAGCAACAACAACAACAATAACAAAATCTGTGTAACGTGCATCTGTCAAGCAGCCCAACGACCCCCTCTCCCCGCGCTTGTGACTGTGTGTCAGCCTCAGTGTGTATGTGTGTATATGTGTGTGTGTGTGTGTGTGTGTGTGTATGTAAATGTCCTTGAGTGCCTGACGGATGACATTCATAAACGTCACTTCAATTACCTCCACGCGCCAACGCCACCAATGCTGCCACCAACGACGCCGCCGCCGCCAACGATGTCGCCACAAAAAAAAAAATAAAATAAATTCTGAAAAGTCAGTCAGCCAAAGTTAAAGAATTTTCCTTCTTTTTTTTAGGTTTGGTTTTGGGCTTTGGGTTTTTTCGTTTTCGTTTTTGTTTATTTTTTATTTATTTCGGTCGCTTTTATGTTTTATTTTTATCAATGGCAACTATTGGCGCATTTTTACACACAAATTATGCCTAACGATTGCGGAATCTTTTAAATGGGAAATATTTCAAACGTTGCAAAATTTGTTGCAAGTATCTATTTTTTTATTTACTCAGGTTTGCTACTAATAAGCTTGCAGAATTTAATTCTTTCCAAGTGCATTTTCATGGCATACTTGTTTTGGGGTTGAATGAAATATTTAAGATGCTTATTTTATTTTTATATTTTATATATATTAAAATTTATAAGTTGTAATTAATACAAAGGTTATAAAATAAATTAAATTGAATTAAAACTTGTTTATTATACAAAATAGACATTTTCCAGGGTATGTTGTTTTTAAATATTGCTTTTTATAATACTTCTATTATTACAGTAGTATTTAATGATTTTTGTATGTTTTATATAAATGACGTAGTTGGAAAACGGACCACAATTTTATTTTGTTTTAATATAATATAAATTTTTAGTAAACTCCATATTTAAGCTAGTTAGGAACACATCTAAATCAATTGGAAAGGCATATGAAAATCAATTCTTGTTTAATTTTTCTCATAGTTTTCACAATTTTGCCTTTTTTATTTTTATTTTTATTTCTATTTGTTTTTTGTTTTCCACAAATTAAGCACATTGATTTTTACTCGACATCATCAAAAAGGCGGCCGCTCTGTGAACATTTGCCACACACACATACAATGTACATATATTATATATATATATATATATATATATATGTGTGTGGAAGCAGGAGGGGGGGGGGGGGTGTGGTTTGTTGCCTTCACTTACACTTGTCCTTACAAATTTGTCCTTTTTCTCAAATGTGAAAAGACGCATAATGTCCTTTTACTTGTTTCTCTGCTCTGCGCTGCTTCTTCTCATTGCTCTCATTGCTTTCTTACATTTTATTTTTATTTTTGTTTCTCTTTTGCTGCTGCTGTTGTCAACATTTCGCTGCTGTCGCTGTCACGTTACACGCCCACCCACCCACCCAACCATCCACCCAACACTACCACCGCCGTTCGCCCACATTTGCTACTTGTAAATTATTTGCATTAGTAGCCACTTGTGCTTTTGTGTGTGCAACTGTGCGTGTGTGCGTGCTCGTATGTGTGTGTGTGTGTGTGTGTGCGCGCTTAGTGGCGCTTGGTCTGCCCTCAGGCAAACTGGCAAAACCTGCCCAAGTTTTCTGCTAACAGAGATCCCAAAACGACCCCCTGCCCACCTCCAGGTCCCTTCAAGGCCTCTAGTCCTTGCCCACTGTTTGACAGCCCCTAGATTTCTCTTGCTTGCGTGTGTGTTTGCTTGCGTGTGTGTATGTGTATGTGTGTGTGTGTGTATGTGTGTGTGTGTGTGTATGTGTATGCACATTGAAATTTCCACTTTTCCCAGCCTCTGTTTCCATACCCTGTGAAAGAAACAAATGCACAGAAAGTGTGGCATTTATTCAAGAAGCCGAATTTATAAATAATCCTCTGATTCTATTCGAAATTAGCAGAGATACAGTCATAAAATGATGGATGAAATTAGTTATACATATATATATATATATCCCTATAATCTGTCATTTAAATAATCTGCTGCATCCATCCTTTATTGATTTGGTGAATTTCTTTAATATTTGAAATATGTTTCTTGCTGCTATATAAATTTACATATTTGATCTTTACTCATTATAATTTCATTTGAAACATATTTAGCAACATAAATTTATTCTAATTTTTTTTATATTTATATTATTATTCTTATTTTTGTTTATTACTTGTAATTCTTCTTTTATTTTTTCAGAATTTCATTTTTGACTCACAAACTACAACAACTAGTGGGTTATAGGATATCAGTTGCGTCTATCAGGCACAACTGCAACACTCTTTTGTTTGCTGGTTTAAGGCTGCACTTAAATTAACTGATTGCAACATTCTATTCAGCTTTTTATGCGCTGTTGTGTTTTGTGTGTGTGTTTTTTGTGTATTTTTTTTGGGTTTTAGCCTTTTTCTTGCCACATTTCGTTGCGGGCACCTCATGGGAGTTACATTTTAAGTGGCTAGTAAATGCGGTTTCTACTCTCTCCCTCTATCACACGCTCTATCTCTCTGTCTCACTTTCTTTCTCACGTACTTTTCTTGTACACCCTTATTGAGGGTATTATACATTTTGTGGGGATGCTTATATATATTGATGAGATATATTTATTTTCAGATATAGATCTAAATATATTTTTTTTTCATTTTAGAAAGGAAAACTCAAAAATATATTGATATATATATATATATTTTTTTAATATTCTTATTCTTAGAGAAAATCTTTTTTAAAATTCGGAAAATAGCAATGAAGTATCCACTATCTGCTGCTATATTATTATATCGCTTTAGGGGTCGAATAGGAATCCACATAAAATCGTTATTTGTTCCGATTAAGTTATATGAATATATAAACTATATGAAGGTGTGAAATCTTAAAATACCAATTTTTAATAATTAAATAAGTAACAAAAACGTAAATACAGTTCAATGTACAAATATAGACAACAACAAACTGGATATATATATCTAATTATATATATATAATTATAATTTATATTAAATTTAAGAAAAATAGCAATGAAAATTTTTTAAATTTCGAGATTTATTTTCCTTGACATTCTGAATATTCATATTCAATAGCAAACAATCGAAGGGGTTTTTCCAATTTCTAATAAGGGTATATAATCCTTGGTGTGGCTTGGTTAATCGTTCCTTCTTGTTTCTCTTTTGTGCATTCATTCGTTGTTATTTGTTTGGTTTTTTGTGTAGTTTGGCGTTGTTATTTGTGCGAAAGTTTTTATGCAAGCGCTGGTTGCGTGCGTCAAACGCGGCGTATGCGCAATGTGGCACTGTAACCAAATGCGTGTATTAAGCCAAATGCATTAAACATGGCAACAGGGCCCAGACACTGGCTAATCGCGTACGAGAGAGGGAGTAAAATTGAGAGAGAGAGAGAGGGGGGGAAAGTGGCTTCGGTTACTGTATAATTTTGTGGAATTGTTTGCTCAAAGGCAAGGATTTAAGTATGTGGCTCAAGTGTCTGTTAATTATGGGCATGTGTGTATGTATGTATACATGTATGTTCCAAACACACCCACACACAGACGGTAGACATGCTGTAAAGTTGATAAGCCGTATGCGGCTAACTGTGCTGATAAACTGTCTTGTCGAGCTGTGGACTTTGATTTTACCAGCCGAGAGATATGCAAATTGAAATGATCTGGCTAAGTGTGTGTATATAGATAAATATATACTCGTATATGGCGAAGTGACAGACAAAACGCATAATTTAGCAAACTACAACTGAGTAAAGGAATAGGGAATAATAAGCATGTGAAAAGTCTCGATTGTTTTTGCATAATATTTAAAGAAATAAGCAATAGAGTTTTAGTGTGAATGAGCTCGACTACGAGATACCCTGAGCTGTTAAATCCGCCTCCTCCTCCTTCTCCTTACTGATAGTAATGAGATCTAATAATTTTGTACAAGGTATTACCTTTGAAATTGTGCCTTTTATTGATGTTGGAAAGTGATATGTGTCGATATTCGCGAATCGTGGCAGTTATCGATAAAATTAATTATATTCCAAATCGAGTCGGTTGTTGATGCTGATCAAGAATATATATACTATATGGGGTCACAGATGCTTTCTTCAGCCTTACACAAAACCATTACAACCTTTTTAACAATTATTAATGGATTCAGGATCTAAAAAGAAATTGGGCAAGTCTTATTTTTGTGCATCTTTGCAGATGGTAGGAAATAATATTTAGTATATTCTTTCTTTTATATTTTATAAGGACAATTGTGTGCACTTCTATCTCTTTTAAATGTTTTTGGTACACTATTTATGTTATTTAATATTTTTGTCCGAATATTCGTCCTCAGAATGATCTCATTGCATATTCATGTTAAGTCTATGTTAATTACAACTGCTATCAATCTCTAATATCGATAACATGAAGCGCGAAATGCAACCGTGTATGTTATATTGCATTGTGTTATTTGCTCAATGCTATAAATACTCTGGTTAATCCAACAGCGAAGCATTTTCGTTGAGCCTCTTAAACTTATACATAGATTTAATCGATTGCATTTCCATTATAATTATAGATATTTAAATATAATGGTATACTTGGTAATCTGATAGTAATTAGTAAAATGCTGGGAAGCTGTTCGCATGGAGGCCAAAACCATCAAAGCCTAATTACAGGACATTGTAACGGAACGGAAGCCCAAAGGCAGAGTTAACCCAACAATTGCCATATCTAAAAATAAGATTTAGTATTTCTTTTCTGGTTGATGGGTTGGCGTTGGGATTGCGCTCGGGGTTCAGCCAAAATAGGAAGTTCAACCAACCAGGCCGGTTGGTTGCTGTGCTGCTGAACTGGCCTCGTATCCGGCACAGCTTGTGCTCACTCCTCACACACTCCCCCAATCCCCCTTCATTTCCTAGCAGCGATTTATCAAAGTTCATTGAAATTGTGCGGCTGCCTCGAGTCGAAAAAAAAATGTTTTTGTCCTTGGGTCTGTTTGAGGGGTGTGAGAATGTGGAGGCGTTGTGGCGTTCGAGGTGGGGGTGTCCTTGCCACGCTGACGACGTCATTCATTAAAATTTTCGCCAAAGCTAGTAAGTTGGCGTATTAAACAGCATTGAGCTGTCAGCCGTATTACAATCCAAACAAAGTGCCATAAAAGCCAGTCTCAGTCGGAGTGCAAAACTTTCTTTGGCTGATTTATGATATGGGAATATGCCATAGTCTGATGCCACATATATACCGCATCCTTGCAACAACTGAAAAGTCAATACGCCACATTTGATTAATAATCATATTATATGCTTTATTAAGCATCAAGACAAAACAGTCTCGCCTCTCTCTTCACTCTCACGTATCCCCTCTCCCAACACCATTCCACCCATCAAATTTATCTCTGCCGATTGTATAGCCTCCACTAATGATTCTAGCGCTTTGTTCACATGTGGCAAAATTAATTTAGATTAATTAACGTGAATATATTGCTACAGAAAATTGAGTGATCTATTACTTAAGTGCAATCGAGACTGAGATGAACTATTTGCAAATGAAAAACAAATAAACATATAAAAATATAGCTGTTGTATGCAAAGTATACATAGCATTCAGCAAATAACACAATGCAATCTATCATACTGGAAATCGATAACTAGATATCGATAGCAACATGATCATTCTCAGCGTGGATAATAATAAATATTTTAGCAAATTGATCGAAATCAATATTTGTTGTATTTATTACATATAATGATGAATATAGGCGGTATTCAAACACATCTTAAAGCAAATTGACCTCTGAGTAGTTTATTAAATAGAAAATAACAAACAATTGTCTTTTGTGCATTTCGGCTGTAGGCCATTTTGGCAGCGCTGGAAAACAGCCGTCTACAGTTTCCGTTTTTCCTCTCTCGTCTCGTGTCTCGTCTTTCATCTATTGTTATATAACTCTTTTGTTTGTCCACAGTTGACTTGAGCCATTTGTTTAGCTGCCAGTGCCTTTTATAAATATCTTTAGCTTCTGACAAGTGCAGACAGCGCGGTGTCCCATGTCCAGTGCTTTGTGCCCCAACCAAGAATGTCGTCTCAAACAACCCTGCTTCCGTCCTCCCCCTCGGTCGCTCTGGCTCTGTGCGTCTGCCCACAAATTATAATTACAAATGATATATTTTGGCGTTTTTATTATGAGACTGTGCATAAAATAAATGATCTAAATGCCTATTAGAGCTCACTTCTATGACAAACGTGCAAAACTTTGCCCCGCTTTGCTGCTCTTCAATTTCTTATTTTTGTTTTTTTTTTTGTCCACTTTTTCCACTCGCTTACCCTACACAGCACTTGGACATGCTGAGTTTCCAGTGCAGCAGATGTTAATAATTATGTTAAGCATAGAAAATCATGGAAACAAACTTACACACCTACTGCACATATTAGATATGTATATGTATGTGGTATATGCTTTCCACTATTGAAAAGTTTCTGTGTGTTGTCTGTTTGAAATGGTAGCAGGTAAATTTTAAATACAAATAAATATTTTTAATATTCAGAGTCAAATTCAATATTTATCATTTAGAAATTGTTATATTATGTAATAATGATATAATTTTTAATATATTGAATATATTTAAAATTGTTTACTTTTTCATCTTCTAATACTAAATTGTAGATTTAACTGAAGAGACAAAATTTGAAAGTGTATACGCAATTCGATGCATGTTTATGTTTATGCTTAAATTCTTCTCCTTTTCTTATTTCTATAAATATTTGAAATGGCGAACTGGGGCTATCAATGGGCTGCTGGGAATGGTCCGTGGGGCGGGGGCTGAAACGGGAATTGAGATTGGGACTGAGGGATAGACGACTGGAGGGGAATAGAGGGGGGAGGAGGGGCCGGGGGCTGCTGGGTCGCATTGTTGTGCGTAGAAATATGTAAGCTATGCGGCGTACCGAACCGGGCATAATCAAAATACAATTGTGCGAGGATGTGCGTGTATTGGCGTGTGTATTGCCGTGTGTGTGTACTGCTGTATTGCTGTAGTGGTGTGTGTGTGACTGTAAGTGTTGTAACGCGTGCACACCATTTTTTTTATTTTTTTTTTGACTGCTCCTGCTGTAAACTCTACCTGTGCCAAGCCGACGCTCTCCGCTCTCAGTTGCCATAAACTGGAAGACCAAAAGTCAGAGCACAAAATTCAGCCAGAGAGCGACCCAGAGAGAGAGAGAGAGAGGGCGCGTGGGAGCTGAAGCAAGCAGTTTTTTTTTGCTTGTGTGTATGTGCGATTAAAGCATGCAAAATGAAAGAATAATAAATTAATTAATTATAAATTGGCACAGCAGCGTGAAACAACATAGCACTTGGATAGCGTGAGAATGAGAGTGCGGGTGCCAGCAATGTGACCAGTTTTTTTTTGTTTTGGAAATTACTCACATCCTGTGCGACCTGCGACTGGAAAGAACAGTCGGTTTGCACAGCTCGTGTGAACGCGAGTCGGGATCGTTCGGTTTCCATTGGCTTCGTGACTCGTCGCTGCTGCTTGCTGCTGGCTGGTTGCTCGTTGCTGGCACAGGAGCCAAAACGTTTTCGTGCGCTGCGCTGACAACATCCACGCAGGACCAAAAAGCGGACGGTGCGTTTCACAAGCTTTGTGTGTTGTTGCATGTATGTGTGTGTGTGATTGTGTGTGCAAAAATTTGTAATCGTGTGTGTGTTTTTGTGTGTGCGTGTGAGGTGTTGAAAATTGATTGCACTTAAAAACTACAGCAAGACAAAAACGTAAAATGAAAGCAGCAAGCAAAACGCAAAACCAAATGGAAATTTGAAGGAAAAGCCAAATTTTATATAATCAAGCAATAAAAATGACACAGCAAGCTCCTATATATGTGTGTGTGTTTGTGTGTGTGTGTTGAGCAGAAATGTTAATATCATTGTAACAACTGTGTGAGTGTATGTGTGTGTGTTAGTGTGTGTTAGTGTGCGTGCATACATTCTCGTGCCTTGAGGCCTTTCATAAAGAGGTCAAAACGTTGCTTTCGTTTTTCTACGTTTTTGCAGTGTGCAAAAGTGTGTTTTTTGGTTGGTTGTTGTTTGCTGGGCAGCACAGAAAATTTAACAGTCGGCCCAAAAAATTGGTAGCCAGCCCCGCCTTAAAGTGTTTGCTGAGTATGTGCGTGTGTGTTTGAGTGTGTGTGTGTGCGCGTAGTAACGGAGTAAATGATATAATAACTGTAAAAACTTGAACATAAAACCCAGCTTTAACTCTGATTGCGAGCGGAATGAGAAACAAATTCAGTTACATACTTTTAGGTGACCAAATAAATGTTAAACCGAATGCTGTTAAGATAACATTTTACAATACTGACAAGGCTGACACGAGCTTAATAACGTCATTTGTTTGTTGAGTAATGCTACGTAAAATGCCTCTAAAGAACAATTGTTTTCAAATGAGTGTCACAAAACGTGGTTGAAAATAATACGAAATGTAAAAGAAAACCGAAAATTAAAGAAAATTACGCAGCTAAAATCCAAAATGTTGGAAAACAATAAATAATATCTTAGTGATAAGTTGCAAATGAATTCATTAATAATATTGATTTGTTGAAAATCTCATTTTACATCAAATATTTATTTTGAAATTCAAATCTTCCGATATCTTTAGGACAATTTAATAATACTTTTCACAATATTCAAAAGTGTTCTTGAAAATCTAGCTATACATATACATATATATACTGAAAATACATATATTAACCTTTCCAAAGCAAATTTCTAAAACACATTTATAATATTTTGTTTTCTATTCCATTTCCATTCTAAACACATTTTACAAATATTACAATTGATAAAATCTGACTCCAATCTGAAGTAGTGAATGCGCTAAAAAGCATGCTACGAAATTCGAAATTGGTTGGAAGGCACTGCAAACATTCTAAGTTAAATAAACAATTCGAAATCATACACTATGCTGTTCACATAAATAGAATCATCAGAACGTTTGTCTTCAATTGCTAGCATTTTACAGACTGGGCAACTTTAATCAATTTAATGTGCAATTATGTAAAGGCGCCAAGTGTGCGAGGCGCCCAAAAATGTTACGCAATTTTCAGCTGAAATTTTACGCAGCTCCAGAGAATCAAATACCATAATTAATAATAATGCTCCCACAGAGTCGAAATTCCTGGCCAAGCTCTGTGACCTATGTCTAAAAATACTAACAAAAAACTCCCTCAAGGAAAAAAAAACACAAAAATAACAGTAAAAAGTGCGAGGCTCAAGCACACAAACACAAACACAATCAGACAAATATACAAGGGAGGGGGGAGAGGGCGGAAGGGGAAGGGGAATAGGACATTAGTGGCAGCTACTCAAAGCATAACAATGAACGTAACCGCACATCGAGCCCAAAGACAGCCACAAGCAGCTACATAAAAAAATGAAGCAATGAGCAAAAAAGAGAACGAGCGAGAACAGCAGATAAAGAGTGGGTGTGTGTGTGTGTGTGTTACCTACTAAGCTAAATGAAAGTAAAAATTGTAAGCGTAAGCTAAAACAACAAACACAACAACAACAGTAGCAGAAAACGAAAGCAATAACAGAAACGTGAGCAGCGATAAGAATGCTGAGATAAGCAGCAGAGCGTAAGCATGGAAATAATAAAGAGAGCGCAAGCGATACTGAGAGTAACCGTTAAATTGGACAGCAAGTGTGTATGTGTGTGTGCGTGTAAGGAGAACGAGCGCCTTAGACTAAAGCTAGACTTTACAACACATTTTTCTAACTATTTGTTTTTTTTTGCGTATGCTCTCTCTCTCTCTATCTCTCTGTCTACATTACAGATTTAACAGCTCGTGCAAGTTGTAAAGTAAATGTAAATGCGAAAATGTAAACAAAAGCAACGCACGCGCAGCAGCAACAACAACAACAACAGCAGCAGCAAGAACAACAACAGCAGCAATCCAACATCAAAATATCGACTATAAATGCTCTCTGCCATAAACTGGATCTGACTGCCTTCCAGCTGGGGACCGACCATAACGCTCGACGTCGTCGTCGCCGCCGTCGTTGTTGTATCCTTTCCAGTGGGCCTGCAGCACACGGCCAGTGTTTCTGGCAGCGACACAACAACGTCAGCAGTGCTCTGCTGCTAGTCGTGCTGTCGTCCGCGCTACACTGGCAAAACTCAGGGAAATTTTCCGCACACACAAGAAAAAAAAAACACTCACATACAACTACACACACACATACACACACAGATACTAAGCATATACCGTTGCTTTCCGTTTGCCAAAAACCGAAAATAAAAAAATACATAACTTCACATGGCGCAACGTTTACGTAGTAGAAATGCTGCGGCCAGAGTCAACGTCAGCAGTAGCAGCAGCAGCAGCAGCAACCGAAGCAGTCGCAGCAGCAGCAGCAGCAACAACAACAACACGCTGCTTTTCTAGTGTGGTGTTGTGTTAATTGTTATTTATGTATTAGTAGTGTATATAAATTTTGTGTGATATTGCAACAACAATGAGCAAAAGTTGTGCAAATGCATCAGCATAGCAGCCAATAAGAAAGAGAGAACCACAGCGAGCGAGCGCGCAAAGAGAGAGAGAGAGAGAGAGGGAGAAAGAGAGATAGAGAACTTTTTCTATGCAAGAAAGTTTCAGCTGAAAGCACAAACAAAAACAACGACATCAAACGGTTTTTGCAATAACAGCAGCAGCAGCAGCAACAACAACAAGAGCAACCGCAGCAACACTGTAACAGTAACAACATTTTAACGGGTCCAATGTTGCAGCGAACAACATGCAGCAAACAACAATGGCAGCAAATAGAACAGCAACAGCAACACCAACAACACCAAGAACAGCAGCAGCGGCAACAGCAGCAGCAGCAGCAACAACAACAACAACAAGAGCTAGCTAAAGCTAGAAGCAACAACAGCAGCAGCAGCAGCAGCAGCCGAAACAACAACAACATTAGCAACATGCGCTTTAGCAACATGGGCTTTAGCAACATGCTGCCAGCCAGCAACAGCACAACAACAACGATAGATTTCAATAGTCGCCGGCGACGCGGACGTCTACGAAGCGCGCACAAATGTTGCCAACTAGTGCCAGCAACAAACGCAAGTGTTGCTAATACACAAAAACCAACAAAACAAAAACAACAACAACTACAACAACAACCACAACAAACAAATAAACACCATGCAATGCTTTTGTTATCAATAATGTGCGATTGTGTAAATATTTTAAAACGCTTAGTATTATTAACATTAAATGCAACAACAGCAACAACAACAACAAAAATAACAACTAAAACAAAATATAATAATAAACAAAAATTCAACACGCCCACTGTGTGGGGCGGTGGGCGTGGCCAGTCACTTTACTGCATGCTGCCGCTGCTGCTGCTGCTCTGCCTGCTGCTCCTCTGCAGCGCGGAGGCCCACAAGCCCAAAAGCGTTAAGCAGCATCAGCAGCAGCAGCAACAACAACAACAACAACACGAGCCGGTGCACACCAACGATGTCACGTTCAATAATATGGGGGGCGTGGCTGGTGTGCCGCCCACTTATCAAGTGAAATCATCGCCAACATCGAACGAGGACGAAGCCGAAATCCTCTATCAGTCAGCCGAAATGTTCGGCGAGGAGGAGGACGAGGAGCAGGAGCAGGGCCGACTGGAGGGGACGGGCGGACAGCTGAATGCGAATACGGTGCACGACGAGGATAATGCCGCCAATCAGCGCAATATCAATGGTAAGTGCACATCTCACACCCCTCTTAACTCAGCTCATCTCATCTCATCTCAACTCAACTCATCATTCTCAAGTCAGCCATTCTACAGCTGTGAGTGAGATATACTTATGTATATATATATATATATATATATATATATATATACAGCTATGTATACTGTACAGTGGTCGATAAAAGTTTGAGACGCTCCCATTTTGCTAAACAATTTTCATTAGTTTCGAATTTCATGAATTCCATCCACATGTGTCCAAAATTGGCATTTTGTTCGATCGATTTAACATTTTCCAAGGTTTTTGTGCTAACTTTTGAAGAAAATGTATCTGGTTAGCCAATTCGGCGAACATTTTTAAATTGATTTAATTTATTAATTTTTTCTTATTATTAATTTGTATTTATCCTTCACAGTTTGAGAAAATAATACGTTTTAAATATAATAATTAAAAGTAACGTTTTGTTAACGCTTGTAGCGGATATTATATTTTTATTATGACAATGGAGGAGACGTCTCTCAATTTATAAAGTATATTTATGTATACGAGTATATATATATATCAACTTAAACAGCACTTAACCATATCAGTCAGTCCGATTTTTTTGGTGCCTACCTGAGCATTAACGTGTAAAACTTATTAGATAACTATTGTAAATTAACGATAGCTTAAGGTTAAAGTTTTGGGATTGTTTATTGTTTGTATATCTATTTTTATAATAAAATCGAAGACAAATCACAATGGGATTCGAAATGGTAAAAAACATATTTATTTAGTTGTGCCATATTTAATATCCAATACAGCCAGAAGTGAGACAGAAAATATATAAATAAAATTAGTTCAACATTTACAAAAGTAGAATAAAAAATTTGAAACTAAGATCTAAAAGAATAATAACCGAATAACCATTGAAATCAGTGACGGTTCTTAATTCTTACATGCTTACCACTGTAAACACACCCATAAACACCCACACACACACACCCATAGACGCAGTGTTACGCACAACAAACACGACTTATGCGTGATTTGGCCTTTTGGCTGCGACTATGACTAATGGCATTTGTATTTAAATGAGGCAAGGAGAGCGAGGCAGGCTCCTAGGAGTAAGGGCCAGAGGGTAGGGGGCGTATAAGTGATTTATGCGACAGGCGATGTACAATTCAATTGAGTGGGTGGGGTTTGCTGACATTGAGGATTTCTCTCTTAGCGCGTAAATTGAATTCGACTTGCATAGCTCAGAGTCACAGACACATTGTGGAATGCGTATGAGTGATATTTCTTGTTGCTGCTAATAAGAAGTGAAATCGAGCAAGAGAATTTCATTTATTAGGCGGCATTTGAATCCAAAATGCAAAATACGCACACGCATCTTCAAATATTTACGAGATGGATGTAGATATATATATATACTCATATATATTTAAGAGTCTTTTCAAGTTCCTCACTTGCGTTAGCTGTAAAGACGGTATTTAGTTTATTAAAATTGTTAGGTAACAAAAAAACGTGATTTGACTTTTTAAACCAACTCTTTGATATTCGAACTTTCTATTGTTGTTTTAAAAAAAAATTGAGTTGATTTTACAAATAGCAATCAAGAATTTAATTTCATATAAAAAGAATGAGCTCGAAAAATATAAATATATAAAAACAGATATTCAAAAGTGTTGCAGATTCAAATGCAAGGCAGAATATCGACACATATTTATGTGTATTTTATTCATCATTATATACCTTTGTCACTGATAGTAATTGGATCAATTTGAGATCTTGATGAAATTTGTGGAAATGTTTAATAAAATGTCAAAGTACATTGGAGGGGCTAGCTTTTAAATTGATCGGAAATCGATATTAATCGAGAAAATTAAGTAAAATTGAAGGCGCGCAGTTAACAAGAACTTATATAACAAATTTGCTCTTTGAAACCAACATGTGCATTCAGAGAGGACAGACGAATAGAGGCACATGGCTATATCGATTCGGCTGCTGATCCTTATCAAGAATGTATACATTTACTTTATGTTTCCTTCTGCGCTCTGTAACAAACATTCGCACAAAACCATTTGAACCTTTTTACCCATTTTTAATGGAAATTATGGGAAAGTTTTGCTAACTTTTCTCATAGCCAAGTTGTACTGTGGAAAATGTGTAAATAAAATATGTGAGCATTAATTAGAATAAATAATTTATGGTTAGAAAGTAGCCCCAGTTAAAAGCAAAACAAAATAGCTATTTTATTTTTAGAAAACAGAATGCCTTTATATATTTGCATTTAAGCGTTTCTTTCGTTTCTTCAATGGGGCGTATGCGTTATATTTAATGTGGCAAACAATCCCATTAACTCGCACATAAATTACGTATACGCAATGTTTGGCAACATAAATAATTGACGCAGCTTGAACAGCTGCTAAAACACCTCCACACACATAATATATAATATATATAATATTTTTATATATTTATATATATATATTTTCATCAAATTGTGAGCCACTCTTTGTGCATTTGTGCATTTTGACACGGCTTGGGGCCCAAGTCAAATCGGTGGGAACCTCGTTGTTCACCTTTGTGTTGGGCAACTGCTACTGTTTCCATTTGGGAAGGCCAAAAACAACAGACACTTTTTGGCCAACAACAATTAAACCCGTCGTGGCACAATGTTTGCCTAGGCATACGAAGGGACCCCGGAGCCATTTCTCATTTTAATGACTCAACTGAGCTGTCTCTCCAGTCACACCTCTCACCCTCTGCCTTCCCCTAGCGCCCAACTGTTTCTTTTTAACTGTCTGCCTGCTGCACACACACAAACACACACACACACTGAAGCGCCAAAGTAGCCAACAACAAAGGAGTGGGCCCAAAACAAGCACAACTCGCTACAAATTTCTTGGAGTTAACTCGACTACGCAATGCTCATTTTTAGTAATAAAACCAATTTGTAAAAATATTCTTTAACTAATCCATTTTATTTTTTTTTATGATAAATTTGTATTTATTTATTTAATGTCGGCATTAAAAACAAGAAAATAACATTTAAAAGAACATTTTATTTGGTAATATATTTTAATAATAATATTTATTTTTATATTTAATTTAATTTTCCCTCTTGCTGCAAATTGCCACAAATTGCTTGAGCACTCTGACTATTAATTTTAATGTGCACTTATCATCATTATTTTTTGCAACTAAATATGCCTAAATGCCTCGTTAAGCTCCCTTGTGGGCCCAAGCAGCGGAAGAGGGTAGCGCAAACCAAACATATGCACACACACACACACACACACTCACACACACACAGCTACACAAAAATACACACATGAAACTACAACGAAAATATTGTGTTGTGTACTTTGGGGCGCAAATTGCAGTTGAGCTGCAAACCGCAAAACGACAGCAAAACAACAGCAAAACGAAAGCAAATCAGAACACAGACAGAAAGAACAACAACAACAACAAACACAAGAAGAAGAAGAGGAAGAACAACAACAACAAGAAAATCAAGGACTAGTTGTAGTCTGTAAATCAAGCTTTAAAATTAACGCAGATTGCCGGAACAAGCGACGCTACGAGCAATTAACATGAAACCAGACCCAGCACAACACAGAAACCAAGCACAAAATGTCCCAAAAAGGAGTACACGAAATGAGCGAACATAACTTGGCTCACCCACACACACACACACACACACCCACGCAGACACACACACGTGCAAAAAGAGTGCACACATATATAGTTACATAAACAGGGTGTCAAATCGGAAACGCATGTTTACCAATTATAATTCAGAATCCGAAAAATAAATATCAAAATTAAACAATTTTCTGTATATTTGTCATTGATTAGGATGTTGATCCTGATCAAGAATATATATATATATATATAAATATGTATACTTACACATTTTTAATGGTTATTTTAAGCCGAGCTCTTTAAGAAACCCAGCGAGCTATATGTGATATATTTATCCGATGTTGATCAGCGGAACGTTCGCACTTATTTTACTCAACGTAAAAATTAAGCTACTAATACGAATCCTTAATGGAATTTATCGGTATGTATATTTATCGGTTTGGCAACCCAAAATTCGTTTGGGTTTGACACCCTGTGTACAGATATAACAGATATATACAGTGCTGGCCATATAATTGAGTGCATAATCCTTGATTGAGTTGAATTTACTTTTTATTTTTACAATTAATTTAAATTGAAAGCAACAATATTTGCTGTGCACTTTTTAAATGATTTCATAAACTCCAATCAGTTTAAGTGAAGCACTTAACTTTTGGCTCATAAAATATTTGTACGCATTTATTTGAGCAGCACTGTATACACATCTGTCATGTGTACAGTGCTATACATATGTATACGTACATGTGCATACATATATAGAAATAAATGTGCATTGGTCTGTTCACAACGGCCCTTGTTGAAAATGCTTTTGTGTGTGTGTGTCTGCTGTGTGTGTGTCTGCTGTGTGTGTGTGTGTGTTTGGCATTTCCTTGCTTTTGGCTTTTCTATTTTGCCATCGACCCAAATTGCGCTCGCTGCTAACGTGACTGTTAACGACGTTTCTCGTGGGTGGCACAAAAAAAAGAAGGAAGAAGCAGCAGCAGCAGCAGCTCAAACCTACTGCAAAAGACCTCGACCCAAACGGCAGGCGGTCAACAAAAAAGAAAATACCCGAAAAAAGCTTAGCATAAGTATTTAAAAGGCTGCAAAAAAATGGGATAGAATAATGATTGAGCTGCTAATGTGGAAATGTGGAAAGCCAACCGAAAAGATGGCAACGAAAACGTAAATCGATAAATCAAAATGCCTGCAACAAAAATGCCTGACTAAACACGGCTAGCAAGGGCGAGCAAGTTGCATGATAAAAGCCATGCCACATTCAACCGGAAGGGAATGTGTTTGTCTGTGTGTGTGTGTGTTGAAAGTCGATTTGTGGCACTGAGCACAGATGACAGCATTTGGCCGACTTTTAATTATTGACATTCGAGATGTGTTTTTGACATAAATTTGGAATCATATTCAAATAAAATCAAATCTAGTATTAATCTACAGTTGAAAGTAGTTAGCTTAGCATGACTTGAGGTGAAGAATGTGTAGCTTTATTTTCGTCCTTTTTAAATAAAATACTTAAGATTTCTGATATCATAAATTATGACATATTATTAATCATATTAAAGTAACTAAAATCGAATATGCTGGAGTTGTAACATTCTCATTTTGAGGACACCAATTGTGCCAGTGTGGCCATATGCTTAGTCAGAGTTGCCAGCGTATGAGGATGTGTGTGACTAAATTGGCCATTAACATTTTTATATGCACCCATTTCGCATTTCAAATTAAATTTCCATTTAAACTTGCTGACTGCCAAGTGAATCAGCAGGAGTTGCAAATTTCGAACTGCACAACCCTAAAAACGGCAGCTGTTACACATGATGATTCATTATATCATCATCATCATCATCATTTTCATCAGCTTTATCATCATCATCTGTATGTCTTTCTCTTTCGCACACTCTTGAAGGTTTTATTTGAGACCCGGAGGCACCTGTTTTTTCTGTATCTGCGTGATTCATTTAATTCGTTCGACTAAAACTGGTTATTAAAGACGAATATAATCGAAACGCAATCTAAATGCAAACTCACAAGCATAAATCTGCAGTGCAGCACAAATTTACATAATTCTATAATATAATTAATTGGAAACAAATGCAAAATGTAAAACAATTTTCTATCTATAATTAAATTCCAGTTCTAGACTATATTCATGTGTAATCAGACTCACGATTCACCTTTGTAAATCTAGGGATTTCAGAACCTTTATTAACATATTAATTTTATGACAGTGTTGTCTTACACCAAGAGGGTAGTTAAGAGGGTATTTCCGAGTCTATTACACACGCTGAAGTATTCTCAAATGCTGTCAGTTTCAGTTAGTAATACCCCAGTTGACTCATGTTTAGCACGTGCTGTAATTGCTAGTATATTTTAATATTACATCCGGATATTCCAAAAAGTATTAACATGAAGAATTTCCAAACATTTAAACTTTAAAGAGAGAGAAAGAGAGAGCTGCTGCTGTATGACTTATAGTCTTGGGGAAAGTAACGCAGTTCTTGTAAAGTAAACAACTCAGATGACCCATAAATTATTTGCAAAATTTTGCCAGCCACTTTGGAGACTTTGCAGCTGAAAACCCACTATTTGTGGCACTTTACAGCCAAAGAACCCTCAACTATTTATGACTGCGACCCAAAGGAGCCTGATTAGCGCCACAGTGTTGTTCTTATACTGAAAATACTTTTACAACTTTTACAATAACGTTGCGAAATTCAGGGTTCAGGGCTTGCAGGTTGGCAAAATACATACATATATATGTATATGTATATATATATATATACTTTTTTTTTAAATTTATTTTTGCACATGAGAACCTTCATCAAAGCATCGCATCGACAGCTCGGCTCGTAACTGAACTCATAAACTTTATGTGGCAAGGCTTAAGTGGCTCGTTCAAAATTGCCACAGACACACACATACACACACACGCACACATTTTTGCTGCATTGATTCAACAGCCACTTGACAACCCTGGCGGGGCCATCCAATTCCCCGAGCTGTCAATTTGCATGTGCATTGCACGTTTCGTACTTGTACTCGTTCCCATTCCAACATTCCCCCCAAACCACCCAATTCGCCCATTTGCCCATTCGCCATTTTCCATTTCGTTCTCATTCCATTTCGTTTTTGCTAATCGATTCCAGCCAAGCTACCTTGAAACTTGCGCCGTGCCAAATCGCGCTGTCTCTCTGATAAATTAGCAGCTGCTTCACAAAGCGTGAAACCATGCAGCCACCACTATCGACACTATACATATACATACATATATATATATATATATATATATATATAGCACTAAAACACATTTATAGTTTGGCTAGCTTCCGCTTTCTAGAGCGCCTACCCCCGACCCATAATGAACTTCCGGCCTTTGGCGCTGGCTCCGTGTAATTTTGTGCGTTTGTTCAGTCGTGATTTATGCACATTGATGACGTCGCACAAAAAAAAAAACAAAACAAAAAGCCAAAAAAAACTAAATGCGAACAAGTTAACTGGTTTTCTTTTGCTATTTTACCTTATTCTTGATTTTATTATCAGCACTTTAATCTTAACCCATTGGTTGCTCAGACAGAGAAAGAGAGAGAGAGAGAGAGAGAACTGAGTGCTACTGCCAAAAATGTAGCTGTAGATACAAATGTATCTCGATATACAATTTTTTTTTTATTATTTATCTGTAGCTGTATTGGGAATGGCATATGCAACTTTTATTTTGACATTTTGAGAACGTGACAACTGCTCAAATATTTGCTACTGGTGATTATGTTGATGGTCGTCATTTGCAAAGAAAACAATCGAAACTTCAAGCCACAAAAACTTATGACCTTTCCAGACATGCATAATATTAAGTGTAATCGTAGTAATATCGGAGCAAATTACAATAATAGAGATGTTGTAATACAGAGGCACTGTATAATATAAGAAGCGTGAATATGAAGCCGGCGAGAGAAAGAGATATGGAAGGAATGAAGTATATATACATCTACATATATATAAATATATATTTATACATGTATACATATATATCGTGTATAGACTTATTGGCGCTGTTGCTCCGTTTGTTACACACAAGTTTTCAAGTCTGGCATACCCCTTTATAACACTTTATATTCCAGCTGAGTGCTGCAGCGTGCGCAGAATTTGAATCAGCTCAATTCAAGTCGAGTGTTATGATCGACTCTATTCAAATGTTTATATAATATAATATTAAACGCACACAATATTATTTTAAAATGTTTATTCTTAAAAGTCAAACTTAATTTGCTGTGATCCATAAACAATAAATCATATAAATATCAGTTGAAATGTGGTAAATTATAATTTGCTGCGTATTTTCAGGGCCACATTTGTTTGGCATTGGCACATATAGGGTTAATAAGTAGGCTAAACAGATATACAATATATATATATATATATATATATATACATATATATAGATGTATGTGTATATAGATGACTGTTCATCTCACTTAGTCACGCGATTCAAGGCGCTGTCGTGGCGCTCTACTGCAAAGAAGTTGCCCAGCGTTTGTAACAGATTCTCGCGTTTCGCCTCATTGCCCCGGATGCGCGGGGGCGTATAAGTGGGCGTGGCTTTTGTTGATGTGCTCCCATTTTGCTTAACGCATTCCACGAACGCTTCCCTAACTTCCTGCTGGTGCTGTTGCGGCTGATCTGTGACCTGTGTGCACCACCAGTACATGCGTGGTGTCGCCTCAATTTGCGGCTGCCTCAGCTGTATGGTGGCATGACTGACGAACATCTCGGCACTGCTTACGGTTTCCACTGCTGCGGCTGCCATCTGAGCGATTCGAGTTTCAATTTGCAACTGATTGCGAAACGAACGCGACTTTTTATGCGGCTTTTGCTCGACTCTCGTTCGACATCGTGACGCATATCTCTCTTTGTGTGTGTGTGTGTATGTCTAGATGTGTGTGTGTATGTGTGTGTGTGTGGGTGTGTTGCGGTTGACTCTAGAAGAGTGCTCACATCGCGATTGCATGCGGTTAGTCAAACTGTGTTGTAGCATTTTGGCAGTCAGCACTTGAAACTGGTTTCAACACTCGATTGGCCTCCAAATCTTGACTAACTCTGGCAGCCAGCCAGACTGACGGACGACACGCGCCCACATGCCACAAATTGTAGACTCAGATACAGGCATAACAACAAATGAATTATATTAACAAGTCATTATTCTTAGCTCTTCTCTTATACTTTATAAGATTTTTATCTTCTTTTTATCCCCGTCTTATCATTATTAAATTTACTTCTCTTAATTTTCTTATTAATTTCGTTAAATACGAATAAAAGAAAAAAGTGAATTATTGTAAAATCTCCAAAATATGTTGGAAAAGAGTGTTATCTGCTATTTATCTCGTTAACAACTAGTTGTTGAAAAATCTCAAAATATTCCCTTTAGTCTTATCTTCTTTTTATCGCACTTTGATAATTCTAAACTTAGCTTTTCTTAAAATTGTAGATTCATATTTTATTTGTAATTACTCATGAGCTAATTTTATTCGCAAACAATGTTGATAAGAATAATTGTTTAGCATTTGTCTAACATTGCTATTTATATTTCGTTGTTGGCTGATATAAGTATGATCTATATATATGAAAATAATATATATACATTTAATAAAAACATAAAAAACAGGCTTACTTTGTATCTGGTTATTCTTATGCCAATTTCCTTATAGTCTTTGTTACCCTAATAAAGAGCAAATGACTTGGTTTCCACTCTCCTAATTTACAATATGTATACCTAAATTTGCATATATAGTGAATAACGCTTGTCTTTGTTTACTATTTTTACTGGGCAAACGTTTATCGGTCTTCCGTCAGTCAGTTGGACTAGTCATAAATGTATTCATACCCATACTGGCAGCAATTTCTAGATGATCTGGTTTGATATTCAAAGCGTTGCCTTCCCATAGCTAACTGTAGACAACTCTACGCACGCCTACAACCAAAACAAACTATAAATTAAAACAAAATATAAATTAAAACAAATAAAAAACAAGTAAGATTGCTGTAGTCGAGTGTGCTTGACTACGGCATACCCTGATACCAGCTGTTGTTTAAATGTAAGCCTGTGTGGAAGTGCTTCCATTTCCTATGGCTAGATTATGTTAACAATTCCAGATGATATATGATGACGATATGTTTAATATATGTCTATGTGAATTGTACAATATTACAATATGACTTTAAAATAAATACCAAAAATTGTAGAGAACCAAATGGAAAACATGGATCATATAAATTACTAGCAAAATATTGATATTAATATATTGCGCAGGTTGTTAATTTGAAATTTGCATAGAATCATGGAGACATAATAACAATATATATAGAAAGCATAATTCAGCTATAATCCAACTTGAGTATTGAATTTGTGGAGGGTATCGGCATTAACTGCTGCAATCATTCAGTCATTCATTAAGTGTTTGGCAAGTGATTCATTTGTAACATTGATTTATTGCTCACGTTCTTGCGTTGAGTGTTTTTAAATCTGTTTTTCAAAATGGGGGAGCGGGGTGGATGCCTTGTGAAAGGTGGGTTCTGTTGTTGTTCTGTTGTGTGTGTGTGTGTGAGTGAGTGTGTGTGTGAGTGGGTGAGTGGGTGTGAGGGTGTTTTTTTTTCCAGCCCCGTTAACTGCATGCAAATTTACGAGTGTGTCGTATCGTATGGAAACCCGTTTGCCATCGTTCTTGGTTGACCGCAAATGAGTCAACTCGATCCACTGAATAATAGATCGAGTACAAAGTGTATTTAAGCTGAATATTAAGTCACAACATAATTGTGCTCAGTGTGATAAGCAATCAAATCTTAAGCAAACAATGTAAATAATGCCAGCGAAAGCATTTGCTTTGTTATGCCAAATGACAAATCAGGCACAGACAAGCAAACAAAACCAACAACTTAGATAGCAGTCAAGATACCCTGCAGTGGGCTCTAGAAGAGTATGATAAGTCAAGTTTATATTTTTATTGAAGTATATTCTTTCAAGCTCCAGCAATAAAATTAAAAATTAATACAAATTACGCTTTCAAGCAAACAAAATAAACAGAAATTGCTGAAATTGAAAGTGTTTAATTTTGATTTATTTTTATGTAGACATTTCTTTTCTTATTTTTAAAATAATTTATGAAATAAATTAAAATACATATAACAGAAATAAGTTGTTCAACATATCTGGAAACAGTTAACAGTTAATTAGAACCGTTGTGCATAGGGTATGGATAATGACATGAATCAGTCAAGAGATCAGCGAATGTGCCGCTGGCGTTTAAAAACGCGCCGATTATTTGTTTGGCACACGCGCCAAAACGATTGCTCATTCGACAAAAATAAAAGCAAAACCACTGCAAATTAATGATAAATATTAACATTTGCCAATATCGACAACAATTGAAGTTGCAGTTGTTGTGGCAGTTGCTGTTGCAGTTGCGATTTGTTAATTGTTGCAAAATGTGCTGCATAATTTCGCGGTTAATTGCAATGGTGAATCGCGCGCACAAAAGGTGCCGCCTGCGAGGCGTTTTAGCAGCGATTTGCCAGCGTTTAAGCAAAAAGGTCGCGCTATTCAATTGAGGATATCTGACGGATTGAGTTGTAATCGTATGTTTGCTCAGACGATGCGCAAGGCGATGTGCTCATGCCTTGCAACTGCAAATTACTTGCCACAGCTAAAGGTCGAGCTGCCTCATTTTATGTTCAGCTAAGCGCAATGACAAATTTAGCACGTTCTGTTAGCCGCTTGATAATTGCAATATTTTTAGTTATTTATATAAATGTATTTCTACGATTGCTAAATATTCAATACGACTAAATTCCTTGTCTCAAGACACCAAATCGCTGTATGTAAATGTTTGAATAATCAATTAGCACTTAAATCAAAGCTAACAAACACAATAGAGATAAACATTAAAATGGGATTAATATTGATTTATTTTTAAAACTGCTTGCATGTATATACATATATATTCTTTCATTTTTAATCAGTCTGCAAATTGGTCGTAAGTTGGAAATACAAATGTTTTTTTCCACAAAGCCGTCAATAAAATTAATCATTTAATATTTCGAATATAATAGAAACATATAAAATAAAATGCACAAAAGTTACTATTACTAGTTAAATGCGCTTACAATTTCAAAAAAATGTGGTAAAAATATTAAATGTGGCTATTTTTGAAAGAATTTTTTATTTAAATTTATAATTATAAATTAATTGTAAAAATATCTCTAAGTCATGTTATAATTATATATTATTTATTTATTTATTTAATGGCAACTACAGTCAATCGACACAAAAAGTAAAAAATTGAATGAAAGTAAATTTCAAATACAATTTAAAATTATATAAGTAAATTAAAAAAATGTTTTTAAGACTTCTGAGGGTAAATGGAAAATGAATTGGGGAAAAAACCCAGAAAAAACCCAATCAGATCAAAAAAACAATTAGTATAAATTAGTTAAGCTTATTTACGAATGGCAGTTTTTGATAAGCGCCAACCATTATAATTTAATACTAAAGTTGCCTATGGTATTTGGAAAGGTCATCTCAAATGTGCACTGATATCAACAATTAATTTATTTAAGTTACTATTAGCTATTCCTTAATACGTAGCAGTAATGCTTTGAATGTTTTATTCTCCATTTATGTAATTTAGTTAAATGTATTTCAATTTTATGTAAGACTAATCTTTTCTATGTTGTGTTCTCCATTTGCAGAAACGCTAACCGACAGTTCAAACGCTACGAAAACGCCACTATTCCCAAAAGATCTATTCACGAAAGAACAGCTTGAGAACGGCGCTGTCATCCTGCACATTATCGGTGTGATTTATATGTTTGTGGCGCTGGCAATTGTCTGCGATGAGTTCTTCGTGCCTTCCCTTGACGTAATCATTGAAAAGCTCGGCATCACGGACGATGTGGCCGGCGCAACGTTTATGGCGGCGGGTGGCAGTGCCCCAGAGCTCTTCACGAGTGTCATTGGCGTTTTCGTGTCGTTCGACGATGTTGGCATTGGTACGATTGTCGGATCTGCTGTCTTCAACATACTGTTCGTCATTGGGATGTGTGCGCTATTCTCGCGCACTGTTTTATCCTTGACGTGGTGGCCACTGTTTCGGGATTGCTCATTCTATAGCATCAGTCTGCTGGTGTTGATCTACTTTTTTCGCGACAATCGCATCTTTTGGTGGGAGGCGCTCATCCTGTTTACCATCTATATTGCCTATGTGGCCTTCATGAAGTGGAACGTCCAGGTGGAGCATTGCGTCAAGAAGATGATTACCAAAAACAAGGTGACTCGCGTCCGAAGTACAGATCAACTTATGCCAGCAGTAAGTAGTTGGGAAGTTTTTTTGCAAACAATTCCAAAAAAAAAAGAAAATTTAAATTTAAATTTTAAATTTAATACAAAAAAAAAAAAATGAAAAAAAAAACTATAAATCAAGAAAATCGTTCAAGAGAAAGCGAATTTGCAAATTGTCTGCAAAAATCGAAAAATAAATAAAATAAAACGAAAATTGAAATCCTTTGCCAGGAAATATTTTCGTTTAATTCTCACTTGATTTTCTTTTACCGTATGCTTTTCTTTGGCCAAATAATTTTCCTTGCATTTTAATGGCTCAGACTAACCAGTTAACAAGTGTGACTAAGGGCCCAGAGAGAGAGAGAGAGAGAGAGAGAAAGAGAGATAGACAGTGATGCATGACTAACATGAAATGCGACTTTGGCATTGATGATGAGGCTGAGCTGATGAGTTGACAATAATTGAATTTCACCTTTGAGATTTAACTCAAAACTGAATTGAGCGCTTTTTGGAAACCAGACCTGCAACACTGAAACTGACCAAAGATTGAGTTAAATAATTCTAATAATACTAAAACAATTTCTTGGCATTATTAAATATAACAAATAGGTTGACTTAGCTCATCAGTGACTAATTAAAATTTGACTATATATAATTATTACGAGTACCGTCTTCCAACGCCTGTCAACTGGTTAGTCTCAGTACTTTTGTTTACCACTCACATTTATATTTCAACTTCTATTTGAACTATCCTTCATTTTTCATGCTTCTCAGCGATCTTAACTAACTCTTAACTCTTCAAATGCAGTTCCTAGTGCTTAGTGCTTTTAAATTGTGACTCTCTTTCAAATACTATGCCTCTTACGACTTGTTTAACCACACACACAACACACACACACACACACACACACATATACGCATTAGCTGCCACACCCACACATACACACACAGCCATACATCAACATGAGCAACTTTGCATGTAGCCAATCGAAACCGCTTTGAACTTGAATTCGATCTGAACTTGTATCTTGTATCTTTATCATCTCAACCGCACCCGCACACGCATGTGTAGAACTCGTTGGAATTTAATTAGTTGCACCATTTTGGTCACAAATGTATATCTTTTTATCTCTCGCTCACACTTTTTATGGGTTGAACAAACTATAAAATTGCTCGGTTCCCACCTGAAAACAAAATGGCAGCCGCAATATGAAATAAATCATATAAAATGGCATACATCGAATTTGATTGATTTTTCGAAAGTCTTTGCATAAATTGAACTTGACAAATTCAACATGATTTATGCGCTTCCAGGAATAGTCATTTTCGCGTCATCCAACAATTTTGATTTACTTTCATTTGTTCAAATAATCATTACAATTCAAAATGTATTCATTATTCGTAGATGACAATAACTTAAAGATTGTGAGTAAAAAGCAAAGTTTGTGGCGGAGCTGGTGCCTCAGTTTCTTCCCAGTTTGCTTTCGGTTCATCGACTTGATCCAAATATTTCAAGTTGCACTTCTATTTGGCTGCTTTTACCAATCCGTGCCACATTCGAATATTGGCGTTTTGTAGCTTGAAGAAAGCAAATGCCACAATTCGAGATGTTAGCCAATAGCCAAGAATTAAGTAAGCTGTTAGATCCGAATTTGTAAACATATAATCAAAGATCATGTCTATGACACGAGACACCACTAGCACCGCCACAAATAGTCTGCACACATCCACAGCTTCTTTGCCAAACATCGTCAATAATGCAGCTGATTGTGTTGTTCAGGAAGTAGGATGTAGAAGGTCTTTTGCAGTTGCTTACGTCACTATTTAATTGTGATAAGCATATACTTAGCCAAGGCGCTCCATTAATCATTAATTGTTATTATTATTGGGTGCAGATAAAAAACAATATTATTTATATATCTTCAAAGTGTCTCGCCTTAACCATAAAAAGATTCTGCATTCTAGGGATGCATGTTATGAGCTTCAGAGACAGATCTAGTAGATCGAAGTGCAGGTATCCCAGTAATATTAATAATACCTTCCATTGTTATTCACTTTATATGAAAGCCCAACAATTATGTAGACAAACAGATATCCACCGACCAGTCCGATAGAAGTACACAGAAAGGTTTAACTGTCGAAACGAAGTTATCCCGTATATATGTTTTGGTAAATATCTCAACAGCTTTTTGATTTATCATCTTCAACAGATTTTTAATTGTGCTACTCACAGCTGAGCTGAGCTGCTGTTCTGCTGCTGTTACATAAACAAATAAATAATAAAAATAATGAAAAAGCATATTGCCTGTAGTTTCAATAATTGTATTTGTTTAATACAATTCTCGTAATACATTATAAAATCAAATACTATTTTTTTGTGGAAGAATCGCATCCTCTGCGATCGGTTATTTTGGGCCATCCGGGACGTCCAAGCCTTCTTCGATGCCTCTCATCTGTTCCTGAAGCTTCAGACACAATTCCTTCAATTTTTGTCCGTTCAAGCTTTTCTCTCAATTTGTGAATATATATAACGATTCGAAGGATCGCTTCGAAGCACACTAAATTCAAAAGAAATAATGACAGGGTATCAACCCGTGTTCAAATGTAGCCATTTCTTTCCAATGCTTATCCTATATATACAAGGAATGTATTGAAACTAATATAAGATCGTTATAAGCAGTTCTGTGAACACTTTTTCGAGCATGGTTGAAGTCTGCTCGCCAACTGAGTGAATGCAATAAACTGATTTTATTATAAAGCGATTTCCACTTTACTTTATTCTTATGCTTAAGAATAGGATCTTTTATATATATATTACTTATATTTTATTTATTTATATATATATATTATCTATTTATAAGTTGAGGGACAGAAGACTTGGCAGGCATTGTTTGATTGCGAGGGGATTTCTTGATTTTACTTGTTATTATTAATTCGTGACGTCAATTTGCACATATAGCCGACAATCGGACAGATAGACGGATCTAATATCAGATATGACATTTTTCGATTCCTTCACAATATCTATTAAGAAAAAAATGCAGAACTTAACTTTGTGATCTTAAAGCAATTAAATTTTTATATTTTATAAAATATTAAATAATTCGAAGATAATTAATAATTATATTGAATTCTTTACCTGCGCACTCCACGACCCCGCCATATCCAAAGAAGAAAAAACAAGATTTTATAGGTGCCAAACTGGTCTTTGAATTAATCAAACATTTGTTTTATTATTGTATTACATCGTATAAAATAATATAATATATATATAATTATATCGTCGTCATCATATTTAGTAGATAAACAATTAATAACATCTGCTTACAAAAAAGCTAATAAATATATGTGTAACTACTTCTATTCGCTACTTAAAACTGAAGATACTCTTAAGATGGTCTATTCCTGTTACAAGAAGAGCCACCAGAGCTACACTCAAAAAAAATCACACCCGAATTTGAGAAATTCACTATACTTTTTGGCGCCAAGGCTAACTCAGCTTATTAATCACAAAGTATATTTCGAAAAACCATAGTTTTTCTTTGATAAATTCCAGGGCGATTCGTTTTTTTTTTCTGAGTGTAGAAATTAGCTAAAATTGTGAATAATTATCGTCTGCAAATATTGCGAATAAATTGGTTTCGTTCTTTGGTGTGCAGCTAAGGCTAATACTCGATTTAAATAGAACTCAGCTGAGCTGAGCTGAGCTGATGCTGAGAGGTGCCCATTAGGACGTCGGGTGACATGACGACTCCATGGCTCAGCCTGCGAGCCATGCCAGGAGTTCGTGGCGGCGTTGAGGGCACGGGTGGAGCACAGCGTAGACTGGGCGTGGGACTAGAGATGAGATGATGCTTCTTCTGCTTATGCTGCTGCTCCCCTCTGGGCAATGTGGCGCTGTGCAGCGGACGCGTCTCGTGCTTGATGTGTATTCGCGCCAGATCGCTCTCGACCAGCAGCGGATGGCTAATGGTGCGTATAACTTTTGGCATTTTCGCCGTTGCCGCATCGACGGTGTCCAAGTTCTCTGTGGATACCGCTTGATAATGGGATTTATCCTCCGATTTGAGCTGCGACTCGGGATCCTCCTTGGTCTTCTTCAGCGTGTGCCACATCTGGATATCGCACACCTTTAGCTTCATGTAGATGAAGATGACGATGCGATAGAAGGTCACATAGCCAGCGAGCAGACAGAGCGCGAACGTTGCATGATCCGAGAACGATTGAAATGGCTTATTCAAATCCCAAAGTATCCATTCTTGTGTCTTGCAATATTGATATATGGCCGGTGTTATAACCATCCAATAGAACAGTAGCGTAAATAGCTCGATAATCCTTTTCTGAAACATTGTTCGCGATCGGGCACACTTCGCGCGTTCCGTTTCGTTTCGTTCCGGTGCGTTTGGGTTCAAGATTCGTTACTAAATGATGTGCACAGAGCGCATAACCCAGCCATATATAATACATTACGTGCAGCCAAGCTCAGCTGAGACTGAAACTGAGACTGAGACTGAGACTGACTCTGGCGACAAAGACTGAGCCAGAGACAGAGACTGAGATAGAGAGAGACACTCTGAGTCAATGTTGTGAATGTGGTTGCGACTGTGACTGTTAGCTATCTCTGGTGTTTTGTTAAGGGGTGGCGGGTGTTGGGTGTTCTCTTTTTTACTTTGTGGTATCAGCTTCTGATATGCATTAGCTATTCGTATTTTATCGACTATATCGACTTGAAACGTAAGCAAAATCGACGTAAATACGAAATCCCTGGAATATCGGCATCAATTCTTGGAACTGGTTTCAAGGGTCTACCCCACTGGCACGGAAAGGCAGACAGGTGCAACTGAAACCCAAACAGGTTGAGTGACAAATTGGGCCGTGCTTTGAGCTTTTAAACAGTTCGAGCAGTTTCATTATACAATTTGCCATTTACATTTCTTAGATCATTGAATCGACGTCGACCATCGACTTTGACTTCCACTTCGACTTCGACTTCGGATTTGGTTTTTTTATTGAGTATTGCGGCAAAATTTTCGAACTTGTGTTGAGTTTTGAAATCGTGTGCAAGTGATTCACGCGAGTTTAAATTTAATTTATTATGCGATTTAAGCACCTGTAGTAACTGATGAATTTCGCTTTGTTTGTTTTTGTTGTGATTGCTTTTTGAAATGCTTTTGGCATGATTTCACCGCTCTTTGCGGGCAAAAGACAAACAAAGATTTTATGAACTTTAATAATATTAATTACTGCTAATTGTTGTATGTCAAAGTCAAAGTCAATCAAAACAGCTCTGGCTGTTTCTAGAATTGCAGTTTTAAGCTATCTCTATACTATCTCTATAAGCTATCTCTTTTCTGGTTATTTCTATCTATATTTATACAGTTGAGTCGCTCATTTCATAGATCCTCGTCGGCTTTGCGTCATTTGCCGAGTGAATCTCGTGAGTTAAATCGAAACTTGAATGAGTGTTACCAATGGCAAAACAACATGACTTGCCATTAATTAGCATTATAATGAGCCATGAGGTAGTTCACCTGGGCACGAGCCACACGCTAATTGGCCTACTGCTATATATATATATATATATATAAATATATATATATGTATGTATATAGATAGATAGTTGGAGGCTGGTTTTTGCCGATCTTGAATTGCCCTACACTCGGCCCCGTTTCTTGCGAATGCCATTCGATGTGGTTGTATCAAACAAATACAATTATCATAACTCAGTCAACAGTATCTGCACTGGCTGCAGTTTTTTGATGCGATCTCTTAATAATCGCACAGATACTTGTCTTCTACTTAATAGATTTATTTCAAGAATTTTCTTATCTTGAATTCCTCCACGTTACGTTGCGGATAGAGACGTGTTCTTAGCCAATTCGCATAACAGCCAAACAAATATAATAATTGTATTTTCAAGAATTTTTTAATCATCGATTTGCCCTGAATATTTGATGAATGAAATAGATAGTTGACTGTAGGCGAGTTCTTTAGTCAAATGAGCACAGAGACTTGAACTACTTATATTTTTATACATATGTATAAATATTCAATCATGGCCTATTCTCAATACTGCATTTTTATGAATGAAATACGATCTGGTTAGACCTGTTCTCTACCAATGAATATCTATATATGTATACTTAAAGAATTTTCTAAACTTGCCCCAGTTCAAAGCTTAAACAGTTTTATGTATGAAGAAATACTTTTTCTACGGGTTTCTCAATTACATTGATTTGCATGAAATACCTTATATGATGGGCGTGTTCCTTTAAATACAAACAAAATCACAAAACAGTCACACAACTACAATCTCTAATTCTTGTATATACTTGTAATAATTGTGAATATTTTTTCTATCTATATACGTACTTGACATGTATTTACATTATGTTAACTAATTATCACCTGTTGGCCATATCTAAATATACATAAATTAGCCATTACTTAGCTGCCATCCAACATTTTCACATCTGTAGCTAGCTAGACAATTTTTGGTTTTTTATTTTTGGTTATTCTTTTCGCACTTTTGGCGCTTTCTTTGGCCAGTCATAAGTCTGAGCTTTCGGTTTCAGTTTCAGTTTCGGTTTTGAATTTGAAATTTTGATTGAGAAATCTATTTTGAAATCTACTTTATGTTTTCTGTGTTTACATTTTTGATTATAGTGAAGGCAAAATGAAATACAACAAAACTTCCCACTGCGCTTTGACAAATACATAATAAAAAAGTATATCTATGTATATTTTTTTTCTTAACTAAAACCAAAACCATACAAAAATAGTCATTGAAAACTGAAGCTTGTATGTATACTTAAAAACAGTTGCAAATAACAAATGATACAAATTGTGATATATGTTTGAATTTAACTAAAATTTTACAAATTTCCTTATCTGTACAAAAAAACGTTTCTTTATTTTTGAACTTGTTTTTATTTGATTTCTGTAAACCACAAACAAAAAAACAAAAACGAAGAAAAATACTGAGGAATGCATTTCTAGAGCTACACAAGCAATTGTGGTGCATATTTAAAGGGCCTGCTATTTACACCCGATGAAGCTAGTTGTGTGCACCTATTTAAAACCATTTCCAATCCCAACTGCTGTGTATGAAAACGTTCCTTAAAAGTGTTTGCTGCACTGTTCAAATGCGTTTCTCATTATCTTGCACTCGAATCGAACTTCGCTTATGCTTCTCCTCAAACAACAAGAAGTTTTGCAATTTCGCTTCATTCGATTCAGAAAAAACAAAGTCTGTTAATATTGCTTCGTTTACACATCAAATTAGTACAAATTCCATCAACAGTTGTGGTCCGTTAGACTTTTTACACCTGTCCGTGGTAAATGTTGTGGTTTCCATTTATAAAGTTTTGTGTTACGTAATTTTGTTATTTATTAATTTGTAATCTGTTTTCAATATTGGCTCCAATTAATTGCACTTAAAAATTCGATTAGCTTTTAAGCGATACGACAGCTGAAAACAACAAAAAATACATACAACAAAACAGCAGCAACAACAACAACAACACCAACAACAACAATGCTCAACACTCAACTGTAAATTTATACAAATTGCAATAATAAACTTTTCTTCTTCTTCTTTTCACCTTTTCTCAACAACAATGCTTACCATAAACCAAAAAAAAAAAATTAACCAATATTAACCACCTGCCCCCTTTTAACAATCAAAATTTACACTGTTTCTAAAAAAAAAAAAAAAAAAAAATTACAAAATTGAAATCGAAATCGCTCTCAACATAACCGTACTCGTAATCGTAACCGTAACCGTAACCGTAACCGTACCACCCGTACCATCGTTCTTCCTTCACTTCAGGGTAATGCGGCTAACTCATCGGAAACGTCAATGGCGACACAGCCGGGCGGTTCGGTGACATCCCGAGCGGCCAGCGAGACCCGTTCGGGTCCGGCCGGTTCGAGCAATGCGGGCGCTACAGGTAATAGCAGTGGTGGGACCGCTGGTAGTACACAGACCGGTGCAAAATTCCGTCATGGCCTATTACAGCTAATGATACACACGATAGATCCACTACACGATGGTAAGTTCGTTGAGTTTGTCACACACACAATGTGTTTTGCACAAGTAAAAAAAAAAAACAAAAAAAAAAGAAAAAAATATTAAATGAAATTAACCCTTGCCTTAACCCCAGCCCATCCCTTAAACTTCAATCAAAGAGCTCCCCACCCAGCCAAGAACCAAACGCTTACATCCAAAAACAAAAGCAAATACATTATACCAAACTACTTATACTAAATTAAAACTAAAACTAAAACTAAAAAAAAAAATTGTGAAAAAATACTTTGTGTTCAATTCTTTAAAGTCTGTGTATATTCTGTGTTCCTTCTAATTGGATGTTTGACTTGCTAGCAAAAAGTTACTTCTTACTCTTTACTGCGCAACTTCTCTTTTTTGTCTGTCTCATTATCTTTATCCTTCTCTCTTTCGTTTTGTTTGTGCTCTGCTTTGTTTGTTTCTTTCTTGCTTGTTTGTTTGCTTTTTGGTTTCTGTTTCTGTTTCGGTTTCGGTTTCTATATTGAGTTGGTTAGATTTTAATGGCTGACCTTGAGGCCACTTATCTAATTACCACGCCGTAGCCGGCCAGTCAGCCAGTCAGCCAATCAGCCAGTCACTCAGCCCGGCCAGACGGAGAGTCGTCTGGCGCTCGACAATTGACAGCCTTACTCTACACTCCCATTATGATTACCATTCCCAGTTCCAAGTTCGCAGCTGGCAGTTAACTGTGGCCAGGTCTACCCCTAATGCCAAAGTTTTCCATGTTGTTTTTTCGGGGCACGTATTCGCTGGCTTGGCTTTCTATTAGAGCACCGGACGTGCTCGCATTGATTTATTATGTATTAGGCGCATAGCCGGGCCACGGGCATGGGCATAAATATGTATGGGGCTGACAAGTGGCGTTGCCACGGCAATGGCCCGCAGACGAAGTCCAAGACAAAACTCAAACTCAAACTACAACTAAGCTGAAAAACTAAATCAAACTAAAGCAAACCAGCCAGCCAGCCAGGGCCGGGTCGACAATGGGGCGGTTACCAAGGCTTACAAGCGCAAAGTGTTAGAATTCTTTATTTGCTGCTGTTGTTACTTAATTGCCAGTGGGCATTTAAATCTTGTTGTTTAATTGGAAAATAATTACCTTTTTATTCTGGGCTTATCGAACTATTTGCACAGATTTTAATATGGCATTTTAACTATATTCCATGCAGATCAATTAGCTTTTATAAATTGACCAGCGAACAAGCTTTTTCTAGCCCTATCTTTAGGCTTTTGCCCTTTAATATATTGTTTATATTGTTTTCATTGTTAATTTTCTATTCATTTTCATGTTTCATTTTCTTCTAAAGCTTCAATGCTATATTGTTTTTGTATAGCTTTGCTGCTGCCTCATTAAAATGCAATTTACTTTTCTATATACCATATTATTTGCTCATTCATTTTGTTCAATAATTTTGCTTAAAAAAATAAACAAAACAAAAAAAAAAAAAAGAAAACAAAAAAAAAAGAAACCAAGTAACGAAAATATTTTATGTTGTTCAATGTCAGTTTGGAGTTACATTTATATACTATATACATATGCGTTATATATTATACTATATCTATGAAATACTTATATCTCATGTTCGATAAAGCAAAAACAACATTCTTAGAATGTTATGCGCAGTTTAGTGTCATCAACGAATGTACGAGTGAATATTTGTATCTGTATCTTTAAGATTGTTTTGATTGCTTTCGTTTTATTGCTTCGCCCGAAGAGTTCGTTTTGTTTCTGTATTTTCCTCTGACGTCAACTTTGACGCGTGACAATAACAAAATAATTTATATTGTACATATTACATATAAAACATATACAAACACATACACATATAGCTTACATGTTTATAAACAATGTGTGCATTTAATGTTGTATGTGTTAATCGTAATTGTAATTGTAATTACTTAGCAACTAGTAGAATTGCCTCTACAAAAATGCTGCTCGAAATTGGCGCGGGCCCAAAGCAAGCCAATAGCAACGCGATATTCAGCGATATTCAATTGTACTTAATAGCTGCAAGCTATTAACGAGGTGCTTGCATGTATCCAGTTGACTAGTCGAGCGGGTTGTACTTATATTCAATTCAATTCTATTTTATATTCAATTCTAAGCGTTCATATTTACCTATAGTTGGAATGTGCATTGTACTCAAATATGTTCATACATATGTCTTCAAATGTGCCTTTTAACTAATGCAGCTATATTAAATTATAAATATTCATTAATGGAAAATGCATTGAAACCAGGATGACACACCGCAGCGAAACTTTATTGACAAAGTTATTTACCCATGACAAATCGAATACTATTTTTATTTAAAATTATTTATTCAATGTCAACTAATATCAGTCAACACGGAAAAATGAATAAAATGCAAAATAAATTCATTATAAGATTTTTATAGTTAATATTGAGATTGTTTTACCTTTGAGACAAATGACGAAGTTATTATTCTTAAATGATAAGCTTCAAGCTTAAGCACTTGTCACACAACTGTACCAAGATTGTCATTAAAATATTTGAATTATTAATTAATATATATATATATATATATATATCAATGTTCGCCAATGTTTCAATGCTATTCCAATAGGCTTAGTTCCATTAAAGAGCATGCTCTTAATTGAATTTGTATTAGTATCAGATGCATATGTATTAATTGTATGTAAAAGGTTTGCAATATGAATATGTATATTAGATATATTAGCAAAGGTATACATATATATATATATATATATATATATATACTCCGTATAGTATATTTAACTGTAAGCTAGGCTATAATCTAAGATCTGTCTCTCATTCTCTTTCGCTGTACCTTCGATATGAACACATATGTATATGTATATACAAAATGATAGTGTCAAATGATAGTGTGGTCTCCACAAATAGGCAGCTCTTTAGCAGCAGTCGATTGACACCCAGAACGTACCACTTCATGCCACATTGACAACAGCAAACAAAAAAACAAACCAAATTTTAATTAATAACAACCCGTCCGTTTTCCCAAAGCCAAAAGATATTCGCAATCGCATTAATCCAAAACCTCAAAATTAAAAAAAAAAACGAAAAACAATATGAAACAGTTCCCAATTCCTAGTGCAAAACACAAGATCGCTGTCACACTCAAAAAAAAAAAAGAAAAAAATAAAAAAATAAAGCTAAAAAAAGAACAATTGAAAAAAATGTAGACCAAAAATCCATGAGACTCTGACACGGTAAATATCAGTAGTGTATTAGTCTAGTTATTATATCTAGCTTACTTAGTCTTAGCTGTAGTTTAGTAATGCCCCTCCTCCCTCAAAACACACACTCATGAGCGCCCCCTTCCCCCTCGTTCCCCTCTCAACTATGCTTAGATTTCAATGCTGTTTTATGTGTCTACTTACACTGTCCTACTAGCTTTCCGAACTATACGCTATACGCTCTCTGTTCTAGTCTATGCCTCTCAACTTTAGTTTAGTTTCTAACTCGTACTACTACTATTCTATTCTAACTACTACTATATGATCAACCTCCAAAATGCTATTTCGCAACTGACATCAACATTTTGTATAAAATATTTTCAATATACTCTAACCCAAAAGCAAAAAAAAAAATAATAATAATAATAAGGGCATTTAGCTGCTTGTAAATTAACTTAAAACATATGAAAACAAAATATATGAAAAAGAGATATAATTAACTGGGTTAATTCGTTTTATTCTCATTTTTAATCGATGCAATTTTATTCTTTCTTTCTTCTTCTTTTATTCGTTTGATTTTTGAAAAATAATAAACACTTGGATTTTGCGTTCAAAACTCAATTCGTTGTGTGCAAACAAAATAAAAACAAAAACAAAAAAAAAAACTACAAAAACACCGCCTTCTACTCTACTCTACTCTACTACTACTACTACTACTACTACTACTCAACAACACTCACATACACATACACACACACACTCTGTGTATGCATTTTTTATCGAAAAAAAACACCTCCCTCAAAAACCCAACACACAATTACAATGACAAAGATGATGTTCCAGGCAAAGTGGACGAGAAGGCAACCCAGCTGCATGCGATTGCCTCGCTTAAGGTACTGCTGGATGCCACCAAGCCGCAACGGGGTGGAGCCACCACCTCAGCGGCCAATCACGTCAAGATTAATCTAAAGGAGACAACATTGGCCGATCGACCCAATGGCAATATCGATACAACTCTCGATTCGGTAAGTTGTGCTCCTTATTTGTATGATATGCATATCTGATATGATATTTCCAAGAAAATTGTGCTAATGAAAAATAATGCTCATGATTTCTAGGCATGATTTTACTTATGTATAGTTTTTTTTGATTTCCTTAAGTGGTTTCTTAATCGTATTTACATTGATTTCTGTTTTATTTGAACAAAACAAATGAATTGAAATATGTCACACACAATGCGCTGCATACAACTTCATTCAACAAATCGCAGCTGAATATCGTATATGTTAATATCGTAAGAGTGAATATTGTAAGATCGAACCTCTTGTAAGACGTAGTCTGTGGACCATTACGATATTATCGATTTAAGGCCATTCTGCGTATCTACCGTTAAATGTTAAGTGTAATTCAATTTTGATTTAAACCCTTTTCACGTATATTGTTTTTTTGTCAGTGTTTAGATAGACAAGTTTCCAGCGCGTTCCAAAAAACATTGTTCAATATTTGTATACAAAAATTTCTCTAACTGTTGGCATGTTTCGTCTACATTGCTAATTGATTGATAGATTGGTTACCTGATTGATGCGTTTGGACTGAATCTAAACTACATGTATACCCCCAGGCATTTGTTTTATATATATATATGTATATGTTTCATATTATGTGTTTTACAACTGCTGTTGTTGGTTTCCATAAGCCCCAGCCATTTTAAATGTGTAGACAATTGACAGTTTCCTAACAACAAAAAAAACCAAAGAAAAAAAAACAAAACAAATGCGGTCTCTGTGTATTCTTATGCAACGTCTATGTGTGACTTTAAAAAATTTTATTTTGTTCTTTCAACTTATGAAATTAACTTTCCATACAGCTTTCCGATCCACACAACACTCACCCCCTCAACTAATCACAAACCTTTCGTTGTGTATGTTTACTTATGCCCTTAATTGTAATACTCTATCGCCCATGCCCACCAATCCATACATCCATCTCTCTCTCTCTCTCTCTCTGTCTATCTCTGGCTATCTCTTTCTCTCTCTTTCTGTGTGTGTGTGTGTGTGTGTGTCTGTGCGTGTGTGTGTCTGTTTCATTGTCTTGCCTTTCCCTCACCCAAAATCAAAGAAAAATCAAGAGCTAATTCGGAATTGTGAAAATCTTTGAAACGATTATTATTTCTGCAGAACAGCATTCGGAACCGATCGTATTTGCTTTGTATCTTGAACTGTAGTGTTAAACGAATGATGACTACTCGCCTTTACTTAATATAGACAAATAACACACACTGTTTAATAACACACACAATTATGTCATTTTATTTTTAGATCATAAATGATTTTCCTATAATTTTCAATCATATTCTCGCCAGTGTTGCTGCTGCTGCTGCCTTTGCCACTGCTGCTGTTTGCTCGCTGAAGTCATTGAAATATATTCAGCTATTCAGGCATTATATTCAGGCACTCATTTGCAAATGTAGTCGCCACGCGTCGAGCTATGCAATTGACATATTCACACCCATTACAGCCACCACACCCACCTCATCCAACACACACAGACATGTGTGTGTTTCATACTTGTTATTGTTGACATTTCGTTGAAAATATACATTTTGATGCATAGGCGCAAGCAGCTGCTCATGTTCCGATACTATTTATATTTATTTAACTTACTTTTGATTTGTGCAAAAAGATGACAAAGCAAACAAACAAAATTCAAAGCCAATTCAATGGCCATTCAATATTCCATTTGAATGCGACGCACAATTGAAAGCGAACCTTCAACCGACTGAGTTGGGACTGAGTCACCAACAAAAAAAAAAAATCTATGTATAGAAAAAAAAATAGAAAACTAAATTTCAAATAAACACGGAAACATACCTTAATTAAAAATGTCGAAAATTTCTCTTTTGCTCTCAACTGTCCCACACTCAAACAATGTAATTGTATTCGAATCCCGTTCTATGTGTTTGTTATGTAAAAACCCAAACTAAAAGAAATTCCCAACACACTTCTTCTCACTCTCTCTCTCTAACTAACTACTCTATCTCCCAGCAATCTGTCTGTCTCTCTCTCTCTCTCTCTAACAGTGTTTGGTTTATTAATCAAGTATTATTTAAATATCTGAAGCTAAGAACTTAAGCCAATGGCAAATTCAACTAATATTCTCAACAAAAATACCATAAATATTTATTTTTCTTTATACCTAAAAAACAAAAACAAAAAAAAAACAATAAACAAAAAATGAATTTAAAATTTAAATTCAATTCTATACCAAAAGCCATCGTTAAGTGGTCGACGTCCTAGCTGGATTGAGCAGAGGGTCAAAATTCAGACACGCAAATTTAGCATCAAAGTTAGTTTCATAATCAATTTATTATTGCTCTCTATCTCTCTCTCTCTCTATCTCTCTCTGTCTCTCTATCTATCTCTGTCTACTCTCTATATATTGCATACAAATTTATTATAATTATAATTTGTTTTTTACTGAAAATATCGTTAAAACTATACATCTTTGCTATGTGCATTAAGCGACGTCAGCGACAACTCTGACAATGCTTTAAACGCTCCTGGGCAGTGGAATGCGGGGGCAATGACAGTGACACTGATGGTGGATTAAATGGTTTCTCGCACTCAAATTTCTAGGAGATGAGGCAATCGCCATTCCCATTCCGCATTTGCATCTAATCGATTTGAATATTATAATTGCTCGTGTCCGTGACTACAAACTCGATATAATATAAATACAGAAAAATAAAATGATAGTAGCAGAAAGTGAATACATTCAATAAATAGGCAGACTTAACTGATCTAGACTTAAATATTCTAAATCAAGATATATCAGAGTGTCGACCCGAAACGAATTTAGGTGTCCAATCCGATTCAGGTATGTAAAGTAGAAAAATTCTGTTAAAGATTTCGGTATTCTTCCAAACTTTTTTACGGTGTTCGTTCGTGTATTGGCACCTTGATTTTTATAAAATATAAAATTGGGAGAGCGACTGAGGAATACTGGAATACCTTTTGAACAAAAATATTACAAGCATTGGACAAATACATTTATCATATAGCTCGAGCGGTTTTTTAAACGAAATTTCTGGTGGATTATCTGCTGCGTGCCTAGAATAGCCATTATTTCCTACATATAGAAAGCATTTCAGCATCCGTTTGTGCAATGCATCTGAAAGACACTATAAGAACTAGATTAAAACAAATAGAACAAATTAAAAATTAAGTATGCAACAGGATCTACTAAAATGATTTCCATCTCGCCATTTGGGCTGTACAAAATTTTAAATTTGGGCTCTGATTCCGATTTCGAATTTGAATTGGTAAAAGTGCAATTTCGATTTGTCACATTTATGTAAATGATTATGTTTTACCCCACTGACTTCACCTTTGATTCACACTGAATATGAATCATTAAGAACATTCGATCAAATTCCACTGAAGTCGTCGGTTAGTTTGTCATCGTCAGCCACATTGAATGCCCAGGAACATTAAACTGCAACCGCAGTTGCCACAAGCAAAGAATATAGTGGAATTAGTACTAATTGTACTTTGCTTTATCGCCAATTTGTAAGAGTATAATCACTCAGATTGCTTTAGTGCTGCTTTTAAGACAATGTAGCGTAAAACACTCTAAAATCTTAACTTTATTTAATTAGCATTTTAGTCACCTAAGCATAACTATATAAAATGTTTTACTTTCTATTTTCGTTACACTCGATCGACTGTAGTTCGGGCTGTGCTCATGCGCATCCATTGATTGTGTGTGTGTATGTAGCCTGTCTGTATCTGTGTTCTTGCACTTGAAACGAAATAAAAGTACTGAAAAAAAGAAAGAAAGAAAAGAAAAGAAAATAAATCAACATTTGAGCATGCCTAAGAATCAGACTAAGATGCTGACATCTCTGCACGTAACAATACTCGTATAGCACCCTCAAAAATCAATTGTAATCTAACTAGAAAGTAAGTGCATAACTGTTTGTATGTGTTTGTTCGTACTTACACTAAACTACCACATATTGTAAGCGACTCTTCTTTTTTTCAACTCTGGCCACACCTAGCTCGAACCACTTACTACTTAATCAACACCATCGAATCGTACTTACTGAACCAGAGTCAGCTCTTAACGTCTGTTTGTGAGTGCGTCTCCTCCATAAAACTCAAAACTAGAATACTGCTTCCGAAACCAGGCCAAAACTCTTGATCTGTTCAAACATACATATTTCGTGCTATCAACCGCCTCATGCTCATATGTAAACATAGCCAAAAAAGACATATCATTCATGGTCAAATCTCCGTCAGACTCACCCACATCAATTTTATACTTACAAACTATCTCTTAACAAATTACAAACAATATGTACTATTCTATTATACATAACTTATCTGAAGTCAACATTTATATATATATATATATATATATATATATATTGTATAAACAAACAATGATCTCTTAAAGCACCGCAAAAGCTTAAAGTTTAACATTTTATAATATATATAAATATATATATCCATATCCACATCCACGCTCCTTCCCAAAACGTAAGGCGCCCGAAATAATCGAGGACGAACCGGAGCCCCTGAGCATGGCCTGGCCAGATACGGCTCGGAAGCGACTCACCTACGTCCTGGTCGCCCCCCTCCTGGTGCCCATGTGGCTAACATTGCCCGACACGAGAACGCCGCGCGGCAAACGCTTCTTTCCGGTCACCTTTATAGGCTCCATCGTTTGGATAGCTGCCTTCTCCTATCTCATGGTGTGGTGGGCCAATGTCGCCGGAGACACGGCGCGCATACCCCCAGAGGTAAATTCCAAATTTAACCATTTCGTAAGCGGTCACAATTTAATTAAACAAAAATAAAAAATATAATATAATAATTGTATACAAATATTAATATAAATGTATATTTACTAGTTTATTTTTTAATATTTATTGTATTTTATGTGCAAAACTTAACTTGGTTTATTGATCTATTTTTTTAATTAAATAAAAGAAAAGAAATAAATAAAAACATATACATTTTTACTAATTTTGTTTTGGTAATATTCATCGTATTTTACAAGCAAAATTTAATTTAGATTAATGATCTAAAATAAAATAAATGAAATAAATATTTAAAAATATATACATTTTTACCAATTTATTTTAACAACTTTAACTTTAAATTTAGTTCAATAATCTACAAAATTATAATAATTTCAAGTTTTTTGATTATTTTTCTTTTTTGATTTGATGACTAAATTTGACTAAATTCTCATTCGCTCTCAGGTTATGGGCCTCACCTTCCTGGCGGCTGGCACATCCATACCGGATTTGATAACGTCGGTGATTGTGGCTCGGAAGGGTTTTGGCGACATGGCCGTGTCCAGTTCCGTGGGCAGCAACATATTCGATGTGACTGTGGGGTGAGTTGAGCAGCAATCCCCAAATCCCATACTATATATAACTGAGACGCATATATATCGATATATACATATGCATATGTATATGGAGTGGGTACTAATTGATTGATTGTTTGGATGTTTGAAAATGCAGCTTGCCGATACCCTGGCTGATCTATGGGATTATCTACGATGCGCCCGTTGAAGTGAACTCGGTGGGCATGGTGTGTTCCATAACCATATTGTTTATGATGCTCGTATTTGTGGTGCTATCAATTGCCTGCTTCCGTTGGCGCATGAACAAGGGGTTGGGCTTTACCATGTTTCTGTTGTACTTTGTCTTTGTTGCGGTGTCGCTGATGTTCGAATACGATTTGATCACTTGCCCCGTCTAAGGACCGCACGGCAAAACTGCAGCCGCAAAACTCTGTAACAAAGACAAAAGTCACACACACCCTCACAAAACACACACACGAAAAACACACACAAACAAAGACACGCGCAAACCAATTAGCTAAATTTATATACAAAACAAATTAATAAATTAATTAACAAATTGACTAAACCAACTTATCGAATTGTTAAACCAATGCATAAATCACAACACACAAAGGAAAGATGAAAACAACAACCAAAAACAAAAAAGAAGCTAAAAACGAGTTAGTTAGTGCTATGTGCAGCGTTTTTCCTTTTTCAACAAAAGAGACATTTACTTTAAATGTTTAGCCGCAGCTTTTTAAGCCGTATAAAACAAAGCCAACAACATATTGAAAACAAAAAAAAAACACACAAAACACACACACACAAAAACTTCTTCAGCTTTATCTCTCTAACTCTGTCTCTACGTCAACTAAGAACCTTAACTAACTTATCCATAATTGATTAATTACTATTTAGAAAAAAGAAAAAAAAAACCTCAAATAATGGCTTCCCAATCAATTACTTTACTTAAACGTTTGGGTTTTTAAATTACTACTAATTACGAGTATAGAAAATCTACTTAAGTCCTTACTTGGCACAAGCACCTTAAATATGTTACGAAACGAGACAGCCAGAAATTATGTTGAGCATATTTTAACTCTGCAAAGTGTTGGACGGTCTCTATTAATAATCCTATCCACAATGTATTTTCCAAGTTTGAAGACGACTATTTCATCCAATTTGGGAATCTAATACGAAAACTACAGCAATCCAAATTGGTCCTGGTATTTCCAAATAATATGAAGAAAGAAAAAATGCTTGGCATTAGCTAAACTTTCAACAAATTTCTTTAAATTTAAAAAAAAAAAACCTTTGGATATATCCAAATTTCTGTCCCGTTCCAACACTTACCGCTCTCTAATACTGTATAATTTGCGTGCTCTACCTAACTACATACATATAAATTGTTCAAGTAATTTTCCAAAGAAAAAGAAAGCTTTACGCCAGACAGAGCCTAAATCAGTCTAGTTTTACGAAACTTATACTATATAATATGAACTTATATACCACACGCACACTTACATCGCATATATATACTTACTTATATATTGACCTATATTGATTAAGTGATAATTTGCGTACTTATTAAACGACAAAATGATAAGCTACAACTATACTCAAAAAAAAAAAAAAACAACAAAAAAACAAAAAAAAGAAAACAAAAAGAAAACGAAAGTGAAAAGCAAAAATGTATGATTAATACTAGGCATACTTAAAAGAAAAATAAAAGAAACATTTTGCTAAACATTTGCCGTACATAATTTTAAAACCATGATGCTCGATCGAACCTTTGAAACTAATTATCATTATATTATTATTATGATTGTCGTTATGATTAATACTTATGATTCTTGTTGGCGTGTAAAAGGTGCAGTTATTTCAATTTAAACAATATTTATGATAGACTACATAAAAGAGTTCGAAAACCAAAAAATCAAATGAGATTAATAATTTCATATACTTTTTGCTTAATGAATCCCCTACACATATATATATATATGTGTGTATATATAAACATATATATATATATATACAAATGAGCATATATACGATATATAAAAAGATATTTAAACAAAAAAAAACAACTTGCTCTCTTTATTTAGAACGTACGTAACATTTTTCTAAACTAAACCTAAAAACTTAAACCTTAAATCGTAAACTCGTAAAAATGGCCGCAAGCAAAATGATGAAAAGCATGAATTAAACATAAAAGCCCATTAAATATATGCATACTTATATAGACATATATACATATATATATATACCTATATATATAAATATATATATTTTATATAATGAAACGATAAAAACATAAAGTATATATATGCAACTATAACTTAAGTAGGCAATATATCTAAAGATATCCCAAAATGTTTGCATATGGCTCGCAAATTGAATTTGAGGTAACAAAAAATACTACCAAAAAAATACTCACTCGAAAACTAGAAGAAAAACAAAAACAACAAAAAAAAAACAAATCAGAAAGCAATAATTTTTACAAGGCGAAGGCGAATACATTTAAATGAGAACTAGTGGCAGTGACATAACATTTTTAATATATATACATATATATATATTTATATATATATATATATATATATATAATTAAATACTATATGTAATAACACACACAATTCAAAAACCAAAACTGTATATTAAAGCACGGCCAACAAAACAAAAAAAAAACAACAACAAGAACAAGAACAAGTAATTTTGCAAAAAAATAAAAAGAGATGATAGAAGTGTAGCCCCAGCTATTGTATAGCCTAGTCGATGCCATCAGATATATATACTTATATATATATATATATATACACATAAATATGTACACATACCTATAAATGGCAGAATGCATATATGTACCTAAACTTATATATATATATGTATTAGAGACGCGAAGGTTAATAAGTGTGTCTGCTTTTCCACCCCATGGGTGGTGCAGTGCATTAAAGAGTTGCGCACACATACATATATTATAATTATATATGGACATACCACATACGATATTATAATTACAATGCAGAAAATTTAACCGAGAACACCAAATACCAAAATACACAGAATTAACAACAAATTCACATTGTACAAATACCACGAGGTACATTACATTAAGTGCGTCACGCCAACCGACATTGGTTAGTTGGTTGGTTGGTTGGCCAAATGCTCTATAAACCAACAACATGGCAATGGAGAACTGGAAAACATGAAAGCCACTATACAATCTAATTAACTGGCCCAAAAACGGAACAAACCTTGATTGGGGAGTGACACTGAGAGTGAAATGATTATAGTTATACTCAGTGACTGTTTCTTTAAATATTTATACAGCCTTTGAACTTATTTCTGGTTCTCTTTTATTTCCCTTTTTACTTATGGAACCTCTCCCTCTCTCTCTATCAGCTTGCTTCAGTCTTCAATCTATTAGTTATCTGAACTCAAAACAGCATTTTCTAAGCTGTTCATCTTTCTAAAGTTAAGCAACTTCAAATCAAGTACTTCCCATCTAATTGTTATGTATATCTTGTTTCTGTTAAAGGCTCTGGTTATCTGTAGAGCTGAGCCGATCTTTCGAAGAGTTGTTTTCTGTTTCTATTTTAAATACAATATTTATTTTGGCCTACCAAATTTCTCTATTTGGTTTGCTGTGTTGTTGGGTCTGGTGTCAATTCGCTAAAGTTCAGTTACATCACATGATAGCAGAAAAAAAAACTCATAAATGGACTATCTTAACACATTCTTAACTCGAACGCTCACTTTTACGCATTGATCGCATGGTCTTGGGAAATCTAAAGCAATCGGAAGAGCAGGTGACAAAAAAAATGGCTTGCTCTCGAAATGAGATAACTTCCAGCAAATGAAAACAAAAGAAAGTCACATAAGCTTTCATACATGCCGTACATGGTTAAAACTAAACAATAATCTTCCAAATTAACTTTTAAAAAAACCAAAACACATACGAGAAACATACTTATATATATACACACAAAACATATATATTATAACGATATATACATACTAAAAATACATACATAAATAAGAACTACCAAAATTACTTATTTAGTACATGAAACCCAGCACTCACTCATACATACACACACACACACATGCACACACACACACACATAAACACCTCACAGGCACTCACTTTAAACATATCGCGCCCACTTTTCTCTATAAAGTACTGCGAACGAGTACAAAAAATACTTATGTAGAACTAACTATGCTACAGAATATTCAAAAAAAAAAAAAGAAAAAAAACTAACATAACAAAATTTATGAAATTGTTAATCGACTTGCATTCCGCACGGAGTGTTCATATACTATATATACTTTCGAAGCACTTTCTCTCTCTAATCGAAAACTGAATCCATGAAGCGCAGTACAAATGTCAGCGTCTGTTAACATTTTATACAAGAAGACAAGAAGAACAAAATCAAAATTACATGACACCCACACACACACACACACACACATCCACATGCATATACAAGTCAATAAGGAATCAGAATCAGCTTAGTTAGCATCGATCAATCAATCAATCATATTATCAACTCAAGCTCCTTTCACTTCCCAAATCCTAACTCTTAAACGCACACAAATTCACACGTCAAGTGGAGGTCGTGAAGGTCTCGCTCCAAAGCAACTTATATAAGATAATATATATATACAGAAAACATATATGTATATATATATGTATGTATATAACATATGCATATATATATATATATATATATATATATATATGAGAAATTGTTATGGTTATAGATTTTTACAAAGTTGAATAATTGCGTAACAAAAAATCCAAACCAAAAAAATTGTTGAAAAATTAGTAAAAATGTTCATAACATATAAACGAAGCGTTACAGAGCAAGAAATAATAATAATAATAATAAATATTAAAGATTAATAAAACGAAAAATACAGTATATACTTTATAAAATATTAAACTTACCAAATACAAAATCATTGTTTGAAATTAAAGTGAAAAAGAAAACTGAAAAAAAACGAAAGAAAAACACAAATTGTGTCTGCTAATTTTGTTCTTGACCAAATTTTATTTAAGTTGCAGCTTAAAGCGCCGTAAGTATTAAACAACTTTTAATTAAAACTAAAAACAATTGGCATACTAAAAAATATCCATAGAAATTCTTTAATATGAAATTAGCAAACACATAGCACAGACAAATAATTTATGGAGAAAACTAAACAATTGCGTTAGTTAACAATTCAATCACCAAACCAACAACAATAATAATAATAATAATAATACTAAACACACTTAATGAGAGAGCACATAATCATTAATTTCAGCTTTAAATACGAAATATATAATTATCATAGATATATACAATACATACATATATATAACAAAAATATATTGATTTTTATAAGTATTTATTATGTATTTACCAAAAAACAGATAGTATGAGTAACTTACATTCTTTCCTTTTTAAAATACGTAACGCTGTGTATACAAAACTTATATATATATATATATATTCGATTATATACTATATACATAATGATATATAGTGTGTGCATGTACGAGTAACGAGTACATCAAATAAACGTTTCAAGTTGCGTCCGTTGTATAACACAAGCAAAAAACAAACAATAACAAATGCGGCGACTGCAAGTTGTCCAGCTGTCAGCTTTCGTCTGCATTGAGCAACGATAAACGATTAATGATACACGATTAACGATTACCAATTAACGAACGACGATCGCAAAAGCTGTCAGTTGTCGTCTGCATAAACTTGACTTTGAATTTGAGATGGGCGCTTGTCTCAGCTTTTCAAACAGGACACAACATAGGTTTTCTGTATGGGATTTCTTATTTGTGTTGAGTTGAGTTATTCCAATAATGCATAGTTCTCAGCATCTCTCAAATCACGTATTGAATCCGTCGTGTTGCGACTAAGAAAAGAAAAGCACGACAAGTGCCCTACTCGAGTTTCAGTTGTGTTTTAGGCAGCAAACCAAAAAACGATAACGATAAATAATAAGAACCGTTAATGAAAATCCAGCAAAAAGTAATAGTTAACATATTGGTAGACTAATTTAAAGTTTTTTATAGCGTTTTCAAATTTGTAAGTATATAACAAGAAGAAGAAGAACAAGAACATGAACAAGAACAAGAGCAATGCGTTTATTATTTTTAATAGGCAGGTAAAGATGAAATGCCAATGCCAATTATCGGTCAAGATAATTCCAATCGATTTGATAACGTTGGCAAAGCAGCTCGTTAAGCAAAATAACCGTCGTGTGTGTAATACAAAAAACAAAAAACAATTCCTTACCCACCAGTGATTTTTGTGTTGTTGAGTTTAATTGTTGTGCGATTTTTACTTTACATTTTTTACATACGTGTAGTACGTAGTCATGCATACATACGTACATACATATGTATGTATGTGTGTATGCATGTATGTGTGTGCTTTATTTTGTAACGAGAAATGTTGAACATGTGTGTGTGTAATTAGTACACACACACACACACACACACACACACACACATACACACATACATAAATGTTAATTTGAATAGTGAACAAAAGAGAGTATTATAATACAAAAACAGAATTAATTTTAATAACTGATACGCTTTTAGCACATAAGATTGTACAAATAATTTATATAAATACATACATACAACACACCAACACACACACATTTGATAATATCGAAAAGTTCTAAACAGTTAACTGTCTGTATATGAAAACAATCGAGAAATGAATCTTGCATTAAACGTAATATTTTGAATTTGAAATTTTACATTTTACGATATGTTATCTGGAATTCTCTTTTATGTTGTATTTGTATATTATAAGCATTACAAGACAGGACAGGACAGGACAGCACAGATCGGCGGAGTATCCTGTATCCTGTAAGCGAGTCGAACGAAAGTGATGAGAAGATGCCATTGACAAACCAGGAATCCCCAGAACTTGCTGAACCATTGAATTCGGCTCTACTTTACAACAATTGCGAATAATACAGCGATGCTCTAAAACAGAATGTTATTTACTTTATAGAAGTACATATTTATACATAACAAAACAAATATATATATATATATATATATATATATATATATATATATATATACATATACACACACATATATGTATAATTAAATGCAAAATTTAGATTTTATACAAAAAACACACCACAATCATGATCCTTTCCCTCCCCCCTCCCCATCCTGAGACCCATCCTTGCATCAAATCAGATCAAATTGTCATTAAAAACAAAAAAAAAAAGCGACTAGGAAGCAAATCAAATACACAAAATATAGTCAATTTCGATGGCACAGAAAATACGAGCAAATACTGACAAATACACCAGTTGATGAAATATATAACAAAAGGCATTTTGAGAGGAGAAGAGGGGCGCAAAATGGAACGACACTTATGTAAATCAAAACGAAGCTAATAAGCATAGATACAATACAATGTTAACTAGTTATTTAGGTGAAATATACAACAAGTCACACTCAGATACATTTAAATCGTAACGCTTAAATAATAATAAACACTATCACACACACTAACTCACACACTAACACACACACACAGATGAACGCGTCAAAGATGAGAAATATGAAAAAACCGTTACATAGCCGAATTGTAGCAGAGCCGCAGCAAACGAATTAACGAATCAAATGGCCGTTTAATAAAATTTTTGTTATTAACAACAACAACAAGAACACCAAGAAAAATTTGTAAAGCATAATTGCAGTCAGCATATTGCCAGCAAACAAAAAAATTAATATATATATATATACATATATATATATAAAGTTAATGTTCAAACTAACTAATATATAACGAATATTATATAATACAACAAACTTAGACTGTATGTTATTTTCTCAATACAATACCTACCTATAAAAACAATAAAAACAGATTCAATAAAAAGAGTTATCCAAAAGGCAGTGCACAATGTTTGAATGTTTGGCGCGCAAGTTAACAGAAATATAAAACAGTCTGGTAGCACTAGTTGGCAGTGCTGCCAATTTCGATCTGTTGACAAGTTTCGCGCGCAAGTTAGCGATAAAAATGTGGTCTGGTAGCACTAGTACACAGTGCTGCCCATCTCAATCTAGCAATTTTTCAAACTGGCGCGCATGAGCCCTCATTTGTTTTCCTAAAAGTATGGCAGCACTGCGCATTCTCAGCGAATGGCAACATTTTTGATTGGTAGATATTTTCTCATGATGTGCGTAAGGTCACACTTTCCCTTCCCACGCGACCAACAACACAGAAACGCGTGTTTTTAGGTACATCGTGTGTTTTTCACAAAACAAACAATATTCAAGCAAAACAACTGTATTCAACAGTTGTCAGCATCTAATAAATAGCTGCTCTAACAGACCGCCACAATGAGACGTCCCAAGAAGGTATGCTTCAAGTAAAATAGTAACACGCAATTCACAGCATAACTGTGAGGTTATTTTCAATACACTACACAAAAAGCAAAGCACAGCCATTTTATCGATCTGTTTGTCACTTCACAGTACGAGTCCGGCGAGGCCACCCAGTACATTAGCCGGCGTGCGGCGCTGCGCAAGCTGCAGTTATCGCTGAACGATTTTCGGCGCCTGTGCATCCTGAAGGGCGTCTATCCACGCGAGCCCAAGCACAGAAGACGCGCCCAGAAGGGTTCGTCGGAGATCAAGATCCTTTATCATACCAAGGACATACGCTTTCTGCTGCACGAGCCCATCGTGTGGACGCTGCGTGACTATAAGGTAAATTCCTTACAAATTAGCTGGTAACCAATATATATATAAATATATATTTTGCTTGCAGATCTTTGCCAAGAAATCGGGTCGCGATCGCGCCATCAAAGATTTTCGCAATCTGAAACGTCGCCTGGCCTTGTTCCCCGAGATCAAGCTCGATCATATTGTTAAGGAGCGCTATCCGACGTTCATTGATGCGCTCAAGGATCTGGACGATTGCCTCACACTGCTCTTTCTGTTCAGCACATTTCCCTCACTGCATCTGATTCCCCGCGAGCAGTCGAATCTGTGTCGCCGCCTGACCATTGAATTCCTGCATTATGTGATTGCCTCGAAGTCGTTGCGCAAGGTGTTCATCTCGATAAAGGGCTACTATTTCCAAGCGGAGATCAAGGGCCAGAAGATCAATTGGATTGTGCCACATTATTATCCGTTTAAGCCGCAGTCGAGACAGGAGGTTGACTTCAAGGTCATGTCAATATTTGTGGAGTTCTATACGATCATGTTGGGCTTCACCAATTTCCGTTTATATCATGGCCTCAATCTGGCCTATCCGCCACAGTTTCCCAGCGGTGTGCTGCAGGACAACGATGAAACGCTCAAGGACGAGTCCAGCTTTGTCTCGGAGCGCATTGCTGCCCTCAACTTTGAGCTGCTGCGAACCGACAAGCTGCAGGAGGATGAGGAGGAGCCCGACATCGATATGGAGCTGCTCGAACAGGATGGCGACTCCAAGCGCATCATCAAAATGAAACAGGAGGCCCAGGAGCTAACCCGACTCCGCACCCTCTTCAAAGGCCTCAAGTTCTTCATCAATCGCGAGGTGCCACGCGAGCCACTCGTCATCATTATACGCTCCTTTGGCGGCAAAGTGTCTTGGGATTCGACAGTCTTCTCGGGCTCGACATATGATGAGGGCGATGAGAGCATTACTCACCAGATTGTGGACAGACCCAGCCTGGCAACACAATACATCTCTCGCGACTACATACAGCCGCAGTGGATCTTCGATTGTGTCAATCAGCGCCAGCTGCTGCCCACCAATCAATACTTCATCGGCGAGAAGCTGCCGGCGCATCTGTCACCGTTCGTTGACGCCAAGCGGGATACTTATATACCGCCCGAGGAGAGGGCGCTCCATGATCCCTCCCTGATCGAGACGCATGGTAAGATAAGCGACTGTTCAAATTGTAGGTAATCTTATTATTGCTTCTGCTGCAGCTCAAAGCGATGATGAGTCTGAAGAAGAGACTGCGGCGCAGGAGGAGGAGGAGGATGCCGTGGAGCAGGAGCTGCTCGATGCGCAGCTGCAGCGCGCTTATCAGGAGGAGACGGCCGAGTACAAGAAGTATGGCGGTGCCGATGGCGTCAACGAAGATGAAGAAGACTCTGACGACGAACAGCTATATGAAGACGAGGACGAAAGCGATGACGATGAGGAAGAAGAGCTCGATGAAAAGGCACAGCGACTGCTCGAGGAGGTGCGTTCGTCAGCCTAAAATATAACACACAGTACTTGACAATTTTCCATCTCCCTACTTGCAGAAGCAAAAAATGTCCGTGCAGTCGGGCAAGGTGCACAAGGTGAACAAGCGGCAGGTGCACAAGGCGGAGGTCGATGAGCATCGGTTGCAAGCGCGCATGGTTAAGCCGCGTCATCGCAATCTCTTCCGCAAGCTGATACGCGAGAAACAGACCAAGGAGAAGGAGGAGTGGCTGCTGCGCAAGAAACGACGCAACATCGACACCGATGCCAAGGAGCAGAAAAAGACGGCCAAGCGGGAGGCGCGCAAGGCGGCTGCCGCCGCTGCTGCGGCTGCTGCTCAGCTGGGCGCCAAGTGAACGCCGATATTGCTTATCATGTCTCTTGATCTTAGGCTTAGTTTGTACACAAAAACAATAAAAGAAAATGAAAAGAACGAGAAACTATCGTTGCAATGACTTTTAAATTGTGTGCGCAGCCTACTTCACGTGACTGTACAATTGAAGCGCAGCTAACATCGCAGAGGAACAGCTTTTAGCTTTTGAAGTTGCCCGCGCAAATATAAAGCTCCAACGTGAAGTTGGCTGTGCGCAAAATTCAGCTCGTGCGTGAGGCTCGCTCTACGCAAAATTCAGCTCGTGCGTGAGGCTTGCTCTACGCAAAATTCAGCTCGTGCGTGATGTTGGCTGCAACCAACTATTCTTCAGGCACCCGCTACCGATTCTGTTCGTTTGGAATTTCATTCAGCGAACGATGCCCAGCGGCTTTACTTCAGGGCTTTTGCTCAATGACTTGTCATGAAACCAAATTCTTATATGAGGAGCAGGCAAATGAGTTTATGTTTCGTACATACAAATTGTATGCAAGTCCTACTCCTCATATAAAACTTGAATTTCTATTGTTTTTCTTTGCAAAGCAGCAGACAAACATAATTACAACAGTTAAAAGGCTACAGGATCTGCCATCAGAAGCAGCAGACATCTGAAAAAATGTGTTTTTTTTTTAAATCATTCGTTGCATAAATCTCGATTTATATGTAAAGCTTAAATAATAATTTGAACAATAAGAACTCGCAATAATCGATTTTGGGTTTACACTTTGTGAAGAGAACACATAAAATTTATAAAAATCATATACATATTAATATAGTACAACAGCAAAAAACAGCAGTCAAAAGCAAAAGCAGAAGAAACCATTGTAATAAATATAGGCAAAATGGAAGTGTCAATTGCAATTTGCTGAACACTGACTGTTAGAAGTCCTAGTTACGCATAGTCTAGTTATAGTTCACATTAAATTAGTTATAGGGGGGAGGCTAAGTTAGGCTAGACTTAATTGCTTGGCTATTGAGAAACTGCTTCGAAATTTGTTATTCGTGTAATTTTAACTAACGCACGCATCGCTCGATCTGACGCCCATCGTACACACTAGATTTGTATATGGTATATGTATGTATATATAGTACTCGTATATTGTATATGCCCTGACACAGTCCAAGTCTGTCAATAGTAGTACCTATTACTCTATATATATATATAATGTGTGTGAGTGTGTGTATGTACACAGTAATTATATATATTGTTTTTGTATATGTTCTCAACTTTGCTGCAAGAGTTTGACGTTCGCCGCTTCTCTTCTTGAGTAAGTAAAAAAATATCGGTTTTTTTTTTCAAAAATTCTAAGTGTTTGTTGTTTTGCTTTGATCTTAAGGATTTTAGGATCTAGTGGTTAATCACTATCGCTGTTGTCGCCGCCCGCTGCACCATCCTCATCGTCATCATCATCGCTATCCTCCAGCTCGGGCATGGGAAATCGCAAAATAGCCGCAACGCCCGTAAGTTGGGCGAGTTCTAAAATGCACAAGAGAGATATACAGTAAAGTATGTAATTTCATAAATATATATAGAGTTACTCAGTTGAGCCTCAAATACAATTAGAAAATTAGAAAGACACCAATAAAAATCGATCTATATTCTAAAAGTCTTTCAGCAGCTGTAATTTAATCATTGGATGAATGGAATGCATGATATTCATACAACTTAAGTATATTGGACTTGTTACAGAGGTATTCCTTAAACCCATAAGTAGACTTGCTCTGAACTAAACCTCGACGCTTGACAAAAGTAAGATAATTGCATAATTTTAAGCATCCGGTCCATTAGATTAGATTAAGAAGTCTAATTGCCAGTGGTCAACTTTAGTGCAAAGTGCATACCCACAGCTCTAGCCATGCTGCAGAGTACGTTGTAAACCAAGGCCAGTACGCTGTCCAAGCAAACCAGTCGGCTTATTTTTGCTCAGCACTGGGAGTGTAGGAGTGTGCTTGCAGTTGTCAGTTTCAAGGCTTACCGGTTCTGTTCTAGAGTTGAACTGAACTTAACATTCAACTTGGTATCGCAATTAACAATATGCTAATTTTTTGACGTGATTAATTCTATGTAGAACATTGTAAACTGTTTGGGGATTGCTTCATGTGCTTTGGTTTAGTATAGGTTCGGTTCGGTTCGGTTCTACTTTGTTTACTCAATGAAATTGTTGAGTTGTCTTTATCTGCACATCATTTAAATGCTTGTGGTGTTTTTTTCTGTTTACACTCTTAAAAAAATGTTTATATATAAGTAATTGAAAGCTGATTAAAACGAAACAATTCAACAAAAACGAAGAGAAGTACTTGAGAAGGCGCTTCCAGCGATAACGAGTTAAAAACAATTATGTATGTGGAAATGTTCGAGTGGCGTTGAGAGACAAGCCAGCTATGTAAATTTCATTTAGTTCCCTTGGTACAAGCACAAGTTCCAACAGCTACTAAAGTATAGGGTTCTATTTTAGAATTACAGCGACCCATTTTCGTTTTATACGTAAGCGTAAGCCAAAGGGAGAGTACGCAACTAAAAGATACCCTGTAAGCACTTTTAAGGCAAAATTGACAAAGTAGTTAAGGTGAATAATACTTTCGTATCTTTCCCAATTTAAATTTGTGAATTGTACGTCGGCAAGCATTTACACGTCTTTCAAAGACTCCCATTACACCCCACTTAAATGTTGTACTGGGTATATTAATGGCAAGTCGCACACAAGTGATAAGAACAAAAGGAAAACCAAAGAAAATGCGACACGTGACTCATTTACCAAACAGCCACAGCCACAGCCACGGCGTAAGAAGTGCCTATTAAAAGACCCAAACATATTTACGATAAACATACAAAATGTAACTTTAATTAAGAAAATGCAAAATTGATTTGAAAATTGAAAGTGCTCTCGGCACAAAGTAGACTTGAGTAAATTATGCATTGCGGGAGATTTCTTCGAGAAATACATACGACAAACACATGTATTCATATCTATCTATATATATAAATATACATCTATATATATATATATGTATTTTGTAAGTATATATGTGTATGCATATGCAATGCGAGCCATGTAAAAATAGAATTCCTAACGGGGTCATTAGACAGGGGGAGGCCTGTACATATTCTAGACCAAAATGAAAAACACGCATAGGCATTTTGCATATTTTCCATTGCAATACTTTGCACTTGCTGGCTTACGAAATAAAATCCGAATGATTCATCATATAACACTTTGTTCTATGCTAGTTGCCAAGGCTTTCAGGCGTTAAAAAAAAAGAAGTTTAGAAAAAATACTTACGTTCTCCCGATATATGCATACTGGAGAATATTTTCACCTCACCGCCGGCATCGCGCACCGATTCGACCAAGTTAACATATTCTTTCCTGAGATTAATGTCTTGGCATCTGAAAGCAATCAAAACAGAAGTTAAGATAATCTTCATATTGCCGATGGATATAATTATTTGCTGGTAATGTTCAATTACTCAATCGAATTGAGTAAGTCCAAAAAAATATTTAATGCTCCAAATAAAAGTGATTTTAAAAAATATTTGTTTATGTTTTAAGTGATAAATGGAACTTTCGAGATGCAAAAACGAATAAAAATCACCTCGAAATGATTAAACTATACTAAGGAGTAAAAAGAGTTGGAAATGGGCAAAACTAAACAACTCGAAACATTGCAAAGCACTTAATTTACCTATCCAGTTGCATATATCATCCCAGATCAGTTACATATGCATTCATTCAAAACATGCAATTGAAACTGAAATCACAACAACAACAAAATATCTACACGTAATTGCGCTACATGTGAAACCGAATAGCGAAAAAAGTAGAAACCCTGAGGCCGCCTTAGGTATAGATATAAAGCCATTATTATCTATTACGATTCAGAGTACGTGATATTGCACATCCACAGTTCAATTAAGCCTCGATGATCGGTGTTCGACGCAAACGCATAGCAAAGCGCTTAATCATCTTCAGGTAGAAGTCATGTGGATGGGAGCACCTACAATAAATAATGCATAAGGTGTCGGGCTCAGCTGGAATTGCGATAAAGGTTAACAGTTATAGCCGCTGAGCTAATTGCAATGAAAATGCAAGTTGTTAAGTCGGAGATAATGCGAACCGTTAAATTCCAGAAAGTACGTGTATTAAAGCAGTCCCCAATTTAAATTGTAAGGTTCAAAAACCTTAGCAAATCTTATTGGTACAGCAATAAAAATAACTGACAAGTGCACATTAAAAAAAAACTGCGCCTTCTCACTAAATATATGCAAAAATATTTATTAAAAAAAATGAACACAGGTAAAATTTCAATTATCATTTTAAATTGAAGGCACAGAAAGCGTTTTCTGTGGTTGTATTGTGCCTGTGTTCAGAGGAAAGCATAGCTAAAGAGCACGCTGACGGCACAATGTGACCAGATCACCAATCGTTCACTCTTTAAAGTCTCTCTCTCTCTCTCTCGATTTATGCCTCTCTCTCTTGCTCTGTGGCAATACGTTCCCCAGCACGTGTAGCAGTCAAAGAGAAAATAAACACAAAGAACAGTGATCAAAAATGTTGTAGAATCGCATGAGAGTTGATAAGTACCCTGTAAATTTAAGTCACGAGGGCAGACAGTCTCATGCATTTAGCTGTATCATCAATCAAAAACATATAAGCAAGCCATATTGTGATTTATAAATGTATACCAATTGTTTTCATTAATATAATTTTTAGTATTTATTTTATTGCATTTGCACTTCTAAGAAAATTGAATTTTTATGTAGCAACTTATTGCTTAAAGTCATGGGTATTAATGCGACCTTACTCCGACTTTGTATGCAGGGTGTTCAAAGAGAGCTCGAGCGAAGAGCCGAGACCGCCTCGCAGTTTGCTCGTGTAGAATTAGTTGTGAAGCGGTTTTCTTACGGTTCGCACGTCGGCACGGTGAGAAGAAGAAATACGCCAGGAATACGAAGCGAAGAAAGCAACGCGACAATTGCCACGCAAAAGAAATTGGTGCTAAGAAAAGCACCACACCAAGCCACAAAAAAAAGAAAGCAATAGGTGCGTTTGGGCCAAGTGAAAGTTGTTGTTACTGTGGCCGTTACTGTCCATGTCCATGTCCATGTCAAGTGCAAGAGGCTTAAATTAGCAATCAGGTTTTTGATTTTTTATAGACGTCATGGGATTTTAAAATGCCCTGAGTCAGCGCTGGGCAATGTTGCAGCCGCTGCAGCATTTGTGTCGGTGTATCTGTATCTATGGAATACCTGTGTATCTTTTTTCGCATCCGTTGATCGCAGAGTTGTCGTGAATTGATTTCATTGTTGTAGCTGTTGTATCTGTTGTTGTTGCTGCTGCGTGACAATGATTTCACAATGAAATCAATTGTTATAATGGAATTAACGGAACGTAGGTGAAAGAGCCATGAGTTGGGGGCGGGACAGCTGAGGTCGCCACGACGGAAACCGAGAGAAAGGCAAACGAGCAACAAAGCGTCGCTGGTATCAAGATATCAAAATAGTTTAAAAATGTTTAGATGGCGGCGGTGAAATGCATAGTTAAATGTATCACGTGATGTATTCATTTATTGTCTGTAAATTGATATGAACTGTTATTAAACCATTCAAATTTACAGACAATAAATTGAAATGAACCTTGGCGCTGGAAAAATACAGTATGAAAATCTTGGGAAATTGTGCATCTACAGTTTGGAGTCACTTTTGTGTGTGTATAAGCAAGAGTTGTAAACAGGTTTTGCTTAAAAATGTTAAATGCTCTTAATAAAAGAAACTAATATAAATTAAATTGGACCGTAGACAAACTCACCTTACGAGTTTCAATCGGAAGGTTTTTTTTTTTTGTTAACTTATCTTAAATAAATTTAAGCTTTTTAAGGCAGGATTAAATAGCAACTTGACATCGAAGAGCACATTGATTAACCACTGATATTATTATTTATTAATATGCCACCAACTCAACTTAACCCAAATACAAAACAACTTCAGATTGAAATAGGAAAATAGCTGAAGCTATTGGTTGCCGAATTTCAAATACTCTGGCAAATATATAAATGCCTCTCTGGGGCCTAAACTAATCAATATGAAGAACTACAATATCGATCAGCAATATTCACTTGAATTAAAAGGGTATACAAAACATTGGCGCCCTTTCATTTCTTGTGCAATTTGCAAATAAAGCTAAAAGTAAAACCCACTTTCGAAATGTGCCCAGCTCGTGCCCAATAATATATTTTTTGATAAACAATATGAGCACAGCAGCAAAGTAAACAAAAAGAGGCAACAGGCAGCAGCTGCAGCTGGAAATAGGGGCACGTTGCATGCGGCATAAAACGCCCTAAAGCGAAAGACTAGAAAAACTGGTTGGAGCAGATACAAAACAACAAAAAAATGTATATATGATAAAAAATCGAAGCAAAGAGCAGCAGCGAAAAGACGAATGAGTAGCAATAGCCAAATGAAAAGCGATAGAGAAAGGGGATGGAGTGAGAATGGAAGAAGGTGGGAGATGGGAAGCATTCAAGAATTCAAGAACCAGTCAAAGACTTTGGCACAACTCGACAAAGTGGATCATATTACACAAAAGAAGCCGGGGGAACACAGCGGAAAGCTGTGTTCCACATGTGGAATGCAAGTTAGTCGCCTAGAAAAAGTCCAGAATTGAAGAAGAAAGAATAAATAATCAAAATGTAAGAGCATCAGAGTTAAGCGCTTTAAACGTGCCTCACACGCAAAACCATAAACGGTCCGGTTTAATAAATTGAAATACCTATTTCGAATGCTGGTCGTTAATTTTTTTTATTTTTCTTGTGTTGTGTTTGCTGTGTTGCTGTTTCGCCCACATGGCAAGTGCTAATAATTAGCGCAACTTAGAAGGCGACGCGAAGAAATGGAACAGGCAAATAAGTAGGGCCAAGAGTGCTACAAATGCCGACACATATGCCATATACTATATACACATAACAGATACAGATCACTTACGTATGCAATGTGTAGATACAAACACAATATAAAATAGATGCAGATATGGCGAAACTTACATGCCTTTTAGGGCCTGTGCGAAGTCTGAAATGCTAAAAAGCCACGACGTGAACTGAAACATCTCCATAAACAAAGATCTCAGTCGCCGCTAATCAAGCTACAACACATACAAATATATATTATACTCGTATGTGTATATGTGCAGAAGTATACAATCTGAAATGAATATGCATATGGACAGACTGAGAGACGTGCGTATTGAGTGCAGCTTGAAATACTGTGAAATACTTAATACGCGTGTGAAAGAGCAACACAATAGCAACACTTAAACATGTGTATCTGTGTGTGTGTGTGCATGTATGTATGTGTGTTAGCTAGAATAGCAACTATCTTTGTTTCTCTCTGGCATCAGCCAAAAGACATGCCAGTCAAAACTAATGAGACTTAAGAATTATCAAGATTTTGGATACACTCAATAATGTGAGAACAGCGTTTGCACAATGCTATGCTTCTTTGTAGTTTTCCATTTTGCTCTTGCTACCTTAACAGAGCAATATCAGAGCCATTAGCAGGGCCATTAGCAAAGCCAATAGCAGAGCCAATAGCAGAGCCAATTGCAGAGCCAGTAGCAGAAAACTGCAAAGAATGCTGTTTAGCTCTGTTCTGCCCTTTTGCCTGTCATTTGCAAGAGCAGAAGCAAGAGCAAAAATATTTCCAATGTGCTCTTTTTCAGTTGAAAGAAAGAAACTAGAGCCCAGCAGCCGTACTGTATAACTACTGTACTGTATAACCAACTACGATTCTATAATCTGTAAACAACATTAAAATTAATAATTATACTAATTTAAAAAGAAACCTTTACTTCAACTAAACTTCAACAAGTCTATGAATTATATTCAAATCAATACAAGTTCAGCTGAACTTCAATTCACATTTTAAAAGAAGACCTAAGCAATTTCTTCATAACCGGCTCTGTAAACGTAGAATATTACGCTCTGCACCTCCAGTATAACCAATTTAACACTATTCACTCAGTTTGCCCTGAGGTATTTCACAAAACATCACCTCCAGAAAACACGTAGCACAAGCCATTTATATTTACACTTTAAATGACCACAATGAATTATGTCATATTAAAAAAATAACACAAACAATGGGTATGCGGGTCCAAATAGCAAGCTAGTAAGCACATTTAAATGCTTAGCTGAATGCTTAGGGTGGCCACAGAAATAACTGTTAGCATAACTAACAAAAAATATAGATAATTAAATGTTCTAAAGCAGTTTAGATTAGAGTGCAAGGAATGTGAGATAAGGGCCCTAGCAACATGCGTTTTATACGTTTATACGTTTCTTTAATCACCTTGCGGCATATCTGATTAACTTAATTTTTCTCTGCTTACAGTTCCTACATAGTACAAGTGAAATTCTGAAGAGGATGCTTACTAAAAAGCCCGACTATATCATATCAGAGCTGGGTTATCCGGAGCTGCTTCAACTATGCGACGATGGATTCCACATAGAGTGCCGCCCCCAACAAGCGCCCAGTTGCAGTGACAGACCCCGTCACAGTCACAGTCACAGTCACAATTCCCCTCCGAGTCGACTGCTGCCGCTGCGCGAAACAGTGGATGATTACAACTGGCGGCTGCTGAGCGAGCAGAATGCCAAAGTGGCAAAATGTGTTGCAAGTCGGCGCAGAGAAGCGGTTGATGTGCTGGCGCAGCAGAAGAGACAGAAGAATCTACGGAATGAGCAGCAACAGCAGCGAGACAAACACAACAACAAAATCAGCAGAGAGTAAGACAAAAATCATAAATTGTATATTGTTATCAAGTCAAGGGCCTATTTTTAACTCTGCTCTTTTCGTTTCGTTTATCAATTTGCGCAACAATCAACAGCAACAATCAAAAATGTCGAGATAAAGCAAAAGGAACGACGACGATGGTGACTTGCGACTTGAATAGTTTCTGATGAGGAGGAGGAGCATACGGCTAGTATACGCCTGATCTACAATAATAATAATAATAATAACAATAATACGGGACTGATTAAACGTGCTAAATTTACCAACATTCATAAGAGAATAAACACATTTTTGCATAGACTTCTAAGCGCTAATTCTAAGTAAATCAAAAGCAATAACACTTAATTTAATTGCGTGCCACGCAAATATTTTATTTTTCTACACGGTTAAATGGAATTTTAACGGCTAATTAAAAAATGTATACGAGCTATGGCTATGGCTGTGTCTGTGTCGAGGGGCACTTTTCAGATCCAGATATTCCAAAACACGCAAAACGTAAACAAAACGCAGAAAAGCACTAAGAAAAAAAAAAGATCCAAAAATGGTGACGACTTTGCGGGCGGCCAACCTTGATCATGAGCACAACGGGGCGCAAAAGGGGCGCGGCTCGGTGTGGTGGCGGCACAGCAAATTAGCGTTTTCGGACGTGTTCTCTTTAAATGGCTAAATTGCGCTCAAGTTGAAAGCCAGACGCAATATCTAGAAAGCGACTGAACTCCGACAAATGGATGTGGAAGACGAATTGAATACGCTACACAAAGGTATGAAAATCACAGCAATTGAATCTATACTAAATTAGATCTTTACCCCATTTAAGCCAGATTGTTCAGTTGATGACAGCAATTATGCTGTCTTCAATAATAATAATAAAGATAGTAGTTCTGAATCTATCCAAGCTATAGACCTAATTTAATTATAGGTCAGTTAAGTGAATGTGGAGGTCAAAATGGAATATGCTGCAAATATGATCTTGAATCTAGACTAAATTAGTTCTTTCCCCTAAATGAAAGTCGAATCGAAGCGAATTAATGCGACACAAAAGAGATTGTCTTATATTATAATTATCATGGTGTGATTTCTTCATGAAATTCGACCGCTTACTCATCTCATTAAGGCAAACGCTGTTTGGTTGCTTAAACAATCGTAACAGCATTTTATATTTATCTAGTTATTATTCAAACGATCACTTTACTTGCCGATCAGTTATTCAACTGTGACATGCTGATGAAATAGATCACTGATAAAGTTGCCCAGTTTATATACATACTCTCAATATGAGTAATATATATATATATGTATATAAATATGAATATAGTATAAATATGAATATGAGTAATGAATGTATCGGCTCCTAAGTACTAATTTCTCGAATTTAACGTTTCTAGCAGCACTTTAAATGAATACCCTAACAAGTCGCTTAAATCATACACTGCTGCATATGGCAAATAAAAGCAAAACTGAAAGTTGAAGGTTTGGCGCTGTGGGCTTGTCAATGGAAGTGCTCTTGATCTTTCTGCTTGATTAAACGCGGAAATATTTTTTTATGAACTTGTATAAGGGTTGAACAGTTGATAAGGTTACAGTAAAACGAGTTGGCTAATTTATTGAGTTATATATCTAAACAAGCTGTAAAGATAGCAGCAGATACACTTGTGTGGTAGCTTGATAATAGGCACAAATTGTTGGGGTAGCTATGCAGATTAGATAATGTATCGTGTATAAAAAGCCAAGAATCAAGAAAATTCGTTCCCAAGAATTTAACAAACAGAATTTGTGTAATGGGCATTTAAATATATAAAACAAAACATTGATATTTAAAATGAATTTCTGCTTGATTTAAATTTTGACGATCTACAACAGTTTAAATATGAGCTAGTGAATATTTCCATGCGATATCTAAAATCAAAGCTTTATTTAAAGTGTTTTTGCATTTGAACAATTATTAAACAGTATTCAATTAACTGTTGTCCGATACAAAATGTGATATAATTTCATAAAACATTAAATTAGATGTAAGATAATAACGTATGGCACAAATAATAATAATGATATAATAAAATGTAATACATATAAATTAAATGTTTGTTGCAAATTTAAACTAAATTACTTTTGGACGAGGAGCATAAAAATAGTAAAGGAGTGGAGTAAAGGAGTCATTTAGCAGTAATCAAATAAATACAACTTCTGTTCAAGTTTTGGTATAACGAATTTAAATATATATAACATAACATATTCATTAATCTCCCCATCAACTCAGCTCAACTGATTTGAATCACTCACCTGAATAGATTGTCCGAAATGAGCAAAATTTCTATAGATTGCGCCTCGGCGGCGGCCAGGACATGCTTCTTGCCATAGAAGGCCTTTGTTGGTTCACATTGCAGCATCATGTAGAACTGTTCTAGGACTTTCACCTCGCCTGCCGCTTTTGTGTCGGACATTTTGGCAACAACAGCGGGATCTTGCAGCACCTCTGCAAAATATAAATTTAATGATTGAATTTAAATTTGAACGGACACCATCGAGTGCTACACACCTTTCAGCGAATGCTTGAAGCCGGAGGATGCATGAACCAGCATGAATCGGCTCTTGTTGTCCAGCAGCACTTTGTAGTCCATTTTGACGGCCTGCTGGAACATATAGTCATAGAACTGATCGCGCACAAAGCCTGGCGAGGCAATTAGCACACACTTGACCACGTCGAAATTGACGTGACGCAATATGCTTTGCATGACCTGCTCGTAAAATTTGGCCAAACCCTTCTCGTGCTGCTGGACGTTGCCCTTACGTTTGCGTGGTATGGACACCTCGATTTTGCTGCGCACCAGCGTCATGCTGGCCGTAATAAGGCACACATTCGCCAGACCCTCCTGCATGACGACAGCGGCCACATCTGCCGATTGCGTGGGATCGCACGCCATTTCGATGCGCTCCAACGCAATGGTATCCCATTCGGGTTTGCGCAGCTCGAATTTGCGATTCAGCTCCAGGTCGAGCGTGTGATAGGCACCCATTTTGACGTACTGATTCTCCTCGATGTTGCGCCCCTTCAAACGCAGCACACACGCCTGCGTGTCAAAGTCGATCGACTCCACGGCAATGGTGAGCGTGGTGCGGACTCGGCTGCTCGTCGACGACCCGGTGGCCGTTTCATTCTGCACTTTCCGTATGGTGGTGCTACGCACGCTGTCGCCCTCGGCAATTAAATTGTAGGCGTGCCACATGTCTTCCGACTCCTCCGGCATGAGGGTCACATTGCTGTTTGTGTGCACGATGAGGAATTAGAATGTGGCAAAAGTGTTGACTTGTTGTAGCTGCACTCACCCCTGCATACCCTTGTCCACGTATTTGCCGAGCAACTTCATCTTGCAGCTGTCGCCAGACGTTTAATTTTTGTGTTGTTGTTGCTTGCGTTGGCGTTGCGTGCTTTGTGTTTTTTGCTTTTGTATGCTTTTTGTCACTTGCATTGAATTAGATGTTTCCTTAGGTCAAGCGAATTGTTCAGCATTTTCGGTAGTTGTTGTTGTTGGGCTCGCCGCAGCTATTAAATCAAAATGTCTACGAAAACTGCCAAATTCCACACGGCAAACTTTTTGACATCTTAGAACAGCTGATCAACAGTGTTGGACAGCGACTGTTTAGAAAAATCATGTGCTCGTCTATCGAACACTTCATGGTATCAATATTGCACCAATTATTAATAAACAAATTAAAACAAATGCCCATATGGGAATATGTATTACAAAAAAATACACGCAATTTTTTTTTATTAATATTACAGTTTACATATTTGTACGGATTTCGAGAGTCGCCTCTCAACTTAAACTAACAGCCTTTCAATTTCCTGCTGTATTGAGGTAATCTGCGATTTCAGCTGACTACCCTCGTTGGTGGTCACAGAGCATGCGACAATGGGCCTGGACACGCCGCAGGCACGTCCCAATGCCTGCTTGGAACGCACAAACACATACGGCACATTCTTATCCTCGCACAGCAGTGGCAAGTGCAACAGAATCTCGATTGGCTCCGTATCGCCAGCCAGGACAACTATATCTGCCAAGCCGCGATTCAGTGTCTTGGTTGCCTCGTTGGCTCCCTTGCGCAGCTGGTTGTAGTTGAGGGCCTGCTGCAGCAGATTCATTATCTTGGCGGTCAATTGGGCATCGGCCAGTGGGAATGCTTTCGGATTCACTTCCTCGGTCTGCCAAAAACGAAGGTATTTATAATCCAAAAAATATTTTACTGCTAGTTTTGCATGAACACTTACCATTTTGGTGATTTTTGTTGTCTTTTTTCTGTGTAGATTTCGTCAAAAACTTAAATGCAACCTCTCGGCCTGTGTGCTTCACTGAGGGGCAGAATTAATATTAAAACGTTTGCAGAAACACGTGCGTTGTTGATATTTTCTGCTGTTCCTTAACACTGAAACTGTACCACTATCTTACATGGTGGCAACACTGCTTGCTATATATCGATAAGTTTGTTAGCGTACCCTGCTCATACCACTAAAGGCGCGCAAAACAGGCCTTAGGAACGGAGAGCCTTAGAAGAGCAATGAATTTATATAAAAAAAGGTTCAAAACTGGCTACAACGTAAGTTTACTACTTGTGAAATGGTTAAATCTTTAAAACCAATCAAAGAATTTGTAAATTTGAAATTAATTGGTTGCTCAAAGCCTAATTAAGTTCATTTGCAGATACGCAATCTAATTTAATTGAAAGTCTTGGGATATCCTGATACTCTCGGAATTGACATCTTCGTCCATCTGAGATTCATGCTAAAACCTGAGGGCAAAGTTTAGCACTCGGAAAGTCGAATATCTGAACCCCAATGGGTGTGGCAAGAATTTTAGGATAGTCATAGCACTAGCAGACAATTTACAGACTATTTTGCAGTCAGTTTTTCTGATGTTTTTATGCATCTATATATTATCTACTTTGTGGTCGTAGTTAATGCTCTAACTCAGCATCACAAACAGCCGTATTTCTTCATTCGCTGTCACATAATTCCATGATTTATTTTAGTAGGTCTTGAGAATCTGCTTTGGCAGAATCTTGATTCCAAACCAAATTCCTTTTTCAAATCGTGAATTACCGAGCATCTGGAAATGCTGTTCGTGTATTGATCATCATATTTGAAGAACTATCCTCAGCAGGGAAATTCAACAGAATTGCAGTCATAGTTTATTTCCACTTTGAAGGGCAACAGTTACTAGGCCATTATTTATTCCAGTTTAAAACAAAACAAATTGCGTGGGCCTTACGTTAAATACAAAAGGAATTCACTTTATTACCAATTCATGTTCTTGTGTGTACATTATTTAAAAGTTCCTGCAAAACAATAAACAAGCAGTTAGTCATTTCTCATTTTTGGGGATTTCTATACAATTCTAGACACTCACTTGGTAATGAGGCCATCCTTCTTGGCCAGACGCACAATGCAATCGTCGGACTCGCCCATGCGACGGATCTCACCACAGATGGCGTAGGTTTTGGTGCCATCGGTTTGGCGGCCGGTCTCGGGATCCACAACAACAATGCTCAATTGCACAGAGGCGTGATCCTTGGCGTGGATGATTCTGTTCGATGCCGAGCTGCAAGTAAAACATAACAAGAAAAATAGTTATCCAATTGGCCAAAATGAGCTACAGCCGCCGCGGCCGAAACACGTGTTCATTCTACACTCACCATTTGCGGGGCACGTACAAATCAACATTCTCACCGGCGTCGTTCTCCATTATGCTGCAATGCAAGGTGTACCATTTTATTAGTATTTTATACACTTTTTTAACCGAATACTCGAATTTTACTTACATTTTGTAATAATTTTACAAATTAGCGACCCAACACTCGTCGATGGAGGCTGAAAAGAGAAAGAGTGAAGTTGGCTGCGCTGTAGAGTTGCATAGAAGAAATATCGATAGCTCAACAAAATACTGATCTGGCAATACTTGTTTTGTTAATTTATTTGCGGGAATCTACAAAACAATTTAATTACAAATTAAAAAACATATTTAGCTATTTGGAAATAATACAATGATATTAAACAGTTTTAAATGTGCTTTAATCTGCTCAGTTATTCATTTGCTTAAGCTATCCTAAAACATAAATAAGCGAATTTATTTTCCTCAACTACAGCATTAACTTCGGTTTTAATAATAATTATAAATAAATAGTATTTAATATAATAATATAATAAATAAATAACATTTTACAAAAGCTTAACAGCAATTTCCAAAATAATTAAATTCAGTAAAAATATAGTATGTCGCTTGTTGCTGCAAAATGCATCGATGTTATCGAGTGTATCGCTTGCTTAGCTGCCGTTCATAAATATTTATTAGTCGGTTGGCAATGTGAAGAGTAGTGCTGCATTGCATCAAAATTGGCGCCGGAGCTTTCACGGCCTTAGTGCCCATCGCAAAGTCGGTAGCTGTTAGCTTGTAGTCCAACTTCCATTGGATATATAGATCCAAAAATCAAAAGTTCGTGCGCATTATAAATTACATATCTGTGAACGAGCCCTTATAGTTACTTTGCATGTGAGTATTGATTTTGGACAGTCTGGCGTCGACGTCCTTGATCCGGTGTCAACGTTGATTTTCCGTCTATGGGACTTCCGCAGGGATTTTTTCCTTCAAATTTTGCCAACTGTGTGTGTATTTTTAAGTACGTGTTGTGGGCGTGTGTTTGTTTTTAATAGGAATTATCGCGTCTGACTGACTTTTTATATTTACTGCTCACATGTGAAGTGAGCGAAATGAGTTTTTAGCACTTGTGCCGTTATTTGGGATCATTGAAATGTAAAAAAACGATAAAATGAATAAAATTAATTAATTTTTAGTGGAATTTATTAAGTTATTATTTATGAAGTCAAGTAATAGTGTCGAAATACTAATTACCAAACTTAAAATTTGTAAAATCGAGACTAAAATATTAGCTTCTTCAGCTATATAAGTTCAAAAAACGATCAGTGGGACTTAACAGTCACACAACATTACCATTTTGAGTTTAACATGAACTCTATGCTCGATCTGCAAATTGAATTCCTTTCCGTTATTTTTGGATTTTTTTGTGCATTCTTAAACCGTTTAATTTGAAACTCAATTAAATAAAGCTTAATCGAGCACATAAACACTTATATTGTACTTGGTATTAAGAGGTTAATGGCTCAAGATCCATAAATATCATAGATAAGCAGGTTCTGCTGTTAAGCATTTGACTGTTTCTCTGGCTTCTCAGTCGTCTCTTAACTTTTATCGCGTTCGGTTGACACACGCTAGTTACTCGGCCAAAAGTATTGCGGCGTGTTTTTTGACTTGTACGTTGCAGTCGTAAATTTCTTGAACATACCTCAGAATAGACCGGCTCACAGCCTCTTGACCTTAAGCGTGTATGTGTGTGTTTGTGTGTATATATGTAAATTTGCATATTATATTAAATTGAAAATGTAAATTTATGCGCTAAAAATGAGATCATTTGTTGAGTGTGATACTATTTTTAAACGTTGAACAAAACCCCATAACAACAAAAGCATCTGCAAATAACAACTAAATGGTCCCCAGGCATTATGAACAGAAATGAAAGTGAAACAAATTTTTGAAATGAAAATGTTTTTGCCCTTAAAATGAAGATGCAAAAATTGAATAAGCATATTTTCTTTTTATTTATAATAGAAAAAATTATCAGGTGGCATAGTGTTTTTTATTATTATTATTCGCTTGTGTGTAATTAGGCAGTCAATGGTTATTATTGATGATGTTGACCGATTGATGAAAGAGCAAATAATCATAAAATTAACGACGTTCAAATTGATAGCATGTAATTGCGAAATGGCATTATTGAATTTACAATTGTTAAATGGTAAAAACAATAGCGGAATAGTTTTTATATCAAAAGCATATTGATAGCTATTTATATCAGTTACTTGACCTAGAAGAACTATTCAGTTGATTAGCAGTAAGCACCCTCTAAGTGAACCAAACAAGTTTGTTAATACACAAATATGTATTTGATATGAACAGAAAACTAACTAAAAAGCAATTAAGATGCGCTTAAAGTTTCCCAACAAACAAAATACTCGTACATAAAAAATGTGTCTAGAAACTGTGATGACAGCACCAAAATGTTTGCCCCTGCTGTGCGGCATGTTGTTGATGACGCCAGAAGCACATGTAGAAAACTTGAAGTGAAGCACTTTCTAGGTCAAAAGTTGAAAGGCAGCCAGTCAGCCCAGCGAACCCTAATGCTGCTGATGATGCTCGTAAAAAATTATAAAGACGAAAGAGATACTTAAAAAGAAAAAACAAATCAAATTCAAACTAAAAGTTGTTGCATGAAATGCAATTATCAAGCAACGCAACAAAGTAGAGGCAATGCTCCCCTCCTCCTCCGTAGCCACGCCCACCTGTCAATTGTGGGGGCGGTCCAACGTCAATATACAAATTATAAAAAAAAAAAATAATGATTGGCAACAACATGCAAAATTAGAATCAAATTGCATGACATTAAAGATAATTGCAGAGCTTGTGCATGAAAGGAAAGTTGACTTAACACAAATGTGTATTATTATGTACAAAATGATAATGCCGATTTGAGCCAACTTCACAGATATACCAACAGCAGATACCAACGGTATTTGCTGCCCAAGGATCTAGCTTAATGCTATCCTTTCATTCTCAACACCATCAAATGATGCGAATCAACAATTGGCAATTGGATGGCAACTTTTTCTTTTCTTGTTTTTTTTTTTTTTTTTGCATTCTAATCGGGCAGTTGCTGGGGAAACCTGTCGATCCGGGGCAAAAGCACCCCAAACACCCTGCCCGCAATCGGAGCTGTCTATGCAACTTAATTTTGATGTGGTCCGTGAGTTGACTTGCATTTTATTTTACAGCACTTGGACTGGGATACCCATTGGAACTGGTCGATTCGTTGGTTCCTCGATGATGATCTTTGTTGTTACTGTTGCTGTTGTTGCTGTTGTTATTTGATTGGTGCCACTTGCCCCGTTGTTGTAGTTACTGTTACCATTGTTGTTGTCGTGCTATTACTGTTACTAGAAGTTGAAGTTGAAGCTGTAGCTGAAGCTGAAGCCGTAGCTAAATCGGTCAATGGTAACGGGCTTGTAAGCAGGTGCAACTGCAACTGCCACCAAAACAAGAGCCACAAGAGCCGAGCGGAGACCGTGGAGAGCTGAGCAATCAAATCATGTCACTAAAGGTGAGTCCGACCCATATTAAATAAAGTCACCTAACCATATTTGGCAGCTTGTCTTGCGTACAGTGGACTCCTATCCGAACTCAAGAAACAGCCGATCGAGTTTTCTATGACAGTCTTCTATATTGACTTAATAGACAATCGCCAGATATCATTACTAACAATTTTTGATGTGATTGGGGCTTTTCCGAGTTTCCACAATGCTTTGCAATAAATAGTTGGATTTAGTTATCATATAAATAATTTTATTTCTCTTTTTATTTATTATATATATTTAATTTCCAACTTGTAATTTTATATTATTTTAAGAACTGCTGACTGTAATAGATATAATATATAGTAGATAAACAATATAAATAATTTACTTTATTTTACCTTCATAAATATATTTGAAATATTTGGCTTTAGTTTTTGTTCAAATCTTTGCTCACTTTTCTTTCTATGAGCTGCACAAGAAGCTATCTAACATTTCTCAGCGTTTAGTCAGTTAAATGACTATGACCGCTATTAACTTGGCTAAGCAAATAAACATTTAACATTTATTCATTATTTTGCACTCTTTAAAGTTGTTGTTTATCGCTCTTTGCGCTTGTTGGCATTTATTCGTGGCAGAGACAAGGCTGATAAAGTGAACACTTGGTTATTGAAACCAATGGTGAAATATCAAGTCAAGAGACACACTTGCCACACAATAGTGGCACACAAGCCTGTTGCAAGCCTCGTCTAACGATTGTCTGTAGCCCCACAAGTGCCTCTCACCTGCTGACATTTCAGTTTGTCTATAAATATTTTAGTCATCATCATCATCATCATCAGCAGCAGCAGCAGCATCATCATCGTCATGATCATTATTATGTCAGCGGCAACTTGAGTGATGTCATGTGCAACAACTTGTCGAGCGGAGGCCGAGAGACAGAGAGAGAGCGAGAGAGGGGTTTATTGTGTATTTGGCTTATCTGCTATTACCTTTCAACAGGTGGCTTCGCACTCACTTAATCCGCTTCATTAACTTACGAGAGTTGACAGTCTTCTTCTTCTACTGCTTCTTCAGCTCCTCCATCTCTGGAAATAGTTCAAATATTTATTGTGCTCGTATTTCCTCTGAGTGCTTTTTGTTTGCACCATGCTGACCCCATCGTTAGCGCAGCAGCAGCAGCAGCAGATTGTGCCTTAATCCTCAATTGTCCAAGCGGGTTAAAGTGAGCACATTCCTAAAACTATTAAACATGATAAAATGTGTATAAAATACTTCTTTTTTTACCCTGATCCCATTCAAAATGTGTAAAAAGAATTTGATTAAAGTCGGCAGTATAAGGCATATATATTCTGGATCAGCATCAACAGCCAATTGGCTGTTCTCTGTATGCACACCCCGAGAGCTATAGACTTATGCAATAAATATGCAATTTAGGTTCTCTAATATCAAGTTCATTTCATCTTATTGAAGACTCCCTCTAGCAAATCGATTTTCGATAGCAATAAATACACAATTTTAAGCAAATAGCCCTCCAGCTATTATATAATATATATACATATATATACTGTTGATATGCATATATATACTATTGATTGATTGATATACATATATGTATTATTGATCACATATTTATTCAATATTGAATTACAAACACCCAAATTGTAGTCTCATATTGATTTTTGTGCTCTTCAGTACCATAAGAAATGTGAACACTTTCACAACTGCTCACATTTGGGTGTGCAAAAGTTTTTAAATGTAAATTTGGCAATTAAATGTAGAATTTATTTAATAGTTGGGTTGAGGGTATCTTGTAGCCGAGCTCACTCGATTACAGCATTCTTAATTGTTTATTTATTTTGTTTTCATTTTCATTTGCTTATTCTCCAATTTTTGTTTATCCAGTTTTGTTATCCATTTTTTGTTTATACATAAATGTTGTAAATTTGATTGCCTTTTATGCGTATTGGTCTATTTTGTTTCCACACTTGTCTAAACAATTATTTACATCAAAATGTAGGTCTTCCAACGTGTGTAACACTATGGGTTAAGGCATACAATGCTGAGCTGTGCACTTACGGGTTAACATTCGCACATAAATCGTCCGATGTCGATGCGTCCCCAAAGCATTGTAAAAATGCACTCACATCCGCTGTTCAAGTTTCAGTTTTTGTCGGTCTCCGCTGTGTGTGCTGTTTGCTGTGTGCTGTGTGCTCTGCCACTCTGTGCCACTAATTACTGCAACATTTGCGAGTGAAAACTAATTCCCTTCATTAATGTTACTTAAGAGTGGCGCCCGCCAGCCAAACAAAATGCTGTGTGTGGGTTGTGTCACGTTGTTTGCTGGGTGTTCAGGTTGCCAACTGAACTGTGGGGAGTTATTCATCAGGCGGCGCCGCTCTGTTTTTGACAGCTGCCAAACTTGCATTTGTTAACATTGTTTGTTGTTGTTGTTTTGTTTTTGTTTTTGCAGAAGGAAACGCCCTCGGACGTGATGTTGCATCTGGCAGCGTTGCGTGGCGATGTTGTCGAGCTGCAACGTGTGCTCGACAGCGGCAAGGTGCATGTGGACTGCAAAGATGAGGTGAGTGATACGATATAATCCATACGTGTTTTAATTGTTTATTTAAAACCGATAACAGCTACTATCTATAAAATATAGCAGAGCTTTTTTACTGTATTCTAAGAATTATCTGGTTGAAGCACTCGATTAGCTATCAGCTAAGAGTTTAGATATCTTAAACTAGTTCAACGGAATAAAGAGATTGTTTATTTGTAAAGCTGTACATCAATTAAAGATTGGAATTGCATTGATACGAAAATGTTTAATGATTTACTGCAAATGAAAAGCTGCAGCTGAACTGAAATGAATGATTGGAAATGAATTGTTTAAAAAACAACTTGTTATATTTATTTATTTACTTAAGGTCAACTCAAGTCAGTCGTCACACAAAAAAGATTCAAAAATGTATTACATTAAATAACAAATACAATTTCAAATTAAATATGAATTAAAAGATAAGAAATATTTGTAAAATATTTATAGAATAGCTGGGATTTGTTTAACAAACAGCAGTTTATTATTTGATAAGTGCTGTATAATTATCTTAACTGGTTTAATCAAATAATCAAACGTTCGCAAGCCGCATGAATTGTTTAATTGAGCGTTGAATGAATTTAACGGCAATTACGATTTGTTGTTTTCACCAGTCAGAGCTGAATTATAATTAGTTGTTTAGTTTCGTTTAGTTTCGATTCGTTTCATTTCGTTTCGTTTCGTGTTTGCTTGATTTGCATGCAGCCGAGCGAAATCGGAGCGAAAATCACAAATCTCTGGCGAAATGTAAACTGCAGCGACTCCCACCCCCAAAAGTGTGCCGGTGTTGGGGAAGGGGTGGGGGGCACAGTACGAGCTGTGACACAGTCACGTAGCTGGCTGGCAGTCAGTTCTCTGCCCGTGTGTGTGTGTGTGTGTGTTGAGCATATGGCCAGCAGCGGCGATGCATCGGTATTTGTGTACAGCTGCTTCCTAAGTGAAATTTAATTTCAGTTTAATTCCGTTAAATTTTGTCGTTTCTTTTTCAATTTTGTTTTTTTGCTTTTTTGGTGGACGCGTTTCGCTTTGGCTGCACATTCTGGCATCGTTGCCAATCGGTGCGTACTTTTGTGAACAAAGTGCTAAGTTGTCTTTAACTTGTAATTGCATTTTATTTATTTATGATTCGTTGTGTTCATTCACTATTTTGTAATACACATTTGCGAATGAATTTACGCTTGGAAGATTTATGCTTTTATATTGCTGTTGTTAATTGTGCAATATGCGATAATTTGGTGTAAAGCGCATCATTTATACGAAAAGAGTATTTGCAAAAGTAGAAAGTACATTTAACATATATTTATATATATATATATGTATAGATATATAGACCTAAAGAATTATAATTTGCCCGCGATGGATAAGTGAGGGTTTTTAATTAAATTTTATTTTATTTTTAATTAATATGTTACTTTAATATTATATAAGAGAAATTTTAATTTAATTTTAATTCCAAATTATTATGTTATTTTAATATTTATTTTATTAATATGTTACTTTAATTTTAATATACAATTTTTTATTTTTTAACAACTTTTTTAAAATTGTGCACTGTCTTAGTTAATAAATAAATAAACAAAAAAATATGTATATATATATGAATAGACATAGTTTTTTTGTTGAATAAGTTTCTATTTATAGAGCAATATTAAATTCTAACATTATTTCATCAAAGCTGGACAATTATTGAATATAGTTTTTTCTCGCTGAACAACTAAGATTATCCTATAATAAAATGGATGCAAAATACTGATGGGGTGGTTATATTATTAATAATAAATAATATTTGCTTGCTTAATAATTAATAAAATTTAAAATAATAATTAATAGTTAATAGTTGCTTATTTAAAAGTTGATAATTGCCTATTTAAATTTCGATTCAATTTTTAGGACGGCACCACGCCCCTTATTCTGGCGGCTGCTGGTGGACACATCCATTGCGTGCTGGAGCTGCTTGAGCAGGGCGCTGATTTGAACGCCCGACGCTCGACGGGCACCACGGCCCTCTTCTTTGCCGCCCAAGGCGGCCATTTGGATGTGGTGCGAATATTGCTGAAGGCGCGCGCCAAAGTGGACACGCCCTCTCTGGACGGCGGCACGCCCCTCTTTGTGGCCGCCCAGGGCGGGCATGTGAAGATTATCAGAGAACTGTTGGACTGCGGCGCCGATGTGAATGCCAGCATGAAGGTTAATTTCCAGGCAACAAATTCAATTTTGTTTATTTAATTTAATGTATTTATTTGTGGTCATTTACAGGATCGGGCCACGCCCGCTTTTATTGCGGCTCAGAATGGGCATCGGACTGTGCTGTCGCTGCTGATCCTGGCGCACGCATCGATGGACATCAAGCGGATCGATGGTGCCACGCCGCTGTGGATAGCTGCCCAGATGGGGCACGATCACATCTGCAAGGTGCTGCTGCAGAATGGCGCCAATGTGGACACGGTGCGTTGTGATGGCGCCACGCCACTGTTTAAGGCCGCCCACAAGGGGCATGCCTCCGTTGTGACCGTGCTCCTCAAGTATCGCCCCAATTTGGGTAAGCTGCCCAACGGCGAGTCGGCGCTGCATGCGTCGGCCATGTTTGGTCACATGACTGTCTGCAAGCAGCTGGTGGCCGCCGGCAGCGATGTGCTGCTCAAGAATCAGGACGGCCTGACGGCAATGGAGCTGGCCCATCACGAGAACTACACCTCCATCTGTGAATATCTGCGGGAACGCATGCGTGACGTCATGCAGCGGAACAGCACCACGATGGCCCTGGCCAAGCTGCGCTTGTCGGCGTAGAGCCCGCCAGAGATCGGCTCGAAAGAAAGACCAATCAAATCCTACCCTTCCCCTTCAACAGTACCTCCAATATGCACAACAAGTTTGCTTATTTCCATCACTTTCTCAACTTGCAATTGTTAAACTGTGAAGCAGAGTTCGAACTGCGAACGCATTGCATCCATAATTTGTCAGTCGTTTCGCGTAAATAGGCTATTTTGTAAATTCCATAAGCATATTAAATATATTTAAGTATTACGTTTGTGTTCCCCAACTGACAACAATTGGCTATGTTTTTAATCCAAGTAACGATTGTGACTTTATTTTGAATGGGATTTCGAAAAATTCTCGATTTTCATTTAAGAAATTGAATATTGTTGTTCAGGTTGGCGGGGAAACTCGCTTATCGCATACACATTTCACAACTATTAACAATTTATTCATATTGTACATACGTTTTTGAATAGATAATGCCAAATCGGAGTTATCTATTTATTGTTAAGAACTCTGTGACACAAAAGTTGTTTTTCATTTTCTTGTAGAATGCAATCAGAGTAGCAAAAAGCAAAACGCAGAAAGCGAAAAGCAGAAAGCAAAAAGCATCTTAGAAATCCAAAAATATGCCCAAGCTGAGCATGGGATATATCACCTATACATACATATATATATTTCGATATTATATCATTACTAAACATGTATTTATTAACTTACAATTGGAGCTTGTATTTGAATTTACGATTACGATTAACTGTAGTACTTACACGCATACATACATACATACATACATATATATGTGCTATGAAAACTGTTAACATGGACCCACTGTCGTCCTCTGTATATACAAATATATTAATATATATATATATATATATATATTGTATTTATGCATTCACGTATCCCTAAGCAATTGTTAACAAGTGCTTTATGTTTATTCGCCTTTTCGTCTTACCTTAATTAGCGATACACATATTTTGTCTTAATTAGCTATTAATTCTAACAAATGTTTTGTGGTTCATATTGTTTTATGCTCATGTAAATTAAATGGTAAATTATCTCAATGCAAATTCAAATTTGTATTGCTTTGATGGTATATCGTACGTTACTCACTTAACGAAACTGTTACCGATCTGTTAAGCTGATTATGTTATTGCAAGCAAGTTCATACAACCACATTTAGTCTGGACACCATCATTGAGGGCATTTGTCGGTTTTACCATTAGGCAAACATTTCACGAAATTCGCATGCAGTAATACGTCGGTGCTAATTAACAAACACATAATGTATGAGCAGTGTGAAAAAACAATAACAACAATAGCAACACATATCTGCAGTGGCAACAACATTAACACACATTGTCGCTCAGGCTAATGTGTTCCCATACAGTTTGGGGCGCACTGTGCGAATAGAGCACAGTTTCGGTTGCATTGTGCAATCGCAGACAGCAAATGCATTTGCAAGAGGGCTGCTATAAGAGTTGCTGAAACAATTTAAAAGTTGAGGAGTGAATAATACATAAGAAATAAAATTAATGTTTTTATCAAGTAGATATGTGTGTAATACACATAGAAGGCACGGCTCAAATGAGCGACTGATTTTTTATATTTTTTTTGCCGTTTTCTGTTCGCTGTAGTTTTGTAGTTTGGTGGAAATGGCCCCAACATGTTGCCAATGCGAATGAGCTGGCAGCGCCAACGGTTTCGAGTGAGTTCGTTCTGTGTTCAGTTCGTTTTTTCTCATCGTTGCGCGCGGACGTGGAGACCGCCGTCGTCTCTCTTGTCTTTTTCCATTTCGGTTTTGTGTGAGTGTGTGCGAGCGAGCGAGCGAGCGCGCGCGCTCTTTATGTGTGTAAGTCGTGCGTGTGTGTGTGTTTGTGTGTGAATGTGTTTGTGTAGGTGCGTAGGTGTGTAGGTGTAGTCGCGTGTCGTTGAATTATACAAAAGTAACAGCAGCAACAACAACAAGAACAACAGTAACAGAAGAGCAAAAACAACAACAAATGCAGCAGCAGCCCAATCGGTAGCGGCAAACCAAAAGCAAACAAGTAAAAACAAACACAAAAAAAAAGAAGTTGTGAAACGGAACATTATTTTTTTTATTTTGGTGGCAAGTGTTCTACTCAATGTGGCAGGCGGGCGGCGAAAATTCTTAAACAATAAAACAGGTTTTGCACTGTGTGGCATATGAGCGGGAGGGGGAGAGCCAGAGAGGCCGAAAGAGAGCGAAAGAGAGAGAGAGAGCACAGCGACAGAGAGAGAATAGCCAAGTAGAGAACAATTTTTTGCAATATTAAGTGCAAAAATGTTTGATATATTCTGTGTGCATCCTTTGCAAGGTCTTTTTAAATGCAAGCTAAAAAGAAACCAAAAAAAAAATGAAGCAGACTTTGATTAATAGCGCACTTTAGTTGCATTGGGAACCTGTTTCCAATGCGCTCGCAATTTACATATGTATATCTTGATTTGCTGCAATCAATCGGAAAGCCGTTACTTCTGCGTTGCCAGGCCAAATAGAAATTCCAGGCAGCCAGGCAGCAGCTGCCCCTACTCGCCGCATCCCCTTCTACAGTAATTCCACAAAACAGCTGAGCTTTTGCAGTCGGGCCCCTAGCAACAGCGCAGCAGAAGCTTCTCAGCTGTGCAGCCGCAGCGCAGGCGCCAATACAAAAACACACACACACACACATGCGCACACACGCACACAGATGCTGACATGTAAGGCTATTACTGCAAATTGCATTGCTGCCATCTCTCTCGCACGCAGTATGTGCTGTAACACATGCCGGAAAACAATTTTTCTACGCTATTCCCCAAACGTGTAAAGGGGTATATTGCTTTTACAGAGAGAGAGAGAGAGAGAGAGACTTCAATTTTTGTATACACATTTATTTATTTTTGTAAATAAAGTACTTAAATCTCAGAAAATAATGAGCACAACTTAGAAATATGGCATTTTTTCCTTTTAGATTACACAGATTATTGTTATATCAAAATAACTGAATTGTTTGGCTGTTATGGCATTACATATAGGGTATTAGAGTATCGGTTCATTTTAGGTGAAAAGTTTGTGCTTGTTATTTTTTGCAGCCACTGTCGCTGCTGCTGCGGCTGCTGCTACTTCTGCTGTTGCCGCCGCTGCCTCTATCGCAGTCAGTGCTACTGTTACTGCTGCGGCTGTGGCAGGGACTGCGGCTGCTTAGTACTTGCGTGAAGCTTTACATAAGTTGACATATCGGCGACGCTTTTAGAGCCCGGTTGCAGGTCCTTTGCACAAGTTCTCAACTAATCAGCTGCTGGTGCTGCTGCCGCGACTGCTGCTGCTACTGCTGGTGTCTGCGACGACAACGACGACGACGACGACGACGTCATTTGCAACTAAACGTTGCCGTTTTTTGCAACTTGTTTCGGTTTTGTTTTTTTTCCTTTTGCCTGCGTTTGCTTGAAACCGGCTCTCAAAAGGTTCGCCAGTGTCTCTGATGCTGTTTTTCAGCTGTTTGTTGGCTAAAAAAAAAATAAAAAACACCAAAATATATAACAACAAAAACTTGAGTAGAAGAAGCAGCAGCCAAAGCAGAAAGACAGAAAAAAAGACAACAACAACATAAGAAACAACAACAACAACAACAACAGAGAGCTTAAGCCAAGTGGTTTAACTGCTTTTTTACACATTACACTTTAATTTGTGTTTTTCTATTTGTTTCATTTCTCAACTCTAGTATTTGCCGTTGCCTTCTTTTTTTGTGCGTGGGGGCCTTTCAAAAAGCTTTGAGAAAAACTTGATTTATAGCTCTCCCAAAAATATAAAAAGCGTTAGTAAATCAATAAAACTGTAATAATAAAAAAAGAGAAAAATAAATACAAAAACCAAAATCAAATAAAGGAATACAATGCAGCCAAAGTGTTTGATTAAAACCCGTTACTTCAAATCGAATTCCAACAATCCGACAACAACAATAAAGATGTGAATTTATAGCAATTAGAGAACTTAGTGCCTCAGCTGCTCAATGTGTACAAAATGGCCGCCAGGATGCACAACAACAACAACAACAGCAACAGCAACATCTTCTAGCAGCAGCAGCAATCGCTCCACATATACACACACACATACACACACACATCCATACACATGCAGAAGTCCATACAACTCGAACGAAGGCAGCCAGCTTTTAAAGGTGAGTCTGCTATTTTGACTTTAACAAAAAAATCAAATGAAAATTATTCGAGCTTTGTTTGCAGCTAGTGTTGGTTAAGCTGTTTGAATCGCATTCAACTTTTTTTTGCATTTAAAAACAGCAATGGTAAAAAATATTGCAGCTGTCACAAAATTTCTTTTATAGTTTAAACTTGAAATATATTAATTATTATAATTATCTGAGATGCTGTATAAATTATATTGATAAGATCATCGATTTGGTGGTATCTATAAAGCTAGAGTTTACGCCAATTGAATTTGTATGGAATTTTTGTAATTGAAACATGTTTTTTCCTGACTCCAATTCAATTTATTATTCAGTTGTAATTGCCAGTTATTTAAACTCTTTTTGATTACAGACCGAATGAAATTGGTTAGAAATCGATAAATTCAAATTTAAGTTCTTTTATATTACCTTCATAATTTATTTATAAATTTTTTTTAACTCTGTGGAAATTAAAATCGAACATTGGGAAATTAAAATTGATTGCGAATTAAAATTAAAAGCCTGTATCAGATTGATTATTCGAATTCCGCAATTAATGCATTCAGCAAATAAAAGATAATATCTTGAAGAACTGTGTCTTGTGAGTGAATATCGAGTTAAAATATATTTTATATACATATATGTATTAAGATTTATTGTTAACTTGGAATTAGAATTAGAATTGGATTGTTGCCATCAATTCCTGTTTGGTCTTAATTATTCTATTCTTTAACTCATTAATTTGTGCAATTATTTAACTGTTGCTCGAAGCGAGTGTCAAAATGATGCGAGTCTCTCGTTGCCACCCGGGCTATGAGTGATGAGGGGAGAAGGGAGAAGAAGGGAGGGCTCCACAGTTTGGGGTACGTGTTTTATTGTCATGCTGTGAATCGCATGATGAATGACTTTTGGCGTCCACAATCAATCTCTACTCGCTGGCTCCCCAGGCATTTGAGAAACTTTAGAAGAACGTTGCTCTTCGGCTCGTGTTTCTTTGGGGCAGCCTAAAACTTTAACAATTGTGTTGTGTGCAGTTTATTTTTATTTTTTATTTTGTATTTTGTTTTTATATCGCTTTACTTATTTTTTTTTTTTGCGAATTTTGTTGAATTTTTTTTACGACTATTCCAACTGCTGCTGGGGTTCAAGCGAAGAAGTGAGGGCAAATTGTTGTTGCTGGCCAGCAAAGACCGCGGGCCCATTTAAAAGCCCGTCAAACCAGTCGCAGCCATTTCGCTTTTGCCTAGCTGGCTGGCTGGCTGTCTGACTGGCTGGCTGGCTGGCTGGCTATCTCGGGCTATCTGGCTAACTGGCTGAGTGGCCGACTGGCCGTTGATGACTTTTTACATAGCCAAAGAAGCGACGACTGAGAGACCCCAATCCCCAAACCACCAAACACAAACACCACTCCAAACTCAATGCCCAGACCCAGAACCCAAAATAAAAAATAAAAAAAAACAGAAAAACCAAAAGATACGAGCGGCGCACGTATCTAAACTTGTTTCAAACGTGTTACAATTTAAGAACGTACGCCGCAAGCGGCAAGTGGCAATAATCCTTTCAAACTGACAGCGTTGCCATGTTGTAGTAGTTGCACAAGAAGAAGAATAAGCAGCAGCAGCGGCAGCAGCAGCAACAGCAACAGCAGTGGAAGGGCTGCTAAGTGGGAGTGGCACATTGACTGAGTTTCGCTTTAGCTTGCAACAGCATATGAGCAAAAATTTTTAACGAGGGCTGCTCAACAAGTACACTTAAAACTCTTAATTTACATTAAATTAGTATGATTTTTGTAAACAGATCAATTCTCAATATCATTTTAAAACAGCATTCATAAGAATTGTGTGTTTTTCAGTAAATCATCTTTCTACTGGCATCGTTTAACATTTAAAAATTCTTTATAATTCAGTTTGCTTTTCAACTTATTTTACGTACATGAAAATGGTATTTCTACAAAGTGAAATCTGTTTAATTTTGAGCCTGCTTCAACTATTAGCATTTCTTATATTTTCTCAAATGTCTACAGAATATAAAGTTGTTGCTAATTCAGAAGCCGATTTGCCATTTATGAGCGTAATTTAACGTTAACGTAATAATGGAATTGCGAAATGTACGAAATGTTGGGCTATTATTTGTCAGCTCTGCCATTAGCTGTCGCATCTGGAGTGCGAGTGTGAAACTCATTGAACTGCCCTCCCCCGTATGTACATAAATATATCCCGTCCATATGCTGTCTGTCATTGTCTGTTTCGAGTTCGCAGACATTTTGATTGCCTGTTGGCTCTTTTTATTTTTTGTTATCATTACTTCTTTTTTATAGCGCCGCCATTTTGTGCTCGTGTGTCTAAAATGTGTGTGTGTGTGTGTGTGTGTGTGTGTGTGTGTGCGGACTATGCGATGCGATATGTATGCAGATATACCCGCACGATATGGTTTAAGGTATTTTTTGTCTTGTTTATTTTCCATTCAAATCGAAAACAAAAAATGCAAAAAGTGAAATTGATATTTTCGCACAAATTGCCGTTAACAAGGTTGCAGCCTAGCAACAACATATTTGCTTGTCAAAAAATGTTATACCCTCTCCATTGCGCCGCATGCCCCAAAACCCTGTTGCAGCCCCCTAAAAATGGATGTCGAAAAAACGACAGTGCCAGGTGAACGGGAAATTGTTTACCGTGGTTCCAAAATGATGTAATTTCGCGTGCTCGTGCAATTCAATTTCCTGCCAGCGGAAACGCGCGTCGCCCTGTGCTCACCCATTGAAAGCCCCCACCGCCCAAAAAAAATCCCAGACCTACCACCCACCTCCAAAAAAAAATATACATATATATATATAAACTCCCTCAAGCAGAGAACTTGAAAGCACTGCCCAAATTGTTTGACAGTTTCTCCACTCTTCACTCCAACTTTAATTGAGCCGCTCAGTGCCAACAAATAATACACGAAAAAACCAAAATGCAGAGCGATAAACAACAAGAAAATAATAATAAATAAAAAAATAAGAAATCAATTTTGTAAAATTTGCCATCTAAACAGTTTATCCGTTTTGCCCAACTGCCACTCAGACGGTGCAGAGAACTCAATAAAATATATTACATATCATTTGCCGCCCAACAGGGCCAACAACAGTCTCTTAACTGTAACATGCAGTTTGCCAGTTGGATGAGCGAACAAATGTCAACCAAACAAGTCAATTGTATTAACTTCTTGATATTGTTAACAATTTATTTCACACAAATTCGATTCATTAAGCATTATCTACAAAATTAAAAGACATGAAAATACTATATTTGTATCTTAAATATATTTAACTCTTTTCTGACTTAATTAATAAGCTGTCAATTTGTAGCGCTAGAATAAATGGATAAATAACAATAAACATTCTTTAAAAGGAAATATGGAAATTAATTGTAGGCAACATTTTAAAGACTGGTTTATTAAAAAAATTATTGAAATATAGCAGCTATGTAAACTCTTTGTAAATGTTATAAATTATGTTTATATTTTTCTATAAATATCTATAAATATTATATATAGCAATAATCCTTATAGACTGGCCTTAACTGAATGAATTTAAAACAGAAGTCATTTAAAAATTACTTAATTTGGTTAACAATATATTTTTGTAAATCTATAAATATTATCTATCAAATTTTACTTGATTCTCTTTTAGACCACGCTTAACTGAATTTATTTAAAACATTTAGAAGTTATTTAAAAAGTGTATTTTATATCTTTAAATATTAGATAAGCCATGGACTTTTTCCCTGAACTAATTTTAAACGCTTAATTAATAAATATTTAATATGAGTTAGCAAATGTAATAGTTTTTGGCCATTTTTCAAATCATATTCACTAGTTTCATGTGTTACAAACATATATATTTTTAAATTCCAATTAGTCCTCGTCTCAGTTAATTTGAAGTGTATGTATTATGTGCGTCATGTGTGTATTTGACTATTTGCTGTTGAGCAATATGTGGAGTGTTGAATTTTGAAAATGTTTGGCAATTTTCGCATAAATAAATTAGATTCAAAGCCTGGTCAGGCTGCCTGGCTGCCCGCCCCGGGCTCAGCGGAGCTCTGGGCTCTGTCCGGGCTACCGCCCATATTAACAATAATTCCTTTGTGCTGGCATCTTGCCAAAAAGTTTTCTATGCCCGCACAGCATTGCACAGCACAGCAGGCGAGGAACGTTTTGTGGCCAATTTCGGTGCTGGCACTATGGCATGGTTGCCGTTTTGTGACCCATTGTCAACTGAAGTTAAATGCGACGCCTGACACAAAAAATAAAAATGACAACAAACAAATGAACTCTCTCTCTCTCTTTCAATCGCCATCTCTGTTTCTCTCTCTCTGGCAAAGAACGACGCAGAACTGACGATGAAGAGCACAAAGTGCAGAGTTCCTTGGCCAGCAGAATAAATGTGAGGTTTGTTCACCATCCAAAATGCAAGTGTATTCAAACTGCCCTCAAAGTGATCTCCCAAGCTCAAGCCCAAAAACTCAAACCAATTGCAGTCATGACTATGAGGATTCATAGTCATTGTTAGCTGACAGTTGGCATTTGGGCCAGCAAGTGCTCATTTCTTGTTCATCTTCTACTTTTTCACACGTTTTGATTGAACATTTAAAATGCGACAAACACCATTGAATACCGTGTATATTTGACCACAAGTTTGAATGAATAACTAGTAACAATTTCAATTATATTACGTATTTTTCAAAATTAGTTGTTACATCAAAAACTTAGTTCACAGTCCGAAAAACACTATATCTATTTGAATATAGGTTTGAATGAAAAACTATATGCTTTTTAAGACTAAGGCGTATTTGTAGCTGTTGTATATATTTGAATAATGAATCGTAATACTGATGATCTAATTTTTGCCAATATTCATTTGAAAAATATTATCCAATATCCAGCTGGCAAATTGCAAGGTTTTCTGAGGTCAAACTTACTTCTACATTTGAGAAACTCTATTGAATTGCAGTTGGAATGAAAACTACGCAAAATTTAAATAATTTGGAGTCCATAGTTTGCTGTATAAGTTTTAAATTATTATTTTTTATTGTTATCAACTGATACAAATTAGCAGAGCGTTTAACTGAGATGCTACTCAGATTTCTTACTTGCAAAATTTAATATCAGAGAAACACTGTTGAGTGTAAACCTAGAAGAAAAAAATTCGTATCAGCTGCACATATTTTGAAAATTATTTTAAAACACTCTTTTGTTAATTTGTCAGAGCTTTGAACTGAGTTGAGCTATTGTAGCTTTCTAGATTTTCTTGCTTACTTGAGAATAATTGTTACTTAAAATGTACGAGCTTATATAGACATTTATTTATATGAAATAGCCTGATAAATTGCGATCTTCTGCCTGAAAAATGAGATTGAGTCTCGACTCTACAATTATCGATAACTATCGATAGAAAAATAATAAATACTTCGTTATAGTTTTTTAATATATATATTATATGTGTATATAATGTCCATTCTAGTAAAATGAGTTTGTTAAACCCAACGCGCCCTCGATTGTTGATTTGTTCGAGCAATCCTCCTGAGGCGTTATATCTATCTTGAGTGATGAAGATTAAAAATACAGAAATTGGAATATCCTACAAATATAGAGTTTAGAACTGAATTTCGAATGAAATTGTGAATAATATTATACAAAATGCTGCCGCTGATGATTGTAGATATAGTAGTAGCCACCATTGAAGCGCACTGTGACCATACTGCCGGTGGACGGTGTGCCCAATGCGGCATGTGTTTCCATGGCATCGACGGGCACGCGTATCGCCGGCTGGGTCAGATTGATGGTGCGATAGAAGAAGGCCGTTAGGAAACTGGCGCTAATCACAAACGCCAGAAAGAAACCCAAACAAAATAGGCAATCCTTGTTCACCTGCAGGCACAGGCAGCAGGCCGCAGCAAAATCGAATAGTGCTCGCCACATCCTCCCAAGCACCGAAACGGGCTGTGGACGGGCCGCAAATGCCGCCGAGCTATTTGTGCTGATTGTGATTGTGTGATAACGACGCTCACACGGCGGCAGCTGTTGCTGTTGTTGCTGTTGCAGCTGTTGCTGCTGGTGTTGTTGCTGCTGTTGCTGCTGTTGTCGGCAGTTGGCTTTGTCGCCGCTCTTCGGTCTGATTGTGCTGGTCACATCCAGTCGCAGACTATTCAGGGGCAGCGTTTGGGTTGCCAACTCGCAGTGTTGCGTCAACTGCAGCTCTGTGCCGCCATCCAACTGTTGGGCAGCTGGTCTCGCGCCGGTCTCCCGGCTCCGCACATGCTCCTCGATCGCCTCCAGATTGCGAGTGTAGCGATCGAGCAGTCGCAGGATGCGCTGCAAGCGTTCATCATTGTGGCACAGCTGGGCGGTTGACATCGGTTGTTCTGTTATGGTTGCCTCAGCGTCGTGTTGGGGTTCGGATTCACTCTTTGGCAGCATTGTCTCAATCATGTCCTTGACCAGCGTCTGTGCCTCGCTCAGTCTCTGTCGCTCCAGTGTCGGATCAAAGCTCACCTGCCTTGGCTGCAGTGCATCCGGTGCATCTGTTTCCGTTTCGTCCAGCTCAGCATCGGGCAGCAGGAGCACATGATTCGGATTCACCTCCTCCCCTTGCGCCTCTTGGGTTGACTTTTTATTGTCAGCATTATTCATTCTTAATTTTGGATTTTGTTTCGGTTGCTTAAAATGGTGCTCAAACTGTCAGTTTGTTGTCTGAAATTGACATTTCATATGCTATTTGCTGCTCCTTTATTTTTAATATGTTCTTACACAATTTTTAACTGTAGAAAATTCCAAATTGGTTGCTTCATGGCCTTCAAAACGAAAACAATCGGCATCGCCATAGACAGCCTAATAGCCGACTTAGTTGGCAATGTTATCGAGCAGAGTCTAGCGGCAAAATCGGAATCCAAAGCAGGACCATGCCGAAGGCTCTTCGATGCCTTGGGTGTAATGCCTTGCCCATTGGAGGAAGAGGACGAGGATAATGAAGACGGCGTAAATGCTGAGATTATCAGGCAACTGACCGACAAGGTCATCGATGATGCAATGATCTCAGCAGCAACTCCTCGCAATCCTCCCTCAGCAGACGATCAAAGACAACTGTGGCACAGTTGGCTGGGTCCTGCTTTGACTGCGGGTAAATTAATGCTCTGAGATTCGACCCCAGTGCTAATTTGGGCAACTTCATTCCGCAGATAGGCCTGAAGATGAGTTTGACATATACGCCAAGACCGTACCGTTATTGGGAAAGTTCAGGAGTACCGCATGTCAAACGGAACAGCCCCGTCCCACCCGTAAGCGAAATCACTGTGTGGTAACACCCGGAGATCGTGCCCTCAGCGATCTGGCGCCGTGCGAACTCAGTCGTCAGACGGTCTTTATTGATGCACTCACCGTGCCGACGCCCAATTTGCCACATCGGCCGCCGTTGGGTGATCGGTTCTGCTATATGTTGACCGATTTTGCTTCGGCACTGTACTGCAGTCTGGCCATTATGTGTTGCTGTACGCCGAGTATGTTTCGATAAATGCCATTTTCAATAAAATATTGTTTATTAAGATTTAATCGATTAACTTGCTGGCCACCGTCTGCTTGCTGGGTAAATTGCCACCCAGGAAGCTGGAGTAGTGCTCAATGATCAAGTAGAGGCACCACATGCACAGCAGCACGAACAGCACATAGGTGATATTCTCACCCATCATCGAGCAGCAGGCGCTCAGTGTTTGCCCCACCTCGACCAGCACCTGCCACAAGCGTTGACGCAGCGGTGCACGCTCCAAGGCCGCTGCCGAGCTAACCGACTCGACCTCAATGTGCAGCGTCGTTTGCTGCACCAGATCTGATTTCATTTGCTCCGGCCTGATCTCGAGCAGACTGTCCTTGTCGTTGCATAGGGGCCAGTAGGTTTGGATGCCCACCTCGCAGGTGAGCTTGCTCGGCGCAGCCAGCAGCGTTGACTCCGACAGCTGCATGCGATTCAAGCTGACGGTGCTCTTCACCAGCTCACTGCTAGCGGCTACTGTGTAACAGTTATGAAATCTATTTAGAACCAAACCACAATACTCTAGTCGAGAATGAGAGACTAGGAGAGCCCAAGCGAGTGGTGCCTTAGTTAAATGGCAGTCTAGGAGCCAGAAGACTAGAATCATGATACATAGGAGTGTATGATATTCGTCACTTTAAAACTTATCAATAAGTTCTGTTGGAGAAACGTTTAAGAATGCAGAAAACAATGCTATAAGAGCAAGAAATAGCGGCTAAATTTTTAGCAAGTTTCGTTTTTGAGCGATTATTCCTATGCAAACTATCGAGAAATATGTATTATATATTTACATATTATAATAAATTTCAATTTGAAAGAACTCAAAATTGTATTTCGTTGCCTTGCACTATTTTTGTGGACGAAGCTGTCTCCCTTCTGCCTGCTGCTTTAGCATACGCTTGTTAAGACGCACATACGAACTCAGGCAATCAGCAAACGCTGGCTTCAATAAAAAAACTTCATCAATTTCGATCTACACCAAATATATGTCTGTTTGCATAAAAGCTCTGCCATCGAAGCTCAGCTCTCGAAGCTTTTATACGGACAGCCCTTGTTCGTTGCCTTGCACTATTTGTGTTGCGAAAGCTGTCTCTCTTCTGCCTGCTGCTTTAGCACAAGCTTGTCAAGCTCTCTTTAAGGCAGTCTCTCTCTCTCTCTCTCATTCGCTCTCTCTTTTACTTACTCTCCGCTGGCTGCAGATGCGTCGCTGTAAACTGCTCAGACTGCGATCGCTTGAGCTTCGGCTGAGCCCTTCCGCTCTCTCGCACGATCTTTGAGTATTCCTCGAAGAGGCTGAGCAGTTCCACGAAACGATCGGTGATCTGTTTGTGGCTGACTTGCATCTCACTCAGATAGTTGCATTGTGCGGGTGAGTGCAGCTCGTTCGGGCTCTCCGTGGTTGCTGGCAGATTCCAGCCAATGTTTTTGGGACTGACAACACAATCCTTGGCTTTCGAGGAGTCGAGGATCATCGCTGTTGATCCATTGTCGGGATTCTCGTTCGTCTGAATGGGCATTTCGTGAATATATATCTGTATCTGTATCTGTATCTGTGTGTGTATCTGTGTATGTGTGCGTAATTGTAGTTTATTTAGCTTGTGTGTTATTTTTTGTATATCTTCTATGACATTTTGAAAGTTGTGTATCGTCTGGCTACTCTGTGTGGCAAGTTTAACCCTTAATCAGACCGTAGCTGTAGCAACGTCTAGTGGATAATTTTTCGCGCTAAATTAAGCAATTTTGTGAAACTGTCTGCACTTTGCTGAACTTTACTGCTGCAACTGACCAATGAATCCTTACACCTACACCGCCCACTCTGCTATTCAGGACTCACTCACGGTATACATATATGTGCATTTTGTCCACACCCAACTCGAATATGACAATTATTACGGTCTACTGAGCTAATATTGTGTTATTTTGCATAAATGCATTTTGTGAAATTCCGCTTTAATGCAAGCACGTTTCTCGTTTTAAATTCTGGCTTGAATCGATTTCGACAGCTGCTTGAAGTTTCCATTTCTGCTTTTTAATTGATATTTATAGCTACAATTAAATTATATGCCTCAGACTATTGCCTCAATAAATATTTACTTAAACAAATTAAAGCCCAAACTTATATTTTTAGTTTTGCTGCCAGACATAAGCTCATTAAAATTGTAATTACTTTTTAGTCAAGACCACATATAAATAATTCATACAATTGCCTTTGGCTAGTACTCAAGGGCATTTCAATTTCGCTGATGCCCCCCAAAAGCATTGTCCGGTTTGGCAACACCTGCCACATTGTCTACAGTGGCTCCAATTGTGTGCGTATCTTTTTGCTTTGCCCATTGATAATATTTAAAGGGCTTAAGTGCAACGAAAATTTATATTTGTTGGCCATTGGCAAAAAAAAAAAAATCTCTGCCCAGAGCAGCAACAAAAATAAAAACACATTTTATTGATTTTCTCGCACACATTACATTATGTGTGTGTGCCTGTGTGTGTGCCTGTGTGTGTGCCTGTGTGTGTGCCTGTGTGTGTGCCTGTGTGTGTGCCTGTGTGTGTGTGTGTGTGTGTATGGGATGTGTGCAACGAGAATGCTGTTGCTATGGGTAAAGCCAGGATGCCGGAATGGCTCAAACTGGGAGCCAACGCCTGCGCCCCATTTCGTCTGCCTGAGCTGATTGCTGTTTGTGTGTCTGAAAGGTGCTGAAGCAAAACAACTCAGCCTAAAGCTGCTCCCAGCACCACTTCTTTCTCCCACACACTCCATACCCTTCCAGACACACACTCACACACAAATGCACACATCCTTTCAATGCACACCTCGGTTTTACATTTTGAATTGCACATTTGTTGCTTACCCTCACTGACTATAAATGCTGGAGATGTGAAGTTTGAAATATATATAAATATATAGACATATGTGTATACATAGTTGCTTGCTTAGTTTGGTTTTTGTTACAAAAGTGGCGATTCTTTTGTTGGATATCCTAGTGCTCCGTTCGTTTCATAAATATTATTATTAACTGCTCCAACAGCTGCTGACCTGCTGGCCAAGTTTCATTGGGTTGCGGTGCTGTTTGCTGAAAGCGGCTAAAAATATTTTTAACAGCAGCAGCAGCAGCCGCCTCGTTAATTTATGAGGTGTTGCTGATTATTCTCTTGGCTGGGCACATAAATATAAACCAAGCTTAGTAAACGGCTTGCAGAGGCGTCTAAGCGTTGCCAAAAATTCTTGACTGCCCCTGCATCGGCACTTTGACTCCCACTCCGGCAGCAAGCCATAAATATCATTTGTTTAGATATACACATATACATAGACTATATATTTTTGGCTTAATGCTTGTTTGTTTCCTATTACTTGACTCTACCCGACTCGACTCGACTCGACTCGACTCGACTCGCTCGTTTATCATCGCCCTCTGCAATTCAGTTGCTGCCCCTGCGGATGCCACAAAGTTTAGCAACTCGAACGCCCAGCATGCATTCAATTAGACGCTGCCACAATTCCTAGATTTTTATCCTGACCCATCATCATGATTATTGCCATAATTTGGCAACGCCATGGCTCAACCTAACCAAATTGCCAGACAGACCAGAAAAGCTGAAATTTAACAAGAATCGCATTCGCAAGAAATGGACAAATTAAAGCCATTGCTTGATTTTACGTGTCTGAAACCAGCTTTTTTATAAACTGCTGAGAATTAAAAAAAAAAAAAATGATTCCTCAAATATTTAATGAAATAATTAATAAAAATGTTCTTATGTGAATTTATATTCTTTAATTTGGTATATATATTTATATATAAACATATCAATAAAGCCTGAAGGTTAGGTTACGTTAGTTTAGACTGTTGTTGGCCAACAAATTAGATCATTACCCATTCTGCTACCGTATTTGGATGGTGTGTCACTGGATGGAAACAACGAAATCAGAAAAGTGTTTCAATCGGTTTCGTTTTTATATTTTGTAATTTTGGTAGGTAAATGAAAGGGGCTTTCGAGGGTGCTTTGCCTTCGCAGCTTCTGCAGAAGTCAATATGGCCTGAAAGATTGTTAAAAAAGGGAAAGAGATAAATATATGATGTGAACTTCATATATATATAAGGCGCACTTGAGATATGTTCGAATGTATGTGCTGGGGTTTACCTGGTACAGTCATCGCTTTTGTTATTCGCTTTATATATTGTACTTTTTTTTGGTAGCATAGACTTAATAATATTTGAACACCTACTGTGGGTCTATTTAGATAGGTTTTCTCGTGTTGACTTTGCCACACCCATAACACATGCCATTTAATATCTTATATTTGTATGAGCTGCATACATTTTTAACGACATATACTCGTATACATATATATATATATCATATATATATATGTGTGTCTGTCACAACCGCTTTCACCTGTCAGAGCCATCAAAATATTGTGAGAGCGTTTGCCACTTGCCTACAGACACGGCCAAAGGTAAGTAAAATTTCCGCTCGCCCCCCCTCCGTTCCGCCTCCTAGATATTATTCTCCTGGCAATCAGTAGCTGGAGACGAGCTGTCCTTTCCGCGTGGCTCTCGGGAGTCAGCTAGCTGGCCACTTGGGCGCCACTTGCTCCTTTTGCTGCCGTTAGTTGACATTTAATGGCATTTGACACTCTGCACGGTGTGTCCGCAAGACAAAGCATAAGCATCAGGTGCAAATAGTGAACAGCAAAAAAAGAATAAATAAAATCAAACAAGAATAACACAAAACGTATAGAGGAAAACTAATAAGAGTGCCCAAATCGAGTGTCTGCGACTAACAGTTGACCTGCAGACTTAAACTGGCAGTTGACCAGCACACAGTTATAAAATTGAAATAAGAAATTCAGTATCCGATAATAAATATAAAAATGCTGAGTATAAACTTCAAATAAAAATACAAAATACTTTATCTAAAAGTCTGAAGTCAGATGATGTGTGAGTTTGTTTAAGAGATCTTAAAAATAATAAAAAATAAAAATCAATCCAATGATGTAGTACTCCAATCTAATACTCCAATCCATGCTGGTCAATAGCATGCTCAAAATATGCAAAATAAAGTTTCATAGGAGGTATAGATTCAATAGATCTAACAGATCACAGTACATTAATATAAATAATAATAATGTTGATATGCTCAATAGAAAGAAGGCTGGAAAAATAGAAAAAGTCAGACAGACAACTATGGTCAGTCTGCATAGGCAGCAGTGGACAGGGTATAAAAATACGTAAAAATGGTATTGGGAATACCTCTAATGGAAATGTGGCTAGAATAGCGAAAAAGGAAATCAACAGCAGCAAGTTGAAGACGTGGCTAACAGGCTGCAGCACTTGCCTAATGAAGTTGTTGCTGCTGTCGCATCGGCTGTGGCTAAGCGGGCAGCGAGGAGCAAGGAGCGAGGAGGAACTCTAGTTGTGGAGAGCAGGAACAACATCTATGCACTTAATGCTGTTGTTTGCCTAACTTTATTTGATGTCCTTGCGTGGATGTTGTTTCTGTGTGCTCTTCTATTTGTTTTCTACGACAGCGCTGTTTACCACTGGCTATCGGCGAGAGTGCGACTGAGAGAGCGAAAGACAGAGAGAGAGAGAGAGTGCCACTAAGGCTAAGGTGGTTTAATGCATTTAGCGTTGCTTGAGAGGGTACTCGTTACATATAAAATATACATAGTATATAAGTGCTTCGATATGCCAACCCCGAAGTGAGTTCTTTGCGGTCAAATTAAAGCCGCATATTCCTATATAATTCAGTCGTCGCATGGTGGGCAATGGTGGATTTGTCCGTGCCTCTTAGCGTTGCATGTATTTTTAATTAATTGCATGCCCCGAGTCAAGTCGACGCGCTTCGAATACCAGCCCAGCCCGCCCAAACTGACCCAAACTCAATGCGACAGCTGTCGGAGGGGGGAACATAATATTTCGCAAAGTATTTTAAATGTTTGCGTGTGTGTGTGTGTGTATGTCTTATACCCTATGTTTATAAATACATATATAAATATAATTGCTATGAGTTTAATTTCCCATTAGCACAGTCGAATTAAGTTAATTGTGGTTGAATTATGTTTGTGAATTATTTCAAAACAATTTTGTAGCATGCATTGCAAAGTGTTCCGAATTATAATTTCGAATCATTTACATAGCTAATATTATTTATTGGCATTTGTCTACTTCTTTATTAAAAATAAATAAGACTATTAATTGGGGTATCTATAAAAAAATGTTGTATATAAAATTGAATCGAATAACTTTCAAGACTTTGCAGTTATTATATATGTATAATAAAAAAATATATTTTTTTAAATTTAAGAATTATTTTAATCTTGGTCATTGTATTGTAGAGGATATGATATTTTTGCAATGCATTAAAGGCTACATTTTTAAGTTACTCATATTTGTCAAAACATTTCATCATTATCGTATCCCTTTATCATATATCTGCCATAGGAATAATCGGATGATAGATATGTTTTAGGCATAGACAACTTATGAAAAACTTAAAAAGCATAAAAAAATATTTGTTCAAAACGAGCAATTGATTTTATATATATATGTGTTTCAATCGATATTTTGTAATAAAACAATAAAAAAAAGTGCGAAATATTTAAAAGTCAGTAGATTACAAATATTAAATTAATATTAATTACACAAATATTAAAAATAGGAAATAAAAATGTAATCAATTCGAAATAGAATTTACACTACTCTGCAAGGGTATGTTCAGGATAAGCCTTCTATCCGGTTGTATTGGATAATGGTCAACAATGTAAAGAATATGGATGCATGTGCAGCATGTGTGATAGTCGTGCATTGTCTTTCTTACCACAATTGTGAAATGTTGTTCTTTGTTGCAGCCCCGCAAGTTGACCGCTATCCGCTAGCCAAAAGCCGTCGACGTCACCGCAGTTGCAACATCATTTGCGGTTAATTGTAATTAAAGCTCAGTGGTTTGCTTCAGTGCACATATGCACCCACTGAACCCTATTGCCCACTACCACAACCCCCCTCCTTCTCTATTTCTCTCTCTCTTTCTGTTGTGGCTGTCAATGCTGAATTTGCCATCTGTAAAAATTAAACAATTCAATGCAATCTTTTCCTCTCTAGTGATTAAGCCAGAAACGAAAGCAAAGAAACTGCATACCAGCATATCAGACCCACTTTCAGTCTCAGTTCCAACAAAGAGGCGGCAAAGAAAGGAATTTTTTATTAAGAATTTGCAGAAAAAAGGCATATGTTTTTTTTTGGAATTTTGAAAGCTTAGTAAAATTATTTGCTAAAATATTGGAATGAACAATTCAAATCAAAATCAAATTAATATATTAAAAATATTGAAAGCTTCGTTAAAGTACACTTCTCAAAACATTTCTTTTTTCTTCTCGTAAAGTTTTTCAGAAGAAGGCGTCTGTAAGCACAAAAATATACTCTGTTCTTGATCGATATCAAAAGGCGAGTCGATCTAGCCATGTCCGCCCTCCCGTCCGTCCGTACTTTTGTCCGTCCTCAGAGTTTATAAGAGTTATAGACTTCAAGTTTGGAATATACGACAACTTATCGTGTATCCTGCGCAAATCAAGTTTAATTTATTTATCGATTTATCTGTTTCGATACAAATATTTTTGAGAAAGAAAATAAAGTCACAATTTTAAAGAATGACATAACATAGACATATTATTTATCAACAACATAAATAAATATATATATCTAAAACTATATTCAGTTTCAGTGTTTTAGTAAAAGTATGAATATTAAGTAAGTATAACAACCATCGCAAATAAGTTTGTGGCAAAACTGAACTTATACTTTTTTTCATTCATTAAATGTAAATGATTATCTTATTAATGAATAGTTTTTATTAACCGCTTTTTGCAGTTGTTCTGAAATTGTGAGTGCCTGAAGACGGCGGCGTCATGTTCAGTGGCAAGCATCTTGAATAGACTCAACCTCAAGTCAGTGGCAAGCAGCAGGCAGAGACAGGTGAGTGTTGCACTCTAATGTTCATAACACGTTAATATGCTAGGTGGGCTTGATTTAAATTAAAAATGTATTGCATACTTTTTTGCGCGCTGCCATTGCATATAAAATAAATACACCCACACACACGCGAACACACACACACACACAGACACTCGAACAACATATAAATTAAATTGTTGAGCGCCCAGGGGTGAACCAGCGAAAAACATGGCATGCCATGAACTCCAATTTAAAACATGAACGTACGGGTTAAGGGTTTACAGTCTGAAGCTCGTGGGACTCGCTGCTCGCGAGTATAGTAGGAGGTGGTGCTGGAATGGGGGAGGAGAGAGGGGGGGTGGGTGGGTGGTGGTACTCCAGCAAACCGTTTTTGATTACGCGTGTGTTTTTCGCGTGCAACTAAATTAGCGCACGTGTAATCAAGTTTTTCAGCTTTCCACAACAGAGGGAAAACAGCAACTGCAACAACAAAAAGAAAATAAAAATGAAAAACAAGAAGAAGACGAAAATGTGCTAACAACGATGCTCGCATGTTCATTCCACAGACAGAGTGAGACAGCGAGAGTAAGGGAAAGAGAAAGAGAAAGAGCTGTAGTAAACAGTTTGGAAAATGTCAACAGAATATCTGAAAAGTAATGCAGACATGCGAATTTATCATAAATCATAAGAAAATGCCATACACTAAATAAATACATATGCAAAATTCAGCTGTGATATTTCGTGTTTAAATTGCTTCATGTTCCTTGAAACTCAATCAAAAACAATCGAATTTAAATACGACCCTCTGAAATATGACGTATAAAAGCACTGTTCGGAAGATCGTAAATGAATCTATTATTTGCGAAATGAACTAATCAAAAGTTGAAATTTGAATTTTTAATATAAATTTCTTAATATTATTATTTTAAGTATATGAAATTGGTTCGAGTAAATAAGTGTATTTAAGTGCTTGTTTTCATTTATATCGAAAAGTTTTCTCTCTCTCTTTGTTCAGTGTGGCCAATAAAGCCAAAATACAAACGTTTATCTTAATTGTCTGCAATAGATTATCAGTCTGTCATCCAATGAAGTGGATTGTGCGCATTTCATTTGTTTTGAACATTTTAGCGTTCTCTAATATATTTAAAATTATACTTTGCGCACCAAAAACGAAAAAAAAAACAATTAAATAAACATTATTTTTAGACCTCTCACTTTATTAGTAGGTACCATATGTATACGGTAATATGGTGACTCAGAATATTTACCATTTATTCGTTTTTGAAATCTTTTATTAATGCTAAGGCATCTAAGCGTTAATTTGGCTTAACTTCTCCAAATACTTGGATGCGAAACAGGTTTTTCCGATTGAAGAAGAGTGTCACGTCCAATCTGAAGGATAAACGAATACACATATAGGATGGAATTATCTTCGGGTCGAATGTCAAGCCATTTATGTAATACGGAACGTTCTGCAAGTATACAATATCAATGTGCAAAATAGTATAGAAATAAATATTTCAAATCTGACGCAAGCAACACAACCTTTTTAAATGGGCAATCTAATGGAAAATTGGATACGTGACGCAGCCCATCAAAAACCATTTTGATCGTGAATTCTGTATAACTCTTGTGCAGTGCCTCACAGTAATTCATCTTTACCGAAGTATGATTGAAATAAGAATTGCCATGCTTAATTGCCAAAATGTAGAGTCCATCCAAGTTAGTCAGGTCTTCGGCACTTACAGCCTTCAAGTGGAAAGAAGACATTTTTGAGGCCGTCTGATTGATTTGGCAATTGAGCGTCTGCATTACTGTTGGGTTCTGATTCTTGCACTCAATCTTAGTAAATTCAGCTATAATCTTGGGCTGTCAAAGAAATTATACTTTTTTATTTATTTTCTCCAAGTGTCTTTGACTTATTCAATATTTTGAAGGAACTTGCCGTTGCCGCTAGGGTGACCAGCACACAACCGAACAGCCATGCTGCCACAGCGCCAAAAATGCAAACGTTCATATTTATTGTTCCCAAATAACTAATTTGTGATTCAGTCATCAATTGTTGAAAATTTCATATATATATGAATTTATTATTAAAAATTCGATTATTACCGTATGTATTAAAATAATATGACATTTGGGCTATTAGCCGTGTTATCGGAGAGAAACAATCAAATCTACTCTAATTGCGATTTCCCGTTTTCGTATGGCAAAATTCTCTCAAATTTATTGACCTTATCTTTGTTTGCTCAGCATAGCACTTAGTTTTTTGTCATTCAGTCAACATATGTATCGAGAGCATTGTGTGCGGATCAGTCAGCTTATTGTCAGTCAATACTTTATTTCACAAAGATCGTTTTTTATGGTTTGAATTTCATAAATACTTGAAGAAGTTAATAACTGAAAAGGATTTTGAACGTTTGTCATTTGTTGTGCTTTGTTTTTAAAAAATGCCATAAAATAGAACACAACTCCTGGTCGTGTGGATTATACTGAAAATATAACTAATATAAATAGGCTTTGTTTGGAATGCAATCTAAATTACTTAGCAATTATGTTTATTTAAATACTTAAATATAATGGAACTAACAGCTTTACCATCACCCCCGTGTTTTTATTATTACTTATAATGTATTTATTTTTATTTCATTTTTTTTTGTATTTCAGCTAGTAGACCACTCTGCCAATCGACATTACGTAAAATGTTTTTTTCTTAGCCATTAAAATTTGCGTTTTTCCTTGAAAGGTTCCAGCTGCCCAATAAGGGGGAAAGTCCAGTTCGTTCAAATACCAATTTTTCAGCGTGTAGTTAAATTTCTGCCGACAACATATGAAATAAACCTTTAAGATGGAAGAATTAATTTAATTACTTTGCTCACCCCTTTCAATGGACACGTTAACTGTCCGGCTGTATGCGTAAAGAAACTTTTTGAGAATTTATTCAAAAGAGGGTTCTTATGGATCGTTGTTATAAAAATGCACGGATCCGTTTGAAAGTTGTACAGCCGGGTCTTTTTTTTGGCCTTATTCCAGAAGTCCAAAGTCGTGTTTATTCCAATCTTATCCATATCCCGTTTTAGCAGCAAATTAGCATTGATATAAGTCCGATTAATTGACTGAGTCAGAGAGTAGTTGAGCTCCTCGACAATGTCACCAAAATGCTCAACAGTAAGCCTATCGATTACGAATTTATAGTTACGATCCTCCGAAACAACACCAGTGCTTATCAGCAGCAACCAGAGATAGACAGACATGTCTGAAGGGAAGCCAACAACCAAATGATCCATAGTCAAATTGGAATAGCATGAGTTAAATAGCATTAATTATATTGGTGTATTGTTAAATCATGGCCGTCGATGGTTCCATTATTTTAATCGCTTGCTACTCGGCATTTACATTTAAATAGAGTATATCGAATTTGTGCAACAGTACGTTACATGCAGGAGTTGGTATTATTGAACCTCTAGAAATTTATATTCTTGTCTAGCATTGCCAGCCCGGTAAATAAACGTCTGTCGTATTGAGAGATTCCTGATCAATCCAGGAAAAGGCAATCTAAATAAAACATAATCATTTTGACCATTTAAAATATTTATTTTTCCTAGTAATATTTCTAATGCATAATTATTTTGCACTTTATCAAAGTTGCTAAAGAAAAGTGACTTTCGATTGTGTGACTATCAAATCCAGATTACACATATAATGAAAAGTATCTATAAATAATATAGTGAACCAGGAATGATAATAGATCCTTTCAGGAGCTTAAAATGCCAATCGAATCTGCTGTTGCTCAGCTTTTTATTTATTTACAAACAAATTATTAGCCAGCCATTTTAAAATTACCGAGATCTATAATATTCAGATAAGGAGACAATTAAAATCGCGTTACAAATGGTTTACAATTTCTATAACATCTCCGTCCCCCATCAAGTTTGTTAATTATTTTTTCGTATTTTTAAAGCTTTCATTTAAGAAAATTATATAAAATAATAAATTGTATGTTATTTTCAACGAACTTATCCACGATATATAAAATGAAATCAGTTATGGGAAATCATTTATTCTGTAATGAAAAAAAAGTACAACTCAATTTTTATACTCAACTCTACCCTTAACGAACATGCGAAAAACAAATTTGTTGCGTACATAAAATTTAGTTAGACTCTGGAACTCACACTCGGGCACATATTGGGGAAACTCCGTCTCATTTAAATGCATCTTGGTGATGGTGTAGTTGAAATGCTTCAAGTAAAATGCAGAAAGTAATCAATTTCAGTTCACATTTCCAAAAAAATACCTACCGATTTGAATGGACATTTCAATATGGTATTGCTGCTTTGCTTGAGACTTTTAATATATATATTAAATATACGATTCTTATGATTGGTATTTAGAAATTGACAACCATTAAAGTGATTTTGAAAAAGACGCAATTTCTGATTGTTGGGCTTAAGCATGTCGAAGGATGTATCCATTTCGAACTGGTCGACATTCCGTTTAAATATTATATAGCTGGTGATACTATTGCCATTTATCACCTCCGCATTGACACCTTCAAACAGATCCGCATCCATGGGTTTCATGGAAAATTGGCTCACAAAGAAGCGAAAGTTTCGGTTTAGCTCTGCAGCCCCTATTAGTGGTAAGAGTGTCCACTGCCAACAGATCCAAATCCCTAGCCAACCAACCATGGTGAAGGATGACAGTCGAGTGGTTAAATTGGTTTATTATTACCAGCCATAATATGCGCATTAATATATATCTAATGTAAAATAATAATTATTTGTCGTAGAGATTCAATAAGTCGATTATTCAAAATAGTTTACCCTGTAAAAATAAAGTTGGAAAAAATGGCATTACAGTTGCCATAGAAGAGACGATATGTGATAGATGGATGTGGATGCTTATTTCATTTTATCGATAGCTCGCCCTTCGTATCGATTGTAAATTGTAAATTTTAGAGCTGTGTTCAGGGTATAACGTAGTCGAGCTCACTCGACTACAGCATTCTCACTTGTTTTATATGTGAAAATTGCGGAGTTTCGGCTTGCCATCCACTAATGGGAATGGGAATAAAAGCCAACCAGCCATTACAATAGCTTAACTCCAAATTGTTGGTTTAAGATCTGGTAGTATATAATTTGAAATGGCTTAATTTAAAAATAATTTATATCAATTAGAATAAAAAGAAATCTACTTTTTATTTCATTTTGTATTTTCAATTAATTGCCCTTGACAAACATATATTTTGCTACATATAAATTTCGAGAGGCAGTTAAACACTAAGTTTCTAATTTACACTTTATGATCAAGTTTGCAATTAATGCATTGTGGGTAAAATAGTTGATCGTAATAAGCATTTTATGTTGGGGCATATAAATGGGAAAATTATTTGACTCCAGTGTCCAGTTATGCATCGAATAATTGAAGTGCTGCCAAAAAAAAGGATCAAATTATTGTGAAATAATTCTGATATCTGATTTTAATCAGACTGATGGAATATTTACTTACTGCTATTACCGGACATTGTAGCTTTCCATGAATTGTTTTTTGTAAACTTTTTGAAATGATTTCAAACCAACGATTCTTATGGATGATATTGAAAAATTGACAGCCATCAATACGTAAATTCAAAAGACGCGTTGTCTTATTATTGGGGCTTATAATGTCTAGGTTTACCCTACTCTCCACTTGATCAACATTGCGGGTCACAGTCATATTGCAGTTAACAATGCGGAACTCTGTTACTTTACAGTTAAGCACCTCAAAAAGATCCATTTGCACTGCTTGCGGAGTGAATTCGGTGATATATAAGCGAAAGATACGCTCCTTAATTTTGGCATCCACCTGCAGAAAGTGGGGCAGCCCCAAACAGAGCGAAAACCAGAGCCAATAAGCCATTGCGTAAAACTGAACTCGAAACACAAAACAGTTCATAATTATTTACTATTAGAGTGTAATGAGTGTTGATAGCTGAAATGATTTTCAAATTGCACCAAAGTCAATTGGTTTATTGAACAATATTATATTATCACCGATTTGGATTCATTTTGGTATCTGTATCTATAATGACTATATAGCTTTACACCCAGTAAAACAATTTGCACTGAATTTGAGATAATCGCTTTACTTTGGGATTTTTCTTTCTTCAATCCCAGCTCAAATTTTTCTAAAATTTAAAGAACATATTTTTTAAAATATTTTTTCTCTCAAAACTTTGGGTTTTGCATATCTACTTCTACTTAGAAATATTTTCTATTTTTAAGTAATATATTTCTGAAATATAGAAAAGAAGTCTTTCTAAGATTTGGAAATTTTATCTAAAATCTAAAGATGCTTTTTAGTTTTCTGGATAACCTGAATTTCTGTTTGTTCTACCTATAAGCTCTTTTCAACTGGTTCTCAGATACTTTTTCTTATTGACTGATAGCCACTTTTTCTTGTAAGCCAAGCATAACTCTTCAATATAATCGAGCTGTTTCTTAGACACCTTTTCTTGTATTAGGCTTGTAATATATTTTAACTAGGTCTAACCATACCAAACTAAGCATATTTTTGTACTGATTAATTCTTGTACGTTTTCAATATATTTGAAAAAAAGTACATACAAAATAAAATTGTTATATATATTTCAACAGGTTTTTAGAAACTTTTTATTAGCATATATAACTTTTGACTATACATTTATGCCTTAATTTTAATTAGTAGTTGACAATTTTACGATTTAATAAATTTGATGCTTCGCAGTTGTGGTCCTAACGACTACCGGTCGAATATGGCCCGACAAGTGAATGATAGCGAAACGGCTGGTCCTGTTGCGAATTTCCGCCTTCATGAAATAACTGCAGGCGGGCAGTAATTCAGGCAGAACGCTTTCATCCAGATAGCTGCGTATTAGGCTATAATTGATGTGCTGATTGCAGTTCGAAGAGTTTCAGTACCCATAAGAGAAGATCGCATGCAAATCAATACTCACCGCTTGGAGCGGACAAGTGGGTCGAATATTAACAAAGTTAACGAATCTCTTATAAAAATATCTCATAAATTTGCTGCGATAGTTGTTATTTAAAAATGCGCACAAATCGAGCTTCGTGTCAAAGAGACGGACACGCGGCAGCCCGGTACGAGATATGTCCATTGAAGTGAGTATGATTATCTCGTTGAGTGTTCTTCCCAACTCCCAATGACCAGAGATATAGCTGCGATTACCCTCCTGCTCAACGTAGGCACTATTCGAGACGATCAATTCGCGATCCACTGTCTCGAAATCAAAATGATCAACAAGTACCACATAGTCACCCAACGCGCCAATGGCAATCGTGGTGATTACGTAGAGACAGGCGTAGACCGCTCGCAGATCCATTCCGGTATTCTTTCTGGTCGCCTTTGCTGATTCCACTGCCATTGAAAACTGAATCAAACTGTAATTTGCCAATTCTGACCGGTAATCGACTTTTAACTGTTGATATAACTGAAATTTGCCATTGTGCATTAATATAAAACCATATTAACATAATTATTAGGTATTTTTTTTATTGCTTTTATTTGCACATTTGAAAATTAAATTATTACATTTTCTACCACGTTTTTTTAAATAAAACTCACAACTCATAAACAACATTATTATAAAAGTAATTAATAAACAAACAGCGCAAAAGCGACTTCAAATGCAAATTTAAGTATATTTATAAATTGAATAACATCCTTTTCAATTGTTTTTTATTTATAAATTAAAATAGAATTAATCATAAAATATAAAATCTACATTCTTTTCCAAAGCGCACATAATGTTGTTCAATGTTCTTAAAAAACTGGTTAGTTTTTTCAAGCGCTTAAAAAAATTCAAGTTAAATGAAAATGTCTCGTACATAAAAAAATAGAGTTGGGAAAGCGGCTAAGCAATATGAAAGTGTAAAAAAAAAGAAATATACACACTCAAAAAAAATATAGAAAAAAAGTAAAGTAAAGAAAATTAAAAAGAAAAACGCTGCCCAAAGGATGTCAACGCAAATGTTAATAGCAGCAGCGTCAGCGATGTTGTTGTTGTTGTTGCCGCTTGGTGTCCTGTCTCTATTTTACGGCAAGTGGTGCAGTACGTCCTCTAGCCCGTAACCCGTAACCCAAACAATGCCGACGTCTGCGCCTTCTTTGCTCAGGACCAAGGGATAAGCCCCGGCCATGCTTTATGCCCGATCCAAGTAAAGCAAACACGGTGGCAAAGCAACAGCATCACCAAAGAAAACTAAAACAAGAAAAATCATTTATCTTAGGCACACCGAAGACTACATACCCTTTATTTCTGAACGTTTACTATTTTTGCAACCATTTTACATATAATACCTACAGATTTATTCATGATTATCCTTTATTTCATTTTTGTCTACTTTTTATTTAATCTTAAGTTTTGTGTAATTTATTTCGTAATTTTAATTTTATATTGAATTTTGAGTTTTTGTTACTAAAGTGTAGACTATTTCTAGTGCACATTAAATTAAATTCTTTTCTTTTTTTATCAAAGAAAGCTTCGCCTTAAATAAATATTTTGGAATATTTTTCCATTTACACAAATATTTTTATGATGATTCCAGTTTCATGTCTGGCTTGGAATTGATTATTCCACATGACAGGTGTATCAGAGACAGACTGAAATGGCTATATCAACTCGGCTGGTGCTGCTGATCAAGGATGGATATACCTTGTATAGACATCGTTTCTCTGCAAATCTGAAAACAAAATTAAAGTACTTTAAACAAGGGTATAGTAAGGCCAGGCCAGGCCAGGCCAGTTGGGTGTAGTGCAAACATCACACCTACAAGCTCAGAGCCACAGACAACAGACAACAGACAATAGGCTAAAGACAACGACTATGGACTACAGACAAGAGAAGCAGGAGCGTTAAATTTATTCGACGAGTACGAAACAAGGACAAGGATAAACCATTTTCGCTTCACGACTTGATTTTATTTTAGCTCATTAACTAATTGCTTATAAGATGCTGCATAAATAAATATATTGAAAATATCTTATCTCTTGCATGAAATTAGAAATTATTATTATAATCGACTTAAGGCAGAGATTCACAGCTGTCGTGTTTGAAAACTATGTATATCGGAGGGTATATCGAAGTATATATAGTAAATAAAAAACACTTGAAATCGTATTGAGTTAAGAGTGTTCATGACACATCTTAATGCTTCAGACTACAGGGTAGCGTCTAGAGGCAGGCAAATAGAGAGTTGGGGCGCAACTCCGACTGCAACAGCTACCGTGGTCCATGTTATGTAAACATTTGCGAGGGATGGCGGATGGGGGATGGGATTTGATTGGGATTGCTTTGGTTATGGAAATGCAAATTGTGACTGGGCTCTTGGTGGATAACCAATCGCGGTGCCAGAAACACTTTCAATCGCAATTCCCATACGAAGTTCGATGACAAAACTATGTCGACGACGTCGATTCACTTTCAGGTGAAACAACCACAATGAAGAAGTGTTATTTATTGGATTAGATAATCTGAGTCACATAAAGTAGTTAATGACTTAACATGCAAATCAGTATCTACCAAATTTGTACTAATGCTCTTCGCTTTGTTCATATTTGACTATATTGACCCGAAAATGTTTATTGACCAGACTAATCAAAAAAAAAATAAATAAATAAATATGAATGAAATTTATTCTTTTATAATCAGCAAAAGTTTATAATTACGAATGCGGCGGTAATCCGAAATATTTGTTTACAACCATTATAAAATATAATTTGATAGCGCGAGATCATAAAGCAAATAAGAGCAGATGTCATAACTAATCCACTGATTCCAGGGAGTGGGTGGGTGCTGGGTAGTAACACGTTAAAGCAGCGCATCAGTGTAAACAAATTTTTTGACAAATTTATGATGATGGAATTTTAAGTGATTTTTAACGAGCAAGGGTGGGTTATATACCTATATATATGTATATATAAATAAATATATATGTATATACTCGTATACAACAAATACACAGACATATCTATGATTTGAGCTGAAGGAAGCATCTGCAATTGTTGTTGCTTGACTTGCTTGCTTGCCACAAAAGGGTTGCAGTCAGGTGCAGCTGCTGCCGCTGCTGCTGCTGCTGTGGATGGGTTGCCGGGGTTGCAAGGCAGCAACAGTGCCCAGCAAACATTTATGGAATTATGTTCATTTCACACACAAACACAGACACACACACACACATACACAAAAGTTAACAAAAGACCCATTAAGCTCGCTGCTGCCAAATTGCTGTGCCTGCACCACAGCCACCCCGCTACACCACCCAACGCCAAGTGCCACCTGTGCGTTCAACTGTGAAATTTATTGATTCGAGCAAATAGGCTCCATTGAGAACGTCGACTAACTAGCTATAATTAGAGAGCTCTCAGCCAATATAGGCCCACCCACGCGACTAGATTCGCTATAACTCGACCAGCACATACCCTATAACTATTCTCTTGAATAACTAATGTCCAATTGCTTTTTTATATAGCAATATACATATATACAAGGCCAAATATCCAATCGACATGTAAATAACTTTTGTGTTTATTATAGGAAACTAGAAATAATAACCAAGTTCAAAGATTAGTCGGCATTAACTTGATTAATCTGGTTCTGCAAAGAGTTATTGATTATATATATAATATTATCTCATTAAATTGTATCAAATTGCTGTAAAAATCACATTTTTAAGAACATTTATATGTCCTTTTAGGGGATATTTTAATTTTAAAGCTTTCAATACGCATTGAAGGAGAAGTCTCCCATAATGTGTATATATTCTTGATCCCTCAGCTTGAAAGTAATCTGATTGAAATGTTTTATATATGCCTTGTAGTAAAGGCAGTATTTATGTAGGAATTGACCTGATCCGACCACAGTAAGAACTGTAAGATATAGTTTTTAAAGCGACAATTTGTGTAAAACGAAAAATTGTTTTTTTATTATATTTTGTTACAAACACAATGTAGAACATTGAGTTGCCAGCAAAATCCAATTAAAATTGGCTTAAGATAATCGTTATTTTATGTTAAATACATTTTTTTGTCAATTGGAATAGTTCAATCTGTATTTTAGCAATTCAAATTGACACTGCAAGCAGCCTAACTATACCCAATTGCGTGTGTACAGGGTATCTGAAGTGGGTAGCATTTTTATTTGAAATTCGCAACGAGCCACAACAGAATAAAAGTTGTTTCTTACATGCGAGTGATTGACATGCACATTTTCATTGAATTATTAATTACGTAATGCGAAACCAATCGACTGCAATTTGCATATGCAATGAGCCCAGCACACGGCGTATATAATGGCTAATTACGCCGACATCCCACATGCCACTAGCTACAACCCACATGGCACATTCTACATAATATTTAGTTCGCAACTCAGTTCAATCTTCAATGCAAATTGCTTCATTTTACATTAAAAATGTTTCGTTTTTGTGGTTTTTGCAAGAAACCATTTGGGGGGGAAGTCAAATCGATTCGAATTTTAAATCGACAGTAAATGAGTAAATAAGAAATCCACGAAAATGAGTCCAAGTAAACGGACTATTAAAATACAATTTAACTTAATTATAGCAATAGACAGTCAATCAAAATTTATATTGCAATTTAAGCGCCAGCTTAGAAATTTAATTATATTTGATGGAAACTTTCTTTTATTTATTTATTGATTTTTTCTTAATAGCTTAATACAAAAAGAAAGCAATTATTAAGTTTAAAATAAAATTTAATATTCATATCACTCTTAATATTTATTTATTTATTTTAAAGGCTCCTTTCAAGTTTAGCAACTTTAGCTCTTAAATTATAGGAGATGTAGTCTTTTGCCATCTTTTTGTGGCCGGGACATTGTCCAAAATTTCTTTTTCCGATTTTTGAAGCGTTTTACTATATACCATATGCATTATGGAATCAAATTTAAGCCATCCAAATTTTCTAAACAGCACAAAAAAGAGTCACAAATAAATGAAGAGTGTCGTACTTAAAACAAGAAAGAACCACTATCTAAGTCACGCTGAAAAAAAGTTGTTCAAACAAGAGCTCATCTTTCGAGCGATTGTCGCTATGGCAACCAAGTGATATATTGCATTGATCCGGCAGGCTTCGACATATGTACCAGCTGCAGCACAAAGATGCATGTATTCCAAGTTTCATTAAAAACTGAGCGACTAATTCACAGTCGGAGTCGTTTCCTTCGATGCTTTTAGTACCCTCTGCAAGGGTATAAAAATTTCGTAGAAATTATGTTTTAGTGCCTCCAACAGTTTTTTAACGACACTTAAAGAACAAAGATTTCTTTAGCTCTGGTCTCAATATATGTATATGTACATATATATACATATATATACATATATATATATATATATATATATACATATATATACAAATAAATGTATATACATGTCCTGTGTGTGTGCAATTCCAGATGTTGCCCTTAGGGAATATTCCTGCCTGCACGTAAGCGTTCTTAAAGTTTTTCTAGACACAATCCTGTCGGATATATATATATTATATATATATGTGTGTATATAAATGCATTATGCCGAGTGTTGTTGTGTGTAGCCAGTAAAATTTACTGCCAAATTTTTTATGGCAACCTTTGGTTTATTACTTTGGCTGATGCTTGTTTTAAGTTAACAGCAGGAGGCAAGTTAGGGACCCTCCCCTCCCCTTCCTTTCCCTCCCTTCCCCACTCCTGCCCGCCTTTAGCACTTTTTCCGTCTCTCTGATGCCATCTTGCGGGCAAGGCCTTGAGACTTAAGGCTCCATTTTGACTTAAAAAAATATTTTCTGGCAACAAAACGCAGCCAAAGGCAATTGCAACAGCAAGAAAAAAAATATATATAAAGAATACATATAGAGGAAATAAAAAGAGTGCTTAAGGCAAAAAGCAATAACAAAATATTATTATCAGAAACATTCATCATGTGGCTGCAGGCAATAAATTTTCGGCTAGCTGCGAAATGCAACAACAACAGGAACAACTCTAACAACTAAAATAACAACGGCAGCTAACTGTTAATAAATCGCAGCTGCAGATAGCAGCGACCAGCTGCCGGCGCCACAGACAGACACGTTGCCCCAAAAAAAAATATATATAGATATATATACAAAAAAATGCAAACCCCTTGCCTTGAAACTATCAAACATCCGAATCCCCAACACCCATTGCCAAACCAAATTTCCCATTTCCCTTTTCCCACTTCCCATTTCAACTGCTATGCCCAGTAACAGTCGCCGTTCAACTTTCAACAAAGTTTGGTTTACCAAGCAGTAACTTTTTGCCGAGGCGTGCCACAGGCCCTAGAAGACAGACCCACTTGCCCCCAGGAAATCTGAGTTACTACAGCCGACTAACCATTGACTTTACTTATTTCATCCTAGGTTAAGGCTACAGTTTGTCTTGAGAATTGCCATACATAGAATTTGTTCGACTTTTAATTTCAATTTGAAATTTCAGATACCGTTGAAGATTTTAAAAAACAGAAACATATATATATATACGAGTATATATATATATATATATATATATATATATATACATATATATATGTACACATATATTTAATTTGTTCATTTATAAATGAAAGCAAAGTTCTCATTTAAAGTAAAAAATGTAGAAATAAATAAATATTGCTCAAATATTTTACATACATATATATATATATATACATATATATATTATATATACAAATTATACCAAAAAGTTGGTTTTTTGAAACGAGCAGAAATTCCCATAACCCAACATTACATTTGTAAAATAAAGACACAAACATTTCCACTCGAGACTTATTTAGCATTATGGCGTATTATAAAAATGGTCATAAATCTAATTGCAATGATTACAAATTCTAAGCAATTACTTTACTATGTGTGTACATATGTATGTACATTGGATGCATGTACATGGTAATTTGCATTGATTAATAATCTGTTTTCAAGAGCAAGCATTCATCATATCTGTCAAATGAAAAATTCCACTTGAAGTTCAGTTCACTTTGCATTTCCTTTTCGAATTAATTGTGAGCTCTCTTCCCCCTTCTCTTTTCCATCTTCTTCGTATTCGTCTTCTTCTATTATCATCCATCATTCATCATCATCATCCGTTCGCAATGTCATTTCATCTCTTGACTCTTTTGTTTTGCCCATTTCACCGTTATATATCTCTCGCTCTCGCTTTGTTGCTCTCTTCGTATTTCCTTGGCGCTCTCTTTCTATCTATGCCCATTTGCTTGTTTAATAAATAATTTTCCATCGTTTAATGTGTTTAGTACAATAAAGCTGCACAACTCACGACAATATTGCACGGACGCTTTCTATCCGCCATATCTCAGGCATGAGCAGTTTATACATGCATATCGGATATAGATACATACATAGGGTACAGTGGACGCTTAGTAATTCGACAATTCAACTATGAAATTTTTACAAGTTTTGCCATGTTCTTGTTTTAATTTAAGATTTAATTTAAAAAAGTCTTACATTTTCGAATTGTGAATTCAAGGCAAGAATTTAATTTGGATACAATTTCGACCACTGTAGATTATTTATGCACAAGTATTTGCTATCCAGGTGACCACATGCTGTTCTCAAACCAACCTTGCCCTGCCCTGCTCTCCTCTGCTCTGCTCTGCTTTGGTCTGCTCTAACGGCGCATTTGCAACCGCATAGCCAAGTTGCGGCTTTGGCTAGCTGCCTGCTGCCTGTTTGTTGCCTTGCCCGGCTGACCACATCATCAAATGGGAAATGCAAAAGCGACGTAATTGCCACAGCACCGCACAACAGCGGGGCGATGCCGAAACCAATAAACCTGCATATGTCGATTAGTTGCACATGAATGCAATAACATGGGTCCCAAACTAAGGAAGACAAAATGTAAGACGGACAGACAGACAGTCACAGACAGGGAGAGAGAGAGGGAGAGAATGGGAAGTGCGCAGTGGGGCACAGACAGCCGCAGACAAACGAGCCCGCTTAAGCCACGTCTTAAGACGCTTTTGTCTAGGCCACATTCGCATTATCTTAACAGAAAGTGCAGCTAAATTTAAATTGATTTTAACTTACGGTTATCTCATCATTGTATGAACAATGAGAATAGATGATGTAAAGTTTAATATAACGTCATATACGAATTTATTACATCGTAACGGTTATTTGCAAATTGCAAAAATGTTCAATTCCGATTTTGCATCTTCCGGCTTTTATTTCAATATAATCTAAGTTGTTCAGTGAGACTAAAGTATTTAAGATCAAATAAAAAGCAAGTTGAAATTGTGAGCGTGTTTGCTGCATCGTTTGCCCTTTGAAATGACCTGAGTTTGGGATCCACTCCGCATTCAACTGACCCAAACTTTCTACATAGATACAGCAGCGATCAAAATAATAGCAGTGCACACAAATACTTAAAATATATTAAGAAAATTTTATTTAAACACAACATTCCCAGATGAGAAACCAAACATTTTTATTTTTGCAGAATTGCGTCACATTGAAGCTTTTGCAAAAGTCTCGAATTTATTAATCGACCATAAAATTATCATATTTTTATCAAGAAGCACTACTATTATTTTGACCGCAACTGTACTTACATATGTGTATACATATGCTGCATCCACATGTTTGAGTGTCGCCTGGCCACCTGACGCCGCTTGGCTGACCGCTAAATGTGGATCTGCAATGGTTTTTCTGAGTCACAGACCGCAACGGAACGTTGCCTGGTTACCAGATTTCAAATATTTGCGTAACTCAAGCGGCGCTTGAACTTAAACAAATCCCCCGCGCCACCCGTCTCACTTTGCAAATGCCGCGCATCAGCGTAAGCGTCACCAAAATGTTGGCTCATTTGCCTCAGTTTGCTGTAGATGTGGAGCCACCTTCACCGCATTCCACGGATCAGCGGCCATGAATTTTGCATTTTCTATGTGTGCGCAAGTATTTTTAGCTGTTTGGACAGGCCTGTGATTCATCAAAAGAGCGGCGACAGCTGACAGGGCCCCAGACGACAGAGCCGACAGCAACGCATGGAAATGCGATTAACAAAACTAGAAACACACGCAAGACAATGAATGGCATCACAGCGAACAACAGCGAGTCGGGGGAAACACCTGAGGCTCTCGGCGAATTGCCGACGCTCATTAGCAAAAAAAAAAAAAACCGAAGCAGTTGACAGAGAATACACTCGAGAATTGAAGGTGGACAGCCAATCGAAACCGAAGCTTAAATGCTCTGAGTTGACCTTAAGTTCTCTCCATTGATTACATGTATGCTTGAGCTTTTGCAAGTTTGGCAGTTTTCAGTTTGATCCCGTTGCTCATAAAAAAAGAGCTTGTGTTGAGTAATGAGTTGCATATGCCGATGAAGGAGAGAGAGAAAGAGAGAAAGGGAGAGAGAGAGCAATCATCATTTGCCGTTCTTTTTAGACAAAGCTTTATATGTATGTTTGTGTGAGTAAAAAACATTTAGTGCCATTAAAACACTGTTGTGTTCCATAATATCCAAACGTCATTTTAATATGTGTACAAATTAATTGCGAATTTGCGTGCGTGTTCAAAAAATAGTACAAAAGAAACGAGAGAAAAAACATCAACTCTAACATGAAGCTGAAATACCCTTAAAAATTGTCTGAATGATATGAAAATGGCAACAGCTGCAATCACTTAAACACTTAAGCACTCGCATACAAACGGAAAGACAAAGGAAATAAGTGATAAACTCAGATATTGTTATCAGTTTGTTACACACATATTTGTATGTGGGAATACAAATGATACAACTACGTTCGTTTTTAGTGGCAATTGATTTCCGGATTTAAAAGACAACCTTCAAGTCTATGCACAATATCACGTCTTTATTTTCATACATAAAACGCTTACGCAAGACTCGCCGGGTTCAATTGAAATCGAACATGAATCATAATGGGAAATATATAAAACTTGTATACCCAGATTCAAAACGTGATAAGCATAAGTTTATTATTTCTTTTTTCATTTTTTTTTTTTTGTATAAGACAAGATAAGATAAGCCTTTTAAACAAATACTTCTAATTGGATTCAAAAGGAGTTGCTAATTTTGAGTCTCGGCATTCTTGTAAGCTTAGCTGTATTGATAGAGAAAGAGAGAGACAGATAGAGCGAGAGCGAGTCATAAATAATATTTTTAATTCGATGTGAATGACCAACAAAATGACACAGAAAGCAGCTGTTTTCCATGTAGCATGTAGAAATGAATATTTGCCCATTTCATGTCAAACAATATGGAAAGTACATATGTTATTTGCTCTAAAGTATTTATTTTATATTATAAACAGAGAACACACATTTGTGTAATGTGTATATCACAGAGCTTTTCTCGCCGCCTTTGTTCGTACTTATGTACGTTGTCTAAACACATGTATTTTTGCCACAAAAATTCAGAGAAATAAAAAAACAAAAAAATGTTGTCGAAAAGTTTTCAAGTTACTTTTTTGTTTAGGGCTACATATAATATAATCCCAGCAATTATAGTGTACACTCACATTGTTAGATACAATACAATTTAATTGTACTAATAAAAAGTTGACTTAGCAACAGTCGCTGAATAATATGTATGGCAAAATTTAGCAGATCGGTTAATTCAACACGTCATGCGGAACAAATGTACAAATGTACATTTACGTACAAATGTATGTATGTATGACACATTTATTTTATGTACATAATACACACACACATATACACATACAGTATGTTTCAATGTGTTTTTGGCTTTTTGCCGTTTGCGGCTGCCTTGCCAAAATTATGACAAAATTATGAGACCCTTTCTAAGAAAGAACATACAGAAAAAACACAAAAGGCAAAAGACAAAGCTATAGCAATAGCAATAGCAATACAGTAGCCGTTCGAGAAATATAACCAATATAAATAAGCATAATTCGCACATACAAAAGACACTTTGTATCTTAATATCTTATTTATAGACACTTTGAAATTGCTTTATATAAATCAGTCAATTTCAAATGTAAAAATATGTAGATGATGCTTGTACATTTCTGGAAATTTGAAAATGATTTGCGAATCTGTGAAGAATATGCATTTAATATTTGGGAGACCACTGTTCGCACTGTTCGTGTAATTGTATTTTGTATATAAATTGTCAGAGTGAACGTCAACGCCTGATACAACAGACACCCCCGTTGCCCTCCCCCTCCTCCTCCCTGCACATCTAGGAGAAGGCGAACACATTGTCGCATTTCATTTGAAGACGACGCGCTGCGCTGCCAGACGTTCTGGCACGCCCGAACTAACTGTTTTTGGTACGGGGGAGGCGATAACAATTCAAGGTGTTGGGTGTTGGCGGGTGGGGGTGTCGGGCGACATTGAGCAAGTCAACGCGAGGCATGTGCACGAAGCCAGAGCCGAGAGCGCAATTTCAATCGCAGCTGTGCTCTTTGATAACGTCGTCATCATCAGTGCCAGAGTTACGCAGACCGATTTTAATTTATGCACAATACACACACACACACATACACACACACGCACACAAATACAGATGCAAACAGAAGCACAACAATCAACTCGTTCCCTCGCTCTCTCACATCAACAATTTTTTCCCCCATTTGCTTTGCACATTTGAACATTGTTGTTGTTTTTGCTATAGATATACGTATATATGTATTGTATTATGTATTTTGCGCTCACTTATGTAAACTTTTCGCTCATTTTTACTCTCGTTACAGCAACAGGAGTAGCAGCGCAAACAACAACAATAACAACAACCACGAGAACGACAGCGACGAAAGAGCGTCTGTGTGAGAGAGTGGTGGGCGATCTGCACTTTGGTTACGTTGCGCTCAGCATTAGTAAGCTTTTGACAGTTGACAACGCGAGACGCTTAACGCGCACCGTAGTTAATAGCGACGCAACGGCGTCGCTGCTGTTGTCGCCGTCGTCGTGAGTGCAAAAAACAAACAAAATAAGCCTCGACAAAAATTTGCATAGCTGTAAAAAAAAGAAGGAAATCAAAACAAGAAGAAAAATGCAACGAGCCAACATTGAGTTCGAGCGTCAACGTCATCTGGCCAATTGGCTTGTGAAGAGCAGTCCGCACATGGCAGCTGCTGCAGCGGCGGGCGCAGCGCCACCCACGGCAGGAGCTGGAACTTCAGCAGCGGCAGCAACAATAGGAGCTGCCGGTGGTGGTGGTGGTGCGGCGGCAGCTGTAGTTGCAGCGCAAGGCGCGCCTGGCAACAGCGCTGCTGCCTGTAACGGTAAGTAATGCAACACTAGGAGGATGCATGAGGTTGAAAAAGATTTACGTGTGTGTGTGTGTGTGTGTGCGCAAATGTGCAAGGCACGCGCTAACATCAATGCAGTCGAAAGAAAGACGCTTGCGAGAGCAAGAGCGAGAGCGAAAGCGAGAGAGAGAGAGAATTAATTTCGCTCATTGCTCACTGCTTACTGTGTGAGTGAGTGTGAGTGTGTGTGTGTGTGTGTGTGTGTGTTTAGTTGTTGCTGGCTGGCTTGCATCTGCTGTGTGCTTTTCGCTTTGAGCAGATCGCGCGGGTCGTTCGCTTCGCCTAATTTCACAAAACGTGACGACAACGCAGAGCTTACACCGCTTTTCGCCCACTCGGCTGTCGAGCACTTGGCACAGTTGTTTTTTCTTATTGTTGTTTTTGTTGTTGTTGTTATTGTTGCAATTGATATTTCACAAAAGATAAGCGCAATATCAAAACGTTTCGTTTCGTTTTTTTATATTTTATTTTTGCTGCTTCTTCATTCTCTGCCACTGTTATATTGTACAATAATTTCGATGTGATTTAGCTGCATTTATGTCTATATATGTGCCTGTGTGTGTGTGTGTGTGTGTGTGTGTAGGTGCATTTGGGTGTGTGTATTTATTAAGTATACAACAAAAATTGAAGCCAAATGTGCGCAATTAAAGTGAGTAATAGCTCCGTCGACCGACCCATAAAGCAAAAACAGCAACAACAATAAATTGAAATCAGACAATGGGCAGCAATCGAGAAAAAAGCAATCAAAAATCGAGATATTCAACTTTAATTGACTCGCAAGTATTTAGTTAATGAAAGCTCACACACCTACATACACTCATACGTATATATATATATATATATATATGTGTGTGTGTGTGTATGTGTGGACATGCAATTACTGTCGCACTTGACTCGGCGATAAACTACCTTAAAATACACAATTTAAGCCAGATGGACACACCATAAAAATTATTAATGAAAACAAAAAGAAAAAAAGGGGAAAATTACTAAAAACTACTACAGTAGTCAAACGCAGGCAGTAAAACTCTGATCGACCTCATCTGAGACACTATACCTAAACAAAAGTAAAAAAAAAAATAATTCTATACAATGAAGTGCTGCCCAAGTCAATAAACCGATTAATGTAGTTGACCTTAACTTAAGGTTTTATTTTACCCATAATCTTGTATCGAATGTGCTGAGTAACCCACTACAATTATTATTCACTGATTGGTTACTTATAAAATATACACTCAAATTTAATAAGATCTCGACACTAATCTCAATATTCGCATAATTCTTCAGGTATACAAATGTTTTACATAACGCCACGTTAATCAAATAAATAGCATTTAATATTCAAAATTTTTGCAGTTGAAAAAAAAAACAGAAAGAATTTGAACATTTTGTATTCCTTTTACGCATAGAACCGGCATTTCAGGTTTCTTGGAAAGTTCGTAGAACTGCGAAAACCATGAATGGTTTTTATTTATTCGTTTTGGGACTCACGAATTATATATTTGTATTAGAATTTCAATTAGGTAGCCTAAAGTGTTAAACACGTCGTATAATGTGCAATAAAATTGCATTGTGTTCTACATTTATTTATAAACAATGTTACAAATAGCAATCCGATAAGATTCGAGATATTTGATAATAATGCTGACTAATATGTATTTCGACACCATGGTGTAATCTTAGTTTCTTAAACCAATTATGTTTTTTTTTGTATAGTCGAATGTTTTGCATATTTATTTTGACATACTTTATTTCTTTTAAGCTTACGAAACTTTCGCTTGCTGTTTTTGCGCAATTTTTAACCACTGTGCAAACGCTTGAACTGCAAATTTGCAACGCTTAGCAACAGTTTAAAATTTCGCTTTACGTTTACTGTGCACTTTAGTATAACTGTGTGTGTGTGTGTTTAATGTTTGTTTGTTGTGTGGGATTTTCCATAATGCAGAGCGGCGACAATTAGATATGTGTACAATTATATATATACGAGTATATATTATTTTTTATTGTATAGGATATTAGCTCACTAATGCATTTGCTGTATTTTCTTTTGTTTTTTTTTTTTTGCAGGCGCTCCAACTGGCGCACATCACGGTCACATGTCGGCTGCGGCCGCTGCTGCTGCTGCCGCTGCCGCTGAGGCACGGAAGCCGAAGCTGCGTCGCTTCAACTCGCACGACACCAGCTCAAACATGTTCTCCGTGGCGGACTTTGAGAATGCGCGTCTGGCGCGCCGCAACGAGATCGAGCTGAAGCAGCGATTGGCCCGACGCCAGCGGAATAGCGCCAATGGCAGCTACGGTCTGGGCTGCGGTTGCTCCCACGGCAGCAACAACGCTGGCTATGGCGTCTACAGCGCCGTCACCGGCGGCCTAAGCGGCAGCGGCGATTACTCCACCGGCGACAGCAAGACCTCCAAGTGCAGCAGTAGCAGCGAGGTTAGTAATGATGCAGTCATCAGTCACCTGCCAGTCAATTGATTTAATGATTTGTTGGCTCCCCACAGGAACCGCTGCCCGCAGAGATATTTCTGGAGCGGCACTCGCTGCCGCAAATTGTTCGCTTTTTGTACAGTAGCAAAAGCTCCAATGAGACACTTCAGTCGAGCTCATCGCACGGCTCCTCCACGGCCGCCTCGAGCAGCTCCTCGGCGGGTCACAAGCAGCAGCTGTCCAATGATCCGGCCGCGGTCACGGGCACTGGAACTGGCACCACCTCATCCTCCAGCGCTGGCAGCGGCAATCACAACAACAACAACAACAACAACAACAGCAGCAGTATTGCTCAGCCTGGTCACGATGAGCTCTTCCTGCTCTACAGGCTAGTGCGTCAGCGTCACATTTATCACGGTCACAATGCCAAATCGCAGGCGGCGCAGCGCAAGAAAACGGTTCTCATACCCCAGGAGTTTCCAGGTGAGTCACTGCAATGGGAGGAAAAGAGACGCTAGATAAGACAAGGTTTCAGATTTGTTGCTGAATAGAAATGAGAAATGAATTGCTGAATATATATATATATATATATATATATATGGAGAGAAATTTCGCACAGTATACGATTTTTAATGCTTGAATGGAATATATAAAAAATTGGAGTTATTAAAAAACTATAATTTCAGTAGACGAGAAAGGTATATAAAAGATAATGCTTGATTGTTAGAAGTTCTTATTGTAATCTGTATTCGTCTCATGAATAAATTGGATAACGATTGAAGCAAGTAATAACCATGGGGAAGAATAGGTTTAGCATACTCACCGGTCTACTGACAGGACATTGTAAATCAAGACGTGACTTAATTAAACTAGGCATTGTGAAAGCGAGGAAGAATCCTCGATGCACATCCTAGCTGAGTGCGTCGCCTTAACTAGTAAAAGATGCAGCATTCTAGGGATGCGTATTATGAGCTTCAAAGACATAGAAACCCTGAACACAACAAAGGTTCTACCATTCGTGCGGGCGTTGATGGAGCTATGGAGCTATAGGCTCGGTAGGGGCCACAATAGATCTAGTAGGTCGCCGTGCGGGTATCCCAATTATAATAATAATAATCATGAATCAATTCTAATATTAAGGCAACTTTAGTTTTTTCTTTAGTTGTTTTTTGTTTTATTTTTCAATTTTCCTGCAATTCATTCGCTGTGAATCTCTCTCGACGGCATTCGAAATATATAGGAGTGGAAATCAAAATTAAAAACACTTGGCCTGAAGTCAGCAAAAATAGCAAATTTTTGTTATAACTTTTATGTCTTCGCATTAAAGAAGCTTCTGTGAAGTGAACAGTTGTAATTTAGTTAATAGGCCTGCCAAATTGTTAGTTTCAATGCGTTTTATGGATGTATGCAATTAGTTGTTGCTCAAGCTACTTAATGTTTAAAAAGTTAATAGACACTGTTCTTTTTTGGCTGTTGTTTAAACACTTACGTAACTAACGGAATGCTTAACGTGTTGCATTCTCATGACTAATGCATGACGGCTCAAAGCTAAGTTGGCTAATTCTGGTACTTACCGAACTAGTCGGGCATTTTAGCCATAGCCTCAGCCTGTATGCGTGACACTCTGAGTGACTCTGTGTGGAGCAGTTTACAGTCAAACATATAATCACAACAACAATTGTTCATCATGTATTATGTAAGCAGCGAGTTCGGCTTGAGCCCATTGTTTGGCGGCTTAATGTGATTATTTCTCACAGCCAGCTGAAAACTAAGCCAAATGCAATAAGCCAAGTGTTAGGCAACAGCTGCGGATGCTGCACAATTTATTAGTTAAGCTCCAAAATTTGCGAATTGTAATTATTTCATTTAATTAGTTTAAAGAAATTAATACATATGTATCTTTCTGACTTATATATTTTGATACCTTCCAATTAATGTGGCTAGGTGTTTGAAAATTTGATCCTTTGAACCCTTTAGTGAGATCCTCGGCTCATTTAGTATTATTTGAAAGCTTCGTTAAGCCTCTATCATATTATTTTGCAAACAAAATCTTTAGATAAAGCTTAAATAAAGAAATTAAAGATTTCTTAATTTGATGCAAGACGTCTCTATTTTTTCGTCGAGCTTTATTTGAAATGTGCTAACTAATTTGACTCGACGCTATTTTAAGTCAGAGTCATTATGAAACAATGTTTCGACACTTGCAAGGTGTGTTTATTTAATAACAACGAGCAGATAAATTGCTAAGTTGCTAAAAAGATTAATTTGTATTCTTTTCTCGTTTTTTGTAATGCTAAAAATTAGTTAAAACTATAAAAAAAAATATATATAAATCGCTAAGAAAAGTAAATTTATTTTTAGTATGTTTACATGCTTGAAATGCTTATAATTTATTTACTTACTTAAATCTTATAGCAAAATTTAGATAAATTGCTAAAAATACAAATTTTTCATTTATAATTATTTATATTTTACACTCATGTTGAAAACAATTGAAACTTTGCTCGTTTCTTTTAGGCTACTTTTCGCTGCTGAACGAGAAGGGTTTGCCGACGGCAACGCTCTACAGCTCGCTGATGCAGTTGGTGCGGGAGCGTGTCTACAAGTTTGCCTCGGTGGACAATATGCCGGCATTCACCGAATCGACGCCTCATGGCAACAACAGCAGTCCCAATCACGAGGGCTGCTTGCCCAGCAGCAAGAGTCGGCCGCAGTATGTGAAGACGACGGCGCGGGGCGGTCAGGTGTTCCGGCTGCTCGCCGTCTTTGAGGATGGCAAGCAGGAGCATGGCCATGGCCATGGCCAGCACAATGGTCACCAGTTGAGCCAGTCGAATCACAGTGTGTCCAAGTCGCACAGTGGCTCAAGTGGCGGCGGCTATATGGGGCGCGACAAGGAGAAGGGACGCTACGCGCAGCTGCTGAACGAGCAGCGGCAGGTGATGTATGTGCCGCTTGCCACTAAGGGCAAGTTCTACGAGATCGAGAAGGGCATACCGCATCTGCTGCAACAGAAACTGGGCGACACGCAACGCAAACTGAATCCGGAGTGTGTGCATCGATTGGGCGCCTTGGTTGCCGCTGCCAAGCAGCTGCCGCTGATGTTGCGCTACATATCTGGTCCCGCCGGCGCCGAGATACCCGAGCAGCTGAGCATCAGTCGTGTGTGCAAGGAGGATGTCATCATCGGCTGTCCCATTGAGGAGCTCGATGGCGCAGCCCAACAGCAGCAGTCGCAACAGCATCAGCAGCCGCCGCAGCAGCAACAGCAACCATTGCAGTTGCAGCTGCGCAAAGTATATCTGAGCAGGGAGATGCAGCTGCTCAAGTGCATGCTGGGCTTTGAGTCAGAGATGCGAATGCTGGGCAACACTCAGGTGCAGAACATGCTCTCGTTCTGTCAGTTCAACTGCGACCAGTTTCTCAGACTGGTGGAGATCGAGCTGTTGCAGCGCAACGATCGCTCAGCCAGCAAGACGCGCGAAGGCCTCAAAATACTGAAGCCGCTGCATCTGCCCAAGTTGTTGCGACGCGAGAAGAGCAGCATGGCCGCGCCGGGCAACAATAGTTCCGCGCACGAGAAGGAGGACTCGATCATATTCCTTAGCAAGACCGATCTTGAGCAACTGGAGGCCAAAGAGGCAGCAGCTGCTGCCGCTGCTGCAACCACCGCCGCCGCCGCTGCAGCAGCCAGCAGAGAGAGCGAGAGCTCCACGAACCGGATCACGGAACGCATGAAGGTCTTTCAGTCTACCAAAAAGAAATGGTTTCGCAAGCAGCAACAGCATCAGCAGCAGCATCAACAGCAGCATCAACAGCAGCAGCTGCTGGATAAGCCCAATTCGCCCGCAGACTTGCAGCTTGATGTGCAGGCGAAGCGGATGAGCATGGAACGGTATACGGACATGTCCAAGCTGTTGCAGGAGCGGTTCGGCAATGCCATCAATGAGCCCGTTGCAGCTCTAGCGGCAGACACCCAATCGCTGCACAGCGAAACGGAGACAACAACGCTGAGCAACAGTTTGGAGCGCAGTTCCATGCCCAAGTCATTGGATACACTGCTGCAGAAGTCGATGTCGCTGCAGAATATTGAACTGTTGAACGGACAGCGCAAGGAGCAGCGACCAGATCTGCTGGCTGCACATGGACACACCGATGCCATCAGCGAGGCCGGCACCGAGCTGGACGATGTGGAGAATCAGACGCCGCCGCCGCAATCCTTCATCACCGAGAAGCTCTACAACGAGTTCCATGTGAAGACGCGCCAGTACAGCAAGTCCTCGAGCAGTCTGCATCAATTGCGTCACTTTTCGCTGCCGCAAAAGCTGCAGCTGCACGAAACGGAGCGCGAGAAGCGCAGCCAGCAGCAGTTCCGAGCGCAGTTGCAGCTGGGCAAGATGCCCATCACTGGACGACGTGCAGCCGGTGGCGTCTCGCTGCTGGGCGGCTTAGTTGTCTTGTCGCCGGCGGCGCTGCTTTCGCCCACCTCGTTGGTGGAGGATGATCTTCCCTATTCGAGGGTGCGTGACTCGCTGGTCGTGGACAATCTGGAGAACGGCGAGGAACAGGAGCAGGCACCAACAACGCCCGCGCCCGTCGACTACACCAAGGAGAATATCTATGCGGAAATCTGTGCCTCGCACACCTGCGACAGTTTCTCGGGCGCCACGCAGCTCACTCAGCTGCCGCAGCAGGATGACGATGGGGATGACGACGACGACGATGACGGTGACTACGCCTCGCTCAGGTATCAGCCGAATGGGCCGCAATCTGTGAGCCGGGTCGAAATCAATTGCACAGCCACCACGACAAGCGCTATCAGCTATCATACCGTTTATCTCGGCGAGGAGGCGCTCGGTGAGCGGCATGTGGCGTCTGGTGCTCAGCATATAACCACCGTGGAGCTGGCTGGAGAGGATAACATATACAATACGCTCAAATGATGATTCATGTGATTCCGGCGACGACGCTTAGCCGGCGCCAATGGGCTATTCTGAATGTGAAAGGACAATGCGAATTCTAGAATATAGATATACAAAACGTACATATTAATTTATATTTATATCTATTAATATATATATATCTATTTTATTTAAAATACCCTGTAAAGCGAACAACAAACTGTTCCAAACAGATGCCGAACAGAAGAAGCAAAGCGAATAAGAAGAATAGGCGAACAACCCGAGCAAAAATCTGATAAAAAGTAACGCATTAAGTAACCAAAACGAAAGAGAAATCTGAGAAATTATTTACAACACAGAAAATTATCAGCTGAATAAGTTCTCAAATAGAACAAGAAACAAAAGTGGAAATATTGTATATAAAAAAAAAAGAACAAAAACAAAAACCTTTTATCATCTATGAAATATTTTGTAGTAGATCAGAACAGAAAACAAGTCACAATATGAAACTATTTTCAAATATTTTTTGTTAGATTTCCAAGATTTTATGAAATTTTCATTCTGCTGCACATTTTCGGTGCTGAAAATTTGTTCTTTAGTTCTTGAATATTTTTCTTTCGTTAGTTATTTGACACTTAATGAATTTGTTAATTTTGTTAATTTTTTTCGGGCTGTAAGCTTTTATGTAACGCATATTTGATAGACTGTAGCTGTAGCAACTGAAGGAAAAAAAGTAAGAAAGAAAGTAACTTGTCAATGAGAGAAGTTCGTTTTGGCAAATGTCAAAAATGCCTTAACTCTCCTCCACAGTCCCCCCGCCCCTGTCCCCGCCCCTGACCCTGTCCCCTGCCCCTGCCATACAGCAGCTCACAAAAAGAAATGACATCTCAAATTGTAATATTATTTGATAGAGAAGAAGTGAAGACAAGCAATTTGTATTTGTAAATAGGCTTAAACAAAAATCAACAAACAAAATACACACAAAAAATACAAAACTCACACGCATAAAATGTCATGCAACTGAATATTGGAACATTGCAATATTATACAAATGTATACATAACTAACATATTTGCATATACAAACTATATACACAAATAATTTAATGATACATACAGTATATATATATATACATATATACATATATATATTTAGTTGTTAGTTATATGAAATGTAGAAATCTTAGCGCGAACCTAAGGTATTATTAGCTTGTAGGCAATCAACAAGTCAAATCAAATCATAAGCGATATACAAACATATACATATACATATACACACACACACACACACACACACACACATATATATATATATATATATATTTATACATATATATAGTATTTAGTCTACAATAATGTAACATAGCTTGAAATTTTAGGACTAACCACACAGTTAAGGTCCACTTTTAAACGATCTCTCGTATTTGTCGCTCTATTTAGTATATATATCTATATATATATATATATATTATTTTTTTTCTGTTTTGAATGTTTTAGCATTCATGCACTGCGGCTTTTGGCATGATCTGAACTATTTAAACTTGATAATAATATTAATAATAATTATAATTTGTCTGTTTGTCCGTTCTGAATTTCGACCTTTATTTTACTTTATGTTTATAGACACTTTAAGTTGCTATCTTCTCTCCATCTATCTATCTATCAGTCACAATATGCAGCCATATGAATAACTAGTTGAGCTGTCTAAAATGCATTATGTAATACGATCTAGTCCTCTCAAATATTAATATATATATAGAACACTGATTTATTTTGTACGATATGCCAAGCTGCTTCACTTTTCGGCAGGGTTCGAAAGTAATACAAATTGATTTTCGATTCTCGAGTACTTTAAATAAATACTTAGCAAAGATTTTATTCATTTTTATTTCGATTTCTAGTTTGATCCTAATCGATCAATTACCTTTTCATTTCGTCTTTAAGATTTGTTAACACACTTAATACAAGCAAACATTATGATCTAGATATGAAATAATTATTTGTTTCTTTTTGTCTTTTTCTTTTTCTGTTTGTTAAAAACATTTCATCGGTATTTCATTTCAGGTGAGGCTCTTCAGTTCAATTATAATTTGTGTTTTCTCCTTTATAGGCAACTGCGGCTACAATCAAGTTGAAGCATTGTACGTATACATTTTAATAAATAGATTAACAAAACGGAAACCCTGTAAAAACTAAAGCAATACTCACAAAAAAGCTATGATACTAGTTGTAAAAACATATTGGATGATGTTCAGCTAAATGCGATTTGGATGCGTTTACAAACGGAGAAAGCAAAATAGAGAGCAAAACTACCATCTCTGCTCTGAAATAATAATATTAATACCAGACAGTTATATATATAGAAGAAGGTATATATATACATATATGAATAATATAATGTGTGGTGTACATGTGTACTCTGAGTACTTTGTGTAGAGTTTACCTTTGCATTTGATAGTTTTTTTTTGGACACTTAAGTCAGGCTTCACTGTAGCGCAAGGGTGATACAATGTGGATAGAGTTGTTAGAACATATGAATAAGATTTGTATCTATATAAGCAACTACCCGCCAGCATATAAATATATATAAATTGGTGTGATAACTCAATGTCTAACAGAATATGTAACGTAGTTAAGCAAACGCAGTTTTGAATTTGCTTTTAGAGCACAATATACATCATATACATATATATATATCATATACATATATGTATATATATATATGCGTATGAAGCATTTAAATAAAAAAGACAAAGAAGAAGAGGTTTAACAAACTTTTGCTTAAATGTGAAAAATACAATACATATTAATTGTCATCATTGTGGAAGAACAAAAAACAAAAAAAACAAAATGAAAAACCAGTCATAAGCAGCAGCTGAGCAAAGCTATTTTCAGGGATTTTTAATGGAAAGGCACAAGCAAATTCGTAAGGATAGTTCGGTATATACGAAACCAGCGCCCTAAATGCCGCCCGTAGGCCTTTTGAAGCAGTTAAGATAAGAAATGATCGAGATCGTGATCGAGATCCGGTTTGGTGGATATCTAGTATATTATGCAGAAGCAATTCTACAATTTTCTATATGAATTAACGAGAAATATTAATAGATTTATAACAATATAATTACACATATACACGCACACAGACACACACACACACACACACACACACACAATTTAGTACTCATGTTTTATTCGGTGTCTATGTTAATCCCTAGAAATGGCAATTAATCAATTTGAAAATCCACAAGTCAAATATTAGTAGAACTTTAAATGTCATGCCCAAGGAAAATAAAACTATATTAGCACATAGTTCAAGATACATATATTTATATATATATGTATGTATATTTATAACTTATACCCTCTGAGCACTTCTTGGATGCTGTGTCGAACCCAAATTTTAGGTATTCGTAATGTATAAACTTTTGAACTGATTAAAAACAATGTTTGAAAACGGCTATGATTGATGACAAAAAAAAATGATATAACGCTGGAGAATGCTGCCATGTGCTGAGCCATGGCAAGACTGAATTGATACAAAAAAAAAAAAAACAAAACAAAAAAACAAAAACAAAATACAAAAAGGAAAATTAATTGAATTGTTTGGTAATGGGTACACACAAAATATACTGATACTGATATTATTGTTGTAGTAGATCTTTTTATAATAAGTACAATACATACAAACATATACATATACATACACATATTAATATATAATGATCAAATCGATATGTCCCCTTTTTAGTAGCTTGACTGAGCCTGTTTCAACCGTACTCGTAAACTCAAAAACTCGAAAAAAAAACCGATGCCTCCAATCAAATCTAGCATACAAATTTCTATTCTACGTTATACCTATGTATAAATAGATAATAAAATTGAAAAAAAAATAAAACAACTTTTGGCAAGACAAAATTTCAACAAAATCGAATGAAATACATTATAATTAATGATAATAAAAGCTCAAATACGTTGTTTTCATTTAAATTCGTATATAGGGTGACCATGTCTTCGAAATTGCTTCGCGGTTTACGCAAACACGAAATTGGCTGCACGCAAATGTGGACTCACGTGAAGTTGGCTGAGCGCACAATTCGGACTCACGTGAAGTTGGCTGCAACCAAACTCATTTTTCGGTTGCAAATTGGAAGCTGCCGATTTCTGTTGGTCTATAATTTGAGTTTGCCTACTCAGCGGTATTAGTGGCGGCGGCTTCCGCTACACACGTCTGCAAGTAACTAAAACAGTTTAGATTGAGACATCCAAATCGTTCTAAATTTGCACAAGTGTTTGGAGTCTTAGATGACCCCATAATTCTTGAATGCAGTCCGATAAAAAGTTGGTCCTTGCGATTCAAACGCACCGTGTCCTTTGACTTATAGCTACTTTTATAAAAATGACAATCATTTTCTACTCATAGCTCGATCATATCTCATAGTATATTTAACGGGGACATATTTATTAAAAGTTTGCATAAAAAAATGTTCAATATTCGAATGTCTTAGATGACTCCAGAGTCTTTGAAAGCAATCCGATTGAGTTGATCCTTGCGATTCAAACACCCTGGAGATCTATAGGTACTTGACCGAGTTAGAGCTATTTTCAGAAACCGTCTTAAAATACTTTTGCCATCGCTTAAATTCCCAAAAGTATGCACGAGTTTTTTCAATTTTGATTTTCTTTAGTTTAATTGAAAAGCACAAAATTATGCTTTATGTATTTTTCATTTATTTGAGAATTAGCTAATTTTACCTTTACTACAAAATGTATTATAGTTTAATTATAATAGATTTTTGATTTAATTTATATGTAGAAATATTTACAATTCAGGAAAGTATGTGTATAATAAAATAAAAATAAATAATAAAGTAAATAAAATAAATAAAATAATAATAATAAATTATAGCAAATATTATGTTTAAAATGTTCTCTATTGTTATTCTGGAATTTTAATTTAGAAATATTAATGAAGTTAGACCGATGATTATATACAATAAATAAATCAATAAATGCGAATTTAACAAAAAATAAATCTACTTTACTAGTTTGCTCAAGAATTGAGGCAGGAACCTAATGAGCACAAGTGAGTGCAAGGAATTCCGTGTAAATTCGTAGGCCAAAAATGGAAGACGTCCATGCTGCTTTGGTGTGTGGAGTCGCAGTATATAGTTAAGTATCTCCAGAATGAAAATGCCGACAAAACGATGCGAATATTTGGAGTTGTTTGTCCTTCAGCGTATAGAAGAAAAATCAGAAATTATAATTAAAGAGCCACAAAATCAAGACCTTAAATACGACATACACTTTCATCACGGGCGATGCAAGCGCCACTCCCATTAGGTTGCCCAGATCACGGGACAGCAAAAAAATGGGACTACCCTCATGTCGCATATACGTAGGCTCCGGACACCATTTGAATGCCTAAAGATTGCATTGCACAAATAACCAACTCTGATCGCTGTTAAACGACTCACCTGTCGCACAGACCAATGCGGATCCAGACCCAAATGTAGCTTGATGAAGTATACTCCAACTGCTAGACAACCAAGCAGCAGCACAACAAGAATCGCCCAGCTGCGTCGCTGCGAATACCAATGCCATTGGCTGATGGCCACGATGCTGACTGCCATATAACCGGCCAAGAGGCACTGGTGCAGATACTCCGTGGCAAGATATAGACGACTTAGCCACATGAACAGCGTACAGCAGCCAATTAGGCTATACACCATTATCCGGCAGGCTGTAGAGCATCCCGATATCGGCAGATGCATGCCAACAACCATAAGCAGGGCCGTCAAACTCATGGAATGAGAGCAGGGCAATCCGCCACTCGTCTCACAGCTCAGATCATGACTTTGCAGGGCAAGACTTACGGGCCTATTGGCATTCTCGTTGGCGTATAGCTCGCGTAGACGCCAGAGCGGACGCCACTCTGGATATATCCTGTTGATATAACTCGAATTAAATCAGCTTAGAGACTTTGCATAACTGGCACACTTGCCACTTTCCGAAAGAGCCCACTGTGCTAACGAGACTCATCACACAAACCAGATGTGTCAGCAAATCCTGGCGATGAATGCCAATCAGTGGTATCCACACATTAAACATGTTGCCTGGTTCCAAATAGACGCTGACGAAGCGAAAAACTGGTTCGCCAAGGCTCAGGCTGCAAAGGATTTTCACAAGATTAGCACTTAAGGTGAGAGTCCTTGACTTACCGATCCTGCACCCATTCGTTAATGTACAGTTCTGCATTAAGACAACTGTGATAGTAATCCGCCAAGAGGCCAAGCACTTCTAGAATCATCTATGCGTCGTCAGTCGTCGCTTTTACTGTGAATTAGTTGGTTGTTAGTTTGTTGATGCTTGGCAAGATTGTAGTCAACTGCACGCATCCTGTTTGGTTTCAGAGGACAGAAACAGCTGTTTTTACGCAGGCGCCTTGCTGCCGTACACTGTGGTTCAGAATATTGGGCATAGCTCCTTTTGCAAATGCACTGCTTAATAAAACTGAACTGCTTGCACTGATTTCCTCAAAATGATTTTTCAACACGAAGAGAGTTTTTTTAATTAAATTGTAAATTGTAATAAATAATGCGAACGGTTTACAAAAACTGATAACAAATCATATTTTTACTATAAATACACATATACACAAACATATCCATAAGTATATATATATTGAATAGAGGCCTCTCAGTTGTTGTTGTTGTTGTCGTAGCCAAATATCAATGAAAATTTTCATAATGCACTAAATTGTAGAACTTGACTAACTTATGAACGCAAGAGCATACCTACACACACTAATATATATATAAATATACATATATATATATATCATCCACATATACTATAGTTATATAGATAGATGACAGTTAGTAGTGTGTGGTGTGGGTGTGCTACTAAATTCGTTGAAATGCTGAACGAATGAAACTTAATTCGAGAATTGATTATTATTGTGTTATTTTTTTTCGTGTGTGTTGATTTTTGTAGTTGGCAGATAATTGTAGAATTGAGTAGAGTTCCGCTGCTGCGGTGCGCGCCAACTTAACCAAAGTTCTCGAAATGATGTATAAAATAGGGCAATTTGCGTGTTTTATTCACTTCATCACAGGCGGACATGACGCTCTTTGTTAGCGGTCTGGGACCGCAGGAGAAGACGCCTATTTTGGATACCTGTCAAACGATATTTAAATAATTAATTTGCAGTTTAATTGAATTAAATTTAAAGCAACTTACATAGGAGTGCTTCTTTTGCACAAACTTCAGAAAACTGGACATGTCTGGACGGCCAAAATGATTGACTGCTTTAAGACCCGTGAAAATTGAGGTCTTCGAGAGACGCTGAAAGTGATTCTCACATATGTACTGCAATAGAAAGATTTCGATTAGATAATTTATATACGCATTTATAGATAAACAGAGCTCACCAGCATGGTGGTTCTCAGATCGAATTTGTGGAAGAATTGCGTTATGAAGATGTGTATCTCCAGCACATTGGTGACATCCTTTTTCTCCACATCGCGCAGCACATCGATGAACCACTCGAAATGCTTATGTGATGGACAAATCCACAGGAAATATACCTTTTTGCAGGCAACGCCCGAGTAGCGATTGGTGCTGGTACCAAAGACAAGGTCGTTCAGTATGGAAGCGTACGGAGTAACACCAATGCCACCGCCGACCATGACAGCGACCTCAAACTTATACCAGTCCTGATTGCCGCCACCGAACGGACCCTCAATGCGTATCTTGGGCTGATCCTCTGGATTATAATTGCACGGATCGAAATAGTTGCGCAGCTTCCAAGTCCATGGACCCTGCGCCTTAATGTGGCAGCTCAGGAAGTTCTCGTGCGGCGCCGATGTTAGCGTGAAGCTATGCATCTCCTGAGGTCTGAATGCCGTGCAGGAGAGGCGCACCCACTGTCCGGACAAATACTTCAGATTGGGCGGCCTATAGAACTTGACCTTGATGACATCCGAGGGCAGAAGGTCTGTATCGATGACATCCAGTGCCATATATTTCGTGCGCAACGAGACAACCTTGTCCAGGGTGTAGATAATGCCCGGTCCGAGGAAGAACATCCAGAAACGTGGCGGTCCCGTCAGACGCGCCAATCCATGAATCAAGCTCAGCAAATACAGGCCGATGTAGAGAGTGTGCATGTTCCAAAAGAAATTGTAGGCTCTCTTCCGTATGGTCGGATGGGCAAAGACAAAAATGATGCACATTATGATGAAGAGGAGGACGCCAGTGGTGCCAGTTACCGTCTGGAAGAGCCAGAATGTGATGTCCGGCTTATAGTCGGAGGCAAAGTGCACCTCGCGCGTTAAACAGCGCAGATTCTCGTGCGATTGTGTGGACACATGATAGAAGTTGACAATGTGTCCAACGGTGTGCAGCACCGAGAAGAAGAGCGCTGTACAGGCGGCGATCTTATGGAACTGGATGTGCGAATCCAATGGAATGTATTGCTGGATGGGGAACTCCTTCAGTTTGGTGATGAGATTTCTGCGATGAACACAAAGCGATTGATTAGTTTCACAATACTCGATTGTCGATCAATATTAATGCTCACCTCGACATGGTCAGCAGCAGCAGCGAATAGCAAAAGGACAGCGAAGCGGCCGATCCTCGTGTGATGGCAATGCCCACACCCATAATGTGTCGCAAGTCAGTGTGCTCAGCCATAAATGAGTAGTGGATGAAACGCTCCACAAAGAGTACAATGGTAACGACATAAAATAGAAATAAATAAAATATATTCTGTCGATTCTCCTCGAGGAATGTGATGTAGGCATCCCATTTGCCGAGCAGCCAGTGCCGTGGCTTATCCTGCATGGGCTCAATGTTGAACGAGGTCATGCGAGCGACATTTGTGGACGTGTCGAGGAAATTCTGTTTGGCGCCCTTGCAATCCAGGCCAATGGCTACAAAGTCTCCCTTGTACTCCTTCATCATGAGCTTAAAGTCCTGGTAGGTGAGATGGTTCTTGTGCTCGAGGCCCACATCCTGGAACATGCCGTCGATCAGCTCGGTGACCTGATCATCGCCCAGGCTGGTGGTGCGCGCAATCTCCACCAGCGAGCGCATCATCTCACTGAGCTCTCCTTTGTCGATGACACCGTTGCGATCGTTGTCGCACATATCGAAGATGATGCGCAGCTTGTCGTCGGTTTTGCCGCGCGAGAAGAGTACAACGGTCTCGAGGAACTCCTGGAAACTGATGCGACCATCCTGATCCTTGTCCACAATATTGAACATTTTGCGCACAAACATGTCGTTGGGCTTCATGCCCAGCGCAGCGGCAAATTCCGCCTTTGACAGGCTGGTGCGCATCACGGTCATCACTTCGCCATCGTTGGATGCATCCGAGCGACGACGCCGTTCGCCCGGTCGTAGGCCAAAGGTCAACGCGTATGCCTCGCGGAAGAAGTACTCGAGACGCTTCTGACGACGTTCGCGCGTCTCCGCTCTGGCCAACATAATGTCGCGATTAACCTCCATCAGGGTCATCTCTTTCTTGTGCAGTAGCAGGAAATCCTCCAGTTTCTTCACAAACTTGCGACGCGCTCCATACGATTCGAGCTCCAGCACCAGATCGTGATCGCTGGGCACGCGGAGCAGTATGTAGGGTTTCTTCTTGATATGATTGGTAGCCGACTCCTCAACGCTGACAACGTCCACATGCTTTAAGCTGAAGGTGCGCAGCTTTTCGCCCTTGCGATCCACCGTATAGATGGCCGACTCCGGTCCAAATTTGACCGTCACCAGTCGCTTGTGGTTCGCATGCAGCCATTCACGCGCCAACATCTTATCGACGGATCCTTTTTGCTGTGGCGCACGCAACGCCTCCTGGCGTATCTTGAGCCGGCGCCGCTTGCTGTTCTGTAGCTTGACCACACAGTAGCCGGCGGCAGCGCAAAGGATGGGCACAAAGCCAAGGAAGACGCACACATAGATGAACATCAGTTCGGAGCCGGAGAAGTAGTCGTAGCCTTCCAAATAGTTGCATGGCTCCAGCTCGGTGGCATTCAGCTGCATCGGCTGAGGACAGGGATCGCCAGTGCGCCACATGAACACATCACGCTGTATCTGACCCACCTCAATATCCGTGCTGTTCACTATTATATCCCAGAGGGTTATCTTGCGCAGCTCGGCGATCTCCTCGGCTGTAAAGATTCCATTGCGCTCGTTCTCGAACCAGAAGCGATCCGCGTCGCGCACACGTTGAAATTGCTCCTTGATCACGCTGCTGAAGAGCTCACCCGGCTGGCCATAGGATTCAAGCATGCCGCCCACATAAACATCCACATCATCCAGCTGATTATTGTACGCTTCTTTCAGCATACTGCAAGTATCGATATTGCGGATTAGTCTCGACGTAAACTGGCAGCGGTAATTATGGACACTCACCCCAACAGCTCTGGTTGTGCTTCAAACAGCTGCGGATTGATGTCCGCCCAGGTTTTGTGCCTGCGCAAGCCATATGCCTCGCGAGCCGTGTTATAATCGGGCAAACCATTGTCGCGTCCACGCATTATGTTCAGAGCGCCCAGATCGCGACGCGTGAACTCCATGGGCCCAAAGAGTTTATCGCGCACATCCGAGCACAAGACGGGATCCTCGCGTTCGGAGATTTGCGATGATAGACCCATCAGCACATCCTCCAAGCTGGTGTCGCTAAAGAAACCCTGCAACAGACACGATGAATACAAGTAGTAGTGGTACACATTATGAACAACTCACGCTAGAGTCCCACCACGTGGAGCACAGCCGTATGGCCGGATAGCCCATGGGTGTCTGCTTGAAATTGCAATTGCTATCGCGCCGATAGATGCCGGGCGGTATCATGGTATGACCAAAGCGAAAGGCGGCCGCCTGAAAGATATGACCAACGCCCGGATGCACATCCTGTTTGTAGCCCTCATATGCCGGTATTGAGGAGCCCAGAAACGCCGGCAAATACTCGTAGACCATCACATTCTGTAGACTAGCAATCACCGTGTGCCGCGCACGCTGAAAGATGTCCTCGTCACACCATGTGGGATTCAGGCGCTTTATCCGCTGCGCCAGAGTATTGTGCCAGCGCACAAAGAGTATGGCAAAAGAGAGCAAAGCGGGATTTTGATTTGTGCGCGGATCACCCAACACTGGAAAGCAAACCCAAAATTATAATTCATAATTATTTTGATTTTCTTTAATCTGCTTAAAGCAGCCTGATGATAGATGATTGCTAGACTGATGCTATAATAGTATGATTAACTTACAGAAGAGCCGCTCCGGGCTGAGCATCTTCATGACATTGGGCACCGGATTGTTGAACAGCGGCACTCGCATTGTGTTGCGCACTGGAAGCTTGCCATCCTTCTCGGTGAGCAGGGTGCCGTTGTGAAAGGAACGCATGGCATTGAGCCAGGCCTCGGATGTGCTGTAAATGAAACTGCCATCAATCCAAGCAGTCATTTGATTTATCTGCGGAGTAGGTTTTATTGCGACATTTGTACACCAGTCGATGGTGGTGGTAGACACCCCATTCTCCACCGCACAGCCACACGTGCAATCTCACCTGTTCCCTAGGCGCATTCGGGCTCTGGCCAGTGTTGCGATCATAGGCAGCCCTATGGAAAGGTATATATTTATCGCCGCGACACTCACGATCGTACATCTCATCGCATTTCTCGATTTCGATGCGATGCATCTCAATGGGGCAGCCAGACTCTGAGGCCATCACAATCTCATTGGCCACCACCTGGCCAAAGAAGGCCAACAGCGCGGTTCGATTGAATTTGGAGCCGAGACCATCGCGACCGCCCATGAAGAGGCGACTCAGTCGCCTCGTCGAGGGTCGATTAGCTCCAGCCATTGCGTACACCCCATCCGAGTAGGAGGGCGGTGCCTTGCGCACCAGATGGCTATCTGAAAATCAATTCAGAAAATACGTATTTAATGACGGTGCAAATATGCGATATCGTGTTCATTTAAATGACGAGCCCTTGAATCTAATTGGAATGCTCGATAAGCCAATCTAACTAACATTCCGCCTTGTCAGACCGTTTAGAAAGTATTTGTATTTACATACACTCAGAAAAAAAAAGTATTATTTTTGCACCAAGTCAGCAAATTATTCAGAAATTATATTTATAAAACGGTTGGTTATGTTTTTAAAAAAACCAGCCTTTTCCTATATTGATTCTAGGGTACATTTTTCAAAAAATATAATTATCTTTTTCTTACTTTAATTATTATTAAGTATTATTATTCTTAGTTTTCCCATATACAAACATACAAGATAGTGATGCTTTATCCCAGTAATATTTGAGAAGTTTCAGAAAGGGTTTTTTTTCTAAGAATGAGGTTTCATATTTCTGCATTTATTTCTTTTATGTCTGAAAAATAGAAAAAATTTCTTTATAATTTTTAGAACTTTATTGTTTATATTTAGACACTGTTGCAAGAGAACCTTTCTAGTTCTCTAGGCGATTTTAGATAATTCAGGGCAAGTGTATTTGCATTTCCATGCATATAAATATACTAAACTTAAACATATTTAATTGCACTTACCCACCGATCCCCAGTCGGGATGGGCCAGATTATTATACCAGCCATCGTAGCGCTGCTTTTCAGTCTGACTATACATTTTCTCTGTAAATAAAGGCGATAAGATATCGAAAAGTTAGAAATAATTAAAGTAAAGTATATACAATTAATGAGAGGTAACTTAGAAGTCATATAAATAATGCATTGACAGTTGCAAACTTTAAAAATGTTATCTAAATTAATCACTATTCAAATCGCACACAGTGTGTAATTCTTAAAAGTAGTTTATGGCCAATTTGACAGTTGCATTTTATTTAGATTGATTTTTGTGGCACTTATGCGTGCAAATTACGCATTAAATTGTGCCAGTTAAGATCTGAGAATGCCATAAATGTTGCTACGCACAAAAAAATGATAGATTCAAAATAACTTAGAGTACTACATTTAGACCAGTTTTTCATTTTAAATATTAAATCACAGCAGAAAGATTTGTGATTGTTGAGAAAACGTGTTTGGCTACTTTAATTGACTGCAAAAATTGAGTTATTTGCGGTCAGAGCAATAAGGTGCTGGCCCCCATTAGTATTTTTAGGCTTAAATTTAAATATTTAAGTTATTTGTAGTGCTTTGCTTAATCGTTTTGTAATACGCTCTTTATTCATTCATTTTTTATCATTTATCCCTCGCGTCTCAAAACTTAGTTCAATTAACTAAGCATTATTAATTACGTGAGTTAAGTTCTTCAATTAGTAATTTTTGTATACCCTATAAAAGTTGAACTAAAATAAATTGATCAATATTCTACAAAGCAAATAGTTTGAAGTACTGCAGCGATATTTTAAATTGTGGAATATTATTGTCTTTCGTCTTTTGTTTTGGCTCTCAAACGTACTCTCGAAAAATAATTTATTTATAAAGCCTTTCACTATTTTCAAAAATCAATAAAGAATACAATTAAGCCTAGATCAAGTTTTAGGCTTATTCTCACATTCTCAATTAAACTGAGAGGCCAACTTGCTCATTTTAATTGAAAAAAATATAAATAAATAAATGAAGGGTACTTTTAAGTTCTTTATTCACAGGAATTCTGTTGCCTTTATTTTTATCCAGAAACGCCACTTCCATAAAGATGGTTACTGTAAACCTGTTTAACAATTAAAGCCAATGGCTACAACCAGAACAAATTAAACCACGAGACTATTTTATATTATATAACAAAAAAGAGATATGCAAATATCGAATGTGGTTGCAACAGATACGCCAATAAAGTATAAATAAATAGTTCCAAAATCAATTTGATCTAAAAAAGTTTTCTTTAAACTTATAATTTTAATGTAACACACACTCGAAATGCCAACCGTTTTAATTTGATGGTGAAATAAAAGATTTGCTAAACGTTTTTTCGTCAGACAAGCAACTATTAAAATCATGACGCTGACAGCAAAGAGTCAGCATCAACAACACCAACAACATCCAGAACAGTAACAACATACAGCATGATTATATTGTGTGCCATTTTCGAGATCAATGTTCGCACGTGTGTGTTGATATAAGTGAACATGTGTGTGTTTGTGTGTGTGTGTGCGGAATGATAGATGGCAACGACGACTGACGACGAACAGAGACTATATATATAAACAGCACAGCACAGAGGCAACAATCATTCAGAATCAGATCCGGTTAACCGAAAACGTAGTCAGCAAGCAGCCACAGCCAAAACGACAATATCAACAACCAACCACATACATATAACTGAAGATTTACTCATCGCAAGACAGGGACGGAAGAGTCAGCTGACCTTATATATGTATAAATCTATATACATTTGTACACATACATATATATACACTGCGTTGGCGGCTTTGGAATGCTAGATACAAACACCTGCTGTGCACAACTCGCAATCAAAGTTTGAAACAACGTAGACGGCATCACACGGATTCCCAAAAAAAAAAACATCATATAAGCATGTGTATAAAGTAAATAGATAACGGTTGATGGATCGGTTGGCATCGGATCGTTTCCGATCGTCATCAGTTGTCGCATTGTGTTTTTCAAGCGATTGCAAGCAATTTCACGTTCGTTTCCCAAGTCTTTTGATTTGGTCGTGTTTCACTTTCAACTGCTGGGCAAATGCGTGACTTTTGGCAATTAGATTGTGTATTGCAATATGTCTTGGGCCAACTTAACATTGTATATACACACACTATAATCTTCAGGCGATTTGTGTTAATGCGTGGAAAATTGGTTAGTGAAACTTTAAATTGTTTAAAAATAGATAGAAGACGATGGTGATACTATCTTCTATCTTCTTCGAGGCTAAAACAATTATCTATCTCGAACGTGCTATTAGATAGTAGCAAAATGTTATTTTAATATGTCTTTAATGGTATTATCTTAGAATATCTAAGCAATCGCTTAAATTGACTTGATTTGCCGCCAGCTAATACTACAATAATTTTGTAAACAAAATTAAGTTGTCAAAAATTTTGCATTCTATTTAAATTTAACATAAAAATTTTAAACGCAAAAAAAAACTATGAAAACCTAAAAAATTGCTCCACAGAAAGGCGGAGATCTGCGAAATGCAACAAGATGTTCCATTGCGAATAATTTTAAACGAAGATATAATATTGAGATTTCAATTAACATCGTTTTGAAAAATGTACATGGATTTATTTTTATTTTTAATTAGCTTAAGTATGATTTCGCATGTTATATTTGAAACGTGACTTATTCATCATCGCCTTTTTATTAGGATTAGTTTCGTTTCACGATTGCATCAGCTACCTATGATAAAAGTGAAAAAGTTTTGAAATATTATTTTTCGATGCCGCTTGATTTTTTTATAAAACTTCCTGCTACTATTTTCTGTAAGCAGCGTATATGCAAAGTGGAAACGTGAAATTGTAATTGATAATATCAGATTATCAAATGCAATTTTAAAAAACAATTACTCATACAGTCTGTAAACATTAAGGCAAAAGGTCTTAGCGTAATGCTTCTTTTTAAAATGAAACAAAACCCGTAAACCTGTCTTCTATATATGTTTTAGTTATTCCTTTCTTGTTTAATTGTTTGTTATTTCCAATTATACTTTAATAAGCCAATCATGTCGAGTTTTTATATACATATACATACATTTGAGTAGTTAGCCCAATCAATTTGTCATAAATGCCATAAATATGTTTCATTGACATATAAAAATAATACAATGCAGTTAAACATATTTGTTAGCTGTTAATTAATTGCCAAGTTGAGAGTTGAAAAAAAAAATTGCACATGATTTAATTTCATCTCAAAATCAATTAACACTATCCACATAGGCAGATAGTCAGCCAAAAACTGAAATCGTAATGAAGACCAAAAATTCTTATTCATTTCTTGCGGCTTAATTAGCCAACGAGAAAAAGTTGTCGGCAACGCAAATAGTTTGCTAAGAATGCAGTCTCTCCAAACGGCTTTAAGTAATACTAAACACAAGCTGAGTATTTATTTGTTTTGTTGTTGTCATATATTGAGTGTGTTGCTTGCACGATGCTATAACTTTTAAGAACTTTTGGCATTTTTATTTAATTAATCCAAATGCCATTAGCTTAATTAAAAGTTCCAATATTGGCATTTGTAACATAAATGTAAATATCACTAGCTAACAAATATCAACAACTTTATTTCTTTGAAATGCTTACGATTTTTTAATAAAAATATTATTAAATATTCGATTTTTTCAAAGTGGAAAGGATTGTTTTTTAATTTTGAAATTCTCTTGAACTATGTGATTAAAAACCAAAAATGGAGAATTAAAATAAGTCTATAGTATTTTTTTTTTCATTTCGGAGTTTTTCTAATTGTGTTTTTTAAAAAGTTTATCTGTTATTCGTTCTTGGATTTTAATGATATTTTCAAATATTTTTTTAGCAGTGTACTGTCAAGTAATGAGCGATCACCTTAAAGGTGATAACTATAATCAGCAGTTTTGACAGCACGGCTGGTGAATATTAATTATTGAAGAATCCAGAAGAGCATTTGGAATATGGCCATATTACAATACCTATTTTGAGCATGATAGAGTATGATCATTTAGATGAGAATTTTGAGCTGAAAAGGTGATACATGTCAATGAGCATACGGGAATTATTAAGGTGTAAGTGCATAACGTGCCCGTGGATTTTTTGAAATATCATCAAAAAGTAAAGATCATGCAGTCATCTTTATGTAATAAAATGTCAGTGACAAAAAGACTCATTTTGCAAAAATATCAAATATAAATCGAATATCCTCAATGCAAATCACCATAAGCGACAACTTGGGCAATTGCATTGTAATTACTGCAAATAATCCCTCGTAATAACACACACACACAGACTTCACAGTTAACCAGCTAACGATTGCTTGACGTCATCGACGAAAAGACTGAGTTCTACGGCTTGTGGGGAGTCTTGAGACTACAGAACAATACACTTATTCTATGGCCGTGTGTGTGTGTGTGTGTGTCTCTGCCTCGATGAGTGACAGCATATCGGCAGACATGCCTTGATCTCGTGCCTCCGACTGACCGATAATCGACAGCGTTGGCCATTTATTATGCATAAGCATTAGTACGGGTATACTTCCTGAGCAGTTGAGCGGCTCTAGAGACTCTAGAGACTCTCGATGCAATCGATTCTCTGTCTGACAGATGTCGAAGCCGGTCACGTACGACGCTGCTAAATAAACGGTTAACTTGTGGGCGTGGCCCAGACGCCCCAGCGGCGGCTTCGTGCGCCGAGTCAAATGTCAACGCTCGCCCAGTCAACCCAGTCGGCCCAGTCAGCCGGCGGGCCGTCGTTTTGTCGACTGTTTACAGCTAGTCACCTAATCACCCTCGGTATTCACCTCTCTCAATTTCATGGATGTCATTTTTAATTTTTGCCATTTTTGTTAATCATATGATTTATGCCCAGCAGATCGTTTGTTTTCATTGTTTAGCGTAATGCAATTATTGCAAACAACGTTTAACATCATCCATTCTACTGTTTAACCCATTTGCAACCTGTCTCTCTCTCTCTCTCTCGGTCTGACCCACAGCACCACATGTGGTGCACTATGGGGTAGCTAAGCATTGGCTCGTTGCGCCAGTCTCGACATAGGCAAACATTTTGTTTGCCTTTTTTTTAATTTTATTATATCTGGCATTAGCACTTGCGCTGGTTGGGATCTTTAAAATCGAACGTTGAATATGGTAATATAAATCCATAAAATAACTGGAGTCTAATAAAATGGTCTCATATATCGAAATTATATATGCAATATCTGTTTAAATATTAACCATAAATTAACATGAATAAATACGTTATATCTACAAAATAACAATTTTAAACTATTCCGGTAGGCATAATCTCTATCGATCTCGATCTTGACGATTTGTCCAGTTGATCAATAATATGTCAATGAACACATATTATAAATCAGTTTGAAGGCTCTGTCTTTAAAATTATGGATTTTATTGCTATCGGAAATCGCGAAACGGGGGGCTGTTATTGATAAAAAGAAACTTGATCTAATATAAGTTTGAAGTCTCTTATAGTCTGTGAGATTCATGTGTTCATACAGGCGGACATGGATGTATCGACTCGGGTGTTGGTCCTGATCAAAACTATGTACACTTCCGGACGGAGATTCTTCCTTATGCCCGTTACATACATTTACACCATACCATAATCCTCTTATTATCCATTTTTAATGGCATCAGGATTAAAAAAATGGAATAGATTCATTTCAGGTTTAAATATTTTTAATATATATATATTTTATATAGTTTTAGATGTGCGTAACGCATAACTTCATGGCATATGTGAAATTTAGCCTAATTGAATTTGATAAAACACAAACAGGGACAATTATCTTCAGCACGCAGATGCTTACATACTCTTTCATACTAGAGTCCAGCTGCAGACATGTATATATTTAACTATTTGTCTTATTTTAAATTAGTTTGTGAATCAAAAATTTATTTAATAATAAAAAATAAAAAAACCAGAATACTCTTTGCAAGGGTATCCAAAGTACTCACCGTAACAATGCACAAAGTCCAGACTGAGGCCCAGACTAATCAGCAACAATAGCAGGGTGCTGCGAGGGACTGTCGCCCCGGGGGCCCGACGTAGTCGCCAGCTATGCTGGTTCCGCGTTGGAGTTGGAGTTGATGCCCGCTGTTGGGGCACGCTTGGAACACTCATATTGATAGCCAGGTATTTGCTATTGTTGTGGGCAAATTTGTTGGCTTGCGAATTGTATTGTGAAATTAATTAAGCAAACTATGTATAGCACTGGGGGGAGTCGAGTTGCTTGAGGCGACTCAATTTTGCATTATATACGATTCGATTTGTATTATTTTTGTTATTATTATTCGCCTCATTGGCTGACTTTTAACGTTTGCTCATCTTTTCCAGGGAACTCAAAGTTGGGCTGAAAATGAGAGATTTTGTGTTAACACTTTTGATTCATACAATTATATATATTTTATTTCACAGTCATCGCTGCAACGAAAACTCTTGATTCGCATTTTGACACTTGGTTTTTTTTCTTCAACGATTTTGTAAATCTTATACCGTATCGGAAATCGGGTTTTAAAATAGCAAACCATTGTATTTGCGTTGAGAAATTTGCATAAGCCTTAATAAAGCTATGAAACTTCTTTTATATTTGTTCGAGAATGTGGTTCTATTTGCTTAGTATATTTTTCAATGCAAATTTTAACGTTATTTTATTGGGAGCATTTTTTTTTATTTATTTATTATTAATATAGACATAAGACTAATTATTGGAATATTAGCCAAGACCAAAAATTCAAAGTTCGATTAAAATACCATCATCCAAAGGAAAAAGTATTTAGCCGCATTTAATTTGGTATTGAAAGATAACAGAAACAACGAAAACCGCAAATCAACAAACTTGAGTAAATGACGAAATGGTTCGTTAATGTTTCAAATTAATAATATTGCATAAAGTAAAGCAGCAAAAAGCACGTTTTTTTTCAAATGCAATGTATAAACCAAAATAAACGGCACATCAAGACACGAAAAATATAAAAAAAAAAGTCTGGCCTATGGATGTATATACATTAAATAAACGGAATTACCCACAAAACAATTGACCTTCTGCGTGCTTACAAACAAAACCGACAAATGTCCATTAGTCATAATCGACAAGAGCGAGAAGGAAACCGAAAGAAAACCAACGACAACTTAAACACACCAAAGCAATAACACAAAAAAAATAAAAATAAAAATAAAAATACAAAAATACATTGCACAACTGCAACAATTAACAATGCCATTAAAACAACAACAGCAACTGCAACAAGCAGCAAAGTCAAAGCTAAATCTAGCGAATCATAAAGCTAAAGAGACACCCGAAAGAGCTTCAGACCTAAACTACATTAAGGGTATACAGTTATATACAAGTATGTGTGTATATATGTATGTATAGGAATGCATGTGTGTATGTGTGCATAAGTATGTATCTGCTCGGTGGCATTTGTTTAGAAATTGTCGTAAAGCGAAGCTGAGGAAACAGTGTGCCATGAGTAACAGAAAAGCAAGAAAGCGTGGAAGACTTAAGAGCCGTAATTATAATGGAATGCAAAGAAACACAAGAAATAACAGCAATCAACGCCAAGCTGAAGTTTACAACCCCTGCACCCCAAGACTATATACGAGTATATATAGATTATATTTCTTAAATGACACTAGCACCAGTACTTTCATGAATAAATTGAAAAAACCTCAGCAGTGCTATTTTCTTTAAATAGCTCCGTCTACCGTAAGCTTTGGCTTAGACAAAATTCACACTTTCCAGGTCTGCGTGAAAAAGTATATTTCTGCGATCTAAGCTTAAATACATTTTAAGCACTTGCTGATAATTGGTGATTATTGTCAATCTAAAAACTTTTCAAGTTTGTCGCAATAAAGCAAACTCTTTGATCTATTTAAAGAAAAAAATATATTTTTGTATGTCCTTTACAGATTAATGTTATTTGTAACTTGAACTATACAAATAAGACGCTTCCCTAAAGCCTATAAGCTGCTACAAACTGTTTAACATTTGGTGGCTTGAAAAAAATTACTTCATTCTAATTTGCAGCTCAATAGACGAGAATCTAGAATTTAGATAGCAACAGAGAGAAGTTCACGTTCAACATGGTTAACAGTAATTCGTATGCAAATCTCTTTCAGACACAGTCAAAGTCAACGACTTGGCTTCTTAGTTAGTCAGCCGTCGCTTGCAACTTTCGTTTATTTTATTTGTTTAATATCTTTTGTAAATTTTACAGCATTGTGAGCTTTTACGGTTTTGCACACATTCATCCGCTAGCTTTGCGCTTCCGTTTGTTTAATTTGCAAAATTGGAATTTGTTTCTGGTTACGGTAATGTTTTTTTTTGTACATTTTTCTAGCGCAAAAATTGCGCAAGTGACAAGTAAATTTTTTTTTTTTTTTTTGTAGTTGTTGCAGGTGGAGAGTGGGAAGATGATGAAGAGGTGATGAAAGAAGAAGAAGAAGAGGAAGAGGAAGAAGAAGGAGAAGTAGAAGCCGCAGCAGCCGCAGAAATAAACACTAAAATAAATTATATTCATGAAAGAAAACGAATATAAGCAAAAGACAAGTAGACGACGCTCAGTGCGAACAAAGCAGAAGGCGAAAAGACGCCCCAAAAGACGATGAATTTGCGTGTGCGCAAAAGAGATGGCGTGCCAACGAAACGGCGACCCAAATAAAGCAACAACATAACAAAAAAAAATCACAAAGAAGCAACAACAAAAGTCGACTTGGAGATTATTGAAAGCATTGCAGCGGGTGGAGTTAATTTTTTTTTTTCTTATTTTTCTTGTGTGTGAACAGTTTCTTGTTTTTCTTTCCGCTTGCAATTTTCGACAAACAATTTGAACAATTTGCTATCACATAACTTCGCTGCTTGTCACTTTGCATAGATAAAACGCACAGCACAAATTATAATAACGGGGAAGACGAAGACGAACCGAACTGATCGAACCAGAAACAATTGCATACGACGACGACGACGCATGCGCGACACGTTTACATTCACTCTCACTGCGAGCGGTTGTTACTCGTTTTCACGTCGCTTCTCACCAAGTTAGCGCCAAACGTCCGCAGCGGCCAAGAGTTCGTTGAGTACTGAAAACTCAGCTGGTGCCTGGCACCTCAGCTGGTGCCTGTCACCTCAGCTGGCTTAGGGAGCACACCAAATTGTCTGCTAACCCCTCGCCCCCCTCCAGCTCCATTCTGCAACGAAACCGGTCGATGATGGCGTTGCTCACGGTCTCTCTCTCTCCCTCTCTCTCTCGCTATGTATTTTGTTGGACTGTGCTCCTCCCTTCACTGTTTGGCTTATGCTCCATTTCGCCTTTGCGCTCAGTCTCCGTCTTCATGTCCGTCTCCAAATGAGTTCCGTCACATATGACATGACAACGTGTCGCATTAATCATTGCCATGCCAATGTTTCCCATAGGAACACAAGCATATGTGTGTATTTCGTGTGGGCATTTCCAAAGAGCGCCGCTGCAATGCGGATCTATGCAAAGAGAAAAGACTAACGGAAAGGCATACAGACAGACAGGCAGGCCGGCATAAGAGTGAGCATCTTCAGGCATCGAGCTAAGAGAGGCAAAAATACAAAATATGCTCTTTGGCTAATTGAGAAGTTAAAGTCAATGATTGCAGTTGCCAGCCGCCATCAGCAGTGTGTTATGTAAATATGCTGCAATATTTCAGATTTTATGAGTTCTTGATATTGTTAACGGCTTGTTCATTAAGATTTATGATTGTTGTTTTTTTTCACCAGGCATTTTAACTATCACGATTAGCATAGGCATTTATTTTAGGAAAATGTATATATGTACATAGATGATTGAAGAGTGCGTGATTGATTGAAAAAGCCGAACGAATGTTTGTGAATCGTTTACTTTTATTTTAATTTGTAACAATTAATATTGTTGTATAATATCAAGAATTAAGTTAATCGTGTATGTGTCATAATGCTTAATTGAATTGACCAAAAACAGCAGTTGTTTAAGATACCAATCGACTTAAGTCGGTCTCAACTCGATATGAATGCTCCGCTGGAAGGCCTCTCAAAACTTATTTCGAGTTCTCGCACAGATAATTGAAGCGATTGGCATCAATCGACTGAACCGAACTGGCAGAATATAAAAATTAATTAATTTAATTACTACATAACATACCGACCGAGTGCTAAACTTAAAGCTTTTTGTGTTTTATTTATTTTAATGTCAATTTAACATGAAATTCTTTGTTATGAGGGCATTTCAATTTTGTCAGCAAATATATATTGCAACGAAGGAGTCATCTCCGAAACGAAGAATTATATAAAGCTGATCGCATTAGTCATTTCTTTTTAAATAATAGTATTTTTTAAGCAAATAACTGAGTTTTGTGCCAATTGTTTATCACTGGTCGGCAAGCGCATTTAATATTCGGTGTGCCAAAGTCAACTGTTGTTTCTAGACTTTTTTTGAGGCCGCAACTCGAAACAATTCTCAATTCAAGTCGCTTAGACTAACTATATTTTTTGTTGTGGTTCTTTTGAAGTACACTTGAGAATCAAGAATGTCTTTCAATTTCAATTTCAATGCGTGTGCATTCAACGTATTTTGTGTGTGTATTTAATATATATTCTTCGTTTTTTAGCAGCTGATTTTTCGAACGCTTAAACATTAATAAATATTTATAGATGTGCTTGCTGCACGCTGAACTTGTTCGGCGCATCGAGAATATAAGATAAATAACAATTTTAATTGATTTTAATGTGCACAGCTGCACAACATGCATATGCAGTAGCAAGGAGCTGCAAAGTGCAAAGAGGCGATTACCGATCGATCAGGCAGCACATAGCAAAAAATATAAAACATTAAACAGAAAACTGTTGACAAACCATAGAAAAATTGACATAAAATATCGTCTTTCTGTCTGTCTTAGCTAACGCTTAAATGGCGAGACGTGAACTCTGGTCAAAAGGTTGACAGTACGAAGAGAGGTAAACATGAATTGTAGTCACTGCAGACATATTCATATGAACGACATTCAAAGATAATTGAAAATGGAATATCCATCTCTATAGTTCCTGTTAGACACTCCTCAATTTATCCCAACTCGTTTGGAACTTGCTGTATAAAAATAAACCAATTAGTTTCGGGGAAAAAGCCAATACCTGACAGTTCGTTAATTATGGCATACCAATCGTCAAGTGCCTCCGAATACTTGAAACAACTCTAAAAACTACGCACATTTCATTTCAGTATTTCAGAATCAATTCACAACAAAGTAAAATATGAAATAATAGCTGGCTTTGCTTTGGGCCGACGTTTAAGTACCCTTACATAACAGCATAACAGAGTCCAACTCCTTACAACTAATTTTGATATTATTTTGCCAAAAAGTGTGGACTGATTTAATCCTCTGCCTGCCAGATCAGGGTATCTGTTTTTGTTGAATTTATTAGTTTTCTCTTTAGCAATACGATTGGCACCAAAAGTGAATGGTGAAGTTGTTTGACAGAACTTTTTTGCTTATGCATATAAAATATTAATTGGAAATAAATATTTAACCTGTTACTAAATCATGAATTAATTAATTATATATAATGCTTTAAACAATTCAGTTAACAACTTTCACAAAAATTAAGTGCGTGGCCAAAGCAACTGACATGAAAGATATGAGGCAGCAAAAAGCCACAAAAGCAACGCTGAGCTGAGTAACCGATTTTTTACAGTTTCGATTTGGATTTTAATTCAATTTCAATTTGGATTTATATTTTTATTATTTTTATTTTAGTTTTTTTTTTTGTTTTTTTTTATTCGTCGCTTACAAAAAATGTGGTAATTTTGAATGGCTTGCAAATCGAGAGCGGAGCAGTTTACAGCTCGCATTTGACAACAACGAAGGTCACGAGTGCGAACAACGAATGCGAGCAGCCGCCTGCTCCCAGCTACATAAACGCCATGACTCGACGCACAATTTGATTGAAAGAAACATACACAAAAAAAGCAAGAAAGAATGCTATAGTCGAGTGATCTCGACTACGAGATACCCTGAAACCTGCTCAGCACACTCAAATGTAAGCCGTTATGCGTACAGTAAGTGATTGCACCTGCTGATAGTAACTTGCGTGTTTATTATCCGATCTTGATCTTAATAATATGTCAATGTATATAATATATTAAATGGAAGCCAGTTTTTAAAATTGTGGCTTGTATTGTAATCGGAAATCGATATGTATCGATGTGCGAGCAACGAGGCCAGTTATCGATCAAATGAAATAAACTTTAGCTGCGCGGGGTATACGAGAACTTATATTGCAAATTTAACGAGGCTACAAATAGTCGGCCATGACTATATCGAGTCTGCTGTTGATCCTGATCAATAATATATACACTTTAAGGAGTCGAAGTTGTTTCGTTTTGCGCGTTACATACTTTTGCACAAAACCTTTACACCCTTTTTCCCGCATGTTTAATGGGATGAGGGTATGAAAAGTGGACACATACATAGTTATAAAATATTAATCAGACAGGTGACAATAACAAGAGCAACAGCAACAACAGCAACTGGCAACAAAAATGTAACCCACTTGCTGTGTGTAACGTGTGTCGGCACAAAATGGAACACGCGTTGAGCGAATTGCGCATACGCACCGTCTGACGGCCATTTGAATGGTTAGACACAGCGGCTGGCTAACAAAAATGAAATCCACAAAACATACAGCTAACTAAGTACGTTAACTAACTAACAGCAGCAGCCAACAATCGGTAGCTGTTTGCCTGGCTTGTTTAGCAAACAGTTTGCGTTGTGCGTCTCTCATTAACTGAGTCTATTTGATTGAATTGTTTTCTTGCAAATGCTAGTTGAATTTGAACAGAGCAAAACGTAATTATAAAATGTGTACAAAACTCGAAGAGTTCTCTTCTGTATAAATTCTACAATTAGTTTAACTTTATAGCACACGTAATTGGTAATTATGGTTTATGGTTCTAATTCCATTTAATGCAGAAGTGGCACACCTGCATTAATCGCTTCCTCAAGGCTTTTATGTTCACTGAAACGCTTTTGAAGATTCGTTAACAAACTAAGCTCAAGTTAAACTCTAGTTACTAAGCGAAGGCAGCATTCCCTTTCACTTATTAATTCTCACGTTGCATCACATCGAATCCGACAGATTAATATTTACATATAGGTGTGTATATATGTATATCCAACACAACTGACTCAAGTGAGAAATAGTGCGCTTGAGTATGTCATTCTGTCGATAATTAACTGCACTGGGCAAGCAAATAGTGGGGCAGTAACAAGGCCAACTCTGGCTAAGGCATTGACTTTGGTAATGAAAAGCATTGCCGGGTTTTTGGCCCTTCATGCAAGAATGCGCCATGTTGAAGGATTTTTGCATTAACTTGCTTGGAATACACATATCAGTTTAATTATACATTGAAGCTTCCTCTTAAACAATTGTTAGGTAATGCAGTCGCTGCAAAAGTCGCAAGGCAATTGTATTATAAAACAATATAAAAAATGTTCAAAAATTAACAATATTTTTTATAATTTCGTGACACATTTGCTCACATCTTTACTTAATTGTTAATTTTAAAATTGCTTATTGAACAATTAGAGATTGATTTCTAGCTTTTTGGAACTGGGCTAAACCACTTAAAGATACATTCTGTCAAAATGAACAAATATAGCATTTAAATCTATTTATCGACTTTCAATTTATGTTCTTACAAATAAATAAATAAATATTTATTCATACAAAATGCATAAAGTGCAAATGAAGCTTTTGCCGACCTATAACAGAGTTGTATGTCTTTATTCAAGAAAAAGCATTGCCTAAAAATAAGACACCTAAAAGTATACCGCAACTTCCACTCAAGTTTGTTGCCTAAGTCTTTTGTTTAAGAGCAACAGTTTGACAGCCACAACACTGCTGGCATTTGTTTTACATTCCACATAGTTATGCTTATTATTAAACTATTTTATTTACAATTAAATCACATGAAATAATTATATATTACGTAAGGAAATTAAAAATTATCAGGCCTCTCTTGCATTTGTGACAAGTCTTTGATCTGCGAGTTGTTTTCGATGGGAAACATTTCCAACAATTCGGTAAATGTGAACCTTCTTGGCAGCTGCTCCTGGTACTTGCGTCCAAAAACCCGCAATTGATAAAGCACAAATTCATATAGATACATGCGCTCCGGTTTGGTATAGTGAAAGGCTATCGAGTAATTCGAACAGCAATCGCTGCCCTAAAGAAATTCACAATTAACGTAATGCTCTTAAGCATTTCAATTGACACACATACGGCTAATACCTGCGAGACACTCATCTCTTGCAGCCAATCTGGAATGCTGCCATTACTATTGTACACATAATTCGCGACATCCAGCGGAAAGAACTTTGGCCGCTCATCGTTGGGCAGGGCACTACTGGAGTCTATCAAATGTACGCCCACATTTTGCAAGCATATGCCCATGTAGAAGTCCTCAATGCCCATCTTCTTAGCTTCCGGACAAATCTTAGCCGAGTCGTAGGCCTCAGTCACAAAGCGACGCAGCGCCTCGCGACTGAGCACATAAGAGGCACCGCCAGACATATAACTCTATTGGAATTATTCAAATGACATACAAATTATATATTTTAAGAGATCAAGCTGAAATTTCGAAAGTTAAAACAGTTAGTACATATCCACATCCATGTTTAGGTGAATGTATTAAGTTAATTTATAACTTATATATTTAAACCATCCTTTCTAAATTAAGCTCAATTATTTAACTTCCATTTAACTCTCATCTAACTATATAATATGTTTAAACCAAATTATGTGTCTTTTGCTCATACATGCTCAAAAGCAGTACAACTTATTATAATTTAAAAAAAAATTATATAAGAAATAATAATAATTCTTAGGCTCGCTGAAGCTTAGACACCCTTGTTGACTGGTGTTAATTGTTATATGGACTTGCATAGTGATGTTGACTTATATTCATCATATAACTGATATAGCTATAATATATAACTTTACAGAGTCTCAGACGACTTCCTCAATGGGTTGCAAATTCGAAAACAAAATGAATATACGCCTATTAAATTTAAATATTCAAATAAAAATGAATTAATTATAATGATATAACTTGATTTCAAGAAACTGACTATGCACAACACACACCACTTATATAAATCAATTAAATGATTCCCATCACGGAACCACAGATTGTATACAAGCATGCACATCAAAGGAGCGAAAACCGCGCTCGGTTGAAGATATTAGTTACGGTTTAGGCATTTAGCATAATTATCCGTCAAGTGCAACTTAGCCCATTACATAGATTTTAAGCAGCTTTGAAGGCCTTCTGGTCGTCTGCTACAACATAATTGCAGATGATGTGTCAAAATAATTTAATTGAAATTTGAACACGGGAAGCGTCAAGATCATTTGGTTTAACATTTGCCAGATGAATTCATATTTTTAGGTACAATAAATCAAATTTTTATTTTTTTCTATTCCCAATGACTAACAAGATAACCTTTTTATTAGCTTCAAGCGTGCATCTAAGCAAATATTTTATAATTGATTTCAGCGTTATTTGTAGTAAAGCTCTGCCATTAAAAAATTAACATATGCTAATTTATATCTCTACAAAATACCGCAAAACCCTTAAACAAAGCTTTAAAATACAATCAGTAACATAAAAGTCGTAATAAATCAAACAAATTTGATAAACTTAAAATATTGTAAACAATTTTCAAATATTGTTGGCAAACACAAATGCTATTTCTTAGTGCAACTGAGCCACCTGCTGTGTTGTGAACTTGGCTACTTGCTTTGAGCCAAGTATAGTTAATTAGCCAGTATAGTTATATTATATTTGGTATTAGGTAAGATTAAGCAGCGTGCATTTTAAAACAACACTTTGAATTAAAGTTAATGACAAAAACCATTAAAATAACCAACGAATGGCTGTCAGTTAGCCATATTTTTATATTTTATTCAAATAAGCAGAAAATTATATTCAATAAGCAGGCTGTAGTAAGAAATAAAAATTTAAAACATATTTTTTAATTTAAATATAGAAAAAGTTTACTCTTCGCCATTTCTTGAAAGTTGAATACAAATAGTTTTGTTTTTGTTTTTATTTCAACAAGTCATTTAACAAGTATACATTTAGCCAATAACAAACATAATTCTGTTATGATTTATTATTATCCCAAGAAACTCGATTTTAATAACTTATTCATTCAATTTAAATGCCAATTTAATTTTGCTCTTCCTTATTATGCCAAAATTGATTACATACTTATACGAGTATATATAAATATTTTTTTTCATTTAACAACTCATTCATTATCTCGTATTTGTTTTGGTTTATATTTTTATTTTCTTGTGCTGTCCATCTCACAACAAGAATTAAACACCAACTGTTGGTCAACAATGTGTACTTTGGCTGCCTCCAAATCTTTGCACAATATGTAATTTGAAGAGGTAACAAAAAAACATAAATGTCAACTGCGAGGAGTGGCAGCCCTCAGCACGATGTGCTTGTGCATTAGATGCCAAGTCACCTCGAACACCTTACGTCAACTGACCATTAACTGAGAGACTGAGAGAAGAAGACTGAAGCAGGTGAATAACAACGTCTATTGACTGACACCAGTTCCATTTGCGTTTAATGCTATTTACTGTTGTTGCATGTTTTATGGATTCATTATTTGTTAAAACTGTCAAGGTTTTTATGACAATATTTAGCAAAGAATTGTCTTTAATTAGCAAAGAACAGAGAACCGGTTAATCTGCTCAATATTTATTGCATAGAAAACAATTTGCATTTAGAAATTTAGCTATCCCGAAAATGAAAGCGCCTAAATATATTTATTAGCATGGCGTAGCAAAAATACTCTTATCAAAATAGTTGTTATCAAAAATTCAAGTTGGAAAAAATTCTAACATTTCTTTGTCTAGAATATCACTTTATCTTCTGAGATATATCATTGTTTTCTAAATAAATAAAGCATATGCATATCTTTTGGAAAAACTTCGCATTCGAGTTTGTCTAAAAGACAAATTATTTTTTTAAATAAATGATTTTTTCCTCAGATTTAGCATATTTTTAAAAGTGATTGAATTACTTCAGGCTTAAAGAAGAAGAAAAAGCTTAATATTCAAACAAAACATTTTTCAATCAATTATGCAACTGATATACCACATCAACTGCAAGCATTGACTATTTGATAAATGAAATAAGATATTTAGACGCAATAATTATATAAGAAGCTAAAATTGAATAAAGCTTTGCCAGGTGTTTTAAACTGGCAGCAGTTAAATTTTTGCAATTTGCAATGCTAATTTTGAAACAATAGCTGAACAATGATCTGCAGTTAAGAACTTACCACATTGTAACGTCTGAGCTGATAGCCAAAGTAGACGGGCATATTGGGATCATAGGCGCTGAGCATGTGCCGCAGATTCTCCATGATGACATAGCTGGCAAAAAGTATTAGGATAATGAGTTCACAGAGGAGGCGAAGCTGAGTTTTTAGACGATTTCTGGATTTGTTTAGTAGCAGCACTCACGTGTCATCGTCGGCCTTGAGAAACCAATCGAATTGCTCGCCATATGTGTGCCACACATGACGAAAACCCTCGCGCGTTTTGTTCCACAGATCCTCATAGTTGCCGCCATTGGGTTGCACCACTTGAACCACGCCGAGCGGCTCATAGTTTTCGCTGCTGACAAACACCAGTTTGCTGCAGCGCCTGCCCCATGTGGCATGCACATGCTGTGCATAGCGCTCAACATAATCCGGACAGGTCAACACCATGCACAGCACCCGCACCGACGCCAACTCCCAATCCGCTTGCATCGCCAATCCCTGCGTTGCTGTTGTGCTGATTATGCTACTGCTGCTGGACCAACAGTTGACCTCATGCTGCACATCATAGATGTAGAGGAGTAGCACGAAGGCACACACAAATCCCGATATGAAGCCCGTCAATAGATGCAACTGGCCGCGCAGTTGGCCAACGTAGCTGGCACCAAGTCTGGCGATTGATTTGCTTTTGGACGCTGTCATTACGACGTTTGCGGCTGCTGTGTTGTGTTCTGTTCGACGGCTAATTTGTTATTGCACTCGTGGTTCGCTGCGACGTGCAGCGTCAGGCCAAGACTGTGACCAACGACCGGTTTGATGCCATTTATTATTGAAGGCATTGTTTACGCTAGTCTAGGTGCGCCTTTATTTATTTATAATAATGTCTAAAAATAAACAACTTCATTTCGCACGATGAATTTCTCATGCAAATTGAATCCAAAATATTGCTTTCCTTATATTATTGATGTTTTTTGTTCTCTTTACTATTCCTTGACGTGCAATTTAATCCTTTGCTCTTATTTATATTTACTGCAATTTACGCAATCGATCAGATTTTTCATATTGACAGATGCATTGATGCATCGTCTCTATGAATTCTTAGCGGTATCTTTCATAATAATCTTTTTCTCAATTCAAGACACTATTTAAGATGTTAGCATAATTTGGCAATGGCAGACGAACTGGTTGACAATTTCAATGGCGAATTTAAATATCGGTCAATTGTCATTGTCATCTGTCTAATTGGCTGATGTGTTTAGTTGTCGCAGACGACCAATTGTTGGATGCTTACGCAGCACAAAACTAGACACAAAATAAAAAAAACGAAAGTAATAAGTAATCACTTCATTTGGTCAATTAGAAAATGGCATTGCGGCCAATTGATGCGCATGACATTGTATAACGGTAACTCTTAAGTAATATTGAACATCGCATTGGTATAAAAGAGCCAATCTGCGACAATCACATCTGTAGTTTGCTGGCTATTTGTGGGCACAAGCAACAGAGGCAGGAAAAAAAGAAAGAAAGAAAAACGAAAAGAAAAGACAATGATGCAATTCAAGGTGTGCTATACAAATAACAAATACTTTGTACTGGGGATGATGCTGACTTAAACACGACTCCTTTTCAGCTGCTGCTCCTCGCCTTTGCCTCGTTCGGCGCCATACACGCCGAGTACAACCCCAATGACCAGAACATTAACAGCATCAATCGAAATTTAAAGCCAACCTCAGCTTCAAATGAGATCAATTCGGTGGAGCAGAGTGCATCCAGTTCGGACGGGGATTATCGCACAGACTACCAAACGAACGAGAACTCACAGGCCACGCCCAATGGCTATGATTATGCAACCCACTTGGATAGTTCCGACTCGAGTGCTGCCACCAGCACTGTCCGGGGTACTGCGCCGCTCTTTGCGGTGCCACTGCCCGTGCAGCAGCGTCAGGCAGAGATCTTTGCGCCCGCTAGCTATAGCTTCAACTATGCCGTGAATGATGAGAACACCGGCGACATCAAGGAACACAGCGAGACACGCGATGGTTATGTGGTCCGTGGCTCCTACAGCCTCGTCGATCCCGATGGCTACAAGCGGACCGTCACCTACACTGCGGACAATGTGCATGGCTTCAATGCGGTCGTCACTCGCGTACCCTACGTCCTCAAGAAGCTGGCGGTTGTGGCGCCCTCAGCGCTGTTGAACGAGCGCTCGCCCGTTGGCCAACTCTCTGCCACTTCCTCGGGCTCGGCAACTGCGAGGGTCGTTGATAATACGCTACGATCGACCTCGGGTGATAGCTATGTGATCGCGGCAAATGAGCGAACAACGGGCGGAGTATATGCCTAGTTTATAATGGCCAGCCATTGGCTAATTGTTTTAAATCATATTTGTAGTTTTTTAAATTGTAATTTGTATGTGTTAGAGCAGAAAATGTATCATTATTTTATTCAGACTGAATTTTGCGTTTTTAATCATGAAAAGGGTTTTCAAAAATTTGTGCTGCATAGTTTTAGGCAGACGATAAAATTCAAGTTAAAAAGTGTTTAATGCGAGAACTCAAAAAAGTGTTTTTTGATTGAAAAAGGAAAAAGTTATCGAGCTAAAATATGTATTCTTAATACTTTAAGTTGATATTTTTATAAAACAATAACAATTAGTATCGTAAGAACTTCAAATCGAAAAAGAATAACAAAGGTCAAAAGAGAAAACAAAAGAGACAAGTCGTAACCAGTTGTGCATTTTAAACAGCCAAGACCAGGTGGCTGATCAGAAAGCTGAGCTGAATATGATTATTAACGCATTTGCCTTCATTTTGCAGCCAGAACACGAATCCCATGCGACTTTTTCTCGAAATGATTGTGCATTGCAGTTCATTTATAAGTAACTGATTAATATTGGAGTTGATTGAATCGATGCATTCATGTTTGAATACAAGTGTAAGTGTTAAATTTCGCACTTATTCAGCTGTCGATTTTGGTACATCTCTAGCTTTGGATATGGATGGTCACACTGAGCGCGAGTGAAGCGCGCACGTATAAATGAACACAACAAACACGCAAGACAAGAAAACAAAACAAAACAACAACAGCAACAACAGCAACAGAATACAAGCGACTCGCGCAAGTCTGTCAACGATCGTCAAAGCGTGAAGTCGACTTCGCGCTCTTCTGCCGCTTCTCGAGTTGTTTATTCGATACGACATTTACTGCGTTTGTTTGTTTTGTTGTTTTTTTTTTTTGGTTTTGTTTTTGTATTCCTTACGTGCATGTGTATGTGTCCGCTTAGCTGAGCAAATAAACAAAAGCCAAATAAAACCAGACGAAACGAAACGAAACGAATCAAAACGAAACGAGCATTGCGCCCTCGCAGAGCACTCGCGGATCGAAGAGGGGCAGCACAGTTTGCGAGGTATTCGAAAAAAAACCCGGTAAACAGCTGGCCAACAGTTTACTACTTACCAATTGCAAATCGAATTAAGCCCAAAAGTTGCAGCGGAAAGCAAAAAACAAAATATAAAAATATAAGTGAAGTCTCAGTCTCACCTGTGTGCGCCGCTCAGTCGTGAAGGTCAACCGCATCTTACATGTTTTGTCTTTTGCCTTTTAACGGTCGCTACGTCACCTCATAAGAATGTGTGAATTTGGAATTTCAACAACAATAACAACATCAAGAATAGTACAAACAAAAATGTGCTGCAACAACAACGGCGACACGAACTGAAACATTAAATTTGCATAAGAAAGTAGAAGTGGTCTGCCCAGAAATCCAAAGTTTGCGCTGAGATGGGAGCGGCAGTTGGTGTGGCAGCCACATTTCTTTCGTTGCATTTTTGTTAAAAAAAATTCAATACTCGTACAAGTAACAAAAACTGTATGTTAACTGTTTAACCGAAACAGACACTCAAACTCTGCGAAATACTAAATTGTATGCATAAAAACTTTTCACTTGCTTTTTAAAGATCAGCAATAAATAAAAAAATCGGCTGGGTTAAAAATAACTGACTCGTGAGTAGTGGCTCTCAAACTGTGACTAGGTGTGAAGTATTTGTGACTGAGCAATGTGAAAAATGACAAACTAAATGCTGTTCATTTTAGAAGTTAACCGTGAACAGGGATCATGAGTAACTATCACATCTAAGCACGCAACTTTTTCCCAGATTCAGGGTGTGCTATTGACTATTGGATAATGAATCTTCTTATTCCTGGACTATATCAATTTGTGTTCACACACCATTTCCCACTGGGAACCGAATACAAGCAGTAGACAGAATATGCATTTCATGGGACAGCAACGCAATCGCGTGGAGCCACTGCTGTTGCTGCTGCTGGGCCTCATCTGTGGCAGCGGACTGTCGAAGCTGTTGCAATTGGTGCGTCTGGAATTCTACGATATCAACGCGCAAACTGATCTCTCCGAGCCAACATATGCCAGCAGCTATAGTCCGCATGTCACAGCAACTGATTCTGGTTCGAGGGACAACAATGCGACACAGAGAATACTCTGCATTATCATGATTGATCCGATGCGCACACGCCAACTGCACATAGAACGCACCTGGGGAAGGCGCTGCAAGATGTTGCTGTTCCTGAGTGGCCAGCCCAATAAGCATGCGGGCGTTATGGGGCTGGCAAAGAGAAAGGGGCACAACATTTCGTGGGGCAGGCTACGATCGAGCCTGCAGCATGTCTATAAACATTATGGCACTCACTACGATTGGTTTCTGATGGTCAAGGATGAAACGTTAGTAAATTTAACTCTTATTCTATCTAAATACAATGTATTTTTCGCATTACTTCTTATCATTCACTTATCCCAGCTATGTGATAATGGAGAATTTAGAGCGTTTTCTATTTGACTACGCGCCAGAGAAGCCAATTTACTTTGACAGCAATTCCTGGAAATACACGAAAAAGGTGAGCGCAGAACAAATGTAAAGCCAAAATAGAAGAGCTAAGAAAAACTCGGAATCGTTCAAAAATAAACGGAATTAGCTTGCAATAGAGCAAAGTATGTGAAAATATCTGCAAGCACTCAATGATAAAGTAATTTCTATCTAAATTTAGCTGGACAGTTATACACTTTGGAGTAGCATTTTATTCAAGTTCTTTAATTTTAACAATTAAATATAGTAGATTTGTACATTAAAAGTTATGAGGAAAACTTTGGTATGAAACATACCAGATAATTGGTAATTCAAATTCATTATTTGTTTAAATTAGCTGCGTTTTAATAAAAATGTTCCTCATCCACTAATAAGTCATATGTATGCAGTAAATGCACATGGGAAGATCTATATGACACACGCAAAATCCTCAACTATAAACCAAGTTGTAATAAAAGCACTAGAAATCAGAATTATAAACTTACATGCAATCATAATTTAATTCAATAATTTAAAATTGATTATAATTTTCAGGTGCACAAGTCCGAAATGGATAGTTATATTTTCAGTAGGGAGGCACTGCATCGTTTTATGACACTGGCGCACGGGAATAGCAGCATCTGCAGCAATCGGGATTATGGCATGATGCATGTGGAAGTTGCACGTTGTTTTCGAAATGTGGGCGTGGCATCCGGCAATGCGCGCGATGAACACGGACTGCCACTCTTCGCCCCCAAATTCAGCAATGTAAGTTGACTTTTGCATTTAATGACATCAAAGATCCCACTAAAATATATATATGATTATATATGTATGTATATTACAGATATCACTTGAATGCTGTTCGACTTCAGCGATATCGTTTCACTGTGTTAGTGCCGCATGCTTTTATCAGATGGATTATTATATCTACAGAATGCACCCTTTAACATCTATGTAACGGGAATTTACGAAATTTGGAAAGGACTGCAGCAAAAGTATGCCAAAGAGAGAGACTAATCAATTCCATAAAATATATATTTAGTATACGTTAGATCAATAATCTATAATATGTATATAGTATGTTTGTATTAAGCAGAGCAAGAAGCTCAACATGTAAATCTAAAATCTTGTAAAATTTCTCTTTTAGTTCAGTTTTCCAGTTAGTGGCTCATATCCCATTATAATGCCATATGGACGCATATTATACAGAAGATAGTCAAATAAGTACATTTGATAATGTAAAACATAGTGAATTGTTATGGCATAGGTTGAACAACACTCCAGGCCCTAGGAATACGATCATTATATAAACCGTTAACTGTTATGACGGATAAGAAAAAGGTACCTCCTTGAGTTTGTAGTACATGTATTCGTACAGCCAAAAGTCGTTGCTCATGCGTCCAGGTATCATCATGTGCTCCAATGAGAGGGGAAGGAATCGATGTCGCCTTTCAGCATCCCTCGAATCGCCAGCGGTAACATTGCACGTGCTCAAGCAGACACCCATTTCAAAGTCCTCGGTGCCCATTTGACTTTGACTACATCTGCCCGAATCCAGTCCGTCTTCGACAAGACGACGGACTGCCTCCCGACTAAGTACGTAGCCAGCGCCACCAGACATATAGCCCTGCTTGACGCCCGGAGTGAACTTGCAGCCAAAGTAGATGGCCTCATCGGGATGATGCGGATGCAGCATATAGCGCATATTATCTATGATGGCATAGGTATCATCGTCGGCCTTAAAGAACCAATCCGCTTCATCCAGATGATGTCGATAAACGTGCTTAAAAGCTGCCTTCGCCTTTCCCCACAGTAGGCTATAGCCTTCGCTCACGTTTAGTGCCACAGTCGACATTCCCGCCTCTTCCCGACTCTCCTGCCTTCGACTGCTAAACACAATCAGCTTGTTGCAGTAACGCCCCCAGGTTTGTCGAATGGCCCTCGCCACCTTAGCATACATGTCCGAATAGGTCAGCACCATGCAGAGAATGCGCACCTGCTTATAGAGCTGCTTAGACAGGGTGTTATTTACAGGCACAGTCGCCAATTGCAAAGCCGATCCCTGTCTCAGCCCAGGCATTCCAGTCTTGTATCCATACGGTCTGAGATGGTACAGAAAATACTCCAACACATAAAGTTGATTGGCGGTGACATATGGAAAGGCAATGGGATAATCTGTGGATATATTAAAGCCCTGTAAAGTGATGTTGATTAGTATAGAAGTCAGCAAGTACTCGACTTGCAGATACCCTGTACCATATCAATACATACAAATGAAGTCCAATCTTACTTTAAAAATGTAAACAGGGATTATTATTATATGTACCCCTTACCAGCCCGGAATAGATCGCTCTGTGTATATATGGCCAATTCCAAAACTCGGAGCGAAGCGAGAACGGGACCAACTCGGCGGCCACCTTAAATGGAAACATGTACACATTGGGACCTTCCTGCATGGCTGCAAGACAGCCGCCTAAATTGTTGTTGTCGGGAACACAATCCTGTGCCACCAGATGCTTCAGTGCGCCGCGACTAAATATAAAATCCGTGGTGTCCCGCAGGCTAACATGCGCATAGGGATAGGCCAGATGGAAAGAGCTGAAGTAAATTCGGGTATTTGGCGCATAGCTGGCCAGATGGAAGCGCACATTTTCCATGATCACATAGCTGTCCACATGCACGTGCAGCAACCAATCCAAGTCCGAGGAGTACCTATCGTAGATGCGGCGATAGGTACCCGCCGGATTCACAGACTGGCTGAAGTGCATCCTATTGCAGCGGCGGCCCCAAGTTCTGCGTATGTGGGTTGACTTGCGATGCTCGTGATCGTTGGTCATCTGCAGCAGGCAGTGTATTCGGATGCTGCTATAGAGCTGCTCGGCGATGCTCAAATTGTCCAAGGTCTGGTTTCGGCTGCCCACAACATAGTCGGAGATGTTCTCCTTATATGGCGGTTGCAGATAGTCCTTTAGCTTGATGCCGGCTCCGCTTAGCGCGAATAAATACAGCTCCAGCAGTACCAACCAGACGAGGCAACTAGCTAACAGGGGCAAAGTTCTAGAGCCCCAAAAGTGTTTTAAACGCCAAAACATACTGCGCACATTTTCAAAATTCGCCATAAATTAATTTGTTTGCGCAACTGTCAAATCCGTTATGCGCCGGCGTTGCCAGACTTTTGTAAAAGTGTGTACGTATTGTGAGCGGCTTGCTCTTTTCGTTCATTTGCTCGTGAGCTACCTCAATTGAACGAATCATCAGCAGTAAATAACACTGTTCCTTATTGATACCTCTTCAGTTTAAATCTTATTGCATAAATTTGATCAGATATAGATAGAAGGAAAATATATACCGATGAGTTAATATATATATTTTTTTTAATTATAATATTATCTCAATAAAAAATAATACATCTTTGTTGTCATAGCCTTTGACGAATGTAGAGGTTGAACGCCATCTTCTGTCAATGAACTTTGATGAAAATAAAATGGCGAGGCCGTCTGAAAACACAGAAGTTTCACGATATATACATTTATGTAATAACAATTTAAATTTGTATTAATAGATTTGGATTACACAGCGGATGCAAACGAAGGCGAAGGCAATTGGCTTGTTGACGCAACCATAAAACGTATTTAATTACTCCAAAAATATAACTAACTGTTTTTTCTCTTTCAAAACATTTTGTTTGTTAGTTTTAATAATTGATATTATTTTAGAAATAAAGATCAGCAAAGATTTAAACAAGGATTTAGAACGATCGATAAAAATGAAAAAAAAACGTTGATTTTATTATTTTAAGTTAATATAAAATCAAATAATTTATAATTATATGTAAAACGTATATCGATTGAATTTGACTTGGTTGTTTTTGTACAAGAAATAAATAAAATCAATAAATCGATAAAGCATCATATCTCTGTAGAATTTTAGTTTCTCGTTGGCGATCGGCCACGCCCACATTAATGGGCGAGGAACTGCCCGCTATCCTAACTTACTTATTTCTGATCCAATTTGGCATAATTTAAAAATGCTATCTGTTAAAACACGAAATAAATAAATAACGTTGTTTCCTCTCATTAGTTGTTTACACATTTGAATTCGGCGCCCTGCGAGGTACATCGTAAATAGCTTCTTGTAATTTATATTGTTAGTTGTAATTACACATGCACACTATGTTAAGTGCAGTTTGAGCTGCAGCAGCAAGCGTTCTCTTTGTGCAATGCTCTCTCTCTCTTTCTCGCTCTTTCTCTCTCTCTTTCTCTCTCTCTCTCTCTCGAGGAAGTGCGCTCGCTGGTCCGCCGGCTGCTGCAGCTAATCATTCGTTTCGCAAAGCTCTCGCTTATCGATCGTGCCAATTTACTCTTGTTGTGAGACGGTTTAGCAGTGGTTTCAATTCTTCGTATAAACAAGTCCAAGTATTGTGGATGAAAGGCTAAGCAGTGGCTTCTAGCCTCAAGCCATTACTAGTAACCTTTATAACGTTCCTGAGCCCACATTCTGCTATTTATATAAATAAAGCCATCAAAAAGCTGATAACGTCAACAAATTCACACTTTATATTTTGAGAGTTCAGTAGATTCGATAGCGTGAAATAATTTTTGTCGGTTACGGTTAAAACATAAATTTAATATTATTTTAAAACAATAATGAAGCATAACAATTTATAATAATATTCGAATAAGAAACGAATAATTCATAAATCCAAATTGAAATTACCTTTTTAATTATAAATAACAAGTTACACAAAGCAAATTTTATTTAAATTTTTATTCTAAAACAAGTCAGCCAAAAGTGTAACCAACATGGGACTAAATTGTGTATTATCAGAAGGTACGCGTCGAAATCTCCTGGAGAATTTTATGATATTAAGGTTGAAATTCAAAATATTTCAGCGAGAGCTTCAATACAACAAACTAACTCCATCAGGGGTTTTTGAGAGGCAGCAAGAAAAGAAAATTTTTAAAACGGATGAAAACGAGTGAAACTTGTATGAATAAATATACAAATACAAGACAAGGATAATTTCCATACTAGTAAAAATAATATATTCAAGAATAATGGATTTAGACGGCTTAACTTAACAGTGTATAATTTTCGTCAGTTGGAGTACTAATAATATGGGGTAGCTTTTGATTTTCTCTGTGCCCCAATGCGAAGCGAAGTCGAAGATGTTATTCAAGCTTAAGCCAGTCTTACAAAAAATATTGTATTGCTTAAGTTTCGTGTTTAAGAAGTTTTCTTTAAGAGAACTCATCTTCCAACCGATCGTTCCTTTAGTAGCTTAATGGCATACTACCCAGATCCGTCCGGCTCAGACATATGGTTCTGATCAAGAATATATATACTTAATGAAGCGGAACCCGGGGATTTAGGTAGATAGATTCGCCAGCCTCATATATGTTTCCCTATCTGTTGCAGGACGTTCCAGCCAGCGTGCTTTTGCCTCAATGATTGTAGGCTTGATCGTTGGCTTCTTCCTTGCAGTGCTTTTCATTCACTCATCCACGCCGGAACGTGACGACTACGTGCCGTACTATCGATATGGCCAGGATGTGGGCACACACGATCATGTTCACGAGAATACCAGCATTGCGGAGAAGCTATCCAGCGAGGTGCGCATTCTCTGCTGGATAATGACGAATCCCGCCAACCATCAGAAGAAAGCGCGCCACGTGAAGCGCACCTGGGGCAAGCGTTGCAATAAGTTGATCTTCATGAGCTCAGCCAAGGATGAGGAGCTGGATGCCGTGGCGTTGCCTATCAACGAGGGACTCGACAATCTGTGGGGGAAAACAAAGGAAGCATTTAAGTACATCTACAAGCATCACATGAACGATGCAGACTGGTTCCTCAAAGCAGACGATGACACCTATACGATTGTAGAGAATTTGCGCTATATGCTCTACCCGTACAATCCCGACACGCCCGTCTATTTTGGCTGCAAATTCAAGCCGTATGTCAAGCAAGGCTATATGTCCGGTGGAGCTGGTTATGTGCTTAGTCGGGAGGCTGTGCGTCGCTTTGTGGTTGAAGCTATTCCAAATCCGAAACTGTGCAAGAAGGACAACACTGGCCGCGAGGATGTGGAAATAGGCAAATGTATGGAGAAAGTTAAGGTTCTTGCGGGCGATTCCCGAGATACCAATGGGCGTGGTCGCTTCTTTGCTTCTGTGCCGGAGGATCACTTGACCGCGCATGTGGACAAGGAATACTGGTACTGGAAGTACATCTATTACAAAACCGATGAGGCGAGTCTTTTCGAATTCTAATTGTAGACAAAATAATAATAATAAAAAATAGGAGAATTCGATTCCGAAATGTTATCATTTACAAATAATAATAAATTATATTTTGAATTCTAATGCAACTTTTCCGATCTTCATTACAGGGTCTGGACTGCTGTTCGGACAATGCCATCTCATTTCATTATGTGTCACCCAATCAAATGTATGTGCTGGACTATTTAATATACCATCTGAGGCCATACGGAATCGTGAATACGCCAGATGCGCTACCCAAAAAGCTGGGCCTGGGTGAACTGATGCCAACTCCCAAAGAGCCCAAGGAGCAAAATGAGCAAGAGCAAGAGGAACCAGATACATCAGATACAGATGAGACGCAAAAGGACGCGCAGTAACTGATCACTTTAATTGTAAATAGATCCTGTGAAAATACTGTGCCGAAAAAAGTTTTTCAATTAAAATTTTATTATATTTGAAATCTCTTTTTACTTGATTAAAAATAATGTGTTATTTATAAGTTTCAGAAATAGGTTTATTGTAGGTAAAATCTCGTTAAAGGAAATGCTCAAATTGTGATATATCTGTCCACTATAACACTAAGGCATAAACACAGCGTGCAATCTAGAGAGATCTTGAGATATATTATAATTAGAGGCCGTAATATTTTTAATCAAAAGTTCCCAGCATTTTTTGATAAAAAGAAAATAAAAACCACCAAGTATTTCTGTAGTGTACCAGCTTATTTAATGTTCCGTGTGTATATACAATCTTTTATGTCTATATATTTAGTATATGTACATGTGTATACGAAAGCAACTGTTTTTTATATTTAAGGGGGGCTTCTTCTCGAAGAATTTATTTCCTTAAGTCCGACCAACGAATTGTATATTTCATTTCGAGTGCTAAGGCACACTTGCATGTTTGAACAGCCTGTTCTGTGCTCATTCTTAGCTAAACATTTCGGTCATGAAATGTGCTGAGCATTCTTAATCAGCGTCATTAGTCAGTTTAAAGTTAGTGCGTGTAGTCAGTCAGCTTGCCAAATTGCCAACAATTAACTTCTTAATTATAAATTACACATTACATAAAATATATTTAAGAAGTGTTGTTTTCCTTATTGTTCACTCAAAGACTGTGAAAAGTGTAATCAGTATGGGTCTAATCTCTGCATTAGAAGGTACGCGCCGAGATTTCATAGAGAATTTGATGATATTTTGGCAGAATTTCAAAATATTTCAGCGATTGATTGATCTCCTCACGGGGTTTTAAACGGATGCGAACGAATCAAACTTAAATAAAAGCAAGGTTGCTGACATAAAAATACAAAACAAGTATAATTTCCATACTAGTAAAAATAATAAATTCAAGAATTCAAGCTTAATTGATTTGTATGTGTATGATTTTCGTCAGTTTGAGTACTAATAATATAGGGTAGCTTTTGTTGATGTTATTCGAGCTTAAGCCAGTCTATAGTAGCTTGATGGCTTACTGACCCGATCCGTCCGGCTCAGACATATGGTTCTGATCAAGAATATATATACTTAATGAATTGGAACCCGGGGATGTAGATAGATAGATTCGCCAGCCTCATTTATGTTTTCCTATCTGTTGCAGGACGTTCCAGCCAGCGTGCTTTTGCCTCAATGATTGTAGGCTTGATCGTTGGCTTCTTCCTTGCAGTGCTTTTCATTTACTCATCCACGCCGGAACGTGACGACTACGTGTCGTACTATCGATATGGCCAGGATGTGGGCACACACGATCATGTTCACGAGAATACCAGCATTGCGGAGAAGCTATCCAGTGAGGTGCGCATTCTCTGCTGGATAATGACGAATCCCGCCAACCATCAGAAGAAAGCGCGCCACGTGAAGCGCACCTGGGGCAAGCGTTGCAATAAGTTGATCTTCATGAGCTCAGCCAAGGATGAGGAGCTGGATGCCGTGGCGCTGCCCATCGGCGAGGGACGCAACAATCTGTGGGGAAAAACAAAGGAAGCATTTAAGTACATCTACGAGCATCACATGAACGATGCAGACTGGTTCCTCAAAGCAGACGATGACACCTATACGATTGTAGAGAATTTGCGCTATATGCTCTACCCCTACAATCCCGACACGCCCGTCTATTTTGGCTGCAAGTTCAAACCGTTCGTTAAGCAAGGTTTTATGTCCGGCGGAGCTGGTTATGTGCTTAGTCGCGAGGCTGTGCGACGCTTTGTGGTTGAAGCTATTCCAAATCCGAAACTGTGCAAGAAGGACAACACTGGCGGCGAGGATGTGGAAATTGGCAAGTGCTTGGAGAACGTCAAAGTTCTTGCGGGCGATTCCCGAGATGCCGATGGGCGTGGTCGTTTCTTTCCTTTTGTGCCGGAGGATCACGTGATACCCTCGCATACGAACGAGACTGAATGGTACTGGGCCTACATCTATTATAAAACCTATGAGGTGAGGTCTTTCAAATTCTAACACACTTTAACAAAGTGGGATAGCGTTTCCACTTTGAAATTAATTTAAATCAATTCTAAGGATTCAATTCAAATGAAATAGGTATTTAAAAAGTAATTAATTAATAATAATAAAAACAGAAGAGAATCCGTTAAATCAATCAACTTTTATCAATGTTTTGAAATATTTTGTATTTTACAAAAAATAATAATAAGTAATACGATATTAAAATAAAAACTTAAAGCATTAATATTATCACTTTTTATATTAATATATATCTCTCTTAATTTTGATCTTAATTCTGCCGATCTTTATTACAGCTTGTGGACTGCTGTTCCGACAATGCCATCTCATTTCATTATGTCTCACCCAATCAAATGTATGCGCTGGACTATTTAATATACCACCTGAGGCCATACGGAATCGTGAATACGCCAGATGAGCTACCCAACAAGCTGGGCCTGGGTGAACTGATGCCAACTGTCAAAGAACCGAAAGAACAAAATGAGCAAAAGGAGCCAGAGATATGGGACACTGCCGCAACTCAAAAAGGCACGCAGTAATTGCTTGTCACTTTAATTGTAAATAAAGAAACTAAAACGTCTAAAGCAGCTCAAATACAATTAAAACGCTGATCAAGCGTATCGCCGCTTGAAAAGAAATCCATATAGATTTTCATACTGTTTTGAGTTACTAAATGTTCACAATAAGAACGGTGTATTTAGATGACCAGAATTGGATTAACCAAAATTATGCCATAATACTCAATTATTTAAGATCTATATATTGTTCTGCTGAAGCAGTTCATGTCCTAAAGCATTTCGAAGTTAAGATAAATAAAAAATAAAATAATAATAATCATAACTGCTCAACAAATAGAAACCCATATTATATATAAATAAAGCACTAAATTGCCTAAAGAGACATAAACTCAACCCAAGCAAAGTTATATTGATAGCCAAGCAGCTGCCAAATCCGTATTAACTCTTTTGTAAGACTCGCTAGGAAATATCGACGCTCAATTTCGAATTTTATAGATTTTAGTCCCATGTTGGTAATGCTTTACGTTGGTATAATTTATAATTAAAAAGTTTGTTTTAATTTGGATTTATGAATTATTCATTTCTTAATAGAATGTTATTATACATTTTAATGGACTAAATTATTATTCAATATTACTTTAAATGATTGCCTTAATAATTACCCTTAACCGACACAATGTATTTCGCGATATCAAATTGACTGAACTCACAAAATATGAACTGTTGAAACCTGTGGAAACAATAAAGATTCTATTATATATATATATTCTTTTTTGTATAGAAATTTATTTGATTTTTTGTAGCATATATAAAGGAGAAACAAGTTAGAAAGCTCTCAAGCTGAAAGCTCGTCTAGGGGAACTCGGTTCTTACATATATTTTTTATAACTTTCTTACCCGATCTGATGAAATTTTTACAATTGATAATATGTCAAGATACATTATTATGTTATAAATTTGATATATTATTTATAAGCGGGAGGAGTAATCGGAAAATAAAATAATTCCTACTAATACTTACTCGTATCCATATTTAACAAACATAAAAAGCAGTGCAAACTTTCAAACAGTTCAAATATAATTATAAAATGGTCTAAGCGTAGTATTCACTGCTTGAAAAGCAGTTCAAATGCCATTTCCAAATAATTATTAATTAGTTCAGAATAAACACCTTCACGCGATAGAACCAGTAATAAATTTAATGGATAAATTTGAAATTTTACTCCAATATTATTAATACATAATTTAATTTAGCTTAACTGTTCAACAAACAGAAACCAAAGAGTTCGTAAAGATTTTCGAATTAAACCAAAAAAAATATAATAATAATAAATACAAATCCGTCTTATTCCATTTGTAATACACTATTTTATTATGTTTTATTAAATACTGTAGGAGTAAACAGTAGAGTGTAATACATTTCTGAGAAGCAATACCAATGTATATAAGTATATATAACGTAATAAAGCTTATCGAAAGAACTATGTCAGTATAAAATTTACTGCTAACTAAATGGGCCACAATTTATGTTTCTTGAATATCTTTAAATTATTTATCGCTGTCTTAAGAGTTAATCATGTGTCATTTGTATGATGAGTACCTATTTAAATGTTACTTCTTATTATTATATTAATTACTATTGTTATTTGTGTTATGCACAATAATTGCGCAGACTTCTACAAACTAAACTAACAGCACTCAAATAATATGTTTTGTTTCTTTTTTTGGTATTTTTTACAAAAGCGTCGGAGCTCAAGATCATTACCGTAACCTGAGAGAAATAAACTAACACAAGAGACAACAAATTATATGGTAATGGCAAATTATGTATCGATAACTAGTTGTGGTTTACTCCACTCGGTATTTACACACGATCTATTTACAATTAAAGTGACCAGCAATTACTGCGTGCCCTTTTGCGTTTGAACAGTATCTGATGTCTCTGGCTCCTTTTGCTCTTTCGGTTCTTTGACAGTTGGCATCAGTTCACCCAGGCCCAGCTTATTGGGTAGCGCATCTGGCGTATTCACGATTCCGTATGGCCTCAGATGGTATATTAAATAGTCCAGCACATACATTTGATTGGGTGAGACATAATGAAATGAGATGGCATTGTCCGAACAGCAGTCCAGTCCCTGTGATAATAATCAGAAAATAGTTGCATTTGAATTAAGTGAGAGAAATCTATCAAATTTATAAGAAATAATTTTACCACCTGACTTTTGAGCTTATTTTGTAAAATAAAAATTGTTTGTGTATAGGTTATTAGAATTTGAAAGAACCCACCTCATCCGTTTTGTAATAGATGTACTGCCAGTACCAGAATTTCTTGTTCGTATGCGAAGGTATCAAGTGATGCTCCGGCACAAAAGGAAAGAAGCGACCACGCCTGTTGGCATCTCGGGAATCGCCAGCAACAACTTTGACGTTCTCCAAACACTTGCCCATTTCCACATCTTCGGCGCCAGTGTTGTCCTTCTTGCACAGTTTCGGATTTGGAATAGCTTCAACCACAAAGCGACGCACAGCCTCGCGACTAAGCACATAACCAGCTCCGCCGGACATATAGCCTTGCTTGACATACGGCTTGAATTTGCAGCCAAAATAGACGGGCGTGTCGGGATTGTACGGGTAGAGCATAAAGCGCAAATTCTCTACAATCGTATAGGTGTCATCGTCTGCTTTGAGGAACCAGTCTGCATCGTTCATGTGATGCTCGTAGATGTACTTATATGCTTCCTTTGTTTTTCCCCACAGATTGTTGCGTCCCTCGCCGATGGGCAGCGCCACGGCATCCAGCTCCTCATCCTTGGCTGAGCTCATGAAGATCAACTTATTGCAACGCTTGCCCCAGGTGCGCTTCACGTGGCGCGCTTTCTTCTGATGGTTGGCGGGATTCGTCATTATCCAGCAGAGAATGCGCACCTCGCTGGACAGCTTCTCCGCAATACTGGTGTTTTCGTGCATATGATCGTGTGTGCCCACATCCTGCTCTGGTCCGGCTAGCTCCAGCATGTCGTGACTGTGATGTGCATCGTTGACATCGCCATGTCGATGACCATCGTACGGCACGTACTCGGCACGTTCCGGCGTGGATGAGTAGACGAAAAGCTCGGCGAGGCAGAAACCAACGATTAGGCCGACAATCAGTGAGACAAGAGAACGCTTGTTGGAACGTCCTGCAAGAAATTGGGAACAATGTCAAATTGATTTCTTTTGGGGAAACATTCACTGAAATGTTTTTTATAACCCTCAAATGAGGGTATACGAGTATATGTATATATTTATATATACTTATTCATACATTTAGTAAATGTGTTCGAATTAGGCGAATTGGACCACTGTGTATGACTACCTTTTCTTTACTATTGTGTCTGATATTTTACTGAACGTAACTCACCTTCGTTAAGTAAGGATCGTCCTAGCAGGCTATTGGCAGTCATTTGGCTTATTGGTAAATAGGAGTTTGGGGATTTGGTTTATGGTAATCTCAATACTAGGCTCCTACTCTTTGGGATTTATGGGCTCAGGCCTCTTTGGCTGCGTTACGTAGGGGGAGCTCCTATTTGCTGTTCGCATTACATCTTCTGCAAGAAAAACAAGAAATAAGTATGCATGTACATAAATAATAAATTGAAATTGTTATGCTCTCATGTTCAACGCAGTCACGCACAGTATAATCAGTCTTCAAGTCTGCAATTCTACAATTCCCCGACTCTTCTGCACTCGTCTATGTACTCATCTATGTAAATGAGAATTATACGACGGGCGATGATCGCTTCAACTGAGTTGTTAAATATGCGAAAACGTGACAATTGAAACATTTGGCAGACGTTCAATCAAACTGAGCTCAGATGCGACGCTTTTCTTATTTGCACACCTTTTGCATTTATTTTTTTGCATTTCTTTTTTATGGTTTATTCTTTTTGACTCATTTTCTTATTTTAATGCATTCTATAATGTGTTGTTGTTGTTATCAATTAATTATCAACGGCACGTGTGTTTCGTTTGTTTACATGTACCTCTACTGGGTCAACATAATTCTTTATATTTATATATTTTTTTGACGGTCACGTCACGACTCGTGTGTTCGTTTAGTTAGTCAACTTTAAAGCTTTGGCTTAAGCGTGTTTGAAACCACATCATAACTGATAATTGGTTGACAGTGAGTACGTTTGGATTTTAAACAAAAATTATTTATCATTTTGATTAAAACATTAATTGAGCATCTGACGCCCCACAGGCATCGGCTTGCACGATTCGCTAACGATCGGCAACTGAGCCCACTGTGCAAATAGGCAATGTTTTTTAAGGCAACAATCAACAATTGCTTTTCTTGCGATTGTTGTAGCTGTGTTATTGCTGAACCAAAATGGAAATAAAGTTGGTAAAACTTACAGCACGACTCGTTATCAGTGGGAAACATAATTCATTCGGTATTGAGTTAAACATATGGTTTTCTTTATGAGTTTTTTTTTCAGCTTTCATACAATGCAAGTAACCTAAATGAACTGAGTTCGCAGCCGAAATAAAGCATTTCAGCTTATCAATATATATTTTGGGCCTATCAGTATTTTACTGCCCATTTGCTTTTGGTAGGCGTGGTAGTAGTGCAGTATTACTGATTGCATGAGCTGTCAATGATATAATATTCGATTTTTTGTTGTTGTTAGAATTGAGAGTTTCATTAAAACAGTTCATTAAAAATTATCTATTAACTACTATTTTTAATGACTATTTTCTTGTTGTATTTAAATTTTTGTTAACACTTGGTTGCATATATTAAAATACAAGAAATTGTGTTAAAAGACATTCTGGATCCCAAAATTTTGAAATTGATAAAAATGGACGAGATTGCTTTTTTCCCTATCTGACTAAACACCATAAAATACCATAATAAAAAACGAATTGTTGATAATAAAAATATATATGTGTTGATAAGATATGATATGACATTACTATAATTAAGAATTGTATTATCTTGAATGCTGATGAGACAATGTCATATTAATTCACTGTTTTAATCACCAAATGAATGTGCAAACGCTGACAAAGCAGGAACCTGCCAACTTTAATGAGGATGATAGGAAAACTTTAACGAGATAGTCGAAAACCGATACTGGTAATGTGGTGTAAAGCGAGCCTGAATGAGTTGAAATCGTTTATCTGTCAAATTCAAAAATGTAGTTATTGCAATTGTGCACAGGTCACTGGAGGTACCGGGCTCAACTGGTCGACTTCATTTAAATGTTCCGGCAATTTGTATTGCAATTGCAAATTAATTAAATATAGACATTGACAACAACTATTGTTGTTTGCCCGGTTTTCGTAGTTTCCACGGCACGAAATGCGTGTCACGGGAATTATTTTGCTGAAAACCGTTTTGCATTTGAAAAGCATTGCAATTAAGAGTAAATTACATAAATTGCTTATCACTGACTCACTTTGCTATGCCAAAGCTGGACCAACCCGTAAATGTTACAGTGCACTATTAGCAATAACAAATCAAAAAAAGTGTAAAAAAATATTCCATATTTAGCTGAACAATCTGTTCAAGCTGAAATTATATATAATTTGTGCAGTTTCTAAAGAACAAATTGAAACTTTTTGTCTGGATACACACGAAAATGAAATCATTTTTCAACGTGTTTCTAATTTATTATATTTGGCTCGCAATAATTCTGGCCTAATTAATTTCTATAATTGTGTTATCAAGTCGCCTATTATAATAGGTTTAGTGCTTCTGGCAAAATTAGTGCACATTTATTTCGAAAACAATTATTTGCAAACTTTGTCATTTGATGCACAAAAGTTAAAGTTTTCGTTTAAGGTATTGAAATTATAAATCCTTGAATTTTATATAAATTGTCTTTTCATTCGTGGGAAAATAGTTGAATTATAAATTAAACTTAGTTTAAATTAATTTGGAGTTGAACATAGTTTAGCTTTTGGTAAAGGGAGAAGTAAAGGAAATGTAAAAAGTCCAATATTTAAGTAGTTAAAATAAATATGAACAATGGCAAATAAACTAAAGTAAAGTATATATTTTTTAAGTATCAATTTGTATTGCAATCAATTTGCAATTTAAAAGAGTAATTATGCGAGGCGTAATAGATATTTTAAATATGTTTCAACGTAATAAAGTGATTATCGCATGGAAAACAGATGTATCAATGGGCCCCCTGGGTCACAATACCGTGACATTTCATTCACAGTAGACAGATGGATGCTTTAAGCACGGTGGCACCGACAACAAACCAATTGTTCAATTGTTTTGTGTTTGACGCGCCGGTTAACCAATAAAATCGGCCACGCTTTACGATTCGGAGTAAAAAAAAGAATTTAATTAAATTCTAGTATGTGACATTTGTGTGTGTGCTTTACTTTCAATTGTTTCGCTACCACATACAAGTAACAAAAATGTATACATCCATATAAATAAATAATAAATATATATATATATATATATATATATATATATATATATAATATATAATATAATAATGGGCTACAAGTGAATTGCCAGTAGAAAACCGCTCTGTTATCACGTCCTAGAGGAACTGACCATGGAAACTGTTATCATATGATTTAGTTATGTTTTTCTTTTTTCAGACATCCGCTTTGAAGCAATTCGCTTGTGTGGCACTTAGTCTAACGGCACTCTTATCGAGCTGTAAAACATTACCTTGTCGTAAAGAATTCGGTCAGTTATCTTCCAAGTAATTATATATAATTTGCTTTGTAGTAAAAATTGTTGGTTTTTTTCCGTGCGCTGTCAATATGGTTCACATTTATACTAGAAAGATAGTGCGGAACCTAATTATAGCATCACTTCGACATTTTCGTGCAAGAAAAACATCCCTTAGCAAAAAATAAATATTCGCATACAAGTTTTCAGCATTTAACTAGCCAAATTTTTGTCAGCACTGGAATTTTTTAAGTTTATCTATTCAGTTTCGTCGTATTGGCAGCAAAGATAAAATGCACATGAACTTATCACATGTTTTGGTTATCTTATGGGTAATTTGACAAGCAAGTGTTCTAATTTGCAGGCGTACATTTAATTAGCTCCCTAGATGGAAACGATACGCAAGGAAAATTAAATTTTCATTTTATTTAGCCTTTGCAACACTCATCAGATTATTAATCACATCTAGTGAAATAAAAATGTTTCCAATTGAATATTAATCATAGTGACTAACCGATGATAAAATGCGAAATAGCTGGAATGAGGCCGTTGGCTGTTAAAGGGTTGAGCAATTTCAGTGGCATTGTTAAGAAGAACTATCGATTGAAAGAGTGGATGTATTTTATTGATTGCTTTGTTTGACAATCACCTCTCGTGGAATCTACAATAAACTGCTCAAGGAAAACAAACAATATAGAATTTGATGGCTTTATCAATTCTATTATATTAAACAATACGTTGAAATTCTTCAGAGTTAAAGAGCTGTGAGAGTTATGAACTATGACATACACTGCTCACGAACCCATTAATATATTCCTCAATGTAATTCGAAATTTATTATATTTATAACTAGAAGCAGCTATAATTAGTATTTTAAATTCATTCTGTTTAAGGTATAAACGTATATTTATATTTTAAGATTAACAATCTTACATAAATTAATAGACTCAAAAGAGCAACCTCAAAGTAACTATTACATCAATAATATTGCAAGAATACCATAAAAGTTGTAAATTGTACATGTTTTTTTTGCAGCTGCAATCAACAAAGTTTTAAATACAACTATTTAATTCTTCTAATAATACTTATATTATACCATACTTATATTACCGTAAAGCTAAAATGTACATATATTAGTGATAAACATGTTTTAATGGTTTGAATAAATATAAGGGTTCTGAAGTGGCCGCAATACAAAATTGTCGAGAATTTCAATGGACTTGAGGGGGAGAGAAAGAGCGAACATGCTGTTTGTTGAATCACGCTAATCATGTGCCTCAAGTGGCCAATTGGAACTTAATCATCGATCAACCAAACTCAAGTTTCATTTAATATTTGAATGCAACAACAATTGGGCGAATTTTATTTATCCCGTTCACGCCTGCTCGCGACAACTTTATCTGCAAATAATTGTCTCTTGAGCGGATGCAAAACAATTGCAGCCGCTTATCAGTAAAGTTAAGCCAAGTCACCCAAGTAATATAATCTAAGTGTATATGAATATATGCATGTATATATATATATATATATATATATATATATATATATGTACGGATATATATATATGTCACAGTATATAAATATTTATATGTGCATGCAACTAAGTATGTAAAAATAAAACAACTACAACACTTAAGAATTGTAAGTGTTGAACACACATTTAAGGAATCACATTGAGACTCAATGAAAGAAGTGCGGCGGCAATTCACCCCTGCAGTGACAACAAGAGAGCGAGACAGAGAGAGAAATAGAGGGAGAGTGTGTATGCGGCATATAGCAACGTAAATGGCAACAGCATAAAGAGCGAGAGAGACAGAGAAAAGGGCGCGAGTGAGAGAGCGAACAGTAGGCAAAGGGCAGCTGCCGCTGCAGCAAATTATAAATAACAACAACTATTAAGCAAATACAACCACAACGAACTGTGAATGCACTTAAATACAGGAAATGTTCATATTTACAGTTATTGAGAAAAGTACATTTCTGTTGACATTATTTTGATAAGTACACAAAATTATTATTATTATTATTATTCAATATAAGTATAGTATTATAAAACAGGCTAAATAAGAAAGACCACCTAAGGCAATAAGAAATTGTCCGTTTGTTTCTCGCGGTGCTACGCCGGTTTCCTCTTGGTTTTTATTGTGTACCAATTGGACAATCTTATTTTACGATTTATATGTGTCGCTTATATTTTATTGCATTCGCCAGACTTCATTTTGCATGTGTAATTTTAATGCGCTTTTTTTGGATCTTATGCATTTCAGTTTTGACATACTAAGCGAACTGGTAGCTGCGACCAGAGAATTAACGCTGACCAAAATATTTTTAATTGTTTTCGGTTTTATTTTGAATTTATTTTGTTTTATTTTTTTTTTTGTTGTAAAATTGGTATTTTTTGCTGTTTTTTGAGTTTATTACAGCATTTAGAGCTGCACTTTGCTACTTACAATTGATTTTTATCACAATTATTCTCATTTTCCTTTTGTTTTGTATTGTATTTGTTGTGGCGTTCTTTGTTTTTGTGGAGCAGGACGCTCCCTGGGGTAGCGACACTCTTGTGTATGGATTTGCGGCGAATTAATCGAATTGGCATTAACGCGATATGTGTTGTATTTGTTGTATTAATAGTTGTGCATTTATATTATAACAATAACAATAAGAATAGTAGCAACAACAACAATAAACACCAACGCTGATATTATTTAATTGAAACAAATTATTTTTCCGAGCTCTCACAAGGGGTATCGCGAATGCGAATGCGAATGAGCGTGCGAGCCGTGCGAGCGGACGAACGGACGAGTGCACGTTGTGACAGCAAAACAGCAACTGCGGACAGCGCGCGAAATTTGCGACGAAGCGAGGAAACAGCAATTTTAGAACTCATTCGTGTGTGCGCTGACTGACCTCACTCACGAGAACTGCACGCGTCAGAAGAGAGAGGGACGCATGCGTTGCCCCAATTTTACATATGCATGAGAAAGGGGCGGATGATGACAGAGAGTCCAGAGAGAGAGAGAGAGAGAGAGAGACAGAGAAAATGAGAGAAAAAACTAAACGAAAGCCGGCGGGCGGCTGGCTGCTCAGCGCTTGCTGATAATGCAATATACAAATGAATTTCTGCGTTTGATAAGAAAACGAACACTCCATAAAAAGAGAGAGAGAGAGAGAGAAAGAGAGAGAGAGAGAGAGAGAAAGAGAGGGAAGGGAGAGGGAAGGGAGTAGCTTCTCTTCGGGATGCAGTCAGAGCTTCCTTAAATATTTAATGTTGTCTTTGACAAGGCCAGGTGAAAATGACAGCTGTGCCATAAGCGGCACAGAGCGGGAAATAAGAGTGAGAGAGTTAAGTGAAACAGCTGTTCACAAGACCGTTTGAAGGGATGGTTTGTTTTGTGGCTACAAATAGTAGATCTTTTAAATATTTTATTGTGTTGGCCAAGAGAAAAATGCTTAATAATATTTATATTAATAAATAATATTTGGAAATTATAAATCACAAAACTATCTGGCAAGTTAATTTTTGGGCTTTCGCTTTCTGTCCTCCAATTTCAAAAATATTTCCAATTGAAAGAATAATACCAATGTGTGCCATAACGTTTTTTATCAAATGTTAAGATTAAGAGCAACGAGCACTGATAAGAAATCAGTTGGATATTTCGCAATGAACAATGGACCAGCTAATTTCTAATAGGTGTATGTAGCCAAGTTTGCAACCGCAGTGCTGTAGCCAGCAGCTTTTGCACACCAGTTGATCGTCTCCAGATTTTACATAAATTTTAAGAGCAAATTGTTCAAAAATGTTGTTAATTAATTCTTCTTTATTTATTTACTTTATTTTATACACATAAAGACATTTAAGTCGCCGTATTTGACCAATTAATCATTAAAAATTATAAGGCACTTTTTATTTACTACATTACTACACGTGTCCAAATTACACATTTAACAAAATTTTTTTACTTATTTTTTTACTTAATTTGCATATTATATCAAATATACAAATATGTTTACTAATACATTTGCACATGTTGTGGTATGTATTTGCAGAAGTCTCTGTGCATGGTTCGCAATCTAAAAATCAAAAAAAGTCACGCTGCATTCAAAATAAATTGGGTGTGAATTGAGCTCAAATAGTAAAATAAACAAGTGAGCAAAATAGTTCTCCTTTGGCAAATAAGTTGTTGAGTCAAGTGATCTAAGCTTTTGAAGAGGTGGAAACTTATGAAATATTGTTTTAGGCATTAGCAGTAATTTACAATAGAAACAATGGATCTTTTTGTGTACTTTCTATTTACTATTATGTTAAATAAAATAACTCAATGAGGCGGTTACTCCTTAAAGGGTATTTTGTAAAATGTTCCACTAAAAATGTAATTTGTGTTAAATCTAAAATAATATTATTTTTGTTTGTACAAAATGCTTTATACATATATATATATATATATATATATACTTATATATTTATATATTATAAATAATTAGCTGATTGATTCGTAGACTAAATGATTTCCTTACAAATCCAAATATATATTTCATTTCATTGATGAACATCAAGTTGATTTGTTTGGTTCAGACTGTAGTACATATTTTGATATATGATAATGATAAGGGTTAGGACATACGACCTTAAAATATAATTAAATAGTTTGGGCCTGCGATTGGCATAAATATCATGCTCACGTCTATCACTCAGTTATCTCAATAGAAGAATATCACAAGATTCCTAGAGTCCAAAATAGTGATGAAATCCCTTAGAGGAATGAGCAGCACAATATGAGCACCAGCACCGTTATGGGGAATAGGGCATAGATCTCGCTACGCGGATGGCAGGTCGAGATTAGATTGGTGATATCATCATCCTCATGCTCGATGCCATCACGTGTGGGCACCTCCACCACTACTATTTCATCCGATAGGAAGCCAATGTTGAAGCTGCAATCGGTGCTGTTCAGACAGCCGCGAGATTCACTCAGATTGGAGTACTGAAACGTCGGCTTATATATGTCGAATATGGCATGGATGTCGTTGCGCACCAGGTCGTTGTCACTGTAGAAGATATAGTAGTAGTAGCCATCCTCGGTGATGTTATGCTTCACGGTGTCATGTTTGCCCTTCTCCAGGAAATGGGCATTATTGCATGCCGGTTTCGGTGGAAAGCCTTCCGCCAGCAAAATGGCACCATTGAAGCAATCGAAGAGGCCAGTCTCAAAGCTCGATATGGAATTCGATTCGTCCGTTTCCGTAAAGTTGACCGCATTGCCGCCGTGACTGATCTTCCGGTCATAGACATTCTCACGCTTCTTTCGCTCCTTGCGCTTGTACAGCTGCTCGTACAATTGCCGCCGCCTCTGCTCCGCCCGCAACGGCTCAATGTGCCGCCGGTGTCGATGCACGGCTGCAGCCGGTTTGCTCTCACTCTCATTCAAGTCCGCTGCCTGGTGCGGAGTACCCTTTTTCAGTTTCTTCCGCAAGCCTTTCAGCGGCGCAGGTGTTGTGCTCGAATTAATCGGCGCATTGTCGTCATTGAGATCCTCGCCGCCATGATTCTCATGCTCCAGTAGGCCATCGGCCGGCACCTTCTCCTCGGTTATTTCCACAACATCCTCGAAGAATACCTTGACCTGTTCATGACCCTGCGCATAGTTGGCGCCCTGCTTATTCTTATTGTGATCCGTTAGGCCGCAGAGCTTCAGCTCCCGCTTGCCTTTGATAACCAGTATGCGAGAACCGTTGTAGCGGGAGCAGAACTTGAGAGACACTCGTGCACCGTTCAGCAGAAAGAAGCCCCAGTATTCGAGGGTATCATCGGGCAGCGTCATCGACTTCTTGAGCCTTATGTGCTTGCGATTTGTGGATATTTCTGGCTTATTGCGCAACTGGAACGCATTGAAATTGCTACTCATGCGCAGCGTGTGCTTTGAACAGAATATGGAGGAGATGCCGTCCCTTATCTCAATGATATCCGATTCAGCCACCGGATAGATGACATCTGCAAAGATCGTCTTGCGCATATAGAGCGGCATTATGATCAGCATCGCTGGCAGTATCACAATCATAATGCAAAATACCAGCACACGTTTGACGCCATGCATTTTGCGGTTCTCTGAAACGAGGCAAGTAGATAAAAGATAAGGTTTATGATAAGCAGACAGTTTGCAGAGCTAGTATTTAGTTAAGAAATTGTAGCCACACAAAATATCTTTCACTTAACACATTTTATTAGTCATATGCAAAAATCTATCAATAGATTCAAATCAAAAATGTCTTAAAAGTGAAATAAGTAAATTGAATTAATGGAAAGAACTGTTGAAATAATCATATTCCTAAATATCTCAATATTCTTTGCTCTCCTAATACCACCTTCAAAATGATATTCCGTAGTTTTTTGCATTTTGATGCTGTGTGATTTTCGTACGAAATCCTTAAATTATTTTCATTTATTTTCTCATCCGCCCTGCGCGATGTGTGCTGCTGTTAAACGGCCTCTTCGAGTACTGACTTAATACTGCGATTATCAAATTAGACTGCTGCCTCCGACGACAGTTTTTCATTATTTACTATCGCACGACTTGAAGCGATGGGATTGTATAAGTGAGAAGTGGCTCGGAGGGTTGGGTTGTATAGATGTGTTTGTTGGCCTATCAACTAGCCAACAACGACGGCAAATTCTGTTCAAATATATACCCAAGCTATTTACAAGATTTATTTGAAGCAGCACAACGAGCACTAAGTGCTAGACTCTATTTGATTAGCATTTAATGTTGACCGCTTTATTCAGACGTCTCAGATTGATTGATATTATTCAGAAAACTTTTAAATAAATGAATTGCGATAATATTACATTTTATGTGGGATTATGATTGTTGTTAACGTTATTAAAACCATTTATTATCGTGTTATTCAAATTATTTATTATTATTTATTTTCATCAGCGATATTCAGAAATCATCCGATTATCTGATTGACTTCATTCAGAGAACTTTTCATTTAATGTTTCCTAATATATTCTGTAATAAGTTCTGTTGTTATAATAATCATCTCTGCTATCATTAATGACAGCGGTATTATTATGTTTGACATAAATCTTCCACTGCATTGATAGAGTGGAGTAAACAATAATAATAACAATAAGAATGATAATATAAGCAGCAATTTATACATATTCTATCTGCACTGAAAAGAGAAACGAAGTACGAGTAGATGATAAAAATGTTCCAAGCTCAAGTTATACTTTTAAGTTGACAGTATTTTCCTTTGCATACTTTTGTGGCAAGAATATATAAGCTTAAGCGATATAAAGATTATCTTAAAGCTGTCAAGAGCATCACTTTAAGCTTAATGATTTGTATTATATTCAAAATGTTAAATGCTTCTGTTAAAGTTCTTGACCTTGTGACATTATTATCTTTGTTATATTAAATGAATAAATAATCGGTAATCGGTACTCAGTATGATGTAACTCAGAAGTATTATTTATTTTTTTGATACTAATGCTGATAGGGGCTATTTTCCAATGTAGTACATGAAAATGTCATGTTGATATTAGTCTGCCGCTTATCAATTTACTGCTGCTTGCTTGTTATTAACACTTTACGTTATCAACAAACACAACTGCTGAAAAGAATAAAAAACAACAATAATAACGACAGTAAAAATATGTATTCATGATCGCGTTCTCATCACGTTTCTATCCAGTGTTTTGCGTTATGCCCTATATTATGTGTAATCGCTTCCAATTGTTCTACCAGCCACAATAAAACATTTTGTTGACGCAACAGGTGGACTATCAAAATATACTTAAGCTTGTCAAACAAAAGAGAGTATTGTTAAAAATAAAACAAAAGTTGAACAAAGAGGTGAGTAAAGAATTTAATAAACAATTTTGTCTGATTTAATTATAAGCAATTACACTTAACTCGTTCAACGAACTGTAGGAAATCTTTATCCGAAGCTAAAATCGAGCAATCTCCCTAAAGATTACATTCTTTTGCGATTAATTATTAATGATTTTTGATTTATCTTCTATTATCAAATACACTTCTTTTTATATCCATATCAATTTATTTTTGTATAAAATCACATATAATGGATCCCTTTAATAAATGACAATTTGACTGCTTGAAAGATTACACATGACGCTAGACTTGTTGTAGACCTTTTGGTATCGTCTGCTTGAGGTAACTGGTAACTGATAACGTTGCTTATTGAGTCATAATCACTTTTCCATATAAAAAGCTAAGAATAGTTGCTAGTCTAAGTCATATTGCTGTAAAGTTGATAGGATTTAAATGGAAATTTTTTGAAAATATCTGCAAGTTATTCTTTGCGCAATGTTTATGGCCAGCTCGGATATGCCCTTGGCTGGTGCTAGCCACGTCTTTAGACCTCCTCTGCATAGTATGGCCTCATCTAATGTCAGAGGTCGCCTATTTCCTCGACTACAAATAGAATATATTGGCTTTCGTTTTGGTCACGACAGCTTTTCAGATACCAGAGCTTGGACATTTTTAATTTTCCACCTGAATTACGGGTTGCTCAAATTCGACAAGTTGTCATTGAAACTATTGAGTGTAGGTTATTGTTACGAATATACAAAATGATTATCGGCCCAAAACTGGTTTTGCAGAACGCAAAAGAGTCGAATTTACATATAGATTTGATTATGTTTTGAGCAACATATATGGGCTCCAAATTTCTGTATCTTAGATGTGAAAACTGTGTGCTGAAGTTCTATCGAAAGAGACTGGAATGAGAATATATTAAAATTTAAATAAAATAAAGATCAACCAACAATAAATAAGTAAATAAACCAGATTCCTTAAGTTTTGAATTGGCTCCAAGTTCTTTATCGCTCTTTAGTTACAATCCAGCAGAAAAGAAACTTCTGTTTTATGTTTATCGATTTGATTTCGATTTGGCTTACTTCAGCTACCAATATCCGCATTCTTCCTATGTCTATGCTGCTACCATAAACTTGAACTACGTTGAGCAACAGTGGTACACGCTGCGTTTTTAGAGCTTATTCATTGTCGAGCTGCGCCTCTCGTAAAATTTACATATGACGCCTACTTAAGCATGCACTTAGGTATGCCTACTAAAGTACACACACATGTTCATTATATAAGTATTTGAATTTAAATATATGCATGTGTGGTGTATATGTGTATGCTGTCTTTATGTCTAATTCTCATGTTTCTGTTCGTGCTGCATTTTACAAACTTACATGTTTATTATTTAGCTTTTAGCCTTTAGCTTTTAGCTTATTTACGGTTTGGCTTGGCGACAAAGTCGGCAGCAGCGTTGCCAGCGACGTAATGAGTTAAAATTTCTTTGTATATTTTTTTAATGCAGTTTGTCTTGTTTATTGTACGCTTGAGTGTGGCATTATCTGTGCGTTTTCTTTGTCATTTCTTTGTTTGGTGAAATGAGAATGGGCGGCAAAATAAAACAATTATCATTCATATCTACACGTGCTGCGCTTTTGCCATTATCACTTGGCTGATTATCAGATGTGCATTATTTTTATTTTCCTCTTCCTCTTCCTTGTTTTGCTTATAACATTTTGACACACATTTTTATCAACAACTGTTGTCTCCGTGCTTGTTTTTTCTTTTGGCGTCACACTCTCTGTTGTGTTCTCTTTGTGCAGCTCTCTCTGGATTTCAAATTTATTTTTGTTATTATTCGTGCCTTGCTAGCTTCTTATGAGCAATGGGTTTTTCTTCTGGCTATAAGCTCTTTCAGATCTATATGTTTTTTGGTTAAATTTAATATAAAATTCTTTACGAAATCTTTGCCAACCGTCGCGACGCACGCTTGCCTCCAACAAACAACTGACGACTGACTGACAACCAAACTCGCTACTCATTTCTGTTGCAATGGAAATTTTTTCCTTCGTCGCAAAACATAACAAAAAAAAAACTATGAGACTAACAAAGCGCCATTGTGAATAGACGCTCTCTCTCTCTGTCTCTCTGTCAGCTGTACTGTTGCTGTGCTGTGCTGTCTCTCTTTAATGCGCTTGTGTTGGTTTCGCTCGGAAAAATCAAAACAACTCTCAGAGACAACTCATTTGTTTTGAAATGAAGTTGGCTGCGCTGCTGCCATTGGTTTGAAACTTGACTACACGTTACCGTGTACACAATACAATTGATGAAAAGGTATCAACAATTTTAAGAACAGATGTTCCCTACGAAAGGTATTCTCCCGAAAGAAAATCTGAAAATGTAAAACTTGAACTTGAGCTGTACTTGAGTTTCCCAGATATCTTACGAATTACATTACAATTTTAGATTAATATTTATGCAATTTATGATTTACCTTTCGAAATTTCCTAGATTATAGACACTTAGACACTGGAAACCAGAATAAAATAACGAATATACTTATGCTGACTTTTCAAAGTTATTAAAAATGAGAGTACAAAATAAGATTAAGTATCTTATTTTTACACTGCAAATGAAGTACATTTTACTCTGATGAAGAACGCAATTAAAAGAATGCCGAAAGGGTCTATTTAAAAGGCAATATTAGATTATAATCTATAAATATTCTAAATTTAGCGATATTCGACTAATTCTGCTCGATTTGAGAAAACCAGATAAATTTATGTTAACATCAGTTGAACGTAATTTGAACTGGACTTTGGCATAACGGTACTAATAATGGGTATAACAAAATAAATTGATTTCATTATCGAGAACTTCGCACAGATCTGCAAGTGCTTTATTAAGATAAACTGAGGTATGGTTTTTTTAAGACTTTTTAAGACTTACTATTCAAGTCAGGCATCGAGTAGTAAAAATCCGTGTGATAATAGTGTAATTGACCAGCACTTATGTTAGTGCTACGTTTCATAAAGGATTTAGTAGCCATATTGTATGAGAACTCGATCTACGCAATACTTTAATAAAATCCAGCAGCTTGATAAGCATCAACGAACCGACTCTCGTGAAATTTCGCTGCAAACTAACGCCAGAATCTCTAAATGAGCAGAATGACTTTCTACTCGTAATCTGTGTGATTTTCCAATGTTGACGCTGTAGCCCAATCCAAATAGAATGAGTTATCGTCTGGTAACCGAGAGCTATATGAGTTGTCTGTCTGTTTGTCTGCTCTGCGATGGCTTACAGACTCGCAGCCAGGCAATCGGTAAGTGCACTTTAAAATGCTGATAAATGGCCGGGTAATGGTCGTTTATTAATATGACAACTTTGTAAGCAAATATATAAAATTTACACTAAGAACACAACGCTCGCATATACTTATTGATAAGAAGTCGAAGCCAATTATCATCCCGTTAGAACACATTACACTGGAATTGTAGCGTAGCTGCATCCATTGTGGTAATTTGAAATTGAATACCAATTTCCGGCGAGCAGTGTCAAGAACAAGCCAACACCTATTTATTTGTATTGTGGATATGTATGTGGCATTGGACGAGCCCTTGAAACAAACGTCACCCGTAAACCCGTAAACCCCAACCAAGCATAGTCCCCATATCTATTTATGGATATGGTTGTAGCTACAGCAGAAAGAGAAACACAATTTATACATAATTAATTACATTTTATTGATTTTCTTTCAATTATTTGTAATTTAGATAAATATTTTGGAATACAAGTAGTTTTCAAATGGATTTTGGTCAAGGTGAGTGATATGTTTTGCTTAAAGAATTACCCATTTCTTTGTATTTTTTTTTTTATTTGATTTCTCGTCTCACGGTTACTTTGCACTTTATTGTGAAACACCATTTTTAAAAGTTTTATTCAAAACAAAAACATATAAATTCATATATATTAAATGAGATCAAAATATTAATAGGTATTTTCAAGTTCGCAACACATTTTCAACATAATATTCACATCAGTATGAGAATAGCGTCAGTTTACGGCATACGTCCAATATTTGTTTTGGTGACATAAATGTAACATTTATATAGCCATATCTTGTGCTTATCTCGTAGTTTATAAATCTTGTGTACATTTAATTAATTTATAATGGGACAGCAGCTTTTGGTGGAAGAGTTGATATTAGATGTTTTGTAGTTGATGTCAACAGATTATAAATTTATTCTCATACTAAGATACCGATGGTATCATACATATACTCTGATATCCAAGGTATTGGTTTTTGTCCAATGTCCGTCATGCTGTCTGTCCGTCTTTCGACACACTCATACTAGGCTGTTCCCGCGACGGGCAAAGGGTAATAATTGGAGTGCTACGTCCACTAGGAGGCTAGGAAATAATATGTCAGTGCATATTATATATCAATTATATTTGTTTTTCAAATTGTGGCTTTCTAGGCAAGAACTGATATCTCAAATCTCTCCAACTCTTACCCCCCTCGGTTACGGTACGATTATTGCAGGCAGTTTATGCAGCGCTCTGTGAGGGAGCGACCCATTTGGGGAATGTTCTGGTCGTATGAACGATTATTTTGTGCAGAAGAATCTAAGCCAATTGTGCAACAATTTGAGTTTAAACTACATACACAATACAGAAATTAGAGCTGGTGTGGATGTTAGCTGGGAAGAGGAACTGGCCTCAACTGGATGTGGCAGTCTATCGCACCAAGAGAACATAAGTCGCACAAATTCCTATAAAGAGGATTCGAAGTTTATTAATGATAAAATTGCTAAATTATATCGTATATGTTTTAGTAGCCTCAAACCTTAGCTACGTTTCTAGTTTAATAAAATTACAATACATTTCCTGTGTCCAAAATTAACTCAACGAAACTTTTGGGAAGCTAGAAAATACAGCAAGTAGCACACAAAATCATTGAATAACTTGCCAATAAGTCCCAGAGTTTTTTTTTATGTGGTTTAGTCCGTAGAAAACATTCCCGACTTTGTAACAATAAGGAGGAATTCTCAAAGCACATCATATTAGAATGTTTCGCCTTATCGAGAGAAAGATGCAATACCCTAGAAAAACGTGTCTTAAGGTCGTTAGACATAGAAATCCCCAACGCGACAATTGTTATTGATATTGTCTAATAAACAGGACTAATGAATAATCCATATTTTCATCGTAATAATATTAATAATAATGTTAATGTGGCAACAAAGATTTTTAGTCTTTTGGTTATGTTTCTGACCAGTCACGCTCATTGTAGTTAATTTATATTTAAATTAATTAGTGCAAATGGCGAAAGTGTTTTTATTATCAAGATATATGTGAATAAAAATATTTTTGTATGAGAAGAGAATCTCAGCATATACAAAAATCCTTGGCAAATTGATCTGCTTAGAGACATTTTATAGGCAACATTCATATTCTATGCGTATTATTCCAACTGAAAGTCGTCTGGAATATTGCCAAATCGGGTTCGAGAAAATTCTTTATAAAATTGGATTCCCATTTTTAATAGTTTAAAATATCAAATGAATAAATTTTATAGGCATGCTCGTGCCTTATAGTATAGAAAGTCTCGCTTATTGGCAATATGACTTATGTTTCTGGTTTACAAACGCAAAACTTCTTGTCTGGGAAGCTTTCAATACAGTGCGACTCATTTAAGTGGGAATTAAGACGTTCTACGAATTCCTTGCGTACTTTCACAACATTGGCTTCCTCGTTGGACAAAACAGTGGACCGAAACAGTCCCTTTGGATGGGTAGTGAACATCAGCAGATATGAGTAAACTCCGTCAGACGGCGACACCTCACGGCCATCATCATCAAAATGCTGCATACGTTCGGCTCTCAACAATTTAGCGAACTCCAAGCGATAGCAGTGCCGCTCATAAGAATTCCTTTCCAGATATTTGTTAATGCGGTAGACAACTAACTTGGCCAAGTTCTGCATTATATCGCTTTTTTGTACTTGGGTATATGGCTCGCAGGTGCACAGGTGTTTCGGGATGTTTGCTTCTAGGCAGCTGCGGTTGTCGGGCAGTGTTTGAAGCAACGATCGGCAGTGCCAGCACTTCGACTGAAAGGACATGCGAGGACGCACTTGCAGCAGAAAGTGCTTAATGGTCAAGTGCAAGTCTATGGTGGAGCTCAGGCGACGACGATTCACTTCAAGCGCTTGCACGACTTCTGGATGCTGCTGTCGATACCACGGTGGCAAGTAAATGTGCAGCATGGGTAATCGCTCCTCCATGAAACTTGATTTCAACTTCATTAGAGGCCCTTGGCGTTGTCCCCCATCGCTGAACAGAATGACAACTGCTCTTTCGAATAAGCCAAGCTGCTTGTATTGCTCGAGGTAATTCACAAATTCCTTATCCACACTCGCCGCTCCCCTAAAGTCATCATGACTAAAACTATTTGTCCAGAACATCCCAAAAATTGGCTTTGGCGTCTCTGTAACAAAACGCTGCACCATTTGAAGGCCAAAGTCAAATACATAACGAAAAAGTTGCCTGCTGCCCGTACAGTAGTCGACAGCAGAGCTTATGACACTACCCATGACTTGCTCTATAACACCTACAATTGGATGTAGATAATAATCCACTGGTTGTCGACTGAAACCAAAGGTGGAAGTGTCCTCGGCATAAGCAGTCAAATAGCCGGCATTGTGAAAGTGGTTCCACAGATAAGTGATTGTATCTAGACAACCTGGTGTCTTGTGATCACCAATTTGCTGCCATGTTGAGCCCGTCAAAAGAATAAAGAGATTGTAGAAAGTGCTCTCGCTATTTTTGTTGTAGCCAAGCATCTCAAACCATCCCGGCTGGCGCACAAATTGTGCTGTGAGAGGCATTGTCCTCTGAAAGTTCATCTGAGACATTGAGTCAATGCCCAGCATTATGACACTAGGATGAGTTCGACTGCGTTCCTCATCGCTCTTCTCACTCCGACCTGCTGGATACTGGACAAAGGAAAATGCATCTCGTTGAATGACTCTCGATTTGTTGCATTGCTCATGGCATTCCACAATAACACCTTGAATGTGACGAGGCACGATCCAAGCCTGCTGAAAATTAACCGGTTTTCTATTCCTAAATTGGATGAGGTATTTGGAAAATTATTCAATTTTCTTTCAATCCTGATTAACTTACGGAAGTAAGGTAAGAGAGCTATTCCGTAAACGAACTATCTCGTAATAGACACAGGCATAGTCAGAAATGTTTTGTAATAGATTTGTGGGCAGAGACTGATTGAAGAATACAAAATATTTCTTCTTCTGCTGATTATATTGAACTGTGAACAAGGCAGGCTGATCGGTGCATTGCTTATATTTGGGAGGCTTCAAAATTCTCATCACGTCTGCAGAAAATGGATCAACACGGGGTATTTTGCATTTCTGTGTAAACACGCAGAAATCCTTGATCGGTGTGGATGTTTTCTTTGTCATGATTTTCCTCGTGTTTTCCACATCGAGTATACTCGAACAATTTTGAGTAGGTCTTGCATTTTTCTCAATCTGAATACTCGATTTATGGTTTAAATATATAAAAATGATTAGCATAAAAAGGGGAATAAGAACTAGTTTTTCATTTCTACAAATCAAGCACCGAAACATTTTTGTAGATTAAAAGCTTAAGCCACATTTTATTAGAAGCCTACTATTTATTACTTATCTCACCTATTTTGATCAGGATTGGATCGTGGCTCGTCACATTCAAGGTATTATAGCGGAATGTCATGTCATACAACGCGATGCATTTTCCTTTGTCCAGTATCCAGCAGGTCGGAGTGAGAAGAGCGATGAGGAACGCAGTCGAACTCATCCTAGTGTTATAATGCTGGCCATTGACTCAATGTCTCAGATGAACTTTCAGAGTTTTCAAAGTTTTCGGTAAGTCTTTGAGTGTGGCGTCCTGCACCAGTTGGGCGTTTTGTTAAAGAGACACCAAACCCAATTTTTGGGATGTTCTGGACAAATAGTTCTAGTCATGACGACTTTAGGGAAGCGGCTAGGAATATTTCAAACAATTGTCAAATAAAAAAAAAAAAAAAACGCTTTCTGATTTAGTTGTGCTCTCAAAAATTAACACAGCTGAGAACTACGAACATGCCTCGACGCAGGACGATGATACTGATACGCAAATATATATTTGTATTCTTTGGGTTTTTGTTGACGTTCATTTGGTTAAGTCACAATGGTAATGCGCCAAAGAAAGGCTTGGAGCAAGTTGCACTTGTATCAATAAAGACGACTTTGACATGGTTGAAGCCAAGTTTCCATTTAAGAAAGACGCGGATTCGTGATCTTGTGCGCAAAGACTCTCAAAGTCTAATAATTATGGATCGATTTGCCGAAATTGATTCGGCTGAGATGAAAATAGCAGATAATGAAATAGTTGCCGATTTAATATCAAATATGGAGTATGAAACCACCGGTAATAAATTCAGCTCTGGGGATAAACCATCGCGATATTTTGTGAATAGTAAGAATTGCAAGATGCCCTACGCCGATCCCTTCTCTCGTGAGGCACTGGAAATCTATCATCCAGCAAAGCTGAAGGTCTGCACCAATGAGTCCGATACCTTTCATCTGAACTACGACCAGCACACAAAGCACTACAAGCTGTACGCTAATGAGAAGATCTTGTCCAAACTGAAGCCGCACGTGAGCCAATTTAAATGCAACTATCGTGCAGTAACCCGAGGCTCCAACGAGGACCCTGATCGTCACAGCGAGTAAGTCGACTATTTGTCAGCAATCCTCTGAAGCTTTACACATTCCTAAGCTGTGTTCGTTTCCTAATTTCTTAGCATACATTCTCCAACATACTTTCGAGGCAAGTGCACGCTGCCACAGAATTTGAGCGGAATTATTGTGGAATGCCATGATGCACACAATAGTTCAGTGATTGTGCAACAGGATGCATTCTCCCTGGTGCAAGTAAATAAGGAATCTCGAATAGAAGGCGACCCGCTCCACCGTCAACCCAGCGTTATAATCCTCGGACTGGACAGCATGTCGCGCATGAATTTCCAGCGGACAATGCCCAGGACGATGAATTTTGTAAGAAAATCCGGTTGGTTTGAAATGGAGGGATATAATAAGGTGGCGGACAACACTGTACCCAATCTGCTGCCCATCCTCACTGGCCACATGGCCAGTCAATTGGAAAATATTTGTGAAATTCACTCGTCTGGCTGCTTGGATAAACTGCCTTGGATTTGGGCCGATTACGCTCGAGCTGGCTATACCACAGCCTTGGGAGAGGATGTATTGGGCGAGGGTATATTTGTAATGGATTTGCCCGGATTCAAGCACAAGCCAGTCAATTATTATCTTCGTCCCCTGCTGCTGGCAATAAGTCGCGTCCTACGCACCTATAAAAGATTCGGTTATGATTACTGTTTTGGACGCCGACTGAGCATGGCCTATGTTTATGACTTTTGTGCGCAGTTCACAGCTCGATTCGTGGAGGAGCTCGATCAGCCGACATTTGCCCTATTTTGGAGTTGCACATTCACACACGACTATTATTTTGGTGCGTCGAGCTTAGATGCAAAATTCGTGGAGTATTTGCGCCTAATGGAGAGGCACAGGTTGTTCGAGAGATCCATTGTAATACTTATGAGCGATCATGGAGCGCGCTTTGGTGATCTTTTAGAACTGTCCGACAGTTTCTTAGAGGAGCGTTTGCCCATGTTGCATGTTTACCTGCCGCCCTGGTTCCGCGACACGTACCCAAAGTATGCAGAGGCCTTGCAACTAAATCGCAATCGTCTATGCTCCAATTATGATTTGCACAATACGCTGAGGCATATTCTGCGATTGAATGCCTCAACGCCAGAGGCACTGCCTCTTATGGCCACATGTCACGGTAGCCAGTCGTTGCTCCATCCTCTGCCAGAGGAGCGCAGCTGCCAGGATGCATGCATTGGGGAGCATTGGTGCACATGCAACGAGTTCATTAATCAAGCCCTGGACGGGGATATATATTTGCTGGGCAAACAAATTGTTTATCACATCAATCGCTGGATGGTTGTAAATGGTTTCAATAAATTTTGTCAACGCATTTTACTTCAGGATATGGAAAATGCCGAGAAGAAGGTGCTCTTCGAGGAGAACGGCAAGGAGACAATTTATGGCAACATTGGCACTTATCGATTGCGTTTCCGCACCCATCCCGCCGGGGGTAAATTCCAGACAACATTGCGCTTCAATCGCGATTTGAAAACTATTGAGAATTTGTTTGTGCCGGACATAAGTCGCCTGAATAGCTATAAAAATAGTTCACAGTGTGTGAACAATAAGATTGCGAAGAAATTCTGTTTCTGCTATCCCAAAGGGACATTAAGTGCATTTATGGTGGATTGGAAGAATATGCAAATAACTACCCTGCATTCATTTTAAACTTCCAATAATATTATTATTGTCTATCAATAAAAATTGAATGTTACCTGGGTGAAAACTTTCAATAATCCATTGCCCTAAAAGCTATACTTATTTCAATCAATTTTAAAATGAATCAAAGAACAATTTAAAAAATATTTAGTTACATAATTGTTCGTTAATTAATATGGAAAGCTTAAAAATGTAGATACCCAATTGTTAAATTACTTGAATTTATTTAATTGTTTTCTTTTCGATTTTTATTAAAGTGTATTTCCAAACTTAGTTCTAAATTGGTTTCTGCATTCTGCTTGCTGCTATTTCCTAATACTACCCTCAATTGTATTGAAGCCTTTACTTAAAGGTTTCTTACTAATCTTATCTAGATTTGAATTCAAAGAAAATTGGCCTAACTTCTAATGAGCCATTTTTTTTTAAATACTTCTTTATCAAAATTCACCAACTAAGTGGCCTTAAAGCTGTCAAATTTAAATACCAACGAATCAACATTAACAATCGAACCTAAACTAATACAAATCAGTTTGTTTCTGTTTCTTTTGTTTTCTTAATTTAAAATACGCTCTGCGTGCAGACACCTTCGTTTTGAGTTCGTGTAGAGGATTCTACATGTACGAGTCCACCGGATAGCGTTCGGCCTCCTCGAGCATATGTCGAAAATCGACGTGCTGAGCGAGAGGAGCAACAGGACCTGTACCGGGTCGTGCTCCTGCATGGCCATTCATTATCTGGGTGGGTCTTTTAGCAGTAGCCTGAGCGCTGCCACGGCTCTTGAGGTGTCCATTCATCATGCTCACATGATGGCTGATCGTGGGCACCGCACCCGGCACATTCGTCTCCAGGTCGTGCAGTATGGCATCGGTTTGCTCGTTGCGCATCAGCGCCTCACTGGCATCCTCACTCTCCACCTTATTCGTCAGCTGTTGAATGTGATTGCGTATCAAACGCTCGAACTCACGCTGCACGGAGGGACTGTCCGTATCGCCATCGACCTTGAATCAGAGTAAATTCCCAATTAGCTAACAATTGGCTGTGCACGAATCACACACTTACGATCTGCAATCGATTGCTGCTATCCATGGTCTTCAGCATGGGCAGCGTCTGCTCACGGAATATCTCCAGACGACGTCGAAACGAGGAGACCGTATCGTCGATGCGTCCGCGACCCAGCTGCAATTTGGAGCAGTCCAGTAGAATGGTGGGCGGACGTTGTTTGTACTGCAGGGAGAAAATTGAGAGAAATGTAATTGGAACTTAACTGGATTAAGCCAAAAATTATATCAAAAATAAAATCGTATTCCACATGAACTAACTCAAAGAGCTGCTTTCATTTTACTGATGCAGAGTGACACAAGTAAGAGCAGAAGGGGTTGCAGTCCATGCGGTATAAGCCGAACTTGGCTCGTAGTGCGGAGTGCTTCTCATCCCTCCGAAAACAGCAAAACAAAAAACAGCAACGTGGCAATCTTAGTTGCGAAAGTTGCTGGAGTAATAAGAAAAGTCTACCTATCTAATTTTACTATTTCTTCTGATCTTGTTGCTTGCAGCCAGAGTCGGGAAAACAGAGTACGGAATACGGTAGCAGAACGAGCCAATTCTGGCGTAATTGATTTGGCTTTATTAGCCAACAACTGTCTGACGTAACCCAACCAGGGGCAAAGCCACTCATTAGCAATTATATATGTTTATGTATTCCTATTCATAATTTCTGTTCATTTTCATACCTTGTTTTCGAAGTATTTGACCTGCTGTAAATTACGTGGATAGCCATCGATGATGATGCCAGTTTTGTCGCGCAGCTGACGAATATTGCTGTCCAGCAGTTGATTCAGCGACTTCTCTGGTGCCATCTCACCGGCAGCAAGAGCTTCCTTGACGGCATAGCTCTCGGTATTCGCCCGTGGCGCCATGTCCGTAATATTGCGAAGCAGACGCCCAACGCTGCATAAATAACAGTTTAGCAACAAGGATTAATCACGTTCAGTTAATGCTCACCTGATGTGCGACCAGCCGGGATTGAGACCAACCGCCTTCAAGCAGAGGGCAGCCTTGTTGCTGCCCGGTCCGCCAATCACCCAAATGATGGGCGGAATACTCTGCTCCGGTTCGTCGTTGGCGTCCATGCTGTGGCTGGCATTGGTGAACTTTGGCTGTTGTGTGACAACCACACCGCTGTCATCATCTGCACTTGTGCCACCGGTTCTCAGTACTCCTGCAGCTGTGGCAGCTGCGTTGGCGGCCACATTAGATATCACAGCGCTTGTGAAATTGGGCCCACTTGCCGCAGGTGCGGCGACTTGGTCTGTAATTTGAGGCGCTTGGGCTTGACTAGGTGCGGTGTCAACGCTAACTATACTGCCGGGTATATCAAGTATCCCTCTGCCCATACCTGTTACTCCATTCAGAATGGCCTCTTGATTCTCGAGCGTGCTCAATATGTCTAGCACAGCGGTGCGAAAGTCTTTATACACCTCTGTGGGAGCACGCTCACCATTTACCTGCAATATGTATTCAAAAATTAATAAAATTGAATGAACATGTTTAACATTTTTATTTATATATGCACACTTTCACATAATTTCTTGCACCATCACACAAAGACTGCTTTACGCAGTCGGAAATACTCCCTGCCGCATTCGCACAACTCTTTATAATTTTAAATAGATAAGGAATAAATGCGCTTATAAATTGTTTGAAGTTTGAAGTTACTCACGGCCAATAGCATGTCACTTTGATCAAAATAATCGGCGACCGGCATCACATTTTTGAAGAAATTTTCTAATTCCATTTTGGCTAAGGAGAGAACAACATGACCTAATTTAGCGCCATAATCAATTTGTTTCTGTAGCACCGATTGACGCCAGGATATTAAGATAACACCATTAACGACTTGTATCTGAAATATATCAAGTTTAAAAAAAGTTTAATAAGTGCAAGTTTTGATTTAATAATTCTGTCTGCTTAAATGCAATCTTATATAAAGTCACCCTGAATACCAGAAAGTTTTTATTTTTTTCTGTAGAAATAATCTTTAGATATACAAAAGAGCAAATTTATGTAATTGTAATATTCAAAATAAAAAATACTACTAAAATGTAGAATAATAATGTTTCACACGAGTTCTGTAATTGTATAAAAAAACAATATACAAATTAGAGCTATTTTTTCAAAGTTTTAAAAAATGTACCTTTGAATAAATATAAATAATAAATATTAGATATATATATAAATAATAAATATTAAAATAAAAAATTTTAAATATTAATGTGAGTTAACCTTGTCCCAATTTTGTAAAATTCAGGTCGATTTTTCTTCCAACGTTTTGAAGTTATATCGATAATAAAAACATAAACGAAATTATGGCACAAGTCAACAAACGTCAACTTTTATGCTTCATCTATTGGTTCTTGCCTCATAATTCTACACGTAGAATTATGAGGCAAGAACCAATAGATGAAGTTGCCGTTTGCTTACTCAAGTACAAGTACAGTATGTGAAAAGTTTTAATGAGAAAAGCATCAGGCAATATTTGTATTCAAATATTAACGGACATTAAACATTTAGACAGTTGCTAGACTTGTAATAAACAAGCAATGGAAATTTGTGTACATTGCGACTGACTGTCGATGCATTTAATATCTATAATAAAATATGACTAAATATAATGCTGCCAACATTTGCGACTTTAGCTTTCAACAATTTACAACAACTGGTAACTTATGCGCTTCTTTGTTGCGGCAGTAAATAAGTAAGAATCGAACGGATCTTATCACTAATTCTTTTGGCTGACAAATAAACAATCAGTTGACAGATGATTTCTTGTATGAGAAATTTTTTTTATTTACCAAGATAGTTATTATGTTATCATAATAATATCATGAAACTAATGACGTCGCCCACCGGGACTGATGAATGACTAACATCCTTCCTCATCTCCCCCATCTTCTTCTCCTTCATCTGCTTCATTTCCTTCATTTCCCTCATTTGTCGGTGGTTCCGATTTACCAATGATTTCCTTCAGGGATTCTTCGAGTTGGAGAGCATCGCTGATCAACTTACTCAAAACGGCGTTAAACGAATCAGATGCAAAAATACCATCGTTGAGCAGGTCTTTGCCCTTCTCAATCAAACTCTGTAGTTCATCTTGAGCACCGCGTAAATTCTCCACCATTTCCTCAATACGATTTGAGCACTGATTGTTGTCTGAATTTTCGGAATCGTTCATGGCTTCAATTAGATCCTTGACATAACCGGTATATTCATCGATTTTATCGTTTAACACCTGTTCAATCAGGCTCTTTTTGAACTCGAGCTCTTCGATTGCATTCACTAAACTTTCCGTGAATTGTTTAATTAGGGCATCAACTAAATCGCTCGCTTCCGGGAGGCCATTTCCATTCGTTCCTTCCTCCACACGTTTCAGTTGCTCCTCACTCCATTTCAGCAAATCTTCAAGAACTTCATTTAGTTGGCTGTTAACCTTGTCAGCCAGCTTCTCGTTTATATCGGCAAATACGGATTGCAGTTCATTAGTCACTGAGACGAGTTTCACAAGTGCTGTTAGCCCAGTTCTGAGGACCTTTCTCTTCATGATGTTCCGTTTTGCATCCACTTTAGCCTTAAGAGCTGAAATATTATCCGTTAAGATTTGCGACAAGTCAGCGAGTCCCGTAACGACGCCCTTCGAAATGGCATTGGACAAATCCTGTCCCAATTGGGTTAAATCATTCATAAAGTTTCCCTTGATGTCGTGCAAATTTTTGAGCAGTTCGGTTCCTTTCATAGCGCCGTCATTTCCTGCAATCCTCAGGCCATCGAGGATAGTATTGCCTTTATCACCCATATCTTCCCATACCCTGTCAAATATTTTGGAGGTTGACCTGCTCCAAATGCCATTTGCACACAAGCTCAGTGTGAGCAAAATGAATACTCCCTTGATCGACTGCATCGTTTTAGCCGAGTTGCTCAGATGCTTTTGGCTGTGCGATTTGAGTGGCTTTTATATCGAGTAGCGGACAGCAGTGCATAACAAAGTTGCAACATTATTTGTTTTAGGTTTAAAGTCAAATATTTAAGCAGCTGATGCACTTGACTTCACTTCACGCTTATTTGCTAGCCATTGTCCGCTCCGGACTAAAACCGGCAGTTGTCTAACTATTTGTATAACATGCCAGCAACTGCTCCGACAACAAAATGCTGCGCATCGATGCAGAAGTGAGAAGCTGAGCTAAACTATATCAACTATAGCAAAATAATTTGTTAAAACTCAATCAATACAAGTTATGACATTATGAATCTGAAATATCGGTAAACATAAATGATTTCTTCAATGAATAACATGCAAAACTAGATATCCAACCAACTGGCTAATTGCAAGTGTTATTATGATTTTAAGTATCGGACCACGAATAAGAAAAATTGGATTGATTTTTGTTTTTAGTTTTTGATGTCTGCAAAGGTATGTAATCTTCGGCGAGTCTAAGATAGCTAGTGCATTTACTACATTTTGAAAAAATCGATTTCGGCTACACAAAAATAAAAACTCCAAAGGAACATTTACTGCAAGCTATTAAGAAATTACAATACGGATTCAGCAGCAAATCGCACTTCTGTGTCAGTTAGCTAACATAGGAACGATATTTGTTTTTTTTACATTTCTAATCAAATTAAAAATACAACAATCCTTAAAACAAATCGATTCAAGTTTAAAATAATGCCATATTAAGGCAGCCACCCAACGCTACATTTAATTGCTAGCTATTAAAACAATTAGTGTACGGAAATATAATCAGATTAGCAACTAACACCACTATACTTAAATATATATATATATTATATGTATATCTATATATTATATATATATATATGTATATCTATATGTTTGGTAAGAGCGTACAGGTTTTTCAACTATATCTGTTCTGTTTTTACTGACACTAAGCAGTAGCAAAGCTCTCCTCCTGCATTATATAAGCCCCAATGTGCCCCTGGAGGCCACTTCAGTCAATTAGCACATAGACATACAAGCCATGTGTGTGCATAAGTGTAGATCATTCTTATGTACTCGACTGGAAATTCACAGGAATTAGGCTTAAATAAATAAATGCTGACCCATTTGACAGCTAATTAGTCAGAATGGTTCAACAGCAATTTGCTGGACAAATAAGAAGGCAAATAAATGAGACTCACAAATTGTTTCATCATAAGTAATATGAATGCATGTATGTTGTGACTTCTAAAAGTAATTGTGTGAAATTATTAATTACCTTCTCCGAATACTCGACAACGTCGCGCATGGAGCGTGGATATCCTGATATAAGGTATGCTTTGGCAGCTGGAGCCATTTTCATTTCCAACATCAACACCTCGGTGACTGTTTTCGACGATAGTTGCGAAAAGTCTTGCATATCTGAAATATTGAAGCAAAAGTTCGATGTTATTCAAAATAAATCCAATATGATTTGAGCAAATACAGAAATTATGCGTTCAACTGACTGAAAGACTAGCGAACTATAAGCGCAAAAGGGTTTTACTAAGCTAAAGAAAATTTCTTCAAATTAGAAATGTTTTTTCTAAGGAAGGCAATAACGAAATCCTACTAACCTTTAGTAAAGGTTCTGTCTATAATTAAGAAATATACTTTCTGAATAATAAGGCGAGTTACCCTTGGCGACAAAACTATGAGGATAATCTAAAGTTGAGGGCGATTCTCTTCTGAGTGTAGTTCTTTGTTTTGTAGCTTTTCTTACAACTAAATGGGTAAATCATTGCCAATTTATTATTACCAGTGGTAGTGGGTAATATATATTTTTGGTAAGCTGATCGTACCAGATTCGTTAACTGAAAACTTACCATTCCCCATTGCATATTGCTGCAGCAGATCCATCATATTGATGTGCGTGACGCCCCGTCGCTCCTGCATGAAGGTATCGCAATGGGTGACCTTGCCACTACCTGGGCCGCCTAAAACAAATATCACTGGCACCTTGGGCGGATCGAATTTGATTTTTCCAGCGTTTTGCATATCGATAGCGCCGATATTGGCCGAGCCAAGTCTTCCATTCCCGTTCAGTGCCATAACGCTGCCAGCGGTTGCATTTGGGCCATTTTGATTCCGTGTATGATTCCAATCGTTGCCTGGTTCGCCGGTATCTTGTGCCGCGCTGGCATCTAAAAATATACGTTTTAGAATTTAAATTCCTAAAGTCTAAAGCGCTACAAAGCAACAGTTGAGAGCAGCGCATTAGCAGAACCGGAAACCGGATGTGCTGGCAAGTTAGAGACACGCCCCCTTACGTGTCAAATGGCATTAGCACATTACCAGTGCAGCGAGCGGAAGCAATTTGCTTGTGGCAGGAAATTAACTGAACAACATGCCCCAAACACATCATTAAAATATGTTTTACAACTATTTAATTGGGGTGTTGCGCGCATTGCGTCACCAATACAAGCAGAGTTATATGTTCATTCATGGAAAATCAGCTGCGCAAAATCGCTGCCTACTCCTCGGCAGCCTTGCCGACAATTTCGCGTATTTCCAGTGACTGCCACATGCGATTAGCGCTGGTTCTCAGACCCAACTCGCTCTCCTCTCCTCTGTTCTGCGTACCTGTGACACTTTTATTGATTTTCCTGCAGTTTTATTTAATTGACATGTTGTTTTGTTATTGTTGCTGTCCCTTTTCAGCCCACACCCACACGGACTTAATTTTTGTTCGACATTTCCAGATTTTTTCATATGCGTTTGTTGCTTGCTTGATGGTCAACGAACATGTCCAGGGCCAATAAGCGAGGCCGCGCTTGGCTCAAGCGCCCCGGAAATTATAGTGTTTGTGCAAGGTCCAATCGAATTAGAAATATTTTGTCAAATCGTTTTGTACCTAAATGCTCTCCAAATGAGTGTGCAACAACCCAGATTGCTGCTTGTGACTCATAATTTTGTTTGATTTGTATTCACAGCAATTTTGCAATTATTTCCACTTCATTTGAAAGAGTTTTTATTATTTTAATTGCATACTTTTAGGGAAATGGCAAATTCAATTAAATAAAGATATAAAATATCTTAAATTGTCACTTGACCTAGAGCCAGCGAAATATATTTTTAATTTCAAATATGTCAAATAATGAAATACATTTCTAAATTCGAATATGTCAAAATAATTAATGTATATGGATTTTCTATGATTTGTTAACCCTTGTAATGCAATTTCGTGTATAACAACCTAAGAATATAATTTTAAATTCAATTTTACCAAGTATAAAATGCTAGTTGATCATAAGTAAGCGGACCGCTCTGAAAATCACACATTAATTTTAGCTTATAAGTAAAGTCAAAGTAGGAGAATTGGATTAGACAAATGAAATCGGAACACGCGTATTTAATTTGTATGTAAACAATGTTTTCAATACTAACTTAAAGCATGTTTTTCACATTATTAATAAAATATTACAACAGAAATTGTTCAAAAATCAGTTTGAATCGATGTGCAATCTGCTCACAATCCTTTTAACTTCTTATTCTATTTTTTAAATTTATAAGTATGTTACGCACATAAATTTTTTTTCAATATATACTTTAACGGTACTATTGATATCACGTGTCAGTCAGAATGCCTCATATAAATCATTTACTCATTTTGGGCACTCATTAAAGTATGGCAACTTAAATTGTTCAGAAAGCAGTTGGAATCGATATGCAAGCCACTTGCAGACACATTATTTGTATTAATATAGAACCATAATGTACTCGAGCTGCAAGCTGGTTGCTTTGACTGTTGCTTTGAGCCGGTTGCTGAGCTGAGCTGCTTACCTGTGTCTAAGCAAATACCCATTATCCATTCGGTGGCCAGTATAGCAGAATTTTCGCAATACTGTTTGGCTGCTTTACCTCTCTTTTCCACACACTTAACGCATAGATAGTAGTAGTTCAGTTAGTTGGTAACACAATTCAAATGGAACTTTCCACTTGCGTTTCGGATACATTCACTCGTTGAATTTTCTCATATGCCGAATACTTGTTTTCAGATTTTATTTGCTATTGTATGTGCTTCCGTTAATTTTTTTTATTTTTTTAATCTTTTTTTCATTTTTGGTATCTCTGGGAGACACGTAAATATTTATCGTCGACAACACGCACAGGGAAATTATTTACTACATAGCGCCGGGTTTTTCAAGCAGGTCCGTTACCATAGCCCTAAACGCGTCGTGTAACCCTGATTTATGACTGCGATTGGTACTATTGTAGAAAATGAAACAGGTTCTGCTGCCCGAACGTCCGAAACGAGACTGAATTTCAAATATGACAAATGCTTCGGTTTTTACCAACAAGCCTCGCCTGTTGGTCAGCCAAACAGGCAAACAGCCAGGCAAGCGCGCTTTTCCAATTAATGAATACTTTATGAATTCCAGTCCAGTTCACATGATTTACAATGCATTCGTATGAGTGTCCCAAACCGGGCAACTTTTCTACGAGCACTGGAAAATGGTGCACAACACCCACATATCAGTTAGTTGTTGCTCTACCAAACTTCGTGTGTGCCTGTGCCGAAGTTTGTTTATGCAATCCAAACAATGTCCTGACCAGCCTGGTGCGTTCTCACTACTCCTTCAAATGTTTCCGGTTCTTTTCTTGTTGTCACTGTCATTTCATATTGTTGTGTTACTGCCATCCTGTTGTCTCAGATGATTGTTGTTGTTGTTATTGTTTTCGGGTATAAATATATCCTCGAAGGTGCAGCTGTTCGGACTACAGCTTAAGCCACATAAATAGATGAGTGATTAAAAAATGTGTTTTATATTATTATTTTTTTTTAATGAATGCACACTTAATTCAGGTTGTATGCCAAACAAATTAAATTTGGAATATTAAGCTTAAGCTGTTCAGACTGCAAATAAGTAAAAATAATTTAATTTTTCATATTTTACTATTTGATTGCATTCTCTGATGCCATGAAGTATATTTACTTGCTCAGTCTCATTAGCAGACTATGTTCTTTGCCAGCCAGTCTCTGGCTTTTGAAGCTATCGTGTCGATATACGAGTTCTTGTATGAATAACTCTTTTTATTCACCAAGATATGCTCGATATGCTCATTTCGATAATCAAGTATTTGCTAATACTTGTTATGTATTTTTAAAATTCAGTTTCAAATATTTAATTTACTTTGTAGAGCTTGGATTATTGCTATGGTCTTAACAATTCTCTATGCAAAATAGTCCTCGATTTTTATAGTCATCTGTTTGGGATATGAGTTATTGTATGAACAACTTTTTTGTTTACCAAAATATGATTTTTTTTGTTATTCTTTGAATAGCTGGAATATCATTACGAGTATTCAAGTATTTCCAAAATTTGTAATATGCATTTCCATAAAATCTATTTATTTTACCATATGAGAGCTTAGTTTGCTGCTTTGCTGCTGAACGTATTTCAATTATCCGCACCGTTGGTGAAATGGTTCGCTTTAATGGTCTTAAGCAATTATGCATAGGGCTTGATTCAGAATTACTTGGATGCGTTGTTTATTGGTAGGAAATTGCACATTAATGACAGAGCCATAAATCTAAATTGATTAATTCGAAATGTGGGCTTACGAGTTGATGCCTGGACACCTCACAATGGAATAGAAAAGCTATGATGGTTTAGTGGTAGGAACCAGAGTTATTCAATTAATATTTCACACTATTGATTGTGTTTAAATATAGTGCTAGTTTGCGGTGCAGTGTAACATAATCATTGACTTGACATTGGCAGCTGTCGAAATTTCCGAAAGTATTCAATGAACGTCCTATTGGTTTCGGCCTGTTGTCCTAACGATGATGAGGGCCAGTCGGGGCGCACAGAGAACAGGTCAATAGGCGCGACAAGGACATGAAAAGAAGTTCAAAGCTCAAGGAAAACACGTATCGATCAAAAATGCTCACATATCGATCCGTGCCCTAAACAGATGCGACGTTAATTTGCGGTGGATATTGTGACATGCCCTGTCATTCAAGGACAGTAACGACAAACAAGATTGGCACACACATAAACACCTGGCAGGCCAATTGTAGCTGTCTGCTCTGATTTTGATTAGGAGGTCCTCAAATTTATAGCATATGCGTAATTAGAATGCCTCCTTCAGCACAGTGTCATTGTCATCAGGGTGGAAGGAGTGTGTTCGAACAGCACGTGTCTTTCTCGTCCTTAAGTTCTTGCAACAACTGTTCGGGGTTTGGTTATTAAATGCTTTTGGAAACTTAATTAAGGTTATAGCCGGTAAGAAGTATAACAACAACAACAGCTCCAGTTTAATGAATTCGTCTAGCTGTGTCAATCGGGCAGCTGTGATTAAGGACACTGCGTGTGTGCTAATGTGCTGAAAAGGTCACATTAAAGGTATTCCCAAACTTAAATGACTCAAACAAAAATCAACTGGTTTTTGTGGTTTTGATTTTGCCCAATCAATGTACTTGCAATAATTTCTTGTCTATCAATATCTATGTTTATTAATATTTAAATAATATATTATATTCAAATAAGAGACAGTGGAGTGCTTATGTCAATTTGAAATGTTTCAAAATAACAATTTCGTTTCCGTTGCCTTGCTAAACATTAAGATTTGCTTGCATTATAATCAGGAGAGTAAGGATAATTAAAAAATTGCCATATATTTTATCTTAAAGTTGTTGGCCAAGATTTCATCAATTATATTATGTATTATAGCTATAATAGGTAATTCGATTATTAAACAAACTGTGCTTTGAATAGCTACACTTCAAATATAACAGGCATTGTGATTGATTACTCTATTTAGACAATGACCTAATACAACCATTTCTATGTGATTAGGACATTGTGTAAAATATTTACTTATGACACATTGGTTCTCACCCATTTCTCAAGGCCGAAGCAGTTTATTGAGCAACTTTCCATAGTTTTGTTGGCAATACCGAAGTCCTTCAATCATTTAATCAATTGTTGTAATATTCGTATACCCTAAAAAATTATAAAGCCTTACAATATTGTCAAAAAATGTGTAACGCATTGAAAAGGAGACTAAGAGCCCGTTTCGGCTGTATCTGTCGGCGCTATCTGTCAATAGGTGGGATCCTTTATCACGTTAATCCTATGAAAAGAAATTAAATTTGGATGCGACTAGGTGGTCTAAAAGAGTATCTAAATATCGGCGATATCAGTTAATGCATTTTCTTGCTGTCATCACTTGTTTATATACCCTTTTCAAGTACATGCAAACGATTCTCGCCTATCATTCATCCATAGAACAAAATGTACCTGGGTATTAATTTTTGATATATCAACTGTAAAGTTCCCAAGCCTGGAACACCAACGGCAGCCCCTGCCCCGCCTAGCCAGAGTTCAACGCGCTTTGAATATTTAATGGAATTTTTAATTCATATTTGGGTTTTCCAGTTGAACGTAAATGTTGATTCAAAAATGAAGACAAAAGCGACGCTATCAAGGATACATTTTTAAATATAAATGAGAGCTGCAGAATGAGTAGATATAAAATGTACATATACCATTAGTACAAAGCCAAACGTATCAAGGAGAAATGATTGAACTTAAATCGACGTTTGTGTAAATAGATATTGAAGGCCATTATTTATAATGGAGAAGCGCCACGAATTTCCAGTTTAAAATACTAGTAATATTATTATAACTTTCGCACTTTAATTGTCACACTTAATAATGCAAGTTATAAAAAATGCTACGAGTTCTCTAGGCGAAAGCGCTTTAATGGGATGTGTCAGGGTTCATCTATCATATATGGTACACGTAGATATTAGCAATGCGTATTTTTGAGACTGCTATAAGCATGAGATTATCCAAGTGTTGCTCTAAATAAATAACAAATAACATTTAAAACTCACATTTATATATGTATATACTCGTATAGATCCAATATTGATATACACACACAACATTTATTTGCTTAGAATAAACTACAATATAATACAATATCACTGGGCCAAAATTCCCCTATACAATTTGACTAAAGTTGCAAAAAAAGCTAAAACAACATTCAGGTAAAGGCTAATTGCACACTTGTCAGCTAGCTGAGGTAAAATTACATCATAATCTAACATACATCTATCCATCCAGCTATCAGTCAGAAGTGAGCTGAGCTTAGCTCTTTGGCTTCTCTTCTCCGGTGCTGGGAGTGTAGGCCTGGTTCTCGTAGCCAGCGTGGTTGCCCAGCACCATAGAGATGCGGGACGGTGAATGCTGAATGCCGTTGGACGTTGCCAGCTTGTCATTCGCTGCCTTGCCAGACTGTTTGCTGGCGCTGCCGATTGTGGTGGGCAGTACAAAGCTGCCCTGGCGACAGCTACGCGAGAGAAAGAGCCGCAGCTTGAAGAACGCAAAGAGCAGTGCATAGATGCAACAAGAGACCACCAAGACGCCCAAGACGGTTACCAATGCATTTTGTGGCTGATTCCAGTCTATAACATGATAAATATACGGTTTGCCTTTCCTGGAGACAAACAGGGAAATAATACAATTATTATGTGTAATAAAGTAGACCTGGCTTACTTACTTGTTAATGCCGCCACACAGATAATAGATGTAGGAGAATATGGCATAGGTAATACCAAATAATACTGGCAGAAATACGTGCAGCAATCGCAACGGATGCGCCACAATCCACAGGTCAATGAACATGCAAATGGAGTTGAATGCATGGGTGAGCACATTTGTTGCATCCAAAGTACTCTCATTTGCTGCAAAGGCAACAGACTCAACTGAGGTAAACCAAATTTTTCGGGGAATTATTCAACCACAAACAAGACTTACCATTGTAGAGTATGCTCCAGTAGATAATAGTGATGACTATCGATAATACCAGCGTTATTATATGCATGCTCCAGTATATGCGAAAAGGACTCGTCCACGCCCGCATATTAAGCAGCTTATCTGTGGACGATATAGTTAGGATCAGTTAAACATTTCTTTATTTTATTGACATGCTTGAATCTCGGAATAATCTAATGTCAGAGGTATCGTTAGTAGGTTAAACCTGAAGTAAATATAGTTACGCTATAATATAATGCCCTTTTTACAAAAAGAAATTAACTGACCATAAGAGGAAGATATTTTTATTTAACTAAAATGACTAAATTGTTGCAAAGGTTATCTGTGGAAGACAATGTTATGAGTAGCTAAATAGTTGCCTCATCGTATCAAATCTCATTTGCAGGAGAGAAGATAAAATCGAAAACCTGAAGTATCAGTGTAAGCCTTATCCAAATATGGTTAGACTATAAGATAATGCAAGAATTACAAAAAGAAATTATCAGAGCTTCAGATAAAGTCATGTTTATTTAACTAAACTTACTACAAAAGTGCGCCTGCTTATCTGAGAAAGATAAAGTTAAGATCAGTTAAAATGTGCTTTATCCTATTCAACGGCCTTTAAATCTCAGTTGAAAGAGTGCAGAATAAATCTATAAATTGAAGTGTTTGGGAAAATTAAGTTAGACTATAAAAGGGAAATCCTTATGCAATCAATAGGCTCTTAAATCTGCTGGTTGAAGGAACGAAAAAAAACTAAAATTTGATTTATCGCGTTCAATTCTAAGCAAATATGTTCACACAACAAATACGATGAGATTAATAAATTATCAGAGTATAAGTGGAACTAAATTAACTAAATTACCTATAAGTGTTTTATAATGATCGCATGTTTTAAGATAATCTCGTACACTCAGAATAAGACAGTTATCGCCATGAGATGTTAGTATAATAACTTACCCGCATATTCCGGATGATAATGCCATATTGTGACCAGTATAGCGCCGAGTAAATTAGTTAGCATGCACATCCATATGCCCCAATTGGTCATATAGATAAAGTAGATCCAGTAGCTGTACTCATGATCCGCCGACGGCCACATGGACTCAATGACAACGCCAATGAAGAAGAGGGCCATCAGCCAGCGATAGAACAAATATGCAATGCTCTTTGTACAGGTTTGCCACTGCAATTTCGAATAGCTGAGCATGAATATTAAGTCGTACGACTCTGACTACATATGTCTAAATTGGTGTGCACATCCATTTGTGTGTGGACTGGTATAATAGACCCACAATAGTGCCAATAATTGAGTCTAGTGGCTGTGAGTAATTTTATTGTACCTGGCACCACAAGCGGTGCATGGCTGTGTACAGTTCGTAGCTCTTTGCCGCTTATTAATATTTTACAGGTTTAATTTACAATGCTAGAACAATCGAGTTGATAGCTAAACCACACAGCCCATCGAACCACCCGAGCTGCCCACTCATTCTATTGATACTGTGCATGAAATAGATTCATCAAATATGCTCAAGGTGAAACAATGAAATGGTTAAAACCCAGCAACTGGACAACGCCCATTTCTTACAGTTTTGGTCATTTGGTTATATAAAGGCAGCGACCTGGTGTACTGGTGTACTGGTGACTAAGACGATCAATAGTAGAGCTTTCCAGGATGGGATGAGGGGCTTTCAGGGTCTTTTGTATAATCGAATTAATCTAAGCTTACTTCTAAGGCTCACATCTAATCCATAATGTCCTTGCTAGACTGTAAGTCATAAGACTCTGTTAACAATCTGACCTCGAGCTGCATTCTTTGGGTAACCAGTTAAATATAAACCTGTGACGCAAATTGACATTTAAATAATACACATAGTACGCAACTGGTGCATATCAAATGATGGAGACTTATCAGTACCACAATAATTGTGATTTATTTTGGTTGGCTTATGACTTACCTGTGATTTGACAAAATCATCGGGAGTGTCATGATCAAAGCCGCATCGCTTACGCCTAAATTCTTTTCTCACTGGATGCACAATCACTTCAAGCTTTGCCATCTTGTTGACATCCAACTCGGAGTTCCTTTTCTGTTATTGTTAAATATGCTCTTGATTTTATTTATAAGAGCAGGATAGTGTAACTTGTTCAGACACTCTTGTTATTATGCAGCATACGCAAATCGTAGAAATTCCATTTTTTTAGCCGTTTCTAATATAATTATTTCCAAGACGAAGAACAGAGCTGTGGGTTAAACAATTTAGCTTGTGAATTGTTATTAGAACATATAATATTTAGTTTTTATATTATTCGAGTTTAATATTATATCGACTCAGTAAATACAGTTTTTTTTTCTAATTTCTTAAACTTAGTAGCCCATCTGGTAATGTTATTCTCGTCATTTTATGTTCTCAGTCCAAACGATTGTACTTCATAATAAACAACGAAAATAAGATTTTAAAAATTTAATTCCATTCAAAATTATTTCGATATGGATAAAGTACGAACGTTAATGTTGCCATTTTGGCGTCCAATAATGCGTAGTAAGTAATCGTGTTTTCTATAATAACAACTTTATTTTATCAACTGCCTTTGGAAGCAACCCGTAATTATTGCTACGATAAAAAATTAAAGAATCTTGTGACCTTCCCAGAGATAACAATTGGTCAGGGCAAGCTTAAATATATTATCGCCAAGGTTTTCGTCCATGACGAATCGGAACAATCCAAAATAGTTATACGTGGTGTGCCCCGTGTCAAATACCATTGTAAGTTGAGTCTGGATTGTAGATGATCGCTTTGTATCTCGACGTGTTGCCTATCCACAGTTGATGTTTATGATCAATTGCAGAAGGAAGCCAATGCGCAGGATCTCTGCACAGAGTGTTTAGGTGGTGGCCAAATGGTTCACGATAATGACAAGAAATATATCAAGATCTATGGCCGAGTGCAAAGGTTGGGCAAAGCAGATCATCTGGAGACCAAAGAAATTTTACGTGCAAATAGTCAATATGCTGCTTATAATATTGATGCCGAATCTATCGGAATGGATATATAAAGAGATATTTCTTAAACGCAGTAATCGAGCATGTCTAGCACAAATTTTGGCACTACATTCTAAATTAATTATTCGTCCTCGATTTTGTAATTCAATTGACAGTCGTAAAATAAAAATAGTGACAAGATTGTCAATACCCTACTAGAAGTTGAATACAGCATTATTTTTTGTAGACCTTGACGGCTTTTTGGAGCTTTAGAAGGCCATTCTTTCCTCATTCCTTAAATTGCTTTGTAGAGAATTCATTTTATAGCCTACCAACGCATTCGGTTGAACGAGTTTCAACCAGTTAAAGATGTGTGACTATTAATTTATCTAGTAACTGCAATTTGCATATGAAGTGCAACGGACTGTTGAGGTCTTCAATTATTGCGCAAATTGTCCGATCACACTCAATTTGCTTCACTGCGCCCTGTAATTATTAAATGATATTCTTCATTCCACGTCTAGTTATAGTATTTAATAGTTAGCTGAGCGACTGTTCAGCGAATCAGTAGGACTTTGGGCAACTTTACTTATATTATTGTTTGATAATGCGCTGTTTAAAAGATGAATTCATTACAAGGTCGTCGCTAGGTGAACTAAAAAACTACAAGGTTAACAAATATAAAATGTTCAACGACTATTAAAGCAACAATTATGAACCGTAGGTCAGTCAGAGCATTATTTTATAAACGTGGTTTTTTATGTACTAGACTACCACTATTTATAGATGACCCAACATGTTTAAATTTGTACGCTAAAAACAAATTTAAAAAGGGTGAAATATTCTTGTTTTTTTTTTTTTTTCTTCATTTTGCACATCTGGCTCTAATCACGTTTAAACTATGTACAAAAAGTGGTCGGGACGATTTTTGTATGATGTTAGGAAAAAGGAAGAGGTCAAAGACAAATCAGCTCTGTCGTTCATGATGATCAGAGATATATACATACACACTTCATGGGGTTGGAACGCTTTTTATACAACAAAATACCCCATTTAACCATCGTTTTTATAAGGGACGCATAAAAATCAAGGTGTCAAACCGGAAATGGAATCGGAACCGATTCAAATTGAGAATCGGAAGCGGACTCAGAGCCTACGTTCAATATTTGTTTAAAACCCAAATACCGGAACAGATAGTCTTTGTCTGAAAATGACCGTATCGAAACCAAATCATCGTAGTGGAACATTATAATAGTCGGTCCCATTACTTAGGTCTATGTATGTATGTGTAGGAGAACATATTTATCAAATTTAAATCTCTTATTGTCTCTGTGGTCCGATGCAGAAGAAATAGACAGACGGGCATGGCCACATCGACTCAGCTGTTGATCCTGACCAACCTTCTAAGTACGGGGAGTCAGTTCCGCCAGACTGGAACACTCTCACTCAACGAGTACCGCAAGGAAGTCGGGAGAATTCTTTCGAAAAGTTATTGGTCACAACGGATACGGATAATTTTCTAGATTTACAGATGACCTTTCTGTTGGCTTTTTATTCCTTTTTAGCGCTTAAATGTACAACTTGAAGAAGCCTATTAAACTTAATTGGATTTTGTAATTATTTCTCTTATATATATTGCAGCTGTTGTTAATTTTCCATTTATTTTCAAATTTCTGTATACACATACGTGATACGCCAAAGAAAACACAAAAAGGCTTGTCCAGATTCATCAGCTGTTACTTAGTCACCATGTTTGTTCGTATTTAATTTCAAGTCTGTTTTCAGCAAAAACATTTAATGGGGTGCGACACTCGCGTCCCTGAACTTGCACGAACATCAAAAAAGCGAATTGAAAGACAGGTCTGAAAGACACTTCGAGTACCAGTCCAACCAAGTATTCAACAGCCCAACTAGCCACAATAACCGTGAGCAGACATGTAAGTCAATACAATTCAACATACTCACTTCTGTTATTTCGTGTGTTTTTCGTTTAATTTACGCTTACACCTTTTGAGCTGCATATTCGTCAACAAAGAGCAGCCGATAAGTGTGTACAATACTGCCTTTATAGGTACTATATACTAACAAATATATATGCATATATATATATACATATGTGTCTGTGTTTGTCCGATATGTAGGTTTATGGCTTTTGGATTTGTACTACATTGAACCTCGGCTTTGCCTTCGTTTGAAGTTGGAAACTTGAATATAGGCGGCATAATAAGCACAAAAATATGCTTATGAAAACATGTTGACCTTTACATCTGAGCCAACTGTGTAAGTAATCACACTTTGTGAATGGCAGCCAAATGGCAAAGTAACGTTGCATATTACCAAAAGTAGCCCAGGGCGACGTTTAACGTTATGATAATGATGAATAAGATTTTTTAGATCTTCAGATCCATTGTCATCATCATTATCATCTTCTCTCGCCTGTCATCTAGCTGAGTTAATAAGTCACTTTTACACATGTCCATTTCGTTACGCTCCAAATTCATCGCGTAGAAAGTGAATTCAAAAGAGTTCATCGCCATTTCATATGCAAATATCAACAATCAAAATATTTTCTGGGCACCTTCATTATTTGTATTCATTTTGTTCAGATTTGCGAAAATAGTCGTAAACATTCTTAAGTCTTTTTAGAGACTCTAATTGGCATTATGAGAAAAACCTTGACTGTGGCCGTTATTAGCGGTGTGAATTGGCTAATTAGAAGTTTCTATATGCATAAGAATTACTTCTGTTTGTGAACATAAACATGTATAAATTTGTTCTTTGTTTTCTAGCTTTTGACTATTTTGGATTGCCACTCCTTTAAAGTAGAGGGAATTTAATTTGTTTGTTTTTTTTTTTATTATTATTATTTACTCAGTACGCTATAAATTGGATATGGCCTGGCCAAAATCAAAAATAATGTCACTCATTTACGATAAGTAAGAAACGTGCATTAGCGCTGAGTACGTGCCCCTAAATCAGGCAATTAAAATTCAATACTCGGATATCTGGAGGGTCGAGTTCACTTGGATATGGATATGATCTTCAAATTTTCGTTTCGTTTTCTGTGTCGTACAAGGAAAATATTTGAACAACAGACAATTTGCATATGGCGGGAAATTGCATAACCCTCGCATAACTTCAGGCAATGCAATTCTATTTGTCTTTTGCTCAATGATCAGTTTGTACGAGCTGAAAACTGGCAAAATTTGCCAACACTAAAAAAACCCAAATGCAAAAAAAAAATAGAAAATAGACAATAAAAATTCCGCACACGATTCCAAAAAGAATAATGCCATCGTCATTTTAAATGGGCTAAGCTCTTTGTAACAATAACGATGGATTTTTAAGTCTTGCGAATTTCTTGCCATTTTGCCAGTATGTTATTATTATTATTTTTATTATTATTGTTTTAACTTTTATTTTTTTGTTGTTAACTAGTTTGTAGCGCGTTTTGCGTGTTTTATACGCGTGGCTTGGCAGCCTAATAGTTGCCCTGGTCTTTGTCTCTGTAGTAATTATTTTTTGGGTCAAACACTTTGCATAACGGCGCACTACTCTGAACGTTATTGTATCTGGTTTTTATCACATTATATACATTAACAATGTTAACATTCACATTCGCACGCCAATGCCACACAGCCAGCACAGAGAACTATAGCACGCAACCCTCAGATCTCTGTCCTAGAAGGAATCCCCAGTGACAATCAGCGAAACTCACGCAGAGACTCGAGGCTCGCGACTCCTCAGATCGACCGAACGAATCACGACTTATTGACGCGACGCGCGTTCCAAAACTGATCGTAACTTGTTTAGGCCAACGTCGACGCAGGCAAACTCTGTGTTGGGACGCACAGTGGTCATGAATGATCGCATAATTTAATAGAGTTTTGTGGTAAAGCATAACCTAATTAAATATAAATGTATATTCATATTAATATAACATCGACAACCTTCTGATATTTATAACATTTTCTTGAATAATTATTGTATCGTATTAAATAAATAATATTCACAAAAACAACATTCTTCTATATATATTTTTTCGTTTGTGTATTCTTGACTTGCTATTTTCAATATGTTTTAAATATTATATATTGTATATTAATTAATAAATATAATTTAATAAATATTGTAATTAATAAATAATTTCTTAAATATCACGTATTTATTTGTGTGATTGTACGATCCATGGACTGCATTCATTCGGGCCACCTGCAATAAGCAGATGGTATTTTTTTTAGGTCAGCGTGTACATAGATAATTAGCCCTAAGTATATATAATTTGGCGCTGAGTATTAAATAATTTACAAAATAATTTTTACAAACTCTTCAATAAAAGTTTAATTTAATATGCCTCAAACCACTGGTAGTCATATTTTGTATGATTTTTTAGAAGGTTTCATAAATTACAGCCCTTCTAATAAATTTAAAATTGAATTTGCCTCAACCCACTGTCACAAAAAAGTGAATATCGTAGATTGTGTGTCGCAATATCGTAAAAGGTTGTCTTGAGGTTGGCGCCGACTGAGCACAGGTGAGCGAGCCTCATCGTTCTGTTGAGAGTCGAATACACAACAATTAAATCATACAACTGAAATAAAATATTTTGTTTATTTAAGTATGAAATGTACATAACAACGTATGTCAAATGGTTAATGTATACTCCAGCATCTTTGTATAAAAACTTAAAGTTCAGAACTCCACAGAGAGAAAAATTAATTTCTAAAAACGTTCTTGATTGCGGAATTCATCATTTCAGAAGTGCAAAGCTTAAGTGAAGAGTCTCAAACTCATATCTATAACGTGTTCTTCAAAATCAGATTTAAAAAATTAAAAGTAAGAAAATAACAAACTTGATTCAACGTTGTTTGTTTTAGAATAAACGGACTTTGGATACGTTGTTCACTTGAATCAAAATATATTCATATATATGAGAGAAAACCAATTAATGAAAGTAATTGCTAATTGGTTATTTAAGTAATTGGATAATATTATTTCTCACTACGAATAAATGCCCATTCTTTTTGTTGAGTGCACTCATTTTATTTCTCGCGCTTTTGCAGAACAATTAGAGATGACGACGGTCTTCAACCCTTCCTCTCACCGTTCTACGCTCTAGCTCTTTGAGTTCCCTCATGGAACATACAGACAGACAGACCTAATTAGTCTTTTATCTTTGCTTTGCGTTTTGGCAATCGACGTAAACAGAATAAAAGCAGCAGACTAAGATTCTTTCTAACTAACTTTGTACAGTTATTTTTTTTATTTTCTTATTTCGTTCTCTCTTATGTTGTGTATTTTATCATGCACTGCTTTTAGAGAACTCGTTGGTGTTTTTGTCTTTTTTCAACTCTGTTCACAGCTAAAGCATGCCGGCTTTATGCTCTGAGCGAAATTATTTGGCAATGTTTCGATGTACTCCATCCATTTTTTGTGCTGACGCATTACAATAGGCTGAATAAGACTTATAATATACAGCAATTCTTCACTTCAATTCCATAGAAAAGCACATGACAGTAGTTCAACAAGACTTAGCAACACAATTAAAAAGAAGTCGTAGCCCTTGAAAGTGTGCTGAGAGTAGCGTGTAATGAAAGTTGAAAAATATGTATGTGCCTGCATATATAGCTATGTATGTATGTACGTACGTGTTTGCTTACGTGCTTTATGTATGTATGTATTTACGTAGATGTATGTATGTCATTGAATTCATTGCCCTTACTCTTGTTTAGAGCATATTCAGTGCATTAAGAAGTTTCTTTTAAAAGTGCAAAGACTCACTTGAGTATCATATTCGGTTTTTCTTCTTAAGATAGAGAGCTATTTAACTGATTTTATTAATTATGTTGTCTTTATATTTCTCTCAAAATTGATTAGAGTTTAATAGCTTTCGAATGATTTTTGTAAAATTGTAATACCTGGCTTATTTATCCAGTTTTAACAGCTATTTACATAAAGTTAAACCGCTGATTTCGATTTTCCAACCAAAAATGTTCAAAAAACATTCTTTTTATTCTCTTCATAATATCATTTTACTATGGATTCCATAGTAACAAGCTTTATTCAATTGTTTATACACTTTAAAATTAATAGCCAAAGCAATCGGACGTTGCCCCGGCATTAAGGAACCAGCAAATACCTACAATGCTTAAACTAGCCGCATAGCAAAAAGCACTTACTAAAAACAATCTTAGTGCGAACAGCGACAGTGTGATATAAATAGTAAATGCAAGTAAAGATGAATATAAAGATGTAACTAAATGAATATTACAATATGCGGGCTGGACTACTTATCGCTAATTGAGTGCAGTTTTGTGATGCTACATTTTTAGGGGTCTAGTGTTATATAAGACCCACGGATTGGGGTGTCCAGACGATGCTGAAGGCCCGATTGAAGACCTGCTTCAGCTTATGGGCGCCAAAGAGCAGCGTCCAATAACAGATGATCATCAGGAAAATGCCGACGAATGTGACCAGACAGCGAATGGGATTGTGCCAGTCCAGTATGGGGTAAACATAGGGATTCCCAAATCTGTACATAAAAGAAGAACGAAGAGGAGACAATCAATGTCATCAAACCAAGTGCGGGCTAATTTACTCACTCATCGGTGCCGCCGCTGAGGTAATAGATGACTGTGAAGAGGAAGAAGGCAATGGCCAAGCACATCGTCTGCACCATGTGCAGCAGTCGCAGCGGAAATGCAACGATCAGAAAATCGATCAGCATGCAGGCGCTATTCAGAGCATGTGTTATAATGCTAATTACCGGAAATCGTGCCGGTTTGTCTACGCACATGGAATGGATCGCATAGAATTAGTTAGTTTGGTCAGCTAGCTGCAAATTGATATTGTACCCACTCATACGACCGTTGAGAAACACCCAGTACACAGTGGATATGATCAAGGCCATCAGCAGTGACACATTGTACAGCCACCAATAGATCTTCAGGCCGCACGTGGTGGCGCGCCCCTTCTGTCCCGACTCTCGCACCAGACTCCGAACGTTGCGTATATCGTAGTGCCAGCATGTGACGTGTACCGCCCCTATAAGCATGGTGACGGTGATGAGGCCAAAGCCCCAGTTGGTCATATAGATGAAGAATATGCCGTCACACAATTGCAATACAATGCAGGTAATGTATACACCCAGACACAAGATCGCCGATATCCAGCGATACAGCAGGTAAGCTGTGCTAACTTCGTGCTTTTGCCACTGCAAGAAGGCATGAAAATTAATATAAATTAGTAAGGTGGTAGGTTATAGTGACAGTGAAATAGTAAAACGTGTGCTAAATGGGCAGCTCGATAATCAAATTATTATTATTTTAAATAACATGCACAATATGCCAGCAAAGTAAGTAAGTAAATTTTTATCAGTTATGTATCAAAAGACTATAAACAATGACTTGCACAAATTTACCAAAAATAAATATATATAGTGTATATAAAGATAAGAAATGTAGTTAGAATCATGATTCACCAATCGCGGAACTAATATTTCTGCGCAATATTGTTATTATATGTTTGTGCTAATTGAACTGAGATAATCATCGTGTTGGGTAACCACTACCTTATCTGACCTTTGTGTATATGTTTGGCTTTTTGAATTAACCCTGCAAATTACGGTTGGTTATTTTAGAAAATATTCCGCTAGAAACAATCACAACACACATTGAAAAGCGGCTACCTCTCTGTTATCTAAGTACACACATATGCATATGCATATATATAGAAATATATATAAATATATATGTGTGCGTGCGATGCGAGTGATGCTGCCAAGTCGTGACGTAGTAGCTCGGCTCGTGCATTTCTTGTTAGTGAGTGTGTTTTTATTTCTTTTGCTTGGGCAAACTTCAGAAATTACGTAATGAGAATTGATTTGTGAACTTAGATAACAGTTAGCAGATAGCGGATAGCGGATAGCGGATAGCGGAAGACAGCACACTTCGCGTGCTAGATGACTCTCATACATATATATATATATATATATACAATGTATCAAAATTCGAGCGAAAATTGAATTATAATGTGTTAAACATTTCTCAACGAAATCATTCGTGTGACAAATCGTGGCTCGATTTATTCATCATTTTTGGCAAATATGCGGGCTTGAGTTGTTATAAAATGTATTCTAATCTATTCGGCAAATTCTAAGGGCTACATACATTAACACATCATTAGATTTATTATATATATATATATATATATATATTTTATTTTAATTTATATCTTTAGTCTTATTTATTTTTTTAAAAACCTTTTATAACCTGTAATATGCAGCTTTGGTTTTCTTCACTTTAAAATGTTATCTTTTTAAACCTTTATTAAATAATATGGTCTGTTCTTAGTACACATTAATGAACAAATATGTTTATAAAAAATTCCATAGAATGTAATTTACAAAACCTAACTAATTTAAATTTTGAGTAATTACTTTCTATAAAAGTTATTTTTATCGATTTTCTTTTGCGAAAATGTGCTTTAGGCACACTGTTTTCTACCAGTATTGCACAGTGTAAGTTCTAACTAATATTTTTATGAGAGGTGTGCACACTGAAACTCTATTGGGTGTATCAAATGAACTCACCAATGAGCAATAATAAAGTGGCAAACTGCAAAGGGCTTTCAAATCAGACTTTGCGCTATTTCACACTTTCGTTTATGTCATTTATTGCAGCAACATTTATATTTTGGAGTTCACTCACCAGGGATTTGTAGAATAGGTGCACGTGACTGTACTCGAAGCCGAAATGTTGCTTCTGGAATTCATTTTTGAGGCCCTTGCGAAACCTTTCAAGAAATTGCATTTTAAGCGTGAGTCGGGAATCGAGCGAATTTGGAATTGTTCGGAATGATCGATCGATTTGCAAACGTGGTAATTTGGTGCTTCTATGTAGGTAATGTGGACGTCAGCTTGGCAAATAAGCAAGCTGCAAAAAAACTTCCAGCTAAATCAACGCTGTGATTTATGTTTACGCTGCAACCACATCAGCATCTAGACACACATACACACATACAGACAAGAAAGTAGGGGAAAACTTGCAGTGCACTTGGTGATCTTGAAAATAATTAAATGCGCTGAGCTAACACGCTTGGACGGAATCGGGTTGTGAGTGATGTGCTCGTTTTGGACAGGTGCCTCACTTGGAACGTTAAACGCGCACTCGTGCACAACACATCGACGAGACAGAGCCAACTGAAAGCGGTGAAGTGTTTTTACCCTTTGGAAGACTGACGGCCCCGAACTGAGTGCCCCGAACAGACTTGCGAACCGATTAGAAATGCGCGCTCACTGCAAATAAACGACAAGCTAGGCGCAGGCTTCGTACGCTTTATATACGAAGCCGTATATACACAAATACCAAAAATTAATATCACAAACAGACACTGTGACAAAACAGCCAAAAAATTAAAGGGGTGCTTGCACCCAACATACCCTTTCAAACCCAACTCATTAATTTGCCACAGATAATACGCGTTTCCGGCATGCATAATTCTAATGTCTATCATAACTTAAAGGGGTTCAATTCTTGTTATTATTTTTATTTTATTTATTTATCATGTAATGGTTCCAGGTAGTGTTTCTTTTTATTTACTCCAATTACAGCAAGCAAACAATATATTTATTGTTTAAAATTTTCAACTATAATAATTGTAAAATAAATACTCTATATCTATCTATAATAATCTGTTCAGGAATATATTAATTAATATTTCTTTAATTTAAAAACAGTATGATTTCGTATAACTCAGACATACCCATTTTACGCACCGTTTACAGCGTGCACCAATAAACTAAGCCGAATAATTTAATTAAAAGCACATCGTGAGTGTGAAATATTCGAATTCGAACATATATTCAGAGAGTGTCAAATAGCAGAGTAGCTGCCATTCTGTTAACTACTGCTCCCTGGAGAGCTCGATGCTGTGGGAAGCGTTTTGGGTGATATGATATCAATAATATATCGACAACAGTATCATTCGTCATCGTTTGTCGCACTCCGCTGACATTGTTGAACTTGAAGCCATTGAGGTCGATCAATTAAAACTGTGAGTTCTTCCAATTGGACATGTGCCAAGCGCTGTAAGAGTGGGAGTCGCAATTCCAAGCGCAATCCACTGCAATGGAAACGTAACAAGATTATAGGTCTAACCTACATTTACCTTATCTGACGGGCGATAAGTTCTTTGCAAAAGTATGTCAAAGAGAAAGCAATTTTTTCTTTTTGTGTTTCGTTAATTATTGATTAAAGAATTTGAAGAATATGTTTGTATTTGTTTTGTTGAATATGGCTTCCGCCTCACCCACTCATGATTAGCGATACTTTCCAATTTACCATGGCAACTTGATCGCTTGAGGGTCACTTTAATAAACATAGCATCGATTACACATTTTTGTCATGTATTTGAAATTCCTGCTAAATTAGTAATACATATATCAACTATGTACATATTCTTAACATATATCAACATACATCAGAAAATTTGTGTGTGCCAAACTTGCTCCTCAATTTACTAATTGGTGCTTTGTTCTCTTGTAGCGACCTTGCCATTGACTCGAATTAATCGAAAGTGTCGGCAATCGCTGTAAATACAAAAGCTATGTGATTTTTATTCTTACTTTATAGCTCTTCATAGTAAGAAATTCAATTTACAAGTCTAATTGAGTGTCAATTTACACGATCTTTGAGAACAGGCCCCCAGACAGTCAACCGTTGCTAACTGATGCCACAAACACTTACCACAATGCCAACTGCCAATTGCAATTCGTGAGTGGATACAATTTGCATGTCTGTTAAGTAAGTGTATATGCATAATAATGATATTGCATGTCAGTAGCAATAGATTTGAGATCAATATTTAATTTCAATTTCAGCTTAGCGCAACAAATTGAAAGCTTGCTGCGGCGTGGGAAAGTCTACCGATTATGCTTATCACTTGAGCATCCTTCTTTTAAGTCTTGACGATTTGCGACTGTGCAAATCAGTGTGTCGAAAATCGATTTGTATCGATAATTGCTAGACTGGCGGAGTTATCGATCAAATTGCATAGACTGATTACACATTTAAAGTATCTAGCTCTTAAGTCCCTGCGTCATAGATGAAAGATAGGGATTCGAACTTAATCCGATCCCTTGGCAAGAGGAATCATAAGTTTTTACACTTTATAGATATGCTTTCTTCTACCTGTTACAAACTTTTGCACAACGTTTTAGACATTTTTGATTGGTTCGGGGCATAGCTATATATTATTTTACGTTATCTTAATAATATTGTGTTTATGATTGCCTACTCATTTTACAGCGTGTGATCAGCTAATTATTATCGTATTATCATTATGACTAAGTATTCCGTAGAAAATAGGGTATCTGCAACTTGGTGTCGCACTGAAATGCTTTATTATCATTTCCCGCTACCGCAATATGTTTACCTCATCTTACGATTCATTTTTTACGATTCGCGTTCCGTAACCAATTCATTTAACACCTAAGCTCAATTTCCCAGCTGAGGCACCCACGCAAAAGTCCACTTCACAACATGCTTCATTACTCAATTACTATTTTGATTAAATTGTTTATTATAAATGACAAATTGCCAATGGACGCGTCTGCAGTTTCAATGAAATGGATGGGTTTTTTTTTAATTTTATTTTTTGTTGATAACAAAATTCTAATCACCGATACCATACCAGTTAGCGTAATGTCAGCAAATAATTATTGCCAATAGTTTCAATCTGGCCGTGAATCATGTGCAAAAGTTCCCAAAAAAAATAAAACAAAATGCGTTTACAAATGTAAAGCAAATGTCACGGGAGGCAGCAAAGCTTTTGACCGTGTGGGAAATTGAACAGAGGTGGACAACTGCTGCGAGCCACGTTGTGTTGGCCAAGTCAGTTCGGCTTACAGTGGCTAATCGGCAAGTCAGTTGTGTTTGCGCTTATCGAAAATAAAATAAAAGCAAAATATTAGAAGTATTTCCAAATAATACACATATCTGGCGATAAGAATCGCCGCCTGATAAGTCCAACAGTTTAATAGCCACTCAAACCCAGCTATTTGCGGAAATAATGGCAAACTCTGGCCATGGTTGCGGCAGTTCGCATTCTACCAACGTTCCAGCCAGCTGCTCTGGGCAGCCCTAGCAGCGTTCCTCAAGCGTCGTCAACGTCGAATCCATCCCGCCGGCATGCGCGACACCAGCTCCAAATGCTGCTGCCAGCCACTGCTGGATGAGTTCCAGTGCTCCAAGTTCTCACTGGAACACGCTCAGCCCGCTGACTTCTGTCGCTCGCAGTGGCAGCGTGGCGATCGCTCCTTCATCTGGCTGATCTATCGTTGGCTTTTGGTTGCCTTCTTTGCTGGTGGTGTCATTGGCAGCCTTGTGGATTCATTTAACGGCGGCAAGTGGTTCATCTATCTCACCGACTGGGGTTTCACCTTGTGTTTCTATGCCTGCGCCTACAGTGCTGTGGTAGCCACCATATACTTTATAAAGCCCAGCTATTTTGGTAAGCAGATGTCATCCATGTTTTATTTCCCTTAACTAAAATTAATAATTTTCGTTATGATTTTTAAAATTTTATCAGCATCCAGCAGTTGGGCTCTTAAAATATATTGGGGCTCCCATTTTACGACCACGGTGTTGGCCATGATGATAACACTGGTGTTTTGGGTGGCACTCTATCCCAGTAAGTTTTAATCTATGACCAGCTTGTTTAAACCTAAACTGATTGCCATATTTAGCCATGTCTGGTGGACCCGTTGGCCTATACAATCTGTGGGCGCATGCATTCAATTCAGTATGCATGATGTTCGATTGCTTCATGGTGGCCTTTCCCACGCGGCTGATGCACTTCATCTATCCACTGATAGCGGGCCTGCTCTACGGTTTATTCTCGCTCATCTACTTTTGGGCAGGCGGCACTGATTTGTGAGTAATTTACAGTTGTTATTCCTCTTACCAACTTTCCTTTCATCTGGCAGCTTTGGCAATCGTGCTATTTACTTCATTTTGGACTGGGAGCGACCGGGTTTGGCCATTGGCAGCGTTTGTGGTTGTATTGTGTTGGCCCTGCTCTTTTGCATAGTGATCTTCTGGATCTATAGATTAAGGATATGGATGTACGAGCGCTGCGTGAAGCCGGATGCTACGGAAGTTATGCAAACCAGAGCGGCAAGCTCCAAGGATATCGCTCCAACCGTTTAAATAATAAGCTTCAAAATAAATTATAAATTCCTCAAATATTTTTCTTCGAATTCCTGCTATATATTTTGGACTTGTCAATAGGATTTTTCCCTCTGCTTGCTTGTTCTAAATATTTAACAATTTTTATCGCAAAGGTCATAAAGAGAACATAATATAAAAGAACATACGATAATTGCTAATAAACAGAAACGTTATCAACGATAAATATAGTTTGCATTATTTAATATTTTGAATACCACCTTGAATAAATACCGAATTTTGTGTATAGAAATCTGCTGGGGCTTATCCGTTCAACGTGTCATAATTAATGCCGAATTTTGTGTATAGAAAGCTCCTGAGGCCTATCGGTTCAACGTGCCATAATTAATGCTTTAGATTTTATCTGAAAATCAAGTCCTTTACATGTATAGATTAGATTGAAAGTTGCTGTCGGTTAATAGCCTGTATTAACTTATCTCGCAGTGCTTGGAAATTCGCTGGAACCCTTAAAAAAAAGGCAGTGATTTGAAGTATTTTACCATTACAGTTTTGCTTTAATTGTTGGCGCATATTTAGGCCATTTTCTGAACGACAGCAAACTGAAGCGATTGGATTTGGTTGGACCATTTCTCGAGGGCATTGTAGCGCGCAGCACTACTATTAATCTTGTCCAGCTGGAGCACTTGATTCACCTGATCAATGCGCCCTTTGATGGTGCTGCAAAGTAGAAAAAGTAATGGTTAAGCCAAGTCTAAATCATTTATTTGTGAGCTGCTCACTCATCCAATATGCAGGAAACTAGCAGACTCTCCACCTCAATGGGCCAAATGTTCAGGGCATTGGCAATGAACGGTATGGCTATGTTTTTATACGGTCTGATCAGCTTGATGAGGACCTGTGTGCGTATGTTGCGCAGCAAATCCTCAATGTGCTCGCGTATGAACGGATCGGCCATAATGTTGCTGCGATGCTGACGCAGTATAGTCTCAAACTCGTTGATGTCATTGTTTTGATAGGAATTAACCAAATTTGTCATGGCCAAAATCTCTGGATCGTTCTTATACGGCTTAGCCTCCTGCGAGTCGAACGGATTAATGCCAGACTTCATCAGCCTGCCAAATGATAAGCACCATATTAAATATGCATTCTCAATATTAATAATTTAAATGTCACCTACATATTGGCCAGCACCAAGTACTTGAGGCAGGTGGTGCGTCTGGGCGAACCGCTTTCATCGTAGTTCTTGAACGCCTCAAAGAAGTCCGTGTGCGCCTTCTCGAATTCACCTTCGCGCAGATGCATTTTGCCACCACACTCGCGAATGACGCCCATAATCAAGGGATGCGGAATTGCGGACTTAATGTGCAGCGACTGTTCGTACAGAGCCTTCAGTTTCTTGTTGTTCTTCTGCACGGTGTACATTTGAATCTCGAGCGCATAAATCTCCAACAATTGTGTGCCCTTCTTCAGATCATCCTCGCCATCGTCTGTCTGGCAGCTCGAATGCAGCTGTTTGAGTATCTTTTGCAGTTTGGTAAAGTCACTACGATCAAAGTACAACTTGCCCAGCTTCGTGTTCGTCTTGAACCACAAACGATCGTTTTTCGCATCGCGCAGAGCATCCAATGTGGTCTCATAGAAATTTTGCAACAATGCCATCTGAAATGAGAGATATTTTTATCTCATTCTGATAAATAATATATATATATATACTGTGGGGTAGGAGATATCAGGTGTTGCAAATTGTATTAAGAACAGGCGCACGAAAATCAGATCAAAATTCCGTAGATTCCCATTTGTGATCGACTCTGACTTACATTCTTCGATGTTGAAATGTAATCCAGTATGGAATTGATGCTCTTCTCCGAGTGATTGCGTGTGACAGCACTTTTTATGTAGGTTAGCAGCTGCTTGTAGCGCACCATCATTTCCTCGTAATTACACTGGAAACATGCATTATTTTCTTTGTTTTGTTGTTGCTGTTTTTTGGTGCTCCACTCACCAATCTAAAGTTGATTTTTATCATCTGCTTGAGTGCCTTGAAGCCCCATTCGCCCTTTTCGCCATTCTCCAAATCGAGCACCTTCTGAAAACTGGCGAGCGCTGCCTTTGGCTCCTCTTCCTTGAGTGCTTTGCTGTTGTAGTATTGATTCTCGAGATCTACGTCCGGCTCCGAATTGCTATCCTCAGAATATTCCTACAATTGAAACCGCAAACCAAGCGGACGCCGGGCATCAGAAAAGAGCACAAGGCGCATTGCCTCAAGTATATTGCTTACCAGACCGTAATCTTCATCGTCGTCGCACATGAAATCATCATCGTTATCAGACATTGTGCAGCTTATTTAAGTGCAACAAATGTTTAAGCAAAAGAATGCTCGCAAAATTGCAAAATTTGTGTATCACACTGGAGATTGTGATGGGCGTGCGATAACTCACACGAGACATCGATAGGGGGCTAATACATATCGCACGAGTCTGACTTATCGATACGAACTGGAATGACAGTTTATTGAGTATGATTTTATAAATAAATATTAAATATGCATCTTGCATATATTATTTAAATGTATACCTTTAACTCTAAAATAAAAATGTTGACTTGAAAAAATCAAAATATATACTCGCATACTAGGGCTGACTCGATAAGTTACCGGTTAGATCTGCATCATTAATTGTTATACAACATGTTGTAAGACAAGTGAGCATCGACTAATCTGTTCATTCATTGGATATCTAACTGGTAGTTCGCGCGAGAACCTGAATCCAGTGTTAGACAATTTGGCCGAACTGAACGAAATGAACGCCAGGGAGCTTCTTTTTTCATACGTTCAGTTCATTCAACCGTTCGCTGGAACTAATTCCAAACTACTCATTACAACTTGTAAGGCGCTGCATATATGTGAAAAATATAAATATAGTTTAAGTTTAGTTAGTGTTAATCACACAAAGCCATGTCAAAGTCAAGTGCAGGTGTGTATAAGAGTGCAAGCACTCAGTCAAATACTATAACACAAGCAAATGCAGCTCGCTGGGTTAAGTTTTTCAATGCCGGAGGAATTCCATCTCCGGCTGCAGCCAGCTATGCGCACATCTTTGTCGAGAATCGCATCCAGGACGACATGCTGTTGGACCTGAACAAAGAGTATCTGCGCGAGATGGGTATCACTCCGATGGGCGACATAATAGCCATACTGCGTCACTCCAAGCAAGTGAGCGACCAAAATGCCCTCGACAAGGTCCTCGTTCCGGAGACGCCGCTGCCCAAACCGAAGGCAAAAACTATTGTTTCTGTGGCACCACCTGCAATGGCCTCATTACCCGTTGTCAAAGCCTCGCCACCCACAAAGCCAGCACGTCGCGTGCTCCCCGAGCATGAGGGAAAATACAAAGTGACTCTCCCCTCGGGCACCACTGAGCGGAGCAAGCAAATTCTTGCCAAGCGAGAGCAATGTATGTTGAAAGTAATTTTTAATTAGGGTATTTGATATTTACTATTGTTTATTTTACTCCTGCTGTTGCTGCAGTGTACTCAGATCGTGTGAGCAGCACCAAGAAGACGGACGTCTTTAAGCGACTGCACAAGAACAAGTGCGATGATGATGCCCAGGAGGGCATCGTTTCCAGCAGCGGCGAGAGCAATGTGCGGGTGCAAATCACTGGCGTCCACAAGACGCCCAGCGTCATGGTAGCGGCCAGCTCCAGCAGTAATTCTGTCTTTGCCCGTCTTGGCGGCAAACACCCGATGGATGCACCCGATCACTCAACTGGTCTGGCAATTAAATCTATTTTGAAAAACACACAAAGCAATAGAGGCGGCCGCATTGTAGGTGGTGTCAAACACAACACGTCCATAGTCAAGGCCAAACACACAGCAGCAGCAGCGGCAGCTGCAGGCGGGTCGCGTCTGCCCCAGCAGAAGGTGCTGCTGGTGCACAAGGTGCCATTGAAGCGTGGTGACGACAGCGACGACGAGAGCATGGAAGATGATGACTATAAGGAGGCGGACAGTGATATGGACAGCGAGGCCAGCGATGGTGAGCTTGTGGATGTGGATATGGCAGGGCCGGCTGAGAAAATTGTCAAGTTCGCCTCGACGGCAGAGGTGCGAGAAATAGCTCCACATACGCCGTACAAGGCGCGTGGCAATATTAACTTTGCGCGCAACATCAAGTCTCGTCTGGGCTTGGGTAAGCTTGAACAGCTTTATATAAGCTATCGTTGGAGATTATATTAATTCAATCCATCTCAATCGACAGTTTCCAAGCTGCACACCACACGCAAAACATACAATCTCAAAGCCACTCCACCAAAGAAGCCAGCCGCGCGTCTGAGTCCCGTCAAGGGCAAAGCAATTCGCATGCGCAGCGATGAGCTGCTCACACGCCAGGATACGCTGCCGGTGCACAAGCGTCTGGGCGTCACAGCCGCAGCAACAGCAGCCTCAACAGCCAGTGTAAAACCGCCGCCTAAGCGCACCCAGAAACACGATCAGAATCCGCAGCATTTTGGTCCACGTCGGCACTCGAGCATGAATGCTGGGAATCGATCACGGGTTCAGCCGAACTCCGTTTTCGATCGCCTCGGATTCAACAATTCAATGTAGATTTTAAGAAGCTGACCCTAGCAATTGTTTAAGAGTTCGATTTAGTTCAGTTTACAAGTAAATGTTTGCAATCATTCAAAATAATGAGCACTAAATGTTGTACCCTTTGTCCGAAAAAAAACAAATTTAAAATTATGTTGATAAAGAAAACATTAAAAACTGTATTGATGAATTGTCAAATTAGTGAGATTAATTTTAAGCTTTTTAATTATCAACTCCTTATGTAGTTTCTGTTATTTTTTATGAGCACAGAATTCATTTTTAGACTTGCCATTTAACACCTAGAATCAACGGAGTTCGGAAAGTTTGTTTTCCAATACAGCATAGCTGCTTTAATTGACTACTCAAATGCACGGAATTTAGAAAATGCAAGGGTTTATTTGGTATAATCTTAAGCTATATTCATGACCCGCAATTATAGAGAATAAAGCACTATATAAATATAGATATATATATAGATATTGGAAGAACTGACAAAGCATCTAATATTTTCAAGAGTTGAAGCTATCAAATGAGAAAACCAGTTATTTCTTTAATTTAGTCCTCTGTGTAATACCAAAGATTATAAAGATATCTATCTAGCCATACGAGTATATGAAGACTTCCTGTATGTATCTGTGTGATCTTTGGTAATACCTAAGGAAATTTAACTGATTGACTATTTATACAACCTGAACCATAGAAAAGTATTAATTTGAGGATGTCTAACCGAATTTGCAATCGCGTACGATTGAAATTCAGAGTCGGAATCAGAATTTAAATCAATTGGCTCTAAAGTTCAAATATTGTTTGAGCGGAAACCGACCAAGCTATATGAATAATATATATATATGTATTAATTTGCCCGAATTTTTTTTACTAAAGTGCAATATGGTTACTATCCCGTCTAAAGATAATTACGCAATCAGTTTAGCCGGACTGGAACATTTCACTTATCTATTGTGTCTACCAAATACCGCGAAACAGTTGTTTATCTGAAACTAAATCCTTTTCTGTTGAATGGTAAAGTTGCAAATTTCGTATCGTTCTTCAGTCAATTCCCCAACCCGAAAAATTAGTCTTGCCGTATTACGTTATATGCAATATACAATATTTTATTTGTTTTTTGCTTAGATGCGAAATCGTTAAATGTTTTATGTACAATTATTAATTCTAGGTAAATCAATTATCAATTCAACTTTTTGATATCATATACAAGCTGCTACTTAAGTTTCTATATCACTGGTTGCTAGGCAAATCACCAAGTCGGCTGAGAACCGCTCTTCCACTCATTGCTGCAGCATCGAGTAGAGTGCCTTGCGCAATTCCGCTGGCCAGGTGTTGGCATCCGGATTGATGCTGAGCAACTGGCGCATTTGGAGCACGGCGCGTTGCTTCTGTAACACGTAGGCGAATGCCTGATGATTGAGTATTGGCGTGGGCGTGGCAGTGGGCGTATATAATTGATAAGGCTGTGGCGGCTGCTGCTGATAATGCTGCTGCTGTTGTGGTTGTTGGGGAGGCGTTGTGGGTGGCGTGGGCGGCAGTTGGTGTTGCTGCTCCAGCTGTCGCAGCTCGGACTCCTGTCGTCGCTTCCGTGGCGTATTCTCGCTGAGAGCATACGGCCGGAACAAGGCTGTGTGAGCGGTGGGCGTCTCATCCTTGGCGCTGCTGCTGCGCTTGCCAAATTTCTTGTGCTTGTAAAAGCCCGTGTTGAATTTCTTATGCGTATAAGTCTCGTTCTCGTTGTGCGGATAATCCATGTGTGAGGGTGCCATCGTTTTGGTTTCGTATTGTGAATGCTGAGTTGCAGTTATGTTGCCGGTTGTCGAGTGACTGTGCTCCTTGTGCTGCGCAACGGCTGCTTATATAGGGATCATGGTCAGTTTGCTACCTGCAAGGAAATTATCATTAAGGTACGGCTTGTTTGTGGGAAAAACTTCGTTGACAAAAGGTTTGCATTGTCATAAAGAGAAAAGGATTTGTTCTACAATTCAATTTTTGTATACCTGCCCGTTGTCCTTTTTGTAATTAATTTTTCATTTACCCAGCGGTGCTTGGCTCGCACCTTCTCCTGGTCGCCTGCCTGGTCTCATCTCAGTTTTCCTGGTATTTGACGATAACATTTCTCCAGAACACACGAACATTCGAGCAGCGCCTGCGCCCCGAATGTTCTTTGATGAGTTTCATTCCCGATTGCCTTTGGCATTTTTTTCTGGTTTTCGGTCGACCAGTTCGAGATTCCTATCGCGCTTACCGCTAATCTGTGTCATTAAGTTCAACAAGATTCCAGGGAGCAGCAGTTCGCCGGCCTTGTGACAATGACCAATTGAATGGAAATTTATTGGGATTTTCCCGAAATATGTTGCGTGTTCCTTAAACATATCATTTAAACTAGCTGCTAGCATTGAATTTTAGAAATGTGCTGGGACGTCTACATTTAACATATTTGCTTAGATGTTGGAGTTTCCAGTGATTTGTTGATGACAATTTTGATATCAGGATTGTAACGAAAAAATGTATTGTATTGCCCACATTCATGACACGAATTCATTGAGAACTTGGCATTTTGAGTATTTATTTCTACACCGAAACTTGCACAGAATGCTATAAATCGGTACTTGCCAATTGGTCCGAGGGAAGCCGCTAATTTTTGGACAAGTGTCCTACACGAATTTATTAATAATTTGGAATTTTTAGTTGCTTTCTAAAAGTTGCAGCTAAAAGATAAATGCATAATGGCTTTGACTGAATTATATTTGCCTTTTCATATTTTCTAAAGTTTATTAAATAACAAGAAGTTTTCTGAAGTTTTTGGAAAACTAATTTAAGTTGAATCGCTGGCTGCAGTTCGAAGTGTTTTATTTTTATTTGTAATTTTTATATACAAAACCCTTCGGGATTCGATTTCAAGTAGCGATTTATAGCGCTCGTTCAGTCAGAAGTGCACTTCGAAACTCGACCATATAAAATGAATTGAGCTTAGGAAAAAGGTCAGCAGACACAACGGCAAAGTTATCTTTTAGCCAGTTATAAAAAGTAGATTAATGCAAAACTGTTGACTATTTTATTAAGCAAATTACTGTGCACAACTTGTTTGGCTCAATTAATATGGTATTTAAACTCGACAGGTATTATTAACTTATCTTTTTTTTTACTGTGGCTTTGGTCAAAGTGGCAACGCACACTTTAAATTCTACTTTTCATTTGCTATATAGGAAACAGGTTCCTAAGAAACATGCATAAAATCAAAGCTCCTTACAGATACAGTAGTGATCGTCTAAGCAAGTTACTATATTGTAAATTATATACATACTCGTATGTGACAAAGATCAGCGAGTTGATCAATCATTTAAAACGCATTTCATTCACGACATTCCTCAGATACCGCTTTCTTTTTAATTATTCTTTTCCAAGAACATGTCTTTGATTCGCTTATAATAGTGCAGACAGAGAACCCGTTTCCTGGTAGGCCCCCAATAGTATGACTTGTTATATATGAAATAGGGCAGTTGCAGTTGCATAATCGTAAAAAGTGCAGTAGTTGACCTTTATCGATTCTTTCCGGTTAACAGCAAATAAGAATTGTAATCAAACAATGTGACAATCTTTCACTTTGATACTTATGTGCAGCAATAACAATTGAAATCCTGCTTCTTGACTCAGCATTTGTTGAGGGCAGGACTCAAGCCCACCTAAAATAAATCCGCTTAGCTGTCGAACAGCGTTGACTACATAAATCAATGGACTCACACTCTCACAAAGACGCATTCAATGAAAAATCCGACATAATTCTAAACGCACTTAGGGAATGGAAAGGTGAGCAGAGCAGCGGAGGACTAATTGTGTAGATGCATAGAAGACATATATTGGGATTCTGTAATGATGTCCAACACCATGGGTTGAGTAGCATTTACAGCTGGAGAACAGATCTCACAAGCTGAAGTCATAAATGCTCTGCGGATCGGCGAGAACAATAAAACTTTTCAGGTGCCACAAAGGAAGCCGAACAATGCGGCTGTAGACAGCGTGGCCATATGAGCGCCAGGATTATAAAATACCAGACCAGAACAGACCAGGCCAGGTCAGGCCAGGCCAGGCTCTGCGTGCACAACAGGTATTTCCAGTGAAAATCGCTGGAGATGCGCACAGCAAACTAGAAGAGGAAAAAAGGCAACTGGTTTATGACGCCCTACCAATGCCAGCAGCCGGCGGATTAGCCATGCCAATGGATGGCGTACCTGCTCCCCTGATGGCCAGAAACAAAACAACAACAAGTTGCCGCAGGTAGCGTGACCCGAGGATGCTTAGGATGATTAGTTCGAAGTTCAGGCACACGTTTGAATGAATGAAGTTGATTGGGAAATACCTGCAAGGGATTGGTGGGAAAACGTCTGGGATTGCCAAGCGCTCTGATACCCATTACCTAATGTTGCATAAAAGATAACGCCCAGGACAATAGCAGCACAGTCGACAACCAGACAGCGCACAAGAACAACATCCACATCAGACATTAGAATTTCTCATTTTATGGATTTAGCAAAAGCAATGGACAATGAACTCAGCTCTGGAACTGCCCCCGGCTATGCTCACAAGAAGTTTTCGGCACTGAAGCGTAAACGCAGTCAAGATGAGGAGTCCGAAGATGTGGTCTTCGTTATGGAGTTGCCCGCCAAACGTCGATTCTTCCGGCCCTGGCTGGATGAGCCCAAATCGACAACAAATTCATCAGCAGCCACAACTGTAACAGCTGTCACTTCGGTAAATCAACAACCGCCTCGGAAGCCCAGCCCAATCACTGTGGCCACCACGTACCACGCCAACATGGTGCGCTCCCATGCCCCAAGACTGCGCAGCCCGAAGGCGCAACAGCGCCGAGATCGCAACACTTTGGCTTGCCTCCTAAGCCGCCGGGCTAGACAGGTGAAGCAAGTGGCCATGGAGGAGCAATGCGAGCAGTATCGCTTGCAGCACGAGGCCAACTTGCAGCAGCAGATCCGTCTCAGCCTCTACTATGTGCGGTTCCTGCAACAGACAATGGCCACGACACGAACTCCACTGCCTGACACACAATCCACGCTGCAGCAGATCCACAAGTGTTGGCCCCAGCAGGCAACTGGCATGAAGCGTTAAGCATCCCATAATGGACAATACTTCCAACAACGGAAGCAATTTTATTAACTACTTTAAATGTGATTTTAGTTTGAATTTTATTGAGCTTGTGATGACTTTTTAAGTTTTATTATTATTTATTATTGTTGACTATCAATAAACAAAATTGTTAAATTGATAAATTTGTAGTGCTTTAATTTATTTGCAGCAGATTCCTCAAGACAAAAAATATCGAAATGCAGATTTTAGTTGCCTGAATATAGTCATTTGTAATTATAATAAAAATGCAAAAGAAAACACTCGATGAGATTGAAAAACATTTTTGGGGGTATTTATTGGGCAACTCCAGAAATCAGACCAAAGTGAATATTCTGAATTGACGACTTGCTGTTGTAATGCAGAGGCAGATTATTCGAATAGATTAGCTGTCAACGCGTAAGCTTTCGTTGAAAGGTATACAAATCAAATTGTTTTAATAGTGTTAAGGGAAATCACTTAAAGTTGCCGCTAACACATTTTGAAGCATTTTGTCTAAACGAAAAACCGGCTCGACCGGCAATACTAATCAGATAAAAAACTCTGCCTTTCATCATTCATATCTTCAATCCTCAAGTGGAACTTTTTTCTTTTTAACAGCTGTAATTGCATTTGTTAATGACTCTGCCTATATATACTCGTATATATTTTCTAATGGAAAATGTAGATTTTTATAGGTGTCAATCAAATATCACTTAACTGCATTGTGTATTTTATTAAATTGATATGTTAATAGAATGCAACGTCAACATTGACACTGGTGTCTTTATTCACTAAGTTTCTGATTGTTACTTATTTTTTTCTTTCAAGAATTAGCATATTTGAGAAACGTGGCAAAAACAAATAAAGTCCGAGTAGCAAACAAAGTAATAATAATTTACTTGCATTATTAGCTTAAAATTATTTAAAATTATATTTTGTCTCCTATGATTTATTTATTAAAATACTTTATTAGACTAGAAACATACATAATTATTCGATACAGATATGCATAATATGGTTCTACCATCAATAGAAGCCAACTTTTAAAACACTCTTAGCCACAAAACATATTTGTTCATCCTTCCCAGCGCAAATAAAAAAAAAAAACAAATTCGAGGAAAAGATCCTTTTGTTTTTCCAACCTCCAAGAATTGTTGGCCTAGACCCGCAAGAATTTCCAAGGAATCGTGACAAAAAACTAGGCACTGCCACCGAAGGACCACACGCAATGCTTGGCGTCAAGTAGGTCAACAAAATAGCTGCATATTCGAGTGTTTTCCAGTTCCGGTAACCGCGACAAGATTCGATTTTTGGATACCCTGGGCCAGGTAGAAGAGATAGTTGCAAGCAAATAGTCGGTAATTAGCCGAAGCAGGCCATAAAAATATTCAAAACGGTTTGCCAAACAGCAAATAATAAAGTTGCGCTAATCCGTCTGTTTACTAACCAAATGCGATTCCCAAAAAAAGGGCAGCTACCTGCGAAGGGAGGCCTGGACATGAATCCGTCATCGCGGTCATCCCACGCATATAAACAGGACATCAATCGGAGAGCAGCAGCATTCAGATATCAAACGTGAAGGCAGCAACAACCACAACCATGGATCCCAGATCGATAAACAACACAAACCGTTATGAGCACAAGAAGTTTGCATCACAAAAGCGCAAACGTGATGTGGACCAGATTCTGGAACAGAATAAGGAGAACGTGTTCACGCAAGAAGCACCGCCGAGCAAGCGTCGCCAGTCGAAGGGCTTCTTTCGCCCCTGGCTGGAAAATGAGCAGAATATTGAAACCGCTGTCTCCAGCAACGACAGTCAGAAGCGCAGCTCAACGCCAATCCCACCGGGCGGCATCTATCCTGTCAATATGATGCGCCAATGGCAGTCACCTCGACAGCAGCGCAGTCCTACAGCCCGCAACACCTTGTCCTGTCTACTCAACCGGAGGGCCAAGCAGCTGCATGATGCTCACTTGGCTCGGCAATATGAGCAATATCGCGCCCAGCAGGCAGCCATCCTGGAGCAACAGGTTCGCTTCAGTCTGTACTATCGCCAGCTGCTGCAGCAGGCGGTCTTCCAGCGGGGAGTCCCAGCTCCCGGCACTCTGCTGCCCCAGCAGCAACAACAGTTTCTACAGCAAATGGCACTTTCGCAGCAACTACTGATCTTTGGCTCCCAACAGTGATTAAGCCTAGTCTAATTAGATTATTATTATACGATTTAGTGATTTAACAGCCATTGAATGTGATTAGTTGAATAGCTTTTAGCTGTTGTTATTGTTGACTTTGAAATAAAAACAAACTTATTTTATGACTAAACTAGTTCTTTTAATTTGGAATCTGAAAAAATTGAATTAGCATGTCAAATATAGATGAGAGGAAATCTATCTAAATAATTAAATTGATTTAATGTTTTCATATTGAAGTTAACCGGGAAGGCGTCTTTTGTCATCATAAAGATTTTATATTCTTAATTAGCATCACGAGCCGAGTAGTTTGTCTGTCTATCAGTTTCTGTACGAATGAGTCCCTCAGCTATCTGATGATACTTGGAAAAATTATGCTTATTTTTGCTTCATATGTATGTTGTAACTGGGTGGTTTGGTTTACTGTATCTTATAATTGATATTGGAAATGTTTGTCAATGGTGAATTCTGCTGTGCAAAATTTATTTGTTTACAAAAATCTCAGATTTTTTGATAATGAGAAGGAATCCTGAAATCACATAATAGCAGCTTGAGTCGCCTTAGTCAGGAAAATGTGAAGTATCCCAGCTAAATTTGAGTGTACACATAAAACCTCAACCCGACAAAGATTCTCACATTTGTTGGAGTTGGGGTGGATGGCACATAAGATCTAACAGGTATCAGCATATAAATCCGCCAACAATAATAATAAAGTAGTAGTATTAATACTAATAATAATAATAAAAGTAATTATTATTAAGATGTTATTATGCTCTTCACATTTGGAAAGTTTCGAATTAATTTGGGGTTACTATAACTTATAGCAATGATTAGAAAATGTATAATAAAAGATTGCAGAATTATAGTGAATTATGACTAAGGCTAGTTAATGGCATAATTGCTTTTTTGGTTAACAGAACTCAATTTGTAATTTATAATATGTTTATTACTCAAGTTGTTCGAGTAGCTTATGCAATAAAGTTTTTTTTTTTTTTTGTTTTCTTAACAACGTTTTAATGTGGTCAGTCACAGCACAGTTTGTGTTCTCATTTTGTTGTTTTTCTTTTTCACTTCTTAAGGTCGATCGAACACAAGCGCAACCAGACTACGTCAAATAGAAATCAAGCTGCAGTCAAATTGCGAAACGCCGTCAAATAGTAATATTGGCTGAGACGAGCAGCGCCGAAGGTGCGACTGCAGTTGGCGCAGAGTTTGAAGAGCTCAAGTTCAGCAGCTTGTGTGGCAAAGTGTTGCAACCACAAGCATTGGTGACTAAACGTTGCAGCTCGCTGTTACTGGTATAAAAAACAAAATGCTGTTTTCAATGTTAAGTCAGCAACGAGAGAGTCACAATAAGAGTAACCGTGACGGCAACAATAAAGATAGTTGGCATTTGCGAAGTGGTGGCAAAATGGTATCAATGCGGTCGTTAAGTGGTTAGCCGTTGTCGGCGATAATTTCTGCATTGGACTTTCCAGCTTTTGCCACAGCACAGTGCAGCATAGGAAGTCGCTTTGGCGCTTTATCAAATGGCCTATAATGAAAATTAAAAGTAATTAGCTGCTCGGCTGTTGTGCAATGCCAAAAAAAATAATAGCCAAATAGTTAATTGTCAGATGGCGTGGCGTTTCGACTACTCTAAATAAATACTCAAGTTAAATTAACTAATTTATCTGCAGTTGTCGTTGTTATTATTGTGTGCAACACAGTTGACTGCACTTTGGTTTGAGCCAGTTTTTCTAGTGGCTTAAATTTGAAATTAGTTTTCCAACAGGAATTTCCTTATAAGCCAACATTATCTTGAGTGCATACTTAGTTTGATGCGCCTACTGCCTATGAACCGTTGATTATCTGCTTGGGTTAGCATTGTGAAAGTTAGCTGATGTGTCACATATTGAGAGGAGCAGTGGCTAATTTCACATATTGAACAGTTCAATTGTTTAGTTCACTGTAGTACTGCAGTACTGTAGTACTTCTATATATTAAACTATTAAGTTGAAAATTACGTTGAAAGACGAGAGGAAAAGTAAAAATCATTCTTCACAGTGTTAAAGACAATGTTTCTGGCATTTCTCTCATTTTTTTCTAAATCTTTGACGATTAGTTTAATCAGCAGTAATATTGACAGCTACAAAGCTCTATTTAAAGAAATAATTTAATAGGGACAAATATGAAAAAGATATAGATGTGTATATATACTATAAGAGCGCGGAGAAGAGCACACACTGATAAGGGGATACTCTCCGGTACTTTTCTATTAATTCTTTATCCACTTTGAGTCTAGATTTATCTTCTTTAATATTGAAAACTACTTAGCATCTTTTGAAAGCTAAGTCAATAGCGATAGTGATAAAGGCTCCATTTGTGGCACTTTTCCCACAAGCACTTTTAACTAACTGTTTGACTTTGACTCTAGTTTAACTTCAGACGTTAATCGAGTAAAATTGATAGAGACAAATATGATAAAGACATAGGAAGTTGTATCTATATTTATTTAAGCTATTTTTCTTAGAGAAATCCTTAAGCACAACATAACATAAGAGTTAATAAGTAATTACTAATTTATAGCTAATAAAGCAAACTTAATTTAAGCGTATTGATAATCACACGGTGATTAAAGGAACTTTTACTAACATTGCTTCCTCTTGATGCCATTGATCAAATAGTCAATACTGAAGTTTTTCGCGGGCAATGGAATTGGCACTGGAGCTGGGCTCTTAACTTGTTCGTGCTTGACCAGCTGATTGAGATGATTGAAGTAGGCAGTTGCCCGCATGCTCTCCTCGACAATCTTGAGATGCTGGTTGGTGAATTCCTTGTACTGCTCCTCAATGGCCAGATGCTCGAGTTTCTTGACACGTCGGCTCATGCGACAGGCGATTGTGTTCTTATTGCGTCGATCCTGATCCTTGGGTGTGCGTTCTTTTTTCGGGAATTTTCGCACCATATTACCGTGGTACTTGCAGATATCTCTCAGGGCTTCGGGGCTTATGGATGGCGGCAATGACTGCGAAGATGATGCGGATTCCGATTCATTGGATCCGTCGCATATGGTGCTATTGAGGCGACGTCGCTTGGGCAGCGACAACATGAATTCGCTGGAGCACTGACTGCTGGTGTCCTCCTCATTGTAGCTGCTGCTGGCCGGGGTGCCGATGCGTGAGATCAACTCCTCCTTGATATGCAGCTCCTCCTCGTCGGTGCGTGGTCGCCGCATATCAAACTTCTTGTGGCGATAGCTGATTGAATTGTTGGATTCCAATTTCAGAGCCATGTCTTAGCTGTCAAGTGCGTTCGCTTGGACTGTCGTCTGTGGGTTGACTGATGTCCTGTGCCGCTGCCAGTCAAGTTTATATAGCGATTGTTGTTATCATGTGGTTTAGTTTAATCCGATATCGTTTATGACTTTGTTTACACAAAATCGAACAGCATTTCTTTTTTTTCTTTTTGCAAAACAAAAACAAGATCGTAAAATTCACTGATGGCCTGCGCACGACCCTTTGCAACCCCGGAGTTTCGCGCATGCGCCGACGCTGCCACAAATCGATACCTAAGTCCGTTGCAGCCACCCGCTGATAAGCCTTTTGTGCGTGCGTGCTTGTGCTTGCGTGCATGAGTGTGACCAGGCCTAGTTAATGAGCTGCCCTTGGCAATCCTCCTGGGATTTGTTTATGCAGACGTCCATGCATATGTGTCTTATGTATTTGGCCAGCTCCCTAGGTGGCAAAATGCGCGCCTTTTGTTTGATTTTCATTCAATTTGCGTTTGTTCCGCTTGCAGATAATTTTCATTTTTCTTTTGTTGTTCTTCACATTGTCGCAGCTTTTGTCAATAGCTGAGGCGTTTGCCATGTGTTTTCTTTTTCAATTCTATTTGAATTGTTCAATTTTATTTTAGTATTTGCGGATCATTTGTTCGACTGTAAACAGTCTGGGTAAAATGCTTTTTGTGTGCCATCAATTGATAAGATATTGCCGAACTGGTTTGATGTTTTCCCTACTTGTCTTTCCCTTGTTATTGTTGAGCATTTATTCTTGGAATTTGGCCTGATGCATCATGCTGTTGATTTTGATAAGATGCGAAGTGCAGTTTGTTCTGTGATGTCGTCTCTCAGCGACTCCAGCTCGGGTTGCAAAAGGCAGACAGACACTGGCATTACGCCAGCTGATAAGATGTTTAGGGCTTGTACAGAGATGAGATTAATATAACTTAGCCGTTGATAAGTGAATGGTGCAGACATCTGAAAAGAGCTGCGGGGTAAAAAACTAGGTTTAATTTTCGAACCAAGATAACAACACACAACTGACGAGAAATGTTATTAGGTATTTTTGAAAAAATGAAAATTAAGAAGGTTTCTAAATAGAAAATAGAGTGATATATGCGCAGAAAATCACAAGAGGTAATCAGGAGTGAAGTAAATATATTTTTGTAATAGTTACTTGTATTTTGAACGTCAAAGCAGCAGCGGGGAACAAAGGTTGATATTGTATAAGTACAATAAATAATCACTGTTAGCTTTATTTGATCGGCAATTATCTCATAAACTTTTGTTTTATTTGCAGGCAGAGTACCAATATGAAAGATAATCAGATAAATTTACTTTTTCACTACACAATACTTATTCTAATTAGTTGTAGACCGAAAGTTGGATATGGGCAGACCCACAAGGTACACACTTAAATTAAGTCGTTTAACAAATGGCTATATAAAAATGGCAAGAGATCCTATCTGTGAATGACTGTGCAAGTAAAATTTAATATTACTTATAGAGTGTTCTGGAAGTGCCATGGAACTTATCATGTCCAGTCTTAATGGTGTTATTTTGTCACTTCGTTGAAGTGCTTTAAATAAATTAAACTAAATTGCAGAGTCATTTAATTAGATTCTCCACACACGAGTTGCTATAGCTACTTAATACTTGACATCACAATGATTTGCAACATTTGTGGGGGATCTGTCCCAAAAAAACCTATTTTTAAACTAGAATTTTTTCATTTATAACTGGTTCTTTATTAATTGTATATTGTATCTATTTATATACAAAAATCATGTGAATGATCATATTAATGAGCTTTGTCGAAAGTTAAATGATTTTCAATTTTAATCCTAAATTAAGAAGACAAAGTGTTATATCATACAGACTTTTATGTTTCACAGAGCATGTGAAAGTAAAAGTTCAATCCGATACGAATTGGGATGACACACTTTAACCAAGCGCACTCAGTTTCTATGCAATGGTATCTGTGATGTTACAACATATAAATAAGTATAAGTATTAGTCTTGCTAGCTTCGATGAAGCAGAAGCTATTTCACGCCTGGGTAGTGCTGCTGCTCAAGTGGCAGCCTGGCCACTAGATTCGCATTATCCAAGCCAATAATCAGCGAGACGAGGAAGCATTAAATGGCTTGGAGCGCATCGAAAGCGGACAGCTGCCGGTAGTTGTGAGAGATCTGGTTGGGCACGAACAGATGGGGGAATGAGCAAACTTCACGTCTCTTGTCTAGGGTATTTAATAATGTCGTTTGTATTTCACTACTGATTCTGTTTTGGTCTTGCCTTTTGCTCAGCGTCATCGTCGCTATTATTAATTCCAAGCTATTTTCGTTTCTCTGACGACCCCCTAATCCCAGAGCTCAGTTCCCGGCTGTCTGAGTGCCCATTATTTGTTACTGCCGGCTCGCTCAGGGCACAGCACTGAGTTGGCTCTCTATTTTCGCCATAAATACAACGGACGACTAGTCGTCGAATCAGATGTCGTTTCGCATTTGTATGAGCCGGGGGCGTCGTTGTCTAATTTCATTTTTACTTGACCATATCCCCAACGAAAGTGAGATTTGCCTTGCAAAAGAAAGTTCATAAATTGTTCTTAAAAATTTAAAGAAAATGGCAAGTGTTTTGAATGCATTTATTGTTGTTGTCACGTTGCTGGGCGTCAGTTTGGCTGCTGAAGAAGGGTTTACGCTGCCACCAGTTGAATACAAGCCCATCACCAAATTGGGTGAGTATTGGAAATTGAATCATACGTGATTTGTGGTGAACCGAAAGTCAAATTTTTAAATGTAGTATATAGATAGATAGACTTTTGTAACGTATATGCGAAAATGAGGGGTGAAAACGGTAATCTTAAAATGTTTAATATTTACTCGTATGTAAATATTTGCATAGAACTTACATCTTTAAGCTTGTTCACATGCAATATACACAATAGGTACAAACTGCTTTAAAAGTTTTAATTATATTGATTTGTATGATCTGAGTTGGATTTGTATACTACTATCATCTAAGATATCATATACGGTTTTAGGCATAAATGACAATAAAACTGTTAAATTGGTAGATAAATATCACTAATTATACTAAAATGCAAATCGTTGCTACTCGAATCATGGGAAACACGCAAAAGCTGTGCAAATTGTATATCGAAGCCATTACGTGTGCTAAAGTTCAATTCGAATTTAGAAATTGTTGACTGAGCGATAGAATTTTGCATATTATAAAAATAAAAGGGTTATTATAAAGTTGCATGGTAATAAATTTGTTGATCAAATTGGCTAAACGGTTTTTATTTTATTTTTACCTATTATTTATTAAGTGTATAATAGTTGTTTAAATGATAATTTTGGCAATTGCGAAGACGTGACAGTATGTTAATGAGTGATATAGCTTAATAAAGTGTAGTCGAGATAATAAATAAATAATTAATATTCCTGGGGGAACCCGCCCATCTCATGAATATATAAAAGTACTGATATTGATAGCCAAGTTTTCCTAGTATGGATAACAATTTCGGAGGACTCAAAACAGTAAAAGCAATAAAAAAAAAAAACTAAATAGAATTGCTTGAAAATAAATTTGTAGAATTTACATAATATTTTCGGTGCTCATTTTTTATACCAAACATTCAGTAATAAAATAAAATAAAAAACATCAGCAGCAGTTATTACTCAGTTTCGGCATTCAGCTAGAATACTCAGAAGCCTTGACTGATATTTGCCCAATAAAGGCCAGAAGCTTTCCGGCTCTGAGTCGAATGGAGCAGGTCGCAGTCAATTGCCACTTCCGCTAAATGGCCTTCCCCTGCCGCAGCGACCGTTGCAAAAAGCCTTCAGTACAAAAGATTCAAGCGACAAACTTGATACGGCTGTGCGATATGCAATACAATAAAACGCTTAGTCAATGCTCTGTCACAAAATTAGCAATTAAATGTTGTTGACAAAAATGTCAAACAAAATACTACAAGTAATTAAGTTAAAATCCGAACAGCAGCAAATAAATAGCGAAAGGGGGTAGAGAAATGGGAGGGAGAGAGAGAGAGAGAGAGGGCGCAGGGGAGACTCGCAGTTATGCGCGACATCGAATAACATCGTCTAAAATATCACGTTCATTGATGATATGAGATGACTATGAGTTGTATGTCAGGGCAATGTTCATGAATGTTGTATTTATGTGTAATTGTGCTCATTGATTTATTGCATTTGATTTCGATTTGACACAGCCGCCGATATACCGACTTGCCGCCAAGAAGATGCAAATATAAATGAGTGCATTAAGCAGGGATTCCAGCAGATGACGCCACGTCTGAAAAATGGCATCAGTGATCTGAATATACCACCAATGGACCCCTTCCATCTTGGCAAGAGCTCCTACACCTACAACTCGGGCGTGCTGCAGGGCCGCATTGCCATGAGAAATGTGGTGGTGCATGGTATCAGCGAGGGCATTATCGACAAGGTCGACTATCGCCAGAAGAACAATCATGTACGCCTGGAGATGCTCAGCCATATACCGCAGATGCTGGCTGAGGGTGCCTACAAGGCGGACATCAAACTGAACGACATGAAGATAACTCCAAAAGGCACCTTCAACATTACGCTGAGTAAGCAAAATAATAATTCTAACTACCAACTGCAGGCTGGGCATGTAATTACTGACTCGGCTACTCAAATTTGACATTTTAGCCAACGTCAGCATGAAATCGCGCGCCTCGGGCGAACTATACGAGCGAGACGGTCACACTTATTTGCGTCTGGCCAAGCTCGAAGCGGAGCCGAAAGTGGGTGACATGCGCATCTATGCCAATGGCCTGGTGCCCGATCCAGCGTTGAGTGAGTGCATACACAGCATAATCGCATCGATTGCCATATAAACATATTTATACAAATTTCAATTTCAATTGAATTCATAGATGATGTCATTCTGGACTTTATCAATCAGTACTGGCGCCAGCTATATCAGGCTATGCTACCCGAAACTATGGCCATTTGGGAGCCACTCATGCTCAAAGCGGGCAATGATTTCTTTGCTGCCCTGCCATTCGATTTGCTTGTCACAAAGGATTAAGTTCGTTGCAATCTCTGGTGTGCGTATGCAATTATATTATTGGTAGAAGCGTTATTCAAGATGTTAACTTAGTTAGTAAACAAATAAAATCAACAATTATAATTAAGAGAAAATTGTTGTACGGTGTTCAAGCTAAAATATACTAGCCAAATTGAGAGGGGCATATTACAGATACTAAATATTATTAAGTCAATAAGTTTAACAGTGGGGAAGAAATATCAGATGTCAATTTACATTAATGGTAATATTCTTAATTGATTCTGAAGGTTTTTGTATATATCTGTTGATCTGTGGAAATAAGTCAATTTAAACCTGGAGATAAATTGTTTTTAACATTCATTAAACCCTTTCAATTGAGTGCTTAAATTATTTATAAACATTGTAGAGTGCAGGGTATCCGCCAAACATTTGACTATTTTGCAAAGGATCTTTTCCATTTCAACGTTTCCGTATATTTTGATTGCAATTTATATAATTATATACTTTTATTTATGTTGCAAATTACATAAGTTAGGATATTGAATCGAACATATTAAACAAAAACTTAAATTAAATGAAATAAAACATTCTCAATGTTATATTGTTGATTCTTGCTTGATGAATTATTTTAAAATGCTTTGGCAATCAAAAGTCAATCAAAAAAATTGTAGCAAAGAGTGTTCGACTTAGAGTTACCCTGTACCTATCCACTTTTTATACAGGCCAGACTGTTTCGCAATTTTAAGCATATTAATATCATAATAATATAATTTTACTAATCTATATTCCCCTCTGACTGTCTTTTGATCAGTTTGTTAGTAATCTCAATATCAATAAAATTGTATTATCCTATATTATGCAAGTTGGAGACTGTAAGGCTCTATTACCAATATTCGATGTGTTTAGGGTATAATTAGTTAATCGCAAACGCACAGATCATGCTTATAGTAAACAGGTTATTATTGAAATTATTATTGTAAATAATTATGATACTACATTCAGAAAGTATTTTGCGGGGTTCGGGGCGAATTTTGTATGAACTGTTTTCCATTTAATGATTTGCAATTAAATCAGTGGGTAAGCCGGTTTTCAAACTATCTAAGTCAGTTTGCCTGCAAAATTGCTTATTTATAAATACTATTTTTCTTTGCAAAGTGGATGTGACTGACTTAAAATATATCTGAGAATAAAATATCTCCACCCAGTGCCTTGTCAGCTCAGTTGGAGGGTGCTCATACAAGTAACAGGTTGATGTTGACTCAACGGCAGAATCAAGAGGACTACTCGATCGAAAAGGATACTAAAATCAGTTCAACCATAATGCTGTACATTGTGGTGGCAATGCTGTGCCTTCTGGCAAGTGGGTCTCTGGCGGCGCCTGAGGAAGCAGCAAATAAAACAAACGATTTTAATTGTGTGTATGAAGCTAGGGCACATTGCGCATACGTAGTGTATAACATATTCTATATTAATTCTATGATTTTTAGCCCTCAACTTGGCAAAGTGTCCTGAGGGTGTTGACAAGGCTGCGGAATGTATCAAGAGCACATTCAATACGGTTTTGCAACGTTTTAGATTTGGAGTACCCGAATTAAATATAGAGCCGTATGATCCTTTGCTCATAAATCGTTCGAGTTTTCATTACTCGAGTGGAGTGGTTAAGGGTCGAATTTCGGTGCGAAATGTGAAACTCTTCGGCTTAGCTGACCACAAAATCGAGAAACTGAGCATGAAAGTCAATGGCGACAAGGTGAAATTCCAAATGATTTCGACCATACCCAAAGTGAATATGAATGGCATTTACAAGGCGGAAATGCAGGTGAACTCACTGCATTTGAAACCCAAAGGCAATTTCAACATAACGCTGTGTGAGTAGTGAAATATTCAAGAATTTTAACTGTCTACACACATATTTATACATGCGTCTTTATATCTTTGTTGTTGCAGTTGATGTGGAGAACCATGTGGTTACGGATGGAGACATTTTTAGCAAGGATGGACACAGATATTTCCGTTTCACCGATATCGAAGCGGACCCAAAGATTCGCGATTTGACCATTAAAGCCAATGGCATATTCCCGGATCCTGAATTAGGTGAGTTTGTGTATTAGCTGAATCGGTATTTCCTCAACGCTTAATTTATATGCTTGGCAGATGAGATTGCACTCAATGTGGCTAACAACTACTGGCGTGATATCTATGGCATTATTTTGCCGGAAACGAGAAAGTCGTGGCTGCCTGTCCTGCTGCGCGTTATTAACCAGGCTCTGATAAATGTGCCAATCGATGATTTTATCCAGTCAAGCGAATAAGATAGCGGCTGTGATTACCTTTAGTATTTGTATGGACATTTCTTAATGAAACCGGGTTACCTCTAATAAAATTCGAGCCAGCGATTAAATTGCGATTATTAAATTCAGGCGCACTCAGCCTATGCACAATTAACGGGCAGATTGAAACAGGTTTTAATTGATTTGGTCATGCCCCAGTTTCATTTAGCATCAAATTATGTGCCTAAAAAACTAACTTAACTAACTTTATGTAACTGCCCACTGACTGCACCCATTTAATGGGGTTAAGTGCACAGCACGTTGACCTTGAAAACTCGTATATATCTACATACATATCTATCAATCTATTTATATTCGAATGTGGTCAAGTGCATGCATTTAGTGTGAAATTGAGCAATGAGTCGACGACGATTTGAAACAACTTCAGTAACCAACTTTTTGAGAACAACTGTCGCCTAAATAAGTACTTTAAAGTTGCATTTCTATTCATATCAAAAATTGATGTACCAATTAGAATATGCACAAGAGGAGAAATTAAATTTGTATTTATTTAATGCGGCTCTCAAGACATACTTAAATTTGTATAAAAATGTTTTCTTTTAATTATAAATAAAAAGTTCAAACGTGTGACGTTTAATTAAATAATTTAAATAAAAAAAACTAATTATAAAAAATAGAATAAAATCTGAAACTGTTCACAATTTAATGTAAGGATTGAGGAAATTGAGAAGAGAAACTCGATCACAAGTAAAGACATCAGAGAGCGATGTAAGGAGTGAGACAAAAAAAAAAAAAAATATGCTTATCACAGTTAAGCGTGCTCAGAGGTTTCCGCGAATTATTTTAGTATTGAATATTTAATTCCTGACAATAAAAATGGAAATTTCGGCATAGCATCTAGTAGTAAATTCACTTTTTCATCAAACTATTTAAAATATATTTATATAATTCTGCAAATACGAAATATGAAAATCTTAATTAAGTAAATATCATTGCCTACTTCAGGGTGCTGGGCTCAATTCCCAAGTGGTAGATGCATGCTCTGATGGCAGGTTAAAATACAAATTATGGACAGGAGTACTCTTGGAAGTCTTAAATGTCAGGCAAACTCATTTAGTATGCAACAGTTCAACATTGACTTAGTAAAATATATGTTTGTAGTTTCAGAATTACCAAGTCGTGTACTGTTTCAGCTGTCTGGTTACGTCAACGAGAGCAACGTCTTACTTTATTATGGGGCATAAACAAGCTCTAAAGGTTGACATAAACAAGCAGTTCGGATTTTGGCTTCGCATAGAAAGTGAGGTAATATTCCATAGGGCAACGTTAGCGCCCAGGTCGCGCCGTAAAATCTGCGATAAATCAGCAGCTCATTATTATGAGAGTGTGTGCTGCACACTTTTATGCATATATGTCTTATAAACGTCGATAAAGAGAGATGTGCGTCGCATATTTGAACACTTGTTGTGGACATGTTCGCAACATATATGCATACGTTGAATATTTTAATTGCTAAATGGATATGCCAGGCACACGATCAAGTGTCGTCTGCTACAAGACTGGCCGAGCATAATAAGCATTGGAGTATTAGATTTGCCAAAACATATTATGACGCACCTGCACATAGGAACTGCCACAGTAACTTGTTTGGTTAATCGGAAGTTCAAAAGTGAAGCACCTAGAGTGCAACAATCTGGATGTCAGGCATGCATTGCAACATGACAAACAAGTCATGTCGATCACCTTGGAATAAACGCCCAAAAACTTCATAAATATAGTGCGCAAGTTTGTGGCAAGAGATTAACAACTGGCCTACATTTTACTTAGTAGCCCAACGTCGAGGGCGAAATCAGTGCCTTGACTAGGCCCGGTGCTTGTAAAACTACTGCAATGCGACTCAAACTGTGACTGAGGTTGGAATTTGAATTGGGATTGGAGGTGTGTAGTTATGGGAGCAGCTGATAGTTTCCTCATTGTTCTAAGATTGATTGATTTGTGGGTGCGATTTATTGATTGACATTGACACAACTGAGGTATGATTACCATTATATATCTTTTGATCAGCCTTAAAATCTTATACATTTTTGAATACCCTGTGCAAATTAATATTTTTACTTTAAGAATTGTTAGTGCCAAGGTTTGAATCTGGCATATAAAGTAAATAATAATTTGCAACTTCGCTTCACAGTTATTATATCCCCCAATTATCTGAAAGTCTTAGTAATTAAACTTGACTGTGCATAATTATAAATCTATTTGCTTTTCTTCGTTTTCAAGCTTCTAAATATCAGCAGATTTGACGCTTGAATGCGCAGTGTTGCCTTAAACTTAATAATATATATGGAGTAATTTAGTTTCTTATGCTGAAGAACATTTACTACCGTCGTGGGGGATTCCAAGCACAAACCAAGTGTAAACTTTTTCAAGGTCAATAAGAGAAAAACAAGATGTTACTGTGAGAAAGCGAAATTAGTTCTTTATTTTCTTCCTTATTTGTGCTTAAATAACAGTTTCCAAAAAAAAATATTCAATTTAATAATTTTCTTTTGATTATTTTGGGCGTATTCTACCAACAAAAAATCAATATAACTAAAAAATAATGTTGTATTAAGTGGTTAAAGTTATATAAGTGTTTTTGTAATTATATATAATTACAACCACAATTATTATTATAAACAAATGTTTTTCATAGCCAAAAGTTGGGAAAATTTCAAATTATTTAAATAACATTTATTTAGAATTTCAATATGACATAACTGTGTTAAAAATCGATCTATCTTCTTTCAAGTTAAAATAAATGCATTTTTTATTTATTCTGAGAATAACATTTTATTTAGTAAGCCAACATGCGAGTCTTGTAATTAAATAAGTATTATTTCATTTAAATTATACGAACATCTGAGACGTGATTTAAATTTACCACACTTAACATTCAAGTGTGGCTCTCAGTTATGCCAACTCATGCTGAGCATTTCAAGTACAGCGCTGCTCAAACTGTGGTGCACAAGTTCTCAATTAAACTCAGCAACTCAACAAGCCAAAAGCTTCGAAAGCTCAATCGGCGCGCTCTAAAAGCCTTCAAATTGGTTATTTGTTGTTGCGGTTGTTGATTTTTTTTGGCATCGTGCGCATGGAAAAACTTTAAAAACTCGAGCTGAAAACTATAAATAAACGTGAGTTTTATGCAGCGCTCATTTAAAGATTTGCAAGCGGCGGGCCGCCAACGAAATCGTTCGCTGATTTTCAAAGTTTGCAGAAGCATTTTTTGGTGTCTTTGGCAATTGGCTAGCTAGCTAGAGTGTAGTGTAGGAGTGTGTGTGCTTTTCTGTCAGTGTTCGCGATTGCAGCAACAATTGCAGTTAACCAAAAGAAAACAACAGCCACAAGAAACTGTAAAAATTCGTGTAGAAATAAGAGTGAAGCCGGTTTTAAAATTACGCAAAAAAAAAAGGCAAGCGAAAATTGCACACATTGTCTGCTTGTATGTGTATGTGTGTGTGTGTGTTTGTGTTGAATCAAGCCACAAAATCGTCAAAGCACTACAACAATTCAATTAAAACAAGTTTACATTGCCAATTGTGAACAGAGCGTTGTCCAAATTGACAAAAACAGCAACTGCATAAATCAAAAAAATCGATATGCAAGCGTTGTACATTTTGCTAACCATCGCGGCTGTGGCACTCGGAAGTGTCGCGTCCGCCACGCTGCCAACATCCGCCCCAGATGAACTTAGTACCGACCCCCAGCAGACCGCCTTCTCATCAGACTCCCAATTCGATTCAGGTAGATATATGTTTGGGTTACTCTTATGCAACCAGAGTGCAAGAACTTGATATTTAAATGACAAGCGAAATGAAAAATCGGAGCTGTTAAACAAGTTTGTTGCCAGAGTCATTCATTTACCAAAGTGACAATTGGAAATGGTAATTGAAATAAATAATATTGTAGTTGACTTGTATGACAAATATATGAAAATCAAAATCTGAAGTATTGGAAGACTTAAGTGAATTGCGCAATTGTGTTTTGACGGAAATTGTAAGCAGGAAATGTTATGATTGGAATGTGATAAATTAAACTTTAGTCGATCATGATTAGGTTAAGTTAGTTTCACTTAGGAAACAAAGCTCTCTAAGATGTATTATCGCAATGCACATATCGAGTTATACCAGCAACAATTATATCAAACTAGAGAAGTACGGTCTGTATAAATCTGTAAATAGGTCATTTCTAGCATTGTCGAGTGTAATTCGGTGACTAACCCATTGTGTTGTTATTGAAAAGATTACGCGAGCTATTTACGCCTACAACCTTCAAAGCTCAATAAAAGCAGCGAACAACAACCGAAGCAATTTTAATCTTAAAGTGCGATTTTAATGAGATTTCTTTAAAAAATAATGCCATTGCTATAGAAATTAGCAAGTCAGCCAGCTCAAAAATAAGAAGAAAAAAAAATACTTTTTATTTGCTTGACTTTTAACACCTGAGCAACACTAAAAAATGTTGAGCAGCTTGAACTTGACATATATTTTCGTTTTAATTTTTTTGGTTCGTGTGAATAGTAAAAGTTATAAAACCGCAAGAGAGCATTAACAAAAAAACGCTCTGACTGTGAATGCTGAAATACAGTGACTCTCAAACAGTACCGCACATGAGGCGTTGAAAATAAACGAAAAAACATATGCATATTGATGGATTATGCAAAATATATGGCAGAATAAACATACTGAATACGTAAAGTCGAAAGCAAGTCGAACAGGCCAGACTGAAGTATTTATCTCCAATTGAATTAATTCAAGCAACCACAGAGAAATAAATGATTTGTATGTTATGTATGTATTTGGTGTGGGGCGCTTGCGAAAAAGTATTCGCGTCAAAAGCACCAGCGTCAACAAAGAGGCTTACATTATACCAACATGAAAACAACAACAACAACTACAACAACAAAAAATAAAAAACCGGCTGCTTATGCGCGCATTTCTTAAACGCATAAAGCTGAAAACTGACCTACATCAATGCGAAAAACGGCGTCAGCGTCGCTGGGCCTCTGAGTTTGAGTTTGAGCTGTGAGTTGCAGCTGTAACTTGTAACTAATTGCGTAAAATGTCGAGCAGCAATAGCAGTCAAAATACTAACTACAGCAAGCCCAAGAAATTTATTGACATTTGCACTGGGAGCGTAAGCAAACGAAAGACTTAGGCAACGAACTTCACGACATTTGCCCAAACGCGCCCTGAAAAAAAACAGATCACAAACATTTGTGACGCCTGTCAAAGGTGGTTTTTATTTTGCATATTTTCGTCTTCTTGTTTTTTATTTTGGCTGGTTCACCTCTGACATTGAACTTGTCAGCCAACAGCGAATAGACAAAGTCACCGGACACGCAAGCGCTCAAAATTTGGCTAACTAAATTACAGACTACAAAATTGCTGAGCAAATCGTAAGCCTAATCCGCATTAAAAGTAGCTGACAATATATGAAGGGTAAAACTAAGCATTGTCTGCTTGTTCGTGCCAAATTAACTATTTTAAGTACTTGGGTAATTTTCTGATTTAATTGCAGGGAATGCTAAATTTAATTGCAATCTTTCTTATCCATTTCCGCTTTAAAGATTTAAACACTTTACTTTTCATGTGAAGATTTAACCAAGTGAAATCAAATGTTATTTGCACTTATTTTTACAGCCAGCGCTAAAATGACGCAATAACGTATTGCAAATTTTTGTTTGTCTGTCCGACTAATTATGTACTTGAGGTCATCTCCAAAATGATGTTGATTTTATGCTAATCACATAGCCAAACAGGAGCGGGGACTAATGTTTTAAATAAAATTGAAAAACAGAACAATCAATATTAAATATTTTTAATAATTTATAAGCAAGTTTTTTTTTTTAATATAGATCAGGTTTATTAAAGAATATTAATTATTGCTTTAAATATATACAACACTTTGTATATATATATAGAAACTTTATTAACTAAAGCTATTGATAAGTATAAGTATATACTCAAAAACTCGTACAAGACAGTCCACTGACTCCATTTACAATTACCTCGGCTTGTGCGGGGCCTAGATCGGAGACCTTGACTGCGACGCGTCGTTGTCACCTGTCACCCTGACACAAAGCACGCAACAACAACTATTTGAATGTCAAAACTGGAGAAAAACTTGTGCGGGGCATGTCAAACTGTGAACTGTGACACGCTTGGTTGGACGACTCGAAAGGCGCTATGCGCAATGATGCATGCCTGACTGAGCATAATACGCTTACTCTTAGCCCAACAATAACTTAACCGACTATCTTTTGGCTTTTGACCAACACCAACTGCTATGTACTAATCTCTGTCACTTTCGCCACAGTTACTGCACCACAAACGTATGGCGAAGACTTCGGCAGTTGCAGCATCAGCTCGTCGGATCTGGATGAATGCATACGTGGACTATTCCAATCGATTGTACCGAGACTGAAGAATAAGGGCCTGCCAGAGTTGAAAATGGGCTCCGTTGATCCGTACTTCTACAAGCGAGGCATATTTCGTTACACGAACGATGGCATACAGGGTGGCCTGCTCATCAAGAACATGGAAATTGATGGCATCAGCAGTTTGAAAGTTAACAGCGTGTCATCCAACTTCACGGACAGCGGGTTTGTCATCAAATTGGGCGTGGAGCTGCCACAGCTGAAGGCTGGCGGCTACTTTAAGGCGGATGTCAAGTTCGGCGGCCTACGTCTCGTACCCAAGGGGCCATTCAACATCACGATTGGTGAGTGGCTCTGCAGGCAATCGATTGCTGACATAATTAACATTTATATTTCAATTTCAATTTCAATTAGACAACGTTAAGGCCACCGTTCTGACTGATGGTCACATTGAGAAGCATTCCAGCGGCAAGCACACTTTGAGCTTACATCGACTGAATGCGAATGTCAACGTTGGCAACGCTCGGGTCTTGGCCAATGGCATCTTCTCGGATCGCAATCTGAGTGAGTAGCTGGCGCTGGCGTGATCTGTTTTTTCTTAAACCATATTTGTTATTTGCAGATGCTATGATCTTGAATCTGGTCAATGAGAACTTGCCGGAGATTACACGTGTCGGAATTCCCGCCACCCGTGAGCAATGGGCCCCCATTTTGGTTGCACATATCAATGAGTTCTTCGCTCCGGTTCCTATAGAGAAATTGTTGGTTCAGTAAAGTGCTCGATGTTCAAAATATTCGTATTTTATAGCTAGTTAGTTCTTAGTTATTATTTACAAAATATCAATAGTTTTTAATGCTGCCTCCAAATAATTACTCAGCTTATTGAATTGTCAGCGATTTAACGACAAGAATTGTTTCTTGAACAGCACAAAATGTATATTTATTATGTCATTTAAGCAAAAAAACATCTTACAATCCATACAAAAATGTTTCCGCATTTCCAAAGTATTAAATTCGAATGTTTAAATCATAAATTAATTGATTCATTTCAATCAACTTATTATACTTTTAATAAGTACAAGGAGGGACAGGTTTTGCAGCCATTGGATTAATTTCGTCGCGCCTTAAATAAGGCAACAAAATAAAGTTCAAATAAAAGACTAGCTTAAAACATATAGCATAATTTTCAGCATTTAAGAAAAGAGGGGAAGTTTTTTGGCAAAATTTTAATGTCATATATAAATTATATAAATGTTCAGGATCAAAAAATAGCAAACGTTTAAATATGTATGAAGATTGAAGAGTAAATAAATGGCTGACCTAAGAATTATTTTTACACTTATTGTTATTGGAACTTTCACTTTAGTAAATTGATTTTTGAATTACACTTTGTACACGGTCTATTTGAAAGTCCACATTTCTTATTTGAATATTTAAAATTTAATGAAATTTTCATAGAATAATCTTAGAGCAGACTAGCAGTCTTTCTACATCTGCCTCTTGATCTTGATGCCTGTTCGCTTCATCGAATTTGCTTTCAAAAATACAACACTTCAAATCGAATAGAGAGCACTTTGCGATCAATCAAAAGGCAAATGCCCCTTTGTCATCCAATTATAGACAATTAGTCGGCAAAATATTGATCGACTTTGTTATGTCGCCAAAATGTTGTGGCCACCATGCCGGTGACACTCGAGAACATCACACATTCATTAAAGGTGGGCGAGCATTTATCCATTCAGCGGGGAGATCAAGTGAGCTAACAATGAACTGGCCAATTCTCGCCAACAATTGACTTAATTTGTGATATTCTTAACACACAAGGAGTGACAATGCAAGTTGATTTGATCGCGAATTATTTGTATTTTAATTGAATCCTGCATCGCATTTCTCCAACAATTCAAACAAATACGCTCGGAATTATCGTAAGACTGCGCATTTTCTTTGTGACAGTCAGCAATTTGCTCACGTCGGGAGCCAATGAAAACCAATTCAACCGACTCAGAGGTGTACTTTGACTAAGAGAGGAAATGAAAGCGGTAATTTATTGATATGAACGAATTAGATATATCCGTTAGCTATTCCATTAGGAGCTTGAAAAAATCTTGCCTTGCTTTTAGTTTCAAGAGACTCGCTTGACACGTTTTCTTATGAAACATATACAAAATACCTGTTGCAGCAAAATATACCCTTGCCACACTTTAGATGCGCGATGTAAGAATAAATGTATCATGAAATTCTTAACCAATTTTAAACGGAAAGTTGATATAGGAGTTAAAGTTGATACAGAGAAAAAGTTGAGTGAGCATTTTGTAAAATTTGTTTTAATTTTTAATTCCGAATTGTGAATAAAATAAATGTGGATAATATTTAACTTAAGGAAAGTAAGTATAAAAAGTGGTGAATAATTAAATAAATTACTACTTATCAACTGACACTTGTATTAGTTCAGCGCACAATAAACAAGCGGCTCGAAATACATATCTGCGTTCATGGTCTTTTAACAGTACGCAGCAAGAGCCGTGCGACTTTCAAGTCCCGGTCTAAGTCCCAGTTTGTCTGCAACTGGAGCGACGTGCCTGTTTGTGATATGTCTGGCCATCGAGCCAAGGAAGCGACGGAGCAGGAGCAAATGAATGCCACCAAGCAATACTATAACTAGTTTGCATATGCAAAACGGCATAAACATATGAAGTAAGCAAGAATCGGGCTAAAAGGTAGCCAAAAGGCGGCCAATACAACGCCTACCAGGCATTCAACAACAAGCCAATCGATGCGCGAGAGTAATTGACGTTTCGATTGCGTCTGCGTCTGCGCCAAAGCCGCAGTCGACGTCGCTGTCACTGTCGCCGGCGTCGACTGGCGGCGGCATAGCTGTTAACCAAACTACGGTGCCGGCACTTGGCTCAGAAGCTCGCGGATCTCGGTTGCCCACGGTCCTGTTTCTAATAAGCGCGCGAAGTCGACTGCGAGCCAAGTGTCCGACGAGAAGCTCTTAAGAGTCGTCTGCCCGTCCAGGTGAATGCCATCGGGCAACGTGCGTCGCATTCTAAAAACCACGAGACGCGTTTCGGTTTGCGGTTTTATACTATATTGTACCATTTATATATGGGTCTGCAATTCCCGCTGAGTTGAAACGAAAACAAAATAGTAAAGAAAATAACAAAAAAAAAATATTTTGCTGGCAAAATGTTTGCATTTTGGCAGATTTTATTACTTTGTGTGCATTTGTTGCATTTTAAAGCGACATTAGCCGAGAATGTGCCATCGATAAGAACATCAGCAGCAACCTTATCGGATCAAATTCCGCAAACCAGTGCGGTTGACTCCCAGGCCGCTGTTAATGCCACGGTTGATCAAGATTTCGCTGCCCCTGCGGACGGTGAGTAATGCGGAAGCTTGAGAAAGCCGCAATGAAAAGTGAAATTGCTAGAGAAGAACAAAAGACTTAGGCATCGAACTTGCTACTTAACAGGCGAATATGCTTTGGTATTTTTTTGTGGAACTGCAAATGCTGATAATCAGCTAATATTGCTTAAAATATATTCTACTTTTAAGAATAGTTTTGTTATTAAACTCAAAATTTGTTAAAAATTACTGAGATTTGTTAGAATATTTAATAATGCAAGCGATTATTCGAAATTCTCATTTGAATCTCATGTTTACTGATAAAATAATGTTTGCTATTTTTCTCACCATTAAAATAAACTAATTATTAATATTCACTTTAGAAGCATCCCATTTGCTAACATTTTGCACATAAATATTTTACATCCCGCAAAAGTTCAATGACTTTGTGCTACGTTATAGTATCTAATAAATTTATGCTAGGCACGCAGCCCTATTGGTTTATGTGACCTTCAGAATCCCATAATAATCAGAGTGACAATATAGAGAATGAGAATTATTGGGGAATTACTCTTTCTCGTGTACGTCTCGAAGCTGGGTCCCTTTGTTCCACATTGCAATTGCGGTGTTTACTTTCTACTCTATGTGTGTGCTCAACTCCAAGATAGACAACAAATGTCGCAGTGGAGGCGTATCTTATAGAGCTTTCAATTTGACTTACTTCCACACAATTAACGGGTCTGAAACTGAAAATGTGTGGTTGTCATCTGTCAATCAATGGCCGCAACATGAGTGCTCGCTTCAAATTTATTTATTGCCAACAATTGAACAATTTAAATTAGGCGTGATCTTCACGAATGTTTGGCTGTGAAAGCATAGCTATAATATAAGCCTATTAATCGATTTTGGCAGCGAATATAATCTGTTTACTTGAGCAGATTAATTGTGTAATTGGGTTTAAATTTTGAAGAAACATCGAATTGCTAAACGACTGCAGGAGGCCATAAATAAAAGTTACATGGATACGCTTGCCTATCCAGATTAAGGCCTCACACCTCATAAAGGTAGGCCGGCTCAGCTTACAAGTCCTGCGGGTTATTTCACGTTGTGTTTCAGTCCAGTTTAATTTGTGCATCGAATTGAAAAGACTAGACCGAAGGGGGCCTTGTCTAGACCTTCAACTCGTTGTTTGCCCTATTCTCGTTTTATCGTTTTATATCTTCAGAGCCTTATGACACTAAATTTAATAAGTTTGCAGCTCTAGGGTGTGTATTTTGACTGAAATCTGAAAGAAATCTCCAATGTAATATGTAGTAAAATTAATAGAGAAGAGTACGTTGGTGCAGAGCTAGAGTTCATTAGCCTTTGCAAAGATACAAGTCACATACTAAAAACTATTTCAGTCAGCCGCAGCCTATTTAAGCCAATCCATCGTGTGTGTTGACACAGTAGAAAAGTTAAAAAAAATCACAAAAGAAGACCAACCAATATTTACTTAACATTCGTGCACGCTACGAGTTCCAATTCGAAGCTGGGGTCCACGCTTCGTGTGATTACTCAATATTTTGACATTTCTATATGAAAAAAATATGGCAAAAACAAAAGCCAGAATATTGACAATAAACTTAAGCACTTTTTAAGCTGAATGACAATTGCTGTGCCATTTTTTTCATGTCTGTTTTATTTCTTATCTTTTTTGTTTTGTGTGTAAAGTGCGCCTTTCAACGCACAATCGACAACATTTCTTAGTAAGCTGCCGAGTCGCTCCCCCTAAGCAACTTTCTACTGTCACTTGTCATATTCACGCAAGTGTATGTCTCGTACACATGTATGTACGATATACATACATGTACATATGTATGCTCGTATGCCTCTAGCCAAATGACAGCTTCTTAAAAGTGATCTGGGCTGCTTTTGTGCGCTAGCTTTGTCCACGATGGTCTTGTTGTTCTTTCAGGTTAACATAAATCTGCGGTTTGTTTAATTTATTTAGCATTTCGAGTGTGGCCCATATTATTAAGGCTGGACTTGATTTATGCGTCTACCAAAAAACAATCGGGTAAATGAGTCGTTTAGTGTGCTTTTGTGTGTTAAGTGCTTTATGAGTATACATTGAATATTAAAGATAAAGAAAGACACGCCCTTTTCTTCTGTTTAAGAGTATGCATTATAATTTGTCCATAAAAAATTCAACATATCCCTTTATTGCTCAAGATTTATTTTTGGCTTTATGAACCGAGTTGATTATAATCGATTAACACTAAATTGTATTTATTTTTGCTAATCAAGTTCTTTTGTCCGGGTCTTGTCAAAGATTTACGCCAGCAAGATGTACGATTAGTTATCACTTAAAAGTGCATATAGTTCGATCGGGCAGCAAAATAAATATTCGCACGTGTTTTGCCCTGGCCGTGGACAAGGCCTAATGGAGGCAATGTTGCAGACTTGCTACGCATATTGAATGAGCATTTTGTGAATGAGATTTGCATATTACAAAGCGAACTTTTGCACGCACGGTAAACAGCCAAAACAAAATGTTAGTAGGGAAGCTAAGAGGCATATTCATATATTATTGGTTTTGTTTTTGGCTTATTGTGAGTCATTGGACTTGAATGCGAGTGCAAAACAAATCCCTGTAGAAAGCCAAAACACTTATTACTCATCTGGCCCAAATCATGCAAACATTTTTATTTTTCTTGTTATTGATACACAAATCGCATTTGATGGATTTTAAATTGGTGAGACAGCTGTCGAGCACCATGACAATAACAAGTGCTACTCAAATCAAATCTTGTCAGATCTTTAATTTTGTAAATAAACACCAAACCAAGTGAATCGCTTATTGTTTATTAATTTACTTTTTCCAATTGGAAGGTAATGCCCGGCAGCAGCGACAAATCTTCTTTGATCCCAGTCTGTTTCTACTGCAGAGTGGTCTTACTGGCGGTGGCGCTTGGGAGGGGTCCAGATGCCTGACCTCGAATGGTCAGCTAGGCGTTTGTGTCCGCATCCAAAGTTGCCAGCAGTATTACCGCTCAGTGCGGCAATTGTCCTTCATAGCAGTGCGTCAATGGCAGCCCACAGAATCTCTTGGCTTGGGTGCTAATATATGCAACTTTTATGATCAGCTGGGACGCGTCAATAATGGCATCTGCTGCACAAACATGAATGGCAACACATTTGGCGTTTTTCCAATACCGACGACAACGACAACTACCACAACAACAGAGAAGCCCTCGACAGCTGCCGATGACGTTGACAGGGCGGATGAAGAAGGAGAAGAAGAAGAAGAGGAAGATCCCACAAATGTCTTGCCTATTAACAATGCAGATCCGACAGACCATGATACTGATCCCGTAGATAATGCCAATAGCGTGGAGGACACCCACGACTTTCAGGACATGAACACAATTGAGCCAAATGCTCCCGAGGTGCAGCCGGCACCTGCACAACCACCATTGCCTACGCCACCCACGACAGCTGTTTATCCCTATCAGTGGCCTTTTGGCACCTTTGCTGGTGGCTTGCCACAGTGGCCGCCACCGCTGCCCACACACCCACCCACCGTTGGCGGTTGGCCACCTCCAATTCCGACCCATCCGCCGAGTCATCAGTATCCCACGCATCCGACCTCTCGACCCATTCACAGTACACCCAGCTCGGTGCTGACCACTCGACGCACCACACCACGTCCATTGGGCAAGCCTCCTAGCAGCATACCCACCACAACGAGGCGACCCAGCTATCCGGTGACATCGAAACCAACCACAACTCGTCGTCCGGCGAGCGGCTCCAGTCCGGAGGGCTTGCCACTGCAGTGCGGCAACAAGAATCCCGTGTCACCCGATCAGGAGCGCATTGTGGGCGGCATCAATGCCAGTCCGCACGAGTTCCCCTGGATTGCGGTGCTCTTCAAGTCAGGCAAGCAGTTCTGCGGCGGCAGTCTGATTACCAGCAACCACATCCTCACTGCGGCTCATTGCGTGGCACGGTAAGTTAGACAAAAAAATTATATTATATTAATATCTTAAACTATGTGAATTGAGTTCATATCAAGAGGAATTTAAAACTGGACCGAATCGATTTCCGTATAGCATTAACTACTTGTGATATTAACCGTAAACAGATTCTTGAGCAAATTCAAATTCATCAGAGACTAGTAAATAAATATTAATCTTCCTCTCTATATCCTAGCATGACATCGTGGGATGTAGCTGCCTTAACTGCTCATTTGGGAGATTACAATATACGCACGGACTTTGAGGTGCAACACGTTTCGCGCCGCATCAAACGCTTGGTGCGGCACAAGGGCTTCGAATTTAGCACACTAGTGGGTTAAACATACATATTTGCAGAGTGCACCGCTCAAAACATATTTGATTTTTTATGTAGCACAATGATATTGCCATTTTGACGCTGAGTGAGCCGGTGCCGTTTACCAAGGAGATTCAACCGATTTGCTTGCCAACATCGGTGGCACAGCAGGCACGCTCATACAGCGGCCATGTGGCAACTGTTGCCGGCTGGGGTAGTCTGCGCGAGAACGGACCACAGCCATCTATTCTGCAGAAGGTCGACATACCGATCTGGGCAAATCCGGAATGCGCTCAGAAATACGGACGTGCTGCGCCTGGTGGCATCATCGCGTCCATGATCTGTGCTGGCCAGGCTGCCAAGGATTCGTGCAGCGTAAGAGCCCAGCTCATTCTTCATATATCTTACGTATATACTAACCTATACCAAATTGTTAATTTTCTTGACAGGGCGACTCGGGTGGTCCGATGATCGTCAAGGAGGGTAGCCGCTACACGCAGGTGGGCATCGTCTCTTGGGGCATTGGCTGTGGCAAGGGGCAGTATCCGGGCGTCTACACGCGTGTCACTGCGCTGCTGCCATGGATCTATAAGAACATTAAATGAACTTCGAATTGTATATAGTTTAAGTCGTGATATTGAGACAAGTGTAATAAACATTATAAAGTGCATTTGCTGTGGTTGTCTCCTTAGTTATGCACAAAATAATTTACTATGTGCATCGATAATAGCAATATCAATAAATCAAAAACACTGAAAATAACATACCCATTTAGACCAGACTCAATCTGTTAGATATTAAATAAATGTTATTTGTATGTTTTCTTTTTCACGACTGGCATTAAATTAAATATTTCACATTGTGAAGCTATATGGCAGGTTTCAACAGCGTAAGCTTAAAAATAATGGAAGTTTTGCTTATATAAGACTAACCATAATATTATAATGTAAAAAAAAAGAACACAATAATGGGAGTTTAGTCTTTTGTAAGAAACTTCAACAAAAATCTTTGGTATTGCAATGGTTAAAATGGTTCTGATTTCTGCTAAGAAAGTTTCGCTATCAGCCCAAAAGTATGCAACATTTTTCGGGCGGTTGCCTGAAATCGCACCAAGTTTGCAAGATATCGAGGCAGGTCGAATATTGCATACCCTTGCAGACCGCAACCCGTCAGTCGGTCTTACGGAATGTTGTTCTGTTTAACAGTCTGTAATGTGAATGTATTGTGAATCGTAGCAGTCCATTTAATAATTATAATATATTTGTAGTAACTTATTGTCGTAATCAAAATTAATATTCTTATTAGTATATACTAGCGCAGCTTGTAGCATGGCTTCACTGCGCGCTCTTCAACTTGATGATCTGTTCAAATTCAATGCATTGGTCTTTGACCCATTAACGGAGGTGTATCACCTCGGCTTCTTCTTGCGCCATCTCGCACAGTGGCCTGAACTGGCAGTGGCTGCCACAGCACCTAATGGTCAGCTGGTGGGCTTCATTTTTGGCAAGTGCTTCAATAGATTCACAGACAATACTCAGTGGCATGGGCACGTTTGCTCCTTAACAGTTTCCGCGGATTATCGTCGCTTGAGCATTGCATCGCTTCTCATGAAATACTTTGCGCATATTTTGGACCTGAAGTGTGCCTGGTATGTGGATCTCTTTTTGCGCTGCAGCAATCAGTCCGCCTTTAAGCTCTATTGTGCACTGGGCTACACTCTGCGTCGTGTGCTTCTCGATTATTATCCCGGCAATCCGGAAGAGGATGCCTACGATATGATGATGCCATTGTCGATTGATGTGAAAGGAATATCCTTGTCCCAGGCTAGCAAGGAGTCGGTGCGCTTAGCCTCGGATGATAGCGATGATGACTATTAGGGTGTGTCGTGGACGTTGTTTGTTTTGTTCTTGTTGGTTTTCTTTCTTCTTGGCATTCATTTCATTTCGTTCAACTAATTAAGTACAAAATTCAATTGCGCTAAATTTAAACGCCAGCCAAATATCCGCTGACGCACAAAGCTAAACAGCAAGTCGTCAGATATATGCGTGTATGTAGAAACAAATAAGGCTAGCAACACTACAGAGATACGACTTACGCCTTAACGCAGTTTTTTATGCCTAACAAATTTAATTTCAAATACAAGAAAAAAAATATACAAAACATTGAAATACTTACGATGCCACCACGTTTATTTCTATGGTCAAGGCTCATGCTGCGGTTTTTTATTGGCGACATTTTTCAGCGCAAATTTAAAGTATTTTTTTTGCGATAAACAATCGTGTGTGGACGGGGGGAGGCGATGTTAGCCAATTTGTATGTCCAAAACACGCGCAGTGATATTTATAATTCGCGCAACTTGAAACGCATTAAAACATCCCTCAATGAGTGATGGCAAGTTTCGTTCAGTGTGTTTGTGTCTGATTCGTTATGCCCATGCTCATGACATGTATTTTGTAGTTTTTCTTTGAGCGGTTTGCTTAAACATATCGTTGAATATCTAAGCGACGGGTGCGTTGAACTTTTAATGGCATTTTCTCTGACTTCTAATTGTTAATGTGTTTCTGGACTATATATGCATATTCATAAAACACATGTTATGCTTTCTTATAGTTTCCCATTTATGCACTCTGCAGCCATATTTAGCTAAAATAAACAACAGAAGAAAAATTACAAGTTTGCATTTTTAGTTTTCTTCAGCGCTTCAAGGATTAAGAAACACTTGCAGATCAAACAATAAATAAATCATTGTCAGATCCACTTCGTGACTAAATTGTTGATCGTTCCGATGAATCACACTTTAACCCATTGCTCAGTTGAAGATTTGCGCATTCGATATATTATGCTTATCCTATAAATAGGATTAAAAGTAAAATTAGAAACTCAACGATACAATTGATTGGATTATTATGATCAGACTTAAGTAGCCGTCATTTCAAGTCACTCAACGACATTTCAATTGTTTGTTGTTCAATTTTTGGTCGGCCACACCCATATTATAGACAATTTATCGGCCACTTGAAAGCTTTATACATATACTCAAATATACCATATCGAAATTTGCACAAAATGTTTTACGCTCTTCTCTTATGAGGTTAATGTTCGAGGAACGTTGAGTCAGACCCAGCCGTTTTGCGCTTTTCGCCAATCTATTTATAAGATTTAATGGCGCATTTATGCACAAAAATAAAGTAAGTACAAACCAATTTGTACATATATGCAGCATATATATTATTAAATATATGTACAACTAATGAACGCATTAACCTAATTAATGATCACAGCTAAGAAAAGTGCGCAAAACACAAAATCCAATTAGAATCTTAGGCAGGTGGTCCAAACTAATAACTGCGCATGTGAATAATCAAATCAAGTTCGAACCAATTATTTATATATTATATACATATACCTAACTATATATATATATATGTGCTTTCGTGTATTAGGATGAATGAATCTCGAATGCCGCAGACATTGCATATTCTATAAGCAATATAATATATTGTACTGATTTGTCTGGCCAAGCTTATGTTTTGTTTTCCACACAGTATAGACCCGATGCCTAAAAATCTTCTAGTTTTCGTTTTATTGCTTTTCCTGTCAAGCATACTGTAGAATGTGATTAATTATGATTTATCCCAGCATGTGGCCTCGATGCAGGGCCTTCCGACTAACCAAAGCATTTGGCATCATACACTTCTCTATGATACTTGATTGTCAGCATTGTGTGCATGATATTTATCGGCTGTTGGTCCGACCTTTTCATATATATACCATATGCATATATATTTATAATATATAATATATATATATACGTATTCTCGCTGATTCGCCGCTATTGCTATATACATGTTGTCAAACAGGCACGAGCTGCATGCGCCTATTTGTTTATATTTTTTTCTTTTTGGCTTTTCGCTTTTTTGGCACCAGATCAATTTGACAAAAAGCTAAAACATATTGCCAGTGCTATGTACACTTTAAGTACTATTAGATACTATCACCGTCACGTAAATAGATACAGTTTGAAGAACGAGTCTCGTAAACTCTTCTACTTTTACTACTGAGATATTGCTCCTAAGGATGTATTTTTTTTCTAGTGTCGTCGGCATTATTTTCATTAAAAACACTTAAGGCCTTTTCTCAGCTTGTGCTTTATATATTTTTTCTCATGCGGTTTTCGAAACTGAGCGAACTATCGAAAATGATTCCTCGATGCTCTTCAAAGCCCAGAGCATCGTCATTAATTTATTGTATATTTAAAAAGATCGTATACCTAAATATGCCATAATGCCCCTGGCAAACATTTGCAGCTCTTCTGGCGGGTTCTGAATGCTTATAAGTACAAATAAATAAATAAAAAGTACAAACAGCCGACAGTGATCGCCCACTGGTTGCCGCTTGCCCAATTCTTCTTTTAAATAAACTCAAAATTCATAGAATTTTCCAAGCAGACGCACTTTACACACACACACACACACACATACGTCCACACGCACAGAAACCCGAAATATATAGAGGAAATTCATTTCGAAATGTGAATTTTTCGGCTTTTCGGCCAAGAAAATTTCGTGTGCGAATTCAGTGCGACTTGGGCTGCTAACTTGAACGCGTTGCAAACGAGAAAAACATCCGAAATAGAAATCTTCAACTATAAACTAACATATATCTACCCATCTATCTGTTTAGCTGTCTATATAGCCGAGTGCAGTATATATAGATCTATTCGCTGAGTCTGCAGCACTGGCAAAAGTGAGCAATGCGTCGTGTCGCGATTTAAAAATAGGAAATTACAAAATTCTTGCGCGCAAATTGTGAAAAAGGTTTTTCATACTGACTCTTGTAAACCCAAAAGAATAACCGTGTTTGATTCACCTAACTGAATATGCTGTAAAACTATATGTTATATGCGTGTGTGTGTGTGTGTGTGTGCGTGTGTGTATGTGAGTGCGTGTGTGTGTGTCTGGTTTCGCGCTCGCGTTGATGAATTTGATGTTATATAAGAAGGCGTGATCTTTGCGCGAAAATACGAAACTTAAACAATGAAGCAACAGACCCTTGATTTATAACAACTGTTTCAATTTTCTATAAATTTTCAGTGTTTCTATGTGCATAGATTGGCAATATTTTCGTAGAAATTGAGTGCAAATAACAACCAAAAATACGACTACGAGTTATTGCTTTCTGTGCGAAGTGAGAACAAAATTTAAGTCCAAACAAACCTGCAATAAATCTAAAAGGCAATGAATTCTGGGTAAGTTCCACAGTAATTGCAAGAATATTCAAATTTAATTCAACACTAATTCATAATTAAATGGTATTTAGAACATGACATTCGCTACAAATCATTTTAAACACTTAATGCAATAATTTCTGAAACCAAATAAAACACGTTCCTGAAAATGGAAAAATCTTATTAGAAACATAATTTTTTAAGCTAAATTTTATTTTTAATGTATGACAGTTGTGGTTATTTCACAATTTGGGAGACAAATTTAATTTTAATTTTTCTATTCATTTTAATTTTTTTTTTTTTGGATTTCACAACTTCTTGTTAGTGTCAGACCAGTCCAGTGAGAAAATTTATACAATTCGAAGCAGCTGCTATTCTTGCTAAAGCTATGAAATAATGAAAACCTCACGCCCGGCAAAATTTGAACAAAAAATCTTGTGTTTTCGCTGAAATAAATAAAACATATGTGAACAAAATTTCTATATGTGTACCCATAAATATATACATATATACGCATTCGAGCCACGCAATTAAGGTTCATATAAAATTTGAAGGCCAGCAAACGCCCACACTTACGCCCATGCCCAGAGCGCGGGTGCGGAGGTGGAGGCGGAGGAAACAACACTGCCACTGTATTTTGTATCCCCTGCCCTCGTCGCTGCTTTGCCAGCCCTCGAGACTGCACGCGCTTTTTGGCAGGCGACACATGCCCACTTTTCTTTTACTTTCTCACATTCACACGAATTAATTTAGTATTTTCCTCAATTTTGAGCATCGCTTGACTTTGTGTGCGGCGTATTCATGAAACCCCTCCTGCCGTTAAATTTTCACACTGCCTTTAAATTTCGCATTTTATGCGATTTATAAAAATTTAGCACACGTGTTGCAAATTTAGCTGGCGACAGCACCGGAAGTTTTGTGCCACGAACTTTGGATATTAGACGCACATTAAAAAAAGTAAAAAAAAAAAACTTTTGAATAGTCGAGAATTTGACATAGAAATGCATTTAATTTTTTGAGGTTTTTGCGAAAGAGCCGTTTCACTTTTTTTGCATTTCTTTGTTGACGTTGATGTGTCTCGCATAAATTCTCAACGAACGTCAACAAAATATTTTGCGAAATTCGAAAACATATTGTGAAAATTGGGTCAAATTCAAAAAGACGCAAAAAGACAAAGACAAAAGAATAATACAATTTTAGAAGAGTAGAATAGCTTATATTTATTTTCTTAGTTATTTATTTTTATTATATACCTGATCATTAACAAGATGTAATTTAGACATCAATATATATTTTCAACGCAATTTGTCTCTAAAAGTTTCGAAATTCTGCTTTTAAATGCTTCACAATAATACGTCATATCATAATTCGAATACTTAGCGTCTATCATCCATCATACGCTGCTTCTTTGGTAGCAAAACACAATTTCGCCCCTTTCATGTCAGCCATGACATTCATAATCCGTCAAAACAAAATATAATAATAAAAATGCACAAAAATCCATTAATTTCGTGCGAATTGTGGGAACTTGTTTTGATGCACTAAATTTGTGTACAACTTATGTTCGACGGTGTATTTAACGATGATGCTTTTGTTGCATTACGTTGATTTGTGTCACCGACAATTATTTTGACACTTCTTTGCTGGTTTTTTTTTTTGTGAGTTACGTAAATCAGGTGTGAATTTATTTACTTTACTTAACGCATTTTTGCATTCAACATTTTAAGTGGGATTTTTACAGCAGTGGTTGTTGTTGTCACTGTATTTGCGCTTGGGTTCAAGTGCATGCGAACTGACCGTGAAATGTTCATACCTTTAAATTCACAAAAGGAATAAATCACCACAAGGCAAATAAAGAGAAACGAACGAACATTTTAAGTAACAATAAAAATTTAAGGACTTAAAGTACTTTGTGAGTAATTCAAAATATTCACAGCTGCTCTATGAAGAAAAAACACCTAGTAACCATTTATTTTGCTTTGTTTGAGGGAAAGCGTAATTGCACATAATTCAAATTTCCACAAAAACAATTTGCTGGCATAATTTTTCATTTGCTCAAATCAATATCGCTGCAATTTTTCACAGCACACACAAAGAGCACACAAAACAATTTGTTTGCTACTCAAATTCGAAAACAAACATGTAAAAACTGCTGGCGGGGCCAACCAACTGGCTGACAGTCAAGCCACATGTGGCCATGGTCGGAAAATTGATAGAAAAAAGTAAATAAATAAATAAAATGTACTCGTATCTCAGTTGAAGAAGAAATATAGCCGCATTATATTGTGCAACAGGCGCTGGCTGCCACTTCGTCTTCGACGTGGAATCGGACATGCAACTTTAGTTTGGATTTTGGGCGCAGACTATACTTTCACTTAAGTCGCGACGGTGGTGACCCGCCAGATTAATATAAATAATTATGATTCCAGTCAGCAAGACAACCAGGTAAAAAAGCAGCCAGGCTGTCTGATGTGCTCATGTCATGCAATCAATGCGGTCCAGGCCAGGTCCAATGACAAATGAAAAACGGGTTGCTATTGCATACCACAAACCGGAGATCAGAGACTCAGTCGTAGAAAGCGCAAATCAATGACGAATGAGCTCTGCTTAGCGGGTTCAATTGTTGACTGTCAATTTCTTGTTGCGCGACTTATATTTGTTTTCTTGTGTTTTCCATTAATTTCCCTTAACTTTTAATTTCAAGGTCGCACATGATTCACATACAGAATAAATTACCATAATAATTAAAATCCCCCCAAGAATACGGGCTAAAATCGTCTTTTAATAAATGCTCGTGGTGTTTTAGTGCTTGGTTTTTTTTTTGTTTTGTTTTTTTTTACTGATGTGCGTGGGTGCGATTTGGAATAGTTTTTTATTTCGCAGTACTTAACTCAGTTTTTTCCTCATTTTCGTTTTTCTTTTTTACCATTGTTAATGGCGCATAAATTTTGACAACTTTATTGTGCATTTTCAGATACGACTTTTTGCGAATTGATTGGTTTTTTTTTTGTTTATTTATGTTTATAGTGTATACATTATATACAATCTTTTATTTGAAACGTCGTTTGTGTGTTTAATTAATGATTGCCTTAAACAGACGGACTGGCGTTAGCCTTAAATACAGCGGAAACTTACAGAACGAGCAAATTATTGCTTTTTTTATATTAAATGTAGAAATCCAAATTTCCATTTGTCTCTGAAAAGGAAAAATAAAAACACTTTTTTATGTCTGCAAGCTATTGAGTATTGCCCCTCAACTCATCAAAGATCGAACAGGCAAATCATTCAAGAACGTTCCAAGCAGGCAAATTAGGTCAACAAAGTGTTAAAAAAACGAAGGAAATATTTAAAAGATGGTGTTGAAACAGAAAAATAACATTTTACACACAATTAGAAGATTTTCCCAGTCATTTATCGATTTCCAACAATGCAGTCAATAACTATAAAAATGCCCCTCTGGCCATCTAATTAGGCAGCCCTTGTTGATTGATTATTGCCAGTGTGTATTGATGTGGTAAGTGTGTGTGGCATCCATTTGGTTGGTATCTAACTGTGCGTCTGACCCACTTTTGGGAACGCCAAGACATTATTGAATGAATAATAAGTCGAAACAATTTTCTGACAGTTGAGCAGCGTTTCATTCAATAACAAAAGCAACAACAACAAAGTATTATTGACAGGCACTCAGATCACAAGTGTGCGTCAATGGACTCGAATAGTTTTTTTTTTTTTGGTTGCGGCCCAGCTGTTAGTTTTCAGCCACCACACATGACTCACGGAGTGACCAGCTCCTGCTGGTCATCAGGCACCTCGAACAAGTTTGGCTCGCCGAGCAGCACCACACTAAGTTGAATTGTGCACATGGCGCTGGCGGAGGAGTGCTTCCAAACGTCCGTTGCCTTGTATATCAGGTAGTCCATGTTGCAGTGCAGCAGCTCCTCACTATCGTTTAGAGGTGCGTCCAAATAGTTGCGCAAGCAACGCAATCCACGCAACTCACTGCCATCCCGCTCACTCAGCAGATTGACATGGGCCCTCACTATGCGGGAAGCGACCGGAGCGACTAGATACAGTATATACTGCTGCTCCACATTTTCTTTAGGCGGTCTGACATACAACATAACTAGAATGGGCAGATGATGCAGCAGCTGCAGCTCCTTTCCAATGGGACGGCTGCGGTTCGCCTTGCTTGAGCCGGCATAGGCTATCACGTCCACGACGTGATTACAACCAGGGTTTAGCTCGAACAAGTCCAGTTCGCAAATGTTTTGCCACTCGTCGCCCAACTCCTGCATCGAGTCCCCGGGGCGATGAAGCATTAACAGATGTGCAAGCAACTGCTGCGGTGGCAGTTGGGCCGGGCAACCAATCACAGGACATTTGGCGGGAATGCCCTCAATGTAGTCAAGTTGGTAATAGGCGTTCTGTGCGAAATCTCCCAGTCATCGATTGTACATGATTATGCATCTGGCAATATGACTTACCATCGTGTTGCAATGCTTTTCGGTTTAATAACTATTTTCTCTAAATTTTCTATCGTCGAAATTTTTGTTTGTTGGCAGAAAGAATTACAACCAAAAAAATATGCAACTATGCAACTATTTGATGCATTTGACAGTTAAGTCGAAGTGAACTTTACTTTATTGGTTTTCAATAGTTCTAAAAAGGAAATACAGCTGATAATAAATCTGAATAAAATTCTAAAGAACCAGCAAAATTCAATACAAAGCAATTGATTCTGTGTCTGCTCGCTTAGCAAAATTTTGTTCTCCAGTGTAGCTTTACTGTGAATACAAATCTAATCTAATTTTCGCTTGCAATAATTGCATCTTTTAAAGGTTGCTTTAATCTTTCCATGGGGTTTGTTAAGAAGTAACTGTGTTTATAGGTGAAGAGCAAACTGATAATAAGTATGGCACTATCAGTTGACAAATTCATTTGTATCTCAAGACGGCTATGTCATATATCCGCACCTGAAAAACATTTTTGGCAAAAAAAAACGCGTAAATTCTACGAGCTTTGAGCCAAAAGTGGAGATAACGAAATGTGAAAAACAAAAGTCAGGACCGGCGATAAATGTCGCTTTAATTATGAAAAGATACAAAAGTAATAAGCAGACGACATGACTACCAAACGAAAACAATTACGGCTCAGATACGAGATGCAAGATACGAGATACAAAACAAACTACAAGATAGCCGCAGAGCCAAAAGTCGAAAGTGTTTGGCGTTAAGCTTTAAATTTGTCGCCGCGTTTGAAATGCCAGTCGCGGCGGCCGTCCAACAACTTGCCATCGAATTGACAGACATATAAATTGCTTCACAGTGTGGCAGGCAGGCAGGCAGGCAGGCAAGCAGGCCGTGTATCTTGTATCTTGCTGCTGCAACTGCCGCAACCGATGCAGTCGTCGCCATTGCCGCGTGCTGGCCGAACGTTTGTCATACACTTGGTTTTCCTTTTGCGGCAGTTGTAACAACTGCGACTGCCACAAATGTATCTGCAACAAGTTGCTAACGTCGATGTAGACGCCAACGTTGACGCTGACGCCGACGTTGACGCTGATATTGGCATCGAAGTCGCGAGTCAAACGAACTTGGCTTCAAAGCAGTTCGAGACTTTGCCGTATGCAGTCGCATCGTGCGCTTCAGATACAGATACTACTATTATCGTAACTTCGAGATACATCCGCGACGCGCCTCTGTTCAAACGATTGAACGGTGCTATTGTGTGTTCTAAGCATTTGAGTGTTAATTAACAACGGCCGCCGTAAGCTCTAACTAACTGTGGTTTCTCACAGATGTCCAATCAATGCCCAGCAACCGTAGCAAATGTCGCAATTTTCTTCTACTTTGTTTATTTCGTCAAACTTTAGCTCATATCTAAAAATACAAAATACGCCTAAGCGAAAATTAAAACGTATCTTTTAGATACTGAACAGCTGCCACACATTCAGCACAGCCGACCCGGCATAGTTTACGCTGTTTAACGATAAAGATGCCCAAATTGATGCTGTGTTGTTATGATTATGACTCATCAGGCTGCCAAAGGTCTTGGTATTGCTTAGATCGTTGCCACCAGCCAATTGATCAGTCGATCGACTGACTCAGTAGCTTGGGTCTTTCATGTCTTATTTTTTTTATTACTGCTTGACTGCCGTGCTCTTTGTTCGCCAAAGTCAATAATTGCTCGGGTATCGGACATGGAAATGGGTTGCACAATCAAACAATGTATTATTTTAGCTTTGCGTTTGTCACATTAAGCTTATCAGTAGGCAAATGAGCTGGTGCTGTTCACTCCCAGTGGATAACACATACATAATCACAAATTACCATTTGTATGTATCCATTGTTTTTATTGCGCTTCAGCAGTAATTTGTTTAAAATATTAAACACATAACAGTACAATGGCAAAATGAAATTAAGTTTAATGTGTTAAATGCTTAACTTTAATAAAGATTGCTGCATATATCAGCTAATTATCACATTAGTTGTTTGCTTGTGCAACTTATTCACGCCTCGAACTTGATGGATTGTTATCAGTAGTTTTCCGGCAGCGCATTGATTGGCATTTATGTGTGATTCATTTCGGACAGAGCTAGTGAGCTATGCAAAGTGTCTGAGACGGACTAATAATAAAAAGAATACTTATAAATAAAACAAGATAATGGCCACCTCCACAATGAGTGCCACAGCATCGCCGAGTCCAGCTGCGATCAAGAATCCGCAGCTGAAACGCGTCGTATACTCCAAGTATCGGGAATTGTTGGGCTCTTACAATGACAAGGCCAATGCCATCATTGAGACACTGCCCGCCTATATGGTGCGAGAGGATCGTGGATTTCAGCTGGAGATGCCGCTGAATGGCATGGCGAATGGTCATGTGAAGAGCTCTGTAGATACGTAAGTGGGCGGTGGGTGTATCAAGTGTATCTAGTGTATCTAACCCAAGTGGAAGTATCTAGAATTTATGACAGAAATGCGCGATAAGGATTGAGTGCGCAAAAAACTGAAACAATTTCTATGTAAATATTTTTGATACTGACGCAAGATTAGGCACTGTGGAATGTGCAACTCATATGGAGCACCCTGTAGCGGTCTCTATCTCTATTTATAGACTCGCACACAGACTCAGACAAAGGCATAGAGGCCGTGGCCAGAACAGGCGGACAATGACTATCATTATGTCATGTTGCATGTGGCAGCTTTGAGGTAGCGTGTTTGTGTGTGTGTGTGTGTGTGTTTGTGCTGGCTGCCCTTGATCTTGAAATATGCGCAAACTGGCAACTTCTCGAGTAGCTGATCCACTAGATCCAGTTTTTTTCCTCGAGTCCCGAGTATCGTGTGGTTGTTGTGCATTTCACATTTTTGCATGTTCAGTTGCATGCAGGCAAAAAGTGAAAATGTAAATTGTACAGATGTTTTTCAACAATTTCTTCATCGCTTATTTATGTTTTTGCATATGTTTTTTTCTTTTCTGCTGTTTTCTCCTCACGCATGCCAGCTGCTAATGGCCTGGGGAGCCAAACACAATTTCAATATTATTTTTGGCATATTTCTCATCTGTTCATGTCGCATACTGCATCTATATACATATATAGCTACTATGGATATGGTTATATATAAATTACAGCTGTTATTTTTAGCTCAGTATGCAAATTGCAAATGTCACAATGAATCATATGCAAATAATAAGTGAACTATGTCAAATGTGCTGGCTAATTGGATGCCAGATATTCCTAAATTGTTTTGACTAAGTTTGCATTCTACTGACACTTCCTCCTGGTGTCAAGTTGACACTTTAATTGCCGACACTGTCAAGATCAGATGATGCTCTACTTACTTCCCCAAACCAGAGCAGTCTTCAATTGCGGGATCTGATGCCAATTTTTTTGGCAGATTGACGTCACCAGACCAGGCAGTGACGTCTGATCTTTGTGCTCAATTTTTCAGTTTTACTAATCAGATATAACGTGTGTGTCTAAAAAGTGTTCATATTTATATATTTATTTTTTTGGTGTTTGTTGAAAAAATTGATTTTAGTGTTTTATTTGTTTTAGGCACGTGTAAGTAAAAAAAAGATGAAATAAATAATGGTCTATGACGACAGTTGACGAAGGAAGGACTAAAAAACTATTAAACCATTAGAACTGTTTTTCTTCAAATCATATTACAAAATGATTTATAGTTTTTTCTTATTTTCTTTTAAAGAAATATAATGGGTATTTACGCATTTGATGTTCAAGTTTTTACAATTACTTTCAATTTTTCAAATTGTAAATTGATCATTTCAAAATGAAAAACAAGTTGACGGGCTTAAAATAAAACCATAATTTAACACTATATTATCAAGTGTTATACAAAATATTTAAGAAAGACTCAACATAATTGAACTTCTTCACTTTTTAATCAGAAATCAGCAATTTCTGTCTGTATGTTTGCTGTGCGCTTTTCTCTTCGTAATTTACTTCATTTAGTTGCATGAAGCGTGGACATTTTGTTAATTAAAACTGAGTGCAGAAGATTTTGTTGTCGAGGCCTGTTAAAACATAGGCCCGTTGAGCATCATTATATGGCCAGTCAGTTATGCCAAAAGAAAGTGATGGGCAGGTGTCTCTCTTGGCCATGAATTGCGCCTCTCTTTCTCCGGCTCGTATTGGGGGTTCTGAAAAGTTGTCTGACCTGTTGGACAGTAGATGGCCTGTTTATGTGGTGGTCTGTTAGCTTGTCGCCTGCCAGCTTCATTAGTTTTTATGTGCACATACAACAAGAGAGACACACACATAGAACACAGATACGCATGGACGGTGCGTGACTGATTCGCTTTTAATAACTTGGCCAAGTGGGTCAGGCGAACAGGAACAGGTGATGCGATGTGGCCCAGTGTGTACCGATTGCCAAGTGATTGTCATAGCAAAAGTTTTGCCATCATTTGTGGCTCGTTGGGGTTAACCGCAAGTGCGAAGGCAAACCGCAGACAGTATTGCAAAAGCACCCACAACTCATGAGTGCGGCAATCCCACAATCCGCTTTACATGCAAATTGGAGCGAGTGCATCAATGTCAAATGCAAATCCAAATCCATGTCGAGCCGTGACGTAACTGCCTGCGGTCGATGACAAAGGCGGCACTAATTAAGCATACAGATATATGTATATATATATATATATATATATATATACATGTACATATGCCTGTATTTACAGATTGTTTACTACAGAAATGCCAACTTTGATATGCTACTTGACCATATTAAAACATCTCAAATTATGGCCAGCTATGCGCAGCCTGTTAAAGACTTGAACTTGTCATTGATTAGTCGCATTTAGTTATTAGCTAAAGTTTATCGCTCCATCGTTTTCCACATTTAACCAAAATTGTAAGGTCGTCCAGTTAGTTTCTGTTTAATCTTTCCTCTTCCTCTCCTGCTCTATCTCTCACGACTCACTCACGTCCATTAACATCGGCCAGGCAGGCATCTGTGTATGGCGCCTTAAAGTTGCACCTTACATTTATGGCAAGTTGGGTTATTCGTTTTGCGCAACTGTTAACTGTTTTTTCCACATTTAATTTCTTTGTTAATAGTTGCTGACCATTTAAGGTAGCGCAGTTATGAGCAATATTCAAGCCTGACAAGCCTAGAAAACTGCCAGATATTAATTGTTGGAAATGCAATGCGCATTTCCTACATGCTCAATATTTGTCTAGTGTACATAAATATGTCGTACTAATCTACATTTATATATACACATGTGCAAAATCCACTGAAATAGCTTCATTTAATATATGAACCAGCTAGCAATTGTGATAAGTATCATTTGGTATATATTTCTTAGAAGTTACAAATTCAAATTATAGTTAATCTAGTCAATACATAATTTGATCATTTTATATGGTATGGGCATACAGAATACCTAACCAATTTAATAAAATTTCCTAATTTTTCTACATTTAGACATCTTATGATTTTGTTCCCATGCAGCCAGTTCACAAGCTCTTCAAATCACTTTAGAATAATTTAATTATACAAATAAGTTAAGCTTTTAACTATAAGGTGTTTCTTTTGGTGTCGAAGCGACCGCCAAGATAGTTCATTAATGTTTTTACAATCATTTTTTAATCACTGTTTTTTGCTGAGATCCATTCATCTGTCCAACTCTCACTTTCAACTGCCGTTAGGGCCCTCAGCATTGCACTTCAACTAATAAGAGGCATAAATGCCTATGGCAGCACTTTCCCTCTAACAAAAAAAAATAATAATACAAAAAATAAACGCATAAGTTTGCCAATACAAAAAATTGGCTCATTGAACTGTCGATGAGCGAGTCATTAGTCAAGCAGTGTGGAAGAAAGGTCTTGAAGTGTGGTCAGACAAATGAGGGCTCTTGACATGGAGCGTCAAAATTAAACAGTTAATAACAATAGACTTAGCCAAAAATTATGACTAACAGATCGATAAATAAACGGCAAAACGAGGAGGCGTCCAAAAACGAAAATGAAACGAAAACAGAAATAGGAATCACACAAAATTTGCATGTAAACTGCAAAACCGTTTGATGACTAAAAACAACAATATTAAATTCAGATATGCTAATTATAAATCATTCTCCTTCTCTCTCGCTCTCTCTCTCTCTCTCTCTCTCTCTCTCTCTCTGTTTTGCTCATTGTCTGGTATAGGTATGGGCAACGAGGCGGAGGCGCCGCTGGAGGCGGTGGCTACGAGGCACCAGCTTGTGTGCAAAACGCCATGATGACAAAAGACAAGAAACCCTTCACCTACACGCCCGGCGGCATAGATCTCTCCCAAATCCGCTCGGAGCGCATGGCCAAGCGATTGGCGCGCAATGCGCAAGCCGAGGGCGCCACTGGTGCTTCCCAACAGAACAGACCATCGCCGCATTCGCCAGGCTCGGGCACTGGTGGCAGCGCTGCCAGTGCCATGGGTGCCGCTGCAATGGGGATGCCTTTTCAGGTGTTGCCACCCCCGCCGCCGCCGCAGCCGCAGTCACAGACACAGGGTAAGAATGGTAACCATGCTGCAGCGCCCCCACCACCACCCCCACAACAAAGCACATTAGCACCGCCAGCGGGCCGAGGCAGTGCACCCGGTTCGCCGGCTGCAGCACGCAAATCGCCGACACCGCAACGTTTTGAGCCGCCGCCGCTTGGCTTTCGGCCGGAGATCAAAATTCCGACCAATCCAATGGCGGCGCTGCGCAAGGTGCCGCCGCCCGTCGAGAAGAACACCTTCTGGAAGGACGAGTATGTTAAGGATCGCTCCAAGAGTCCCCTGCCGGAGCCAGCCCAAAATGCCAATGGTGACTACGGCAACAGCAACAGCAACAGCAACAACAAGAACATCAGCCAAGATGCCGTTGATGGTGAGCTCTCCAGAGCATTGACTTTGGATATCGCATCATATTCGCTGGCTTTTTGGTTTGGTTTTGGGTTCACTCTCTAATCCCACCGTCACAAAAGTGGGCCGAAGTTCTTTTGGTACAGTTCTTGGCCCTCCGCTCGCCTCATGTTGATCGCCGGCTAATGTACTAAGCGGTTTCTGGTGCTCTAAAACGACATTTGACTAACACCAGACATCAAGCGTCATTATCTATTGGCATTCCCCCCACTAACGCCACTAAAATCTGAATCACAATTTACATTTTTTTCTTTTAAGAAGTCTAATCGTATCTGTGATTCTTTGTTCCTGCAGCCTACAGGCCATCTGACAACGACAGCAGCTATAACAATGGCGGCTATAACAACTACAGCAATGGCAATGGCAACAACAGCTACAGCCCCTACACACCACCAACACAGCAGGTGCAGCAGCAGCAGCCACAATCGCCCTCACCCAAAACGCCGCCACTGCAGCATCAACAGCAGCAACTACAGCAGCCAACACCACCGGCAACACCACCGCAGCAGCAGCCACAACAACAGTTCCGCAGTGTGCCCATGCCCCAATCGCCGGCTGTTAATGTTTATACGCGTCAAACGGAGAGTCCCCGTTCGCCCTTCGAGGTGCAACAGCAGCAGCAGCAGCGTGCCACTGAGAGTCCCTTCCGTTTTGCGCAGCAGCAACAGCAGCAGCAGCCACGTCCGCCCACAGCAATTTCGCCGTTGGCTCAGCAACAAGAGCCGCGTCCGCCCACAGCAATTTCGCCGCTGGCTCAGCAACAGCAACAGCAACAGCAGCAGCAACAGCAGCAGCAACAGGCAGCACAAACTGTGCCCTGGCGAACGCAACGCGCTCAGCCCGCTGCACAGCAACAGCAGCAGCAACAGCCAACGCATCCGCAGCCCATTTACAATAATGTGCAACAGCAACAGCAGCAGCAGCAACTGCAACAGCAACAACGATCTCGCGATGTCTTCAGCCCAGCTCGAACAGAGCCAGCAGCAGCAGTGTTCAACGCACAGCAGCAACAAAACTCGCAATATCAAGGAGCTAAGCCAGTGAGTACCTCTTCAGTAATACCCATAATAGATTCCCACACTTTAAAATGTTGATCGATTCAATGAGGGCCACACTCATGGCGTATGTGTAATATTTGAACAGCATCATCAATCATCATTTGCAATGAACGAATGTGTTCGATGGCAGATAGAAACAAATGTAATTTTCGTTATGCGGCCAAGAGAAACAATTTTGTGCATCTCACATCTGCATTTCATTGTGTGCTGCTGCATTAGCGGAAGCATTCCATTTTATTTTTAAACCAACTCGGTTGGCTGCCACAAAAGAATCGCACAGCAAATTGAACATTGAACGCATTTCGCGTGTGCAGCAGCTAAAATTAGAGACTACCAAAGGCCAAACACGAATTTTGAACTTGAGGCGAGTGCTAGTCGGTTATGTTAGTATTATAATTAATTTTAAATTGTACTCAAAGAATAAGCACCAGCAGCAATTGCCATATATATGCATAATCCTTGTCCATGCAGACCAACGTTGGCTCACTTTACATAGCTCCTCTGGCACAACCCACGGAGCCTCAGGCTCAGCGTCTTCTGCTCCAGCAGCAGCAACAGGCCGGTGCCCGTGACTCACCGATGAGACAAATGCCACAGCAACAACAGCAGCCGCATCAACAGCAGGCTGGTGGTCAGCCACCGCGCTGGCTCAGTTCGCAGCCGGCGAGCAAAGAGCAGGCGCCCTGGGCACGTCCCGAGGAGAATGGCAATGTTGTGCCATCCACTTTGCGACAGGCAACGCCGTCGGCGCCAGCGCCAGTGCAGAGCACTACGACAGCGTTTTATCAGCCACAGATGATGGGACAGGGTAATGGTTATGCAACGGCTTCGTCTCCAGCTCCAGCTCCAGCTCCAGCTGCTGTTCCACAACAAAACTTTGGCTCAAATGCTCAGCAGACCGGACTACGGCTGCAGATCAATACCAATGTAAACAGCAGCAATGCAAACCAAAGTGGACCCAGGGTAAACTAAGAAAAATCGACTACTTGGTCGTCGTACAATTTGCTAATTGGAATCTTTGTAGGAGCGCATCATACCCATTACGCTGGAGCAAACGCCAACCTATGCTGCCGCACAGCCCAATTTTGGTGGTAAGTTTGTGCTGTAGTTCTCCAGCTTGTTCTATGTGTGTTTGTTTATGTTTCTTAAATACTCTATCTGGCGCTTTCCTAAACCCTAAATGTTTGTCACTAAAAAGAGCCCACCATATGTAGTTGTTCCCTCCTTTGTATACCCCGAATGCGAACCCATGCACTCTCCACAATCCTACGAGTCTCCTCCCACCGAATGTATTACCGTCCGTTGTGTAACTTTCCATCTCGATATCAATATGTGTCTATGTATACTCTCTCTTTCCTACGAAAGCGCCTGCTGGCCACATAATACGCTCAGCTAATCAATTTGTCGATCAAGGTTACAACAACTATCCAGCAGCAGCAGCAGCCATGTCGCCCAACCAACAGCAGCACCAGCAACAATTTTACGCCAACAACAACAACAATTCAACACGCATTATACCAATTGCGATCGAAGGAGGACGAGGCGGACACATCTCCCAATCACCAGTTGTGCTGCAAAAGTAAGTACAGTTTGTGTATTTGAAGCCAAGGCTATCAATTACAACACTCTTTGTGCTTTACCAACACTAAACAACTAATCAGTTTGAACAACAACTACCCAGCACTAATGCGTATTAATTTTTGTGCATTCTTACAACACAAAAGAAAATAATAATAATAAACAAAAAACCCTAACGACTTACAACTTGTTAGAGGCAATTACAATTTGTATGTGTATCAATGTCTGCTCGAGGCTGAGATACGCTACAGAAAGAATCGACTCAGGTAGTAAAGTCAAAGTCGTCGTCGCCGTCGCCGTCGCCGTCGCCAAACACAAATCAGTACTTATCAGTGTTGTCAAACTAGTGCTTGGATCAATCGCAATAACAATTTAAACACTCGTCAATCTGCTCGAAGATTCTGTGATACTGTTTTTCAATGTTGTGTGTATTGTGTATTTGTTATTTCATTAGTAATTTGCAAAGGCATTTGAAAATCAGCTCATTATTCAACACCAGAACGCACATTGCAATTAAATCTCGCATATGAAAAATGACTTTTGGTGTCAAAGCACTCAAATAAAATACAAACAATTTAACCCCACCCCATCCAGCTGCAGCAGAAAAATTTGTAATTTGGTTTTCAGCCATTGTTTCGAGTGCATGCTAACCAACAACCTAACCTAACATACGCCTATATCTACTTGCAGCGATCCACGCTCACCGCCCATACAATCGAAATCGTTTAGAATATTGCAAAAGATAACCGACACAGTGGACGATGGCAGCTCCGATGCCCGGCTACAGTCGCCACAACAGCAACAGCCTCATTTGGAATTGGAGACGCCGCAGTTGCAGCGTCCACAGTTCGCTCGCCAGATGAGCGCTCAGCAGGCGCGCAATAGTCCGACCATTGAGCAAATGAGGCGGCTGCAAATCGCACAGGATCAGTCGCAGTCGCAGTCGGGTACGCCTCCAGCTTGGTCCCCGCAAGGTGAGCTCTGAATGGTGCCCTTTCCCCAATCTCAATAGCAAAAGTGGACTGGTAAGGTTTTGTCTTTGGAGAGTGTCTCACGGTTTCAATTCGGTTCCCCTTCTTCTTGATTGTCGTCTTGATCTGGCTTTTTGGGCTTTTGGTCTCTAGTCTTTAGTCTAATTCTAAAATGGGGACTTTACCCTCTACTACTAATACTACAACGCTTTAAGCTGCCACAACAAAACATTTTGGAACATTTTAGAACTAATACGCTTCTTGTGTGTGCGTCCACCATAAAAACGGTACCGCAATAGAATTTAAATCAAAATTGCCAGCACTACTAAGCAGAATAAACTCGTTTGGAAATTGAAATAAAACAGAATCAGTTAATAGAACGCTGTGAAATCGCTTGTTCTTGCAGGTAACGGCGTATCGGCACAGAACCGCTTTACACCACAGCGTTCACCATACGGTAAGCCACAGGCTTTGTTTAAGTTAAGACCTTGTTTGAGCGTCTGCTTCTCTCTACAGATACAGCCCAGCAACAATATATACCGGCTAGTGAACAACAGGCATTGGAACCCAAAAAATATACCGGTAGCGCAATACCAAGTCGATCATTTAAGATTTTACAGGCAATGACAACACCAGAGAATGCCGGTAAGTGAATTAAGGTTACCATAATACAGAAACACTGCGAGAAATTGGGTTTTTACTTCTTATTTTATGTTCAACATTTGCAATCTACCAACGTTAGCTCCGAGGCTAACATCACTTGTATATATGCCATCATATAAACCATCAATAACTTTCACACACACACAAATATACAGATTTATACGAACACCTGCACTATGTTCTTGATTGTATTTTCTATGGAGAGAGTTCACCTTATTAAAAAAACACTTAAATATTTTGTTACATTAAGTTAAAGTTGGAAACCCCATAAGAGTTAAGCAACCCTACTATTTTAAAAGGTATTGAGTATGATACATGTTGAAATCCACAACCGATCACCTCAAAATATCATACACGCATTTATCTATCGTTTATCGTTATAAAGCATCTACCCTCAGGGCTTCACTATTATCACATCACCTCACATATAATCACACTTGATTGTAAATAGTAATTTTTGCCTGATCGTTCAATCTACTACAAAATGTAAAACAAAAAAAAAACAAGCATTCACTTTCCAAATTGTTGGTGTGTTGAACATAATATGCACTCTCACCGTGTCTATATCTCTTCTTCTTTCTTTTTTATTTTTGATAACCGTGCACCAAACCGACCTCAGAACATAAAATTCACCCCGAGCTGGACTCGGATTTGGAAAATATTGAATTAAACGAAACCAATAATTATAATAATAATAACAATCACTTTAATAATAATTACAATAATAATAAAAATAATAATAATAATAATGGTAATGAGAATAATGAAAATAACAGCAATAGTAACCATAACCGACAAATTAACAATAAAATCAATAAACGTCATAGTTACACATCAGCCACACCCACACCACCACCAACCAGTACAGACACAGACTCCAACACACACACAAGCACATCTCACGCGACATACTCATCCACTTCATCACTTAGTTCAGAAAGTTCTTGTCCACAACGGACGCAACCCGAGCGCTCGCAATCCGTGCCACCGCACCATCCCTATGTTTATGGCTATCCCTATCCCTGGTATATGCCACCCCCGCATGCAAATGGAGAGCCACCCCAAATGGTGAACTGGCCCTATCCCTATCCCTATCCACCTCCAATGCCTTCAACGGTGGATGGGAAGCAGTCCGATGCTTATCCACCCTATCCATATTACTACCCCTATTACCTACCCCCACCAGCAGCCTATGGTCAGCCAAATAATCCCAACGATCCCCAACAATCAATGCACAACTATCCACAGTTTGTGCCACCCTACGGGCCCTATGCCTATCCGGTAGCACCCAGCTTCAGTCAAACCTCGACCGAGAGTCGCGCTAGCAGTGTACTACCTGATATTATTATAACGCCCAGCACCGATGATGTGCCCTCCCAGGTCATTATGAAACACCATGTCAAGGTAGAGCCCCGAGAGCCTCCGAAGCGGGCGCATTCCGTTGAAATAGAGGAGCTCGTTAGTCGCCCAAAATCGCGTAATATTTGCAGCAACAAGGAACAGGTAATCGATATGCTCAACCAGCGACTGGCGAACATCAATAAAATCGCTGGTGGCAATACCCAAGAGAATCTATCAAAGCAACTGCAGAAAAGCTATGCAGGAGAACAGCTAAAGGAGCTGGGAGCACGTTCACCCAGTGAGAATGCTTCGCCAGTGCAGATCAGTGCTGTGCTGGACGATAACGATAGCGACACGGACGATAGCAGCGATGAGGATGAGGAGGACTCAGATACACCCAAACATGCCAGTCGCCCATCTCCGTTGCAGGCCATTAAGTCGGTTACCAATGTGCAGGCCTACAAAAGTTTTGGTAAACTTCCAGCTGAGCAGGTGGACTCCGAAAGTGAGTCCGAGGATGACGATGGCACAACAGCTGATGAAATGCTAGACGAGGAAGAAGAGCAGGTGGAAGAGGAACTAATTGAAGATCTCGAGGAGGACTATATTGTTGAAGAGGATCTGAGCACCATATACGAGGAGGAAAGCGATCTGGAACGCAGCAGCAATTATGCCAGGACAGTTATTAACTGCAATGGCTCCAGTGCTACACTCGGAGATCGGCAAGTCGAAGAAGACGATGGGTTGGATCAGCAAATTGAGGACAATGATCAAAATGAGGGCAACGTGGATGATGACGACGAGTCCAACTCGGTTACGGTGCGCTTGCCATTGCGCTTCTCCTTTAGTCGAAGCTCAAATGACGAGAATATCGCCACAGTTGAAGTGGGTAGCACCACACAGGTTGAGCAGAGACGTCCGAGCTTGGAATACAAGCGCAACTCCTTCAGCATAGCCAAGGTGGAGAGCGATGATGAAGAGGATAATGACTGTGAGGTTAGCGTCACAATAAGCTTGTCCAATTCCTCGCGATCCAATTCAGTGGAAAAACCTTCGGTGCCTCAAAACTTCTCTGATGCCGAAAAGTTTCTCACAAGCGGCCGAAGAACTAGCTATGAGGATGTTTCCACTTCCCTCTCGTTGGGAATGCGCAACAAGTTCTCGGCTGATGTCTTCGACGGCGGACTTACCAACAATATTGCAAAATTAGAGGCAACAAAAGAAGTTGAGGATACTGCTGCAGCACCCAAAGAGGAATTCGATTTCTTTGCCACACTCTTGGCCACCAAAATGCAAGCACAAAAAATGATGGAGCAGTCGAAGAACTTTTGGAAAACGCCCGAAACAAAACCAGTTGAAGAACAGCCAAAGGAATGTGCTCCAACAGAGACTGTCCAGTTGCGAGTTAAAGAAAACGATGCACAACCAACACCAGCTAGACCAAAATCATGTGACCTGACCAAGACGCAGGCCTCATTAGAAGCGGCCAAGAACAGCTTTTGGTCCACATTTGCAACTGCGGGCAAAGAGACTGACCCACAACAGGAAGAAGATGCTGACTTCAAGGCAAGTGAAGAAAAATACGCACAGGAAAGTCAATGGACGATTAAAAAGAAAACTGTTACATATACTCCACTAAAAAAGGAAACTGTATGCCAAGTGGAAAATTGGACAGAAAACCTGAAATCTAAAATCGAATACTTACCGCAAAGTCAGTGTGCAGAAGTCCATTTTGTGGTAGAAGAAAAAACCCAAGCTGAAGAAACGCCAGAGGACGAGGAGGACTTTTGGGCGACAGTAGAGAAAATGAATTCCGAGAAGACTACAAAGCAAGAAACCGAACCAACTGAGCCTAACGATCAAGTAGAGGTGGACTTTTGGGCAGACCAGCCAGAAGACCCCCATCCAATTGAGAAAATTACGGAGGAAGAAGAGACCGATTTCTGGGCTGACAACAAATCCAATGAATGTATCGCAGACAACAAACCAGCCGACTTTCAATTTGATCCCACAAAATACCCAGCGGAGCCTCGCGAGGTGGATACCGATGAAGAAATCGATTTCTGGGCAGAGCTCGAAGCGAATCGCGATCCTGATGATGATGACGTAACCTTCCAAAAATCAGCGACCTTCTGGGCAAGCAAAGAGCGGCAACACTCCATTGAAGAGACGCCCTTCAAGCCCGTGGAAACCAAAGCATTCCGGGCCAAGCTGCCCGATGAGCCAGCAGTGGATATCGATGTGTGGTCCACACTGGAGGCAGCACGTGGAGAGGAGCCTGAGATAGTCGATCCTGTTGTCGAAGAGGAGCAAATGCTGGCCGTTCAATATGAAGGGTTAGAGCATGAAAGCGTTGAGGAGCCTCCCACAGAGAAGGAGCCATGCCCAAGTGAGGCGCCAGAAAGCAATCTCAATCAGGTGGATACAATGTCGCTGGCCTCCATGCATGAGCCAGCCACAGTGCGTACCTGGACGGTTTACAACCAGACCAACGGGGAGCTGGAGAACAACGATGAGCCGGACTTCTGGGCTGACATCGAAGAGAGACGCGCCGAGAAAGATCAGATCGAGGAAGCAGAACAGAAACGTCAAAATTATCGCCAGGCCATGGCATTCTTTAATACCTCCATAGATGAGCAGAAATTGCAGCAAAAGACGCAATCCAATCGAAACAGTGTCATCGTGGAATCCGAGGAGACCAACGAAATCGAACTAGGCTCCCCAGGCGAATATGAGATTGTTGGCGAGGATGGCATCGTAATGGAGCAACATACTACACAAATTATGAATACCGAGGAAGAGGAGTTAGCTGGTGGTGCAACGCCAACCAATTCTGCGGCACAACTGCCTGAGGTTTATGTCGAACCAGAACCAGAGCCGGAGGAGGAAAGAAAACCTATATTGAACGGTCTGCCCGATCTCGGTGTGAATAAGTTTGATGAAACATCTAAAATATCAGTGCGTGACCGCATTAATGTTTTCGAGTCTAGTCCAGCGACCACAGATGTAACCACACCCAACAAAGCTTTGAACCTTCAATCATTATCCGTTGACAGTGGCCGTGGCAAGGGAGAACTTTCCCGCAACAGCAGCACACAGCGGTCCGAGTCAGAGATCGAGGAGGATGACTCCGGAGTGACAGATATGAACAGACAGCTGTCTGAGACCGATACCGAATCCGAGAGCTTCCCGGAGCTGCGCAAGATGACGAGCTATCAGCGTGCCGCCACACATTCCAGACTCTTCAAGCTGCTGCAGGACGAGAACGATGTGCCCGAGGGTGGCGAGACTGGCCAGGCGGACGAGTTCCAGCTTAAGCCCAGCAGACGCAAGATTGTGCACAATGTGTCCATCACACGTCGCCAGAATCCCAATGCATTGGCCGAAGCCGAATCGATGACACAGCGACGAGAGCGCCTCTCGCTGCCGCTGCGGAAGAACACCAGCATCGATGCGGACAATCCATCCACGCCCAATAGCCCCGCCTCACCGATTGTGGGTCCATCGCCCAGCAAACAGCGTGTGGTCAGCGACAAGCTGGTGAACGAGTTGGTGCAGAGTCTGCTGCTCAAGAACGACAGCACTCATCTGCGCAATCTGCCCATGGAGCGACTTCAGGCGGCGGCAAAGCGTGCCCTGGTTGAGGAAATGGACTCGGTGGAGAATAGCTCGCTGGACAGCACACCGGCCATAACACCCAAGCAGGACAAAGAATACGCTGACTATTACAGCAGCTGGACCGATGCCAGTGGCGGCGAGGAGATTGTCCCATCGAAAGCCTTTCGAGCGCTGCAGGATCCGCGACGCAGTCCGTGGACTGTGCGGTGTCCACGCGTCCTCAGCTCCAAGACAATCAATCGGGATCTGGCGCGGGTCACAGAGTCACCCGAAATACTAAGCAGTCGTGGCAGCAAAAGTCCCGAGTGCTTCATACAACAGTCTAGGGATCGCTCCGTTGGTAGCTGGCGTAAGGTCTAGGAGTCTATTAAGGGATTAGCTCATTGTGTATAACTAGGGGCGGGGAGGGGTCATAAAAAGAGAAAAATATATTATTAGTAGTGTAGCAACTTAGGCAACTTGCATTTTGGGTCTTTGCCTTGTGGACAAGGCCGACTAGCAAACAGTCACTGCCCTGGCCAAGTGTTGGGTCATTTAATGCATTTCACACCACATCACATTGTACAATATGACAACACTCAGACTATTAATTAACTAAATACTACCTAATGAATAATGTATAATGTATATAAACCAACTGAAACCAAAGAAAAATCGTTCATTCGTTCGTTCGCTCGTTCGTTTGTTATCTCAGTAAAAGCGTAAAATCTTCGCCAGTCATTTCTAAATTCAACTACATATATACATTGGTATGTACTTTCAAATCGAATCAATTAATACTTACCGAAAAAAAAGAAGAAAAAAACTAATAAAAAAACCAAAACAAAAATCCAAAACAAAACGAAAGAAAAAAAGAAAACATACCAAAAAGCAAAAACCACAAAAATCTATCAAATCGCCACAATAAAAAATAATTTCATCAACTCAATGATTTTGTAAAACTCGTTCAAAATCCTAAGGTACCTAAATTAAATTAAAATTTATATCAAACCCAAATTTGAACTAATTTTTTTTTAATGTTTTCATTATATTTCAAATTTGCTCACTATCTATTCTATGTATTTTATTTTTGCCGCTATTTGATTTATAATTATATGTGCCGTATTTCTTAATTATTAATTTGTTGCGACAAATATTTGCGATAGTCACATTTTTAGGCCGAACACTTTCTTTGAATTACTTTGTAATATGAAATCCAAATTACCCAGGTTTGTATCTAAATAATGTTACACAATTAACACACAATTTTCCTGTAGCTGCCAAAGATGTTAACCCAACTTAGATGTCACGTAGTAAAGAGCTTTACTACATAGTTCAAACTTGGCTTAATTAAAAACAATATTTAGATAAACAAACTGAAATAACTGAAACATATAGTCAAAAATGTAGCATCGCAAATATTTTTTTCAATTATTATACCTTTCAACAATGCTTTATTTATATTTAAAAATTTGGAAAACTCATATGCGAATTTTGGAGAGCAAACTCCACCTTGAACAGAATGCTGAACAACGAATGAAGATTTTTGCATTAGTGAAACAAATAAAACATCAAAAGAGCATAAACCAAAGAAAATTGTACAATATAAAATGAAAAGTCGTTCGTAACATTAACCATTCATGAGTTACAATACATTATTGAATGTTTATTTTCTTATATTTGATTAACTTGTTTTTTTTTACACACAATTAAAATATATATTCTTAACAAAAATTAATCGTTAATTTGAATGATTCTGATAATGAATATGAATGGCTTTTTCCCCACAAATTAAAGAATATTGACAAAATTTGCATTAAAAAAAAAAACAAAAAAAATGTAAACAATAAAGGTGAAGTTTCCTCTCGAAGTTCTGTTGGCTGCTTTGCACTGCTGCAATTTTCAATTATTATTTGCCGCTTCATTTGTATCCGTTTCGTTTTATGTGTATATAGTTACCTTTGTACGTATGTCTGGTCTTCGGATTTGAATATCTTTAAAGTTTAGGCGAACTAAGCGAAAAAAAAAACGAAGACAAACAACTTTCTTCAACTTCTTATTGTTAGCTTTATTTGTGTACACAGTTATGCTTGCGAATTTGTTTTTAATCCTGATTTTGTTTACTTTATTGCAGGACCTGGACAATCGGATCTATAATTATTTCTCAAAGCCATAGAAATCAATTATAGCTGACAACAGACTATACAGCAAATACAGCGATGCAATTAAATGCACATGTTTTTTTTTAGTTTAAGTACCAGCACACTTAGGATCACCACAGTCAAATAGCTTGGGAACGGGCCATGCAGTAACAGTTTTTTTTTAGTAAATTTCTTAAAACTAACACTTAGCATTGCAGTTGACATGGAAATGTACTTTATTTTTTATTTTTTCAATTGTTTAATGCGATTTGGTAGCAGCACTAAAACGTCTAACACAAATTACGAAAGCCACTAGCGAAGCGAATCTTTACTAACCTTAACTCTTAAGCTGTAAAAAGTTTACACGAGTGAATTAACTTTTAGACGCATTGAGGAGGTAACAACGAAACGAAAACAACGCAATGACAACAGAATCGACCCATTCATAAAATATATCCGGATAATACGAAAGCGCATATTGAAACGATTAATAACATAAATAAAATAAAATTGGTTTAAGAAATCTCTGTGTGTTGTCTTCATCAAACAGCAAACAGATTTTCAAAGAAAAAAACACAAAAAAACATTTATGATTTTTAACATGATTCTTTTTGTTTATGTCATAGTTATTTATACAAAACATATACATATACATATGGTATTCGTATGCATACGAATGTGTTATCAAATTTATTTGACTACTATTATTATTTTATAATCATATATTTTGTGTTGTGTAATTTTTTATGCAGTGACATTTTTAGTAAATAAAGAAATATATCAAAACAAAGCAAATCAAGTTTTTATATATAGTTTGAAAAACATACGAAAAATAACTCCTGCTGGTAAACCTGCAATAAAATTAATGAAGAGAAAACACCATAAAACATTCGAAACTCATATATTTCTTTTAATATATATATAGTCAGAGGTACAGAGAAGCCGAGAGTAGCAAAAACCAAGCTGTTGCACATATATGTACCTACTTAAATACATACATCAATATGAAGTTATTCTAAAGTGTTTTAAGTAGATTTCATATTGCACTTCAGTGAATCCAGATACTATTTAAATTCAATAATCGGGTTATTATATATTTATATTCATATATATTATACATATATATATATATATATATATATATATATATATATATATATATATTCATGTACCGGTTAACTGTAACATTAGGTCATGATGATATATTTCGAGTATACTATTTCTTAAAATGGACTTGTTGAACAAAGCAACGGCCAAAATACCTGTTCAAAACTCAGCTACGCGCTCTACAGTTAGCAACATTTAAAGCTAATTTCATAAATGTATATTGTATATTTATATATATGTATATATATATATTTATATATATGTATATATATATATTTAAGTAAATGGTATGCAGATCAACTTTTACCATAGATAGTATATTAAATGCATAAATATGTCTTTGATTATAAATACAATACTTCAGTACTAAACGCTGATAGTTAACTTTGAGATACTTCAGATTTGTACAATTTTAGCTTTCAGTTAATTTTTGTTTTAGACCTGTCTAAATTATATAGTACACATATTTATATATATAAATGTATATATATACAAAGATTAGCTTGGCACACATTTTTAGGTACATGCCCGGTTATAACAGCTTTCATAAATGTATACAAGACAATAGTATATGTATTTATTGTATAATATATTGCTTTAGTGTATTTTCCTAACACTTAATTCCCTAGGAAGTTGTGTGTGCCGTCTGCAGATCCATCAGCTCCTGCACTATGCGATACTCGTGACAACCGGCGCATAAGAGACGACCATTGGAGCGATTGACACGCTGCACCTTTTCATGGCATACAATGTGAACCAACTTGAGATTCTTTAGCGAGAATATTTCCAGAAAGTATTCCAGCACAGAAATATCTACAACGCGTTTCTTGTGCAACGCACACTTGCGCTGCGGCTGTGTTACCAGCTCCTGGACATTGTCCACCAAGGCCGGCAAAATGGAGCGACACAGCTCGATTTGATGGTCAAGATTCCACACTTGAAACAATATGAGATTCTCACGCGAGGCATACGGATTTATGGTGTGCTGCATCGAGCAGAAATTGCCATTGTCCGAGTAGGCGCCCTGGCAATAGAAGTCGCCCAGATCCGTGCACAGCGAAACGGACCATTCGTCCAGTATTGCATTTCGTGTAGTGTAATCCTTAATCACTTGCCGCAACCGCTTGTTGGGCACACTAACCGCATCTGGCTGCTCCGCGCCAATTTGCTGCAACAATATTTCGTGCTTTTGCTGGCACTTGCGATTGAACATCATGGAGAAATAATCGCAGCCGATGAGTAGATAGCGAAACTGCTCCAGCACCGAATTGATCACCTGACGCGCCTTCGAATTTTGCCTGTATAGCGGAGTGCGCGTCAGCTCTTCCTTTGTCTTGTAGTAGTAGCCGCGCACACGTGTCTGCGCCCGCATGGCCATGGCCTCCTCCTTGGATTGGAAGCGCTCCTCGCTGCCCTCGAACCATTCCACATGTTCGGCCTTCAGGCTCAAGTGTGCCTTGGTGTTGTCTAAGGCACGTTGTTGCTTCTGCTGTTCGTATTCCGTAATCATCCGTCGAAACTTGTCCGGATGCTGCTCAATGAAGTCGTAAAAAATGTCGGCCACCTTCAGCAGCGGCGACTGTTGACGCATTTTCTCAAACTCAAAATCCGCATCTGTTAAATATATATTTATCATTAGTCTATTTATTTTGTGATAATCCAGCTTACCTGTAGTGATAACAGCGTCGGGGCCAGCAACGATTAACAGCGTCTGGGCTGGCAAACTGTTAAAATACTCATCATCGGACACTTCGAAGCCGTCCAGGGCCAGATATATGTGCAGCTCCTGCAGCTGTAAGGAAGAGACATGAGTAAATTGCCCTTGACTTGTACTAAAATGGACCCTGACCTAAGCAAAACAAGAACTAGGAGGATATCAACAGGTGCTCTGATTTTGTTCTTTTTTTTTGTGATTTCTTTGCAATTTTGGAGCATGCGCATTGGTTGCAGTGGAAGGGAGTATTGCTGACATTGAATCGTGCAGAGCGACAAACAATGCGGAAGCCAGCTTGAGAACATTGGCCTTGAATCGACAGGGGCATGGACAGGGACAGGGACAATGGTGGGCTGAGGCAGTTTTTTTTTGTTGATTTTTTTCTGTGTAGAAACGCAATTTGCAAGATATTCGAAACACTTACCGGGAACTTGAGATGTGCCTTTTGTACAAGCATTGCCAATGAGTTGGCACCTATGCCGTATTTTCGCGAGCGTTCATTGTCAGTTATTTTGTAGCCCTTCATCTTGGCAGGAGATGGTTGTTCCGGGCTCTTATCCTTATCTCGATCCTTGTCGAATTCCTTGGAATTTGAGTTTTGGTTGCATTTACCTCGTGTGGACGGTGCCATTATTGTTTCCTTTATGTAGTTGAGCATCTACAATTAAATGCATAGTTAAGTCGATTTGTAAATGCGTATTTAATGTTATTTTTTGTTCAGCAAACCTCGCAATAATCTGCCTTTTAAGCGCACCAATGTAAACTACTTGGCTAGCGTTGCCAGTGTGGTTAACGCTTATCAGCAAACGGCAGTGATGCTCAAATTCGAAAACCCAAAAATAGCTAGACTGTACAAATGGCTTGTAACTACAATTTGCTCTTTTAATTGCCCCTTAAATATTCTGTTTTTCGCTGGAGAAATAATTTCTCGCACATTCGACTGCCTTAAGGCCATTTAAAATTGTATTTTGGATAGTCGTCATTCTGACACAGATTTGCTCGCAGCACTAATGTGCAATACATTGGCGTTGCCAGTTAGCTAGAAATTGCTTGAGTACGGTCACACAGCGCTTGCCGTTGTTCAGCCAAAAGAACAGCTGTTGTAGCCAAAGTGGTGTTGTTTAAAGTGATTTTTGTCGTAAACTAAATTTATATGGTGTATATGTGCACCATGTGCACAGCCAGCTAAGCCGGGTAACGCCCAACAAATCCGTAATGCATTTGCGACCGCGCTGCAGCGAATGGCTGCCGCTAGCAACGCAGCAATTGCGTCTTCGCAACCTGGCACGCATCCAAGGACTTAACATCGAGTGCAGTTTGATCGCCACCGCCGGCAGCGAGGAGCTCGAATCGGGGCAGGAGGAGGAGGAGCAAGAGCTGCTTCTCTATTACACGTTACATACTGATAAGGCCAGTGAGGCGTTCTACACCAGCGAACCGCTGCCGCAGCGCCATCAGCACCAAAAGTGGGCGGAGATTTCTGCGGGCGACGACGTCTGGCGCAAATCGAATGCGCAATGCGTCTGTGTCAAAGTCTGGGCCCAATATCAGCCAACGGCCTCCCAGCAAAGAGAAAAAACAACAACAACAAGTGACCCAAACGAGACTGAGCCAACAGTGGAGCCAGCGCAAAGGTGAGTTTCAGTGGGTCCCTCACAGGGGATGAGTCAAAATGATTTTAAATGTGCCTTTAGTTTGATTCCAAACATGCCCAAATTAATAATTTTTTCCAATATATAAAGAACTTTTTTGCTTTTGGGCAGCATTACAAATCGTATCATATGCCCTTGTCTATATGATATATTTGTAAATTCGATAATCGTTTGCAATATGAGTCGTGATATAAATCTAATTAGTAATGTTTTGTTTGTTGCAGTGCGCAGCTGACGCAACGTCTGGCCAATGTGCAGTTAACACCCCACAAGCTGCCACGACCGCCGGAGCTCGTGTTCAGCTGGGGCGTTTACTTTTCCGGCCTCATACCGCTGGCGACGCTATCGCTGGCCAATTGTCGGGCCAACTGCTTGATTTTCCATCTAAATGGTGAGCACTTCACCTCGCCGGCGCTGATCAGTGAGCAGGGTCTACACGCCCAGCTGCATTTGCAGTACCAGCGCTATTCCGAGTATGACAATAAGGAAGAGCATGTTGAAAGCGACGACGGTGGCATCAATTCGCCGCCAGTCAGTCGCAGCAGCAGTCCCATGCTGCGGATGAGCACCACGCGTTACACTCAGCTTGGCTGTGAGCTGACCAAGAGGCGATACAGTTACAATTTGGAGAGCCTGTTGTTGCTGCAGCGTCGCCAGCGTGATCAGCTCAAGCATCGGCGCGACGTGCTGGCGGTGAGCGAGGAGATTGCTCGGCTAAGCGTTCGCTGCATTACGCGCAACGAGCTAAGACTAAAGCCGCGCTCCACTTCGAGTTCGGGCTCGCCGTATGGCAGTCAGACGTCGCAGCATTATCGTCATTCCATGGGCCGCATGCTCACCGAGCTGCTGGCCGAACAACAAGAGATTGCGCCCCTCACCCTCTACAGTGCCCAGCAGTTAACGCTGCAAATCGAGGCGCTGCGCTGCAAGCAGCGTTTGCTGCAAACCGAACGCGCCACTTTCGCGGAACGCAATGCGCGCCAAAAGGAGCGTTTACAGATGCTGCGCGAGCAGCGCGAGGAACTGCAATTTAAGCTGCACAACCAGCGGCTGCAGCTGGAGCAACAGCAGCTGGAGTGGCGCACACAGTCGCCGCAGCGGCAAACGCAGCGCAAACAAAAGAAGTGTGAAATTAATCTGCAGGTAAGCAGCATAATAAATCGCATCTCGATGAGATCATCATATCGCTTAATATTGCAGGTGAAGCGACGCAGATTCACGCTGGCGCTGGAGCTGCAGGAGATCTACAACATCAAGAGCCTGGGCTCGCATCAGTTTAGCATTTGTGACATTGCTTTTCCCCACATGGAGCATTATACGTGCGAATCGCGGCAGGCGGCCAATGCACAGATGCTGGGCAATGTGTCGCCGCTGGCGGTGAGCGCGGCGCTGAGCTATGTGGCGCATATGGTACAGATGCTGGCCTTCATCATGGATCTGCCGCTGCGCAATCCCATCTCCTACGAACCTTCGCGTGCTCGCATCACCGACAATGTCAAAGAGCTGACCTACAACACAAGAGAGTGAGCAAGAAATCAAGCGAAATCAATTTTATCCGCATTATATTTTCATATTTTTCTATCTGCCTTCGTTTTGTAGTTTCCCTTTATATACGCGCTCCATTCTGCCATCTCAACAAACGAAGTATGCCATTTATTTGCTGCGGCAGAATGTGTCGCAGCTGTGCTATGTTATCACAGATCGCTGTGATATGCGGAACACATTTGGGAATCTTCTGGTGCTATTCGATTGGCTGCGCAACCAGAGCGATGAGGTCGATTCAGGCGACAAGTGGGCGGCAAATGTGAGACATGCGAACGGCTTGACCGCAACTCTGGCTGGCAATCCTCAGCTATCCGAGTCGCACTCCTCGGTGGATATGAATCACGTGCCACTGCCCACAACGGCAAATGTGGCCAAAGATGCACTGATGCAACATCTGATGCCAGCGGCCGTGAGTCAGGCGCTAGCCATCGAGGGCTATGCGTCAACGCAGCGGTATGAGTAATAATTTATTGATATCGAGCAATAATTTTAATTTGGCATAGTGGATTTCAAAAAGAGCGATATTTTAAACAGTTTTAATCAGATACCGTTTCTTTTTCCAACTGACACTAACTTGGCTAATTTCTTGCAGAATCTGTCGCTCGGTGGGTTCCTATTCGGATGGCGAGGATGACTTTCGAGCCAGATTGGAGCAGAGCTATTCCAATTCGGACTCAAATATTAATCTGCAAGTGGAGCGCAGATAGGACGAGCGCTGCATGCTGCATTGCAATATATCCACATATTTACCTATGTATACATTATACAAGTATCTATATTTATATATATAAAAAATATCGCAAAAGGCCCAAAAAAAAACAAAATGAAAAAAAAAACAGTAAGCAACGAATTTAGTTGCTGCGTTACGTTTCAGCCAAAATTAACTTTGATTAGAGCGCTTTAAACGTAAATTGTACTTGAAACACTTGTGTATTGTGTATTTTAATTATAGACTGCTTCAATGAGCAAAACACTAAATTTATTAAATAATTTGTGCATATTTACTTGTTTCTTTGGTTAAGATCTCGTTGTAAATTCCCGTTCTTCGTTTATATGCTAAATAATTAAGATATACACATAATTATAATACAAAAATATACAATTTTATAAAATATAACCAAGGCTTTTAAGTCATGCCAAATTTGAAGTAAGCGTGTGCAAAGTTCGTTAAACAATTTCGAGTTTTACCAATTAAAATTCAAACTTGCGTTCAACGCTTCCCAACATGCAAGCATTGCCGGCGTTGACCAACACTGCACGCACAGCTGTTCAACAGTTTGGTCCAATTGAGACATTTGGCCAGCGGCCAATAGCAACATATTTAACAAAAATAGTCTGAAACGTACTCAAACATGTGCTAAAATTTCATTTTAAATATTAGTTAGTTTTATATACGAATAGTTTAATTATATAAATACAAAACGCGAGCTTTTTAACAACATGCTAATATAACGAAGTAGATGAAAATATTATATTGCATGTGAGTTGGTGTGTGTGTGTGTGTGTGTATGTGCATATTTGTGATTGGCTACTACTAATATAAAAAATGTTATTGTTGTTCAACAGTCTCGATTGTGATATTGAGCAGTTTCAATTGGCAATCAATTGCTACCCATTGCGGCAAATAACTAATTACTACTTGTAGCAAAGACAGACTGATTTATGGAACTTTGAGGCCGTTAAAAGTTATTTACCTGGCTTATCTGATTTATGATTTGCCATGTGTTTTATAAATGTTTACGCGCCCAAATAAAAACGTCACGTTTTATTTGCAGGGTGTACAAAGGGCAGTGCATTCGAACTCGAATTAGTCACTGAAAACGTGGCAAGCTCACACTTAAAGCTGGCTTCAACAGTCAGCGAAGCATTGGGCTGCATTTCAGTTAGCAAATAAACGGAAGCAAACAACAACAACAACCATAACAGCGTCACTAAAAAAAATTAATTAAAGTTTCGTTAAAAATAGCCAACGAAAAAATAAATAAATAAGAAAGATTTGAGGCAATCGTGAGAAGAAGACACACCTGCTTAGAATTTGCTCGCATTTTTTGGGCTCTCTTCCAACGCATTTTGCATTTAGAGAGCGCTCTCTTACGCCATGACTGATAACGCGTTGCCGCTACGTGACTTTGACGAAGAGAGCGAAGAGACTGATTCGGAAACAGAATTGCTCATACGCCACACACACAGTGACGCTGCCATTGCCAATAGCAACAACAACAGCAAAAGCAGCAACAACAACCACAACAACAGCCATGGGCAAAGACGACGCAAAAGCTCAACTGGTTACGGCGGCATTGGGGCCATTGGTAGCCCAACTAGCGGCAGCGCCAGCTTTTTAGGTAATCTATTCAGTCTTGGCTCAGCCGCCGGCCAGATACGTTATAGAAATGAGCGGAGTCGCGAGCGCGCAAAATACTCGAATAGCAACAGCAGCAGCGGCACTGCAACGCGACACATTACGTCGGAGACAACGTCCGTTCAAACGAAACTGGCGCAACTAACACAAACGGACGCCAGCAGCGGCGGTGTCGATGGCTCTGCCCCGCATCCCACTGAAATTGGTGCACCCTACGGCATTGCCACCCACACCGAAATCGATCCCGAGAACGGCTCCTCAACAGTCTTCTATCAGAACAATCGCAGACGCAGCAAAGGACGCAGCATCGGCAATGTGTGCAAAATGTGTCTGTGCAGGTACGTCTAACCCCAAAGTCAGTTTGCTTATATACAATCACAATATTCATCTACCCAACAAACAAACAGCTGGCAACAATTAGTTGCCCCCGCACACTTCTCGAACAGTTGTTCTTTTTCCCAATTGCATTTAATTATGTGTGTTGCGTTGAGTGATCGAAATTAACATTGAAGCACTTTTAATTCGAATTGAGTTGTGCTTGTAATTAAATTTTCTTTTGCTTTTAATATGTATTTTTATTAAAACTATTAACGCTGGCCCCATTTTTATATTTTTGTATTATTTTGTAGACACACTTTAAATGAAAACTATTTTATTTCTTTGTTTTGGTAGTCGTGGCTAGCTGCGGACACTGCATAAAGATGATAATTTAATGGCATGAACACCAATGTTTTTTTTTTTTTTAACTATTAATAGAACAAACACAAGTGGAATACCAATTAATTAATATAAATGGTGAGAAAACAAATAGTGCTTTGTAGACTAACAAAACTGCTCTAAATTTAAAGAAAAAGGTTGCAAAGTTACGATGTTCGAGTGATCACTGTATTTGAACAGTAGTGACTACCTAAAGAATAATATTTACAATTTATTAGATTCGGTTTTAAAATAACTTGGTCTTCCTTTGATGCAACTTCCTGCTTGCCACATGGGGAGTTACGGGATTTTTTAAACTTGGCATATGCTTGAGGTATAAACTCAAACCTCAATAAACCGTAATAATCGCATCTTGAAACCTTTCTGGGCAGCAAGTTCTGCTCCAGTGACTTTGTTTATTATCGTTTTGATGTTACGCCTGCTGTTTAATGAGGCTGCCACAGCCACTGGCAGCAAAGGCAACGGCAACGGCAACAGCAACAACAATTCGTTGAAATTCAAACTAGCAAACAAAAACATTTCGAAATCCTCAAGAAATGAAAACAAAACAAAAATAAGCAAATTGCAAAGGCAGACAATTTGTTTCGTTTGAAGAGTTTCCAAGAAAAAATCATGTTTTCAAAACGAGAGTAAAATTGTATGTGTGACACACATTATATTCACAGACATAAGTATATATAGTTTAGCTATATAAATATATATTTTTAATTTGCTTAATTAGATGAACAACAAGAACAAGCAAATGGAGAAAGAGTGCAAAAGACAGCAAATGGCGCTGGTAAAATAAATAAAGAACAACATTTTCCCATTTGCGACCAAATTGAAATCGATAAACGTGATCCGCAAATAACCGAAACGTCGCGTCCATATACAAACGAATACGAATATATGTATATATGTCTATATGTGTATACCTATGTATTCCGGGTAAGAGTGAAAATGGAAATATCACACAAACTGAACCACCTACTTAAAAATGTTGCGATATCTGTCAAGTGAGAACGCACTACAAGCGACACATTTCTCACGCTAAGCCATTTCAGACGTAGTCCTCTAATTGTTATGCTCCCCATCACGAAAGTTGGCGGGGCATTGGTGGTTTGGTGCGGGGTTGGGCGGGGGCTTTGTTAAATTTGCATATGTAATCGAATTTTGGCGTGCAACTCCTTCAACGAAACTAACGCGACTCGTTTTCGATGTCGTCTTGCCGTTCAACTTGGAGGAAGCAAACACTGAACTACAGAAACCAGTTTGCTTAGATACTTAGTATACCCTGAACCCATTTAAAATGATTCAATTGGGTGTATTGTTGTTGGGTAAGATTATTTTACTTACAGATGAAAGTATCTGCAAGCCCATAACGTATACATATTTATGTATGATCAACATCAACAGTCGAGAAGTTTTAGCCTTGCCCGTCTCAAAAACTATAAACGGTAGCGACTTACAATTTAGAATATAAGTTATCTTTTATCGATAACTATCGCCGTTGCGAGAATATAGATTCATATCGATTTTAGATAGCTGTCCAATTTATGTATAATAAATATACCATTGATCAACTGTACAAATCTGATTAAAATCGGAAATAAACACCTAAATTATAGTCTAAAACTTAATATTTTTAAAGTGGAATTTTGCAATTAAGCTAGAGTAATTAATATTTAAGTGTATTTAATGCAGGGTATCTCCCAGTCGAGGTCACTCGAGAAGAGCATTTTACTTATTTGTTGTTATTTTTCAAGGTTTCTAAAAACACAAACAAGTTCCGCAGCAAAAGTCGCATCCAGCATGTTTCTTTTTTTTTCCATTAGTTGTATTTTGTGTGCGTTTTCATGTGTCGTTCTTTTTGTGTCGAAAATTGAAAGTTATGTGCCCGCGTGGCTTATCGGAAAGAGGCCAAAGCTCAGTGACCAGTATTCGCAATGATTCAAAAGGAAATAAAAACCGCAACGCTTTGCATAGCTAGTAAGAGATTTGTGTTGAGTAATTTGTTCTACACATAGAATACATAAATATATATAGTATAAACTTAGTATAACAGTCTCAAAAAATGTGCAGAGAATGAAGACTCATTGTTTGGCATGTGGTACAACAATTATTTTATATACGAGTACTTCCTTATTTTGTAATCAGCACATAATATGTGAAGCCTGTTGTTTCTGTGGACATTTGTCATTTATCATTATCAAATGAAAAATATGACTCAGAATTTCATTAGTATAATTGAATTCTTATCAGAAATTAAGTTAATAGCATCTAATAGCATAGCTTCCAACTTATTGAATTTTTATCCTGCAATTAGGTAATCAATTTAATTGTATAGGTGCTTTTACAGTTGTATTCAATGGGATAATATTGATGACCAAGTCAGTTGCTCCTTCTTTTAAGCTTGTACTAAGTTTGAGTCGTAACTTTAGCTTGCGACAACTTAAAACGATAGCATATTTAGCAAAATCGAATTTATATATGAAACATTTATTTATGTTATCATTAGTTCTTTAAAAATTAAACATATGCACGTGTCTCACATTAACACAAAACATTTGTTTATTTGTTTTCAGTTCCTTAAAAATTACCCTTATTTATTATATTGTTTATTATTTATAGCATTGTTTCACCCGCATTTAAATCTTTTTTTAATTTGTAATTTATCTAGCGATAATCAAGATTATTTATGAAGCATTCTTATTTATGTTATGCTTATAAATATTATTTATATGTAAAATACGCACAGATTTACACACACTTAAACCCGTTTTAAATTTCAAAGCCGACCAAAAATATTTAAACACTTATCTTGAACTTTTTGCCTTCGTCGTTCAAGTTTGAACTAAACAAAACTCTTGAAAAAGTAACCTTGAGTTTGCCTCATTTGTGAAGTGTCCTTTGTTGAAATTTCTTCCCTTTTTGTTGTTTTTTTTTTCCTGATTAAGAGAGTCAATCAGGAAAAAAAAAACAATATTGGCATTTGGGTATTATTTGGAAGGTCTTATTTCCTTATACACGTTTGCCTGGCTCAAGCTCTAGTTTGGCCCAAATGCGTCGGCAGTTAGTGGTACACATAAAAATGTGTCGTTTAACTGCCCTCACCTTGCCCACCTTCCATTCCCACTTAACGTATTGTTGTTGATGGCCTAATTGCGAACTTTAACCAAAACAATTTAAATTAACTTGGTAAATAACGATGGGCCCCATTTTGGCGATAACGCCCAGAAATTCGAAATGACCTTGACTTACTTGTAATTTTCAGCTTGTGATAATAAGCCGAAAAATAACGCATTAAAGGCAGAAAGTGATATCTTAAGTATAAAATATATATATCTTAAGTGCTTACGTAGTTTTCTTTAAGTGAAAATATACAAAAATGAATACGGCTGTGATCTTAACTTATTTCTTAATTTATATTCTTTACTTTTCTTTATTTATGATTTCATTAAAATAAACATTGAGAAGTGTGTTTCGCTCGTTATTTAACTTCTAAAATAGTCTGTCATTTTCTCTGCTAGTCAAATAAGCCGTTTATCGTTGCCTTGAGCTAGAAATAGTAGCAGAAACAATGTGCAACAGCAAAGAGAGAATATAATTGTTGTCTAGAAACCGAGAACCGCAGAGTGTTCAGAAATTTTCACTCGCCTCAAAGGAATTAATTTCAGAGCAGACAATGAGCTGTTGGCTGACAACTAGACTGACGGACTGACGGACTGATGGACTGATGGACTGATAGACTGGCGGACTGCTTGACAGATTGTGGAGCATAATTTATGCGGCACTTAGCACCTGTCGGTAACCGCTAACGGAGCGGCGGCAGCAGCTGAAACAGCAACAACAATCGACTCACACCGACTAATTTTCAATTTGTGTGTCAACAAGCTGACTGCCCCACTGCAATGCCGCTCCTCTTGCCCCTGACTTGGCAGACGCGCCCCGAATCGAATCGCCGCTCGGCTGATTTCTGTGTAAATAGGTTCTGCGACAATGATAAGTGGCTCCACGGATCATACATTGTAAATAGCCAGGGCTTGGTCACAGTCCGGGAAGTGGGGGCAGCCGGGTTGACTTGCGTTTATTTTGCTTATTAACCCGCATTGCCAGCCAGCTGTGGGTGAAACAATCTACGGTTTGCTTTTTCCAACTCTTCGCAAGCGAGCAAAAAAAAAGAGAAGACGAAAAAACAACAGAAACCACAATTGAAATAATAACAGGCGTTGCCATTGACGGGCCCTACAAATATATTTGGAACTTTGGGGCATGATGGGGGCTGTTTTGCATGTTGCACGACTACAATAGTCGTGTCCAAAGCACCAGTTAAATGGAAACAGAAACGGGTAGTGAAAAGCCTGAGAAAAAGTATGTTGCGCGTTTAACCGTGTGCAATTGCCATATTGAATACAGTTTGGTGCGAGTAGCTGTATTCATTATATACATATATGTGTACATAATACATAATAGAAGAAACTCGTCATGAAAATATATACATTTTCTGGATTTTAGAAATAACTTCCATTAAAAAATTCCTTCATTTTTCGAATTTTTCTGAGAATTATTTTTTGATAAAAGAAAATAATTGTAGAAAATTTAAATATATTTTAAATGTTTGTGTCTAAAAACTTGATGTTGGAGTTCTGTGTACACATGAAAAAAAAACATTATAGAAAAGTGCAACCTTGAAATAAGAATAGAAAAACATTGGTTTTTAAAAAGACGCAACACGTTTTAGGAATAAACTTTCTGAATAATAGAAAAAAGAGTGCAGATCATGAACGAGTTATAATTTCCTAAATATAGCGTCATTAAAATGTAATAAAATGTGATTCTCGATTTGGCAAACATTTTTAGCTCCTACGATTTGCGTGCTGTTTCTTAATCAAGCTTTTTCTGCTGAGATCTGTATTCAAATCTTACGACATGCTCTCAAATAAAACGCAGAAGAGATCCGGTTTATAAGACAACGTGAATGTTGTCAATTTGTTATTATGTAGCAGCTTTCTATATATACCGGATAAGAATTTACAAAAGAGACTGTCTTTTCATACCACGTAATGCATAATTCATTGGGAATTTAAGTTACTACGGAGGCAAAAGAATATCTCATTCAAAATGAATCTATAAATTCACTAAATTCTTATCTTGTCATTAAGCCTAAAAAGCATTTCATAAAATTATCTTTTTATAACCCTGCAGTGGGTTATAATTTTATCGAGAAGTTTGTAAAGCGTTGAAGAAGACGTCTCCGACTCAATAGGAATATATATGTATATGTATATGTTCTTAATAGAACTGCTACATAAATCGAAGTCGTACGGATCGTATCACTATATCATCTGGCTCCCATGGGAACAAACAGTCGAAAGACCACAAGAAACGGGGTCAAACTTATCCCATATGAGTGTTTTAATGCTCCTCACATTGGGACATAAATCATCAATATCAGGGTAGGGTATTTGATCATACACATACCCAAGCTCGCGAAAAAATACGTTAGCAAATAGTGATTAAAGTGTACAAATCAAATAAAATGATCTCAAACCGTTGCTATTCGTAATAAGTGTAACAAGAATAAATACAGCTGTTCAACTATTTATCAAGAGAAAAATATCGTGCTTGTCATCCAATAACAACACTGATATCTACTGTCAATTCTTGAAATGTTTCATAACTCCGATTTGTATTTCCGATACGTGCTGTAATTAAATTATAGCGAAATGCATCGAATGCATTTCGTATGTTGTAATTAGTGGCAGAGCAACGAAATTGCCAATGAAACGAGTTAGCGCTGTTTACTTTTTCAGCTTGGCTAAGCAATTATGAGGAACAGCAACGATAAATATACAACGACAAAAAAATGCATGCAGCACGCGCTATGAAAATGGAACGGTGACAAACATATTGCGGCACAGCCTTTTGAAGTGAAATTTGCCTTGAGTCTGCCTTGTCTGAGTCAGAGCCTAGTAAAATTCGCATTCGCATTCAGATTCAAATCGAGTTCCAGATCCATGGAAAGCATAGTATTTGCTCTGCCTGTCTTACATCTTACAAAGCTGCGAGTCGACGACTGACGACCCTTTGTATCGGTGTCGAGTCGAGATCTTTGTCTTTGGCCATTCCTCAATTTTCGAGCTTTTTACAAGAAATTAAGCACGCTGATGTCATTGAACCGTTTTTATTTTTTCGTTTTGCCATTCCTTATGCCAGTTGTTGTCGTTGGCATTCTTGAGGTGGTTGGTCTTCACTTTTATGGTGGTTGCTTCTTTTCGGTTGGCAACTTTTTCTTATGAGATCATAGCACGAAAACGCAGCGAGCATGCTTTCAAAATAATATTGACAAAACTTTATAAAGGCGCACTCCATTTGAATGAATTATATACAAACACAAATACGCTAACACCCGCAATAACAAAAGCAACAGACAAAAGACCATAAAAGCAAAAAACAAGTTTACCCAGAGAGCCAAAGCAAATAAAGCCAAATACAATTATGACAGGCGGGTGCTGCTCATAGTTATGATCTAAGAAGCGACTGTCGGCAACAGCGAAAGCCCGACTGACGCTGCTTATTTAATTATCACCAGTCTGCGAACTCAGCAAAGTGCGCAATCAGCTACAGCTACATTTGCCATTTGAAACAGTTAACATTCATTTTTAAAAACGCTTGCCATTTCGCATTTCAAATGAGGTGTCAGAGCGCGCGCAATCTCGCCATCATAGTGTTGCCAGACTGTTGGCAGCCGTGATTGTTACACTAGCTGCACTCTGCCAACACTCACCCAAGCAGTTCTTACTCACTCACACGCGCAGGCTTTTTTTTTATTGATTTCTCTTTGCAAACAGACAGGGTTGCTCCACAAATGCCAGACAAAGTAGTTTTGACACGGAATTTTCATTTGCGTTAATTTTGTGCATAAGAATTTAACAATTACAAGTGTATAGATCAGTTAATAAAATTTGGCATGCTAATGCGTCAAATAATGCGTATACAATGCACCTTGTGCATTACTGTGTAAAAACATTGCAACAAAAACAACAAACAACGCCACAGCAGCTGCTGCTGCTGCTGCTAGAACAAAGCGAAATAAAAAAGTAGCAAAATTAAGCTGTAAATTTGTGAAATTAGAGCAAAACGGTAAAAATGAATGACGGCACTTCGCAAGCCTCCGCAGCAGCCCCAATGACCAGAGAGAATATTCCGCTGCTGAATCGCCAGCGCAATCGTTGGTACTCATTCAGGTGAATCATCCATCTCAATATTTCTGACCCCCATCCCCAGCCCGTCTAACGGAAATTCTGGTTTATCTGCATTTTCGCACAGGCGACAGGCCAGATAAGGGAGTGGGAGCGGGAGAGAGAGCGAGAGCTCTGTTGCAGTTAATGTGAATTGTCTCTTCTTTCGCCTCGCTCCCTTTTCAACAACCTTTCAACTTACTCCCCACGCATGGGTATTTGTGTGTGTGTTTGTGTACTTGTGTTCGTGTGCTTGTGTGTACCTCAATGTGGGTGCATCACACATACATTGTATATTACTGCTGTGTGTGTCGATGTTTTTATTATTGATTCATTTTCGCCAAGGTCACTACTTTGGCAATTCCTCCCACTCTCTTAATTACGACTATTTTATTTACTTCGGACAAAACATGAAATATTGAAATTTGTTTGAATATTGTTTCGTGATGATCAAATTAAATTTAATTTAAAATCAAATTTTAATTAAAAAATACTTAGAAATATTTTGAACATTTCTTACGGTATTTAAATGAAATATGGTCTAACATTTGTTGCATGGATTTGGAAAATCGGAAAAATCGGAAAATCAGACAAAAAATAAGTTATAATAATTTAAATTTGAAGAATATATTATACGGAAATTAAAGATGTCCTAAAATCAGAAATTTGCAGCTCGATTTATAACTTTTCTTCTTCGTTTTATAAGTTTTTTTTTCTGACTACTTGAAGCAACACTTTAATTTCAAAATTAAAAAGTCAGCTACTTGATACTAATAGTTTTTTTTTCGTCTTACAGTTGCTGGAAGAAATGGTTCAGGCCACGCGAGCTGCGAGCTCGCTCCGTCAACTTGGGCAGATCGAATACGGAGAAGTTTCCGCCAAACGAGATACGAAACCAGAAGTATAATTTCATCACGTTCCTTCCGCTGGTTCTCTTCGAGCAGTTTCGCTTCTTTCTCAATCTGTACTTTCTGCTGATGGCACTCTCGCAGTTCATACCAGATATACGCATTGGTTATCCCTACACGTATTGGGGGCCACTCGGATTTGTGCTGATGGTGACCATTTGCCGCGAGGCAGTCGACGATTTGCGACGCCATCAACGGGATCATGAGGTCAACTCGCAGAAGTACAAACGCCTTTCGGCGACACATGCCAGCGGCTACGAGATGGTGCCCAGCTCCAAGTTGAAAGTGGGCGACGTCATCATTGTGGAGAAAAACGAGCGAGTACCCGCAGATCTTATACTGCTGCGCACCAGCGATCGCAGCGGCTCAGTTTTTGTGCGCACCGATCAACTGGATGGCGAAACAGACTGGAAGCCACGACTGGCGGTGCCCTACACCCAGAAACTCAATCGGGATGCGGATTTGCACAACATCGATGCAAGTTTTTATGTGGAGAAGCCACAAAATGATATACACAGCTTTATAGCCACATTCAGCATTGGCGATGGCAGCGAGGACTCCGGTCTCAGCGTGGAGAACACCCTGTGGGCCAACACTGTGGTTGCTGCCGGCACTGCCACCGGAATTGTCATTTACACGGGCTGCGAGACGCGCAGCGTAATGAATAACTCACAGCCCCGTTCCAAAGTGGGTCTGCTGGACACCGAAATCAACGGACTGACCAAGGTGTGTAAGAACTGCTAATAAATATATATTCCAGATATGGGGAAGTTAACGATTTGAGAATGAATTTAACACATATTCTTTTCCATCCAATAGGTGCTATTTTGTGCCGTGCTAGGACTATCGTTGGTGATGATGATGCTGAAGGGTTTCGGCGGACCATGGTATCGCTATATGTTCCGCTTTGTGCTCCTCTTCTCGTATATCATACCGATTAGTCTGCGCGTGAATCTCGACATGGGCAAGGCCTTCTACTCGTGGCAAATGCAAAACGATGACAATATCAAAGGCACCGTGGTGCGCTCCACAACAATACCCGAGGAGCTGGGGCGTATCTCTTATGTGCTGACTGACAAAACGGGCACACTCACCCAAAACGAGATGGTCTTCAAGAAGATCCATCTGGGCATTGTGTCCCACGATTTGGACACATTTCATCACATTGGCCAGATCATACAAAAGCTTTCGGGCAATTTGATGCAACAGCAGGGCAGCCTATCAAGTTCCAGCAGCGCTGGCGAGTCGATTAAGCCCATGTTTGCTGGCAATCGCATGCGCCGTCCAGAGGGCTGGCGGGAGTGGGAGGCGGTACGTGCTCTGGCCTTGTGCCACAATGTGACGCCAGTAAGCGATGATGAGGACAATCGTTCGGTGTCCACCGCTTCGACGGTGACTGGTGGCAATAATTCACCCACCAAATCTGTGATAAACATCGAGGCACCTGGCAGCACCGATACGGAGCATCAGTATCAGGCCGCCTCGCCCGACGAAATAGCCCTGGTCAAGTGGACCGAACAGGTGGGCCTGACACTCATAGCCCGAGACCTGAACACAATGACGCTGCAAGTGAAGACGGCCACCGAGGATAGTAAGTATCTTGCATATACTTTAAAAGACATCGAATCGATCTGTTTACTAATCTCACTAATTATTGCACAGATGACATACTGATGCACTATCAGATCCTGCAGCTGTTCCCCTTTACGAGCGAGACCAAACGCATGGGCATCATTGTGCGAGAGAGCAAGACGGGTCAGATAACGTTTTATTTAAAGGGCGCCGATGTGGTCATGTCCAGCATTGTGCAGTACAACGACTGGCTGAGCGAGGAGTCGGACAACATGGCGCGCGAGGGTCTGCGCACCCTCGTCGTTGCCAAGAAGATGCTTACCGAGGAGCAGTACAACGACTTCGAGATGCGCTACAATGCGGCCCGTCTCAGCATTACGGATCGCGTGGCCAAAGTGGCTGCCGTCGTCGAATCACTGGAACGGGAAATGGAGCTGCTGTGTCTCACTGGTGTCGAGGATCGGCTGCAGGAGAATGTGCGTCCAACGCTGGAGCTGTTGCGCAATGCCGGCGTGCGAGTCTGGATGCTGACGGGTGACAAGCTGGAGACCGCTTGCTGCATTGCCAAATCCTCACAGCTCATTGGACGTAATCAGGGGCTGCATGTGCTGCGCTCGGTAAAGACGCGCATGGAGGCGCATCAAGAGCTTAACCAATTCCGACGCAAGCAGGGACACGCCTTGGTCATATCTGGCGAGTCCCTGGAGGTATGTCTGCAGTATTATCGATTGGAGTTTCTGGAGCTGGCCACTGCCTCACCGGCGGTCGTCTGCTGCCGCTGCTCGCCCACTCAAAAAGCACAAGTGGTCGCGCTCATCCAGAAGCATACGCGCAAGCGCACCTGTGCCGTCGGCGATGGCGGCAACGATGTGAGCATGATTCAGCAGGCGGATGCGGGCGTCGGCATCGAGGGACGTGAGGGCCGGCAAGCATCGCTGGCCGGTGACTTTAGCATTCCGCAGTTCTCGCACATTGCCAAGCTGCTGCTGATTCACGGTCGGCGCAGTTACAAACGCTCGGCGGCTCTCTCCCAGTTTGTCATACATCGCGGACTGATAATTACCACACTGCAGGCAGTATTCTCGGCGGTGTTTTATCTGAGTTCGGTGGCTCTGTATCAGGGCTTCTTGATGGTCGGCTATTCCACGTTGTATACAATGTTTCCGGTGTTCTCCCTGGTGCTGGATCAGGACATTACCTCAGAGACAGCTGTCACATATCCGGAACTGTACAAGGATCTCTCCAAGGGACGCAGTCTCAGCTATAAGACTTTCTTCATCTGGGTACTGATCAGCATATACCAGGGTGGGGTCATTATGTACGGTGCACTCATATTATTTGTGGATGAGTTTATACACATTGTGGCCATCAGTTTCTCGGCGCTTATTATGACGGAACTCATTATGGTGGCATTGACGGTGCGCACCTGGCACAGGTAACTCAAATTATTTACAGTTTTCCATTGTAAATATAAAATAATTATTTTCATTTATTTAATAGGCTAATGGTGTTGGCGGAGCTATTTAGCTTGGCACTTTATCTCATCTCGTTGGCTGTGCTGCACGAGTATTTCGGTGCGTATTATCTTCAAAGGTCGCCAACTGCGATATGTATCTAATGTTTTTTTTTTTGTAGACTGGGAGTTCATCTGGTCGTACGACTTTCTGTGGAAGGTATCACTCATCACGCTCGTGTCCTGCTTGCCCCTGTACATAATCAAGTTCTTACGCAAAAAATGCTCGCCTCCATCGTATCTGAAACTGTCTTAGATGTGGTGGAACCAAGGCAAACCGAGCAAGCGACAAATTTTGAATATAATGAAATATCTCTATTTTTGTTAAATTATATTGCACTTTTTTTGTAAGATTGATTTTGTTTCTGCATACGATTCTGTTGTTGTTTTTTTGTCCAAGTTCTGCCAACCACACAAACCGCATACGTGATATAAAGTGTAATTACTTAACTTTCGCAGTCTCCCTTTATTGTTTTGTTTGAATCATTTGATAAATTACTCGAAACGTGAAGTGAAGTGGAAAGGAAAGGAAGGGAAAGTGATTATGTATACATTTAAAGGATGTTTAATGTTTAAGTCGCAGTAAACCAAATTATGTTACTAATTATTTAATAAAAATGTAATAATAAAAGTAAAACTAAATGTATCTATGACTATAAACTGAAAATCAATTATAAATGTATGAAACTAAAAGAAAACGGCAAATAGATTTTGTATTAAGTATTAGAAGTCACAACATATATTAATAAATGTATGAAAACTATAAGTTGGCTGTTTTCTTGTTAAAGACAACACCATTTCAATATCTTACAGTTTATATCGATGAACTGTATTACTGGTAACCAAGCCGATACCTGCTTGAACTGGGTATTTTTAGTACCGAACTGTGCCGCTTTTGTGAAAACGGGGAAGTCCTCAAAACACATCATAACAGATTGTGTCGCCTTAGCTAGGAAAAGATATAGTATCCTGTGGATGCATGTTCTGAGCTCCGAAGAGGTAGAAACCCTCAACTCAACAAAGTGTAGTGCATTCTTGCAGGAGCTGGGGTTGATAGAAAAACTATAGGCACAGAAGTGGGCACAATAGATCTGCTAGATCGCAGTGTATGAATCCCATTAATAATAATAATAACCAGTCCGAGGCTCACTTCAGAAGGGATTACTTGGAGTTAATCCATCAATGCAAACCCCAATCTCCCAACATGATTTAAATATTTTATTGATTTCGTTTACAATCTTTATTTACCACCTTTTTGTTTGTTGTTTGGTTGCTTTAATACTAATTCACAATGCTTTGCTTTCAAATACATAATAATAGTTAATTATACTTCATATTAAAGTATATATGCGTAATTATGGGTTTATTTTTTAGTTTTGTATTTTTTTTTGTTGCTTTTTTGTTGGTAATAATACATGTAGTTCTCCAATTGCTATGCTTATCTTAAAATGTTTGTCTTCCATCTACATTTTTCGCTTTTAAAAGTTCTTCGTGTTCTTCTTCTTGTATAGTTGTTGTTAAGAAAAACCTTGGTTTAAATATGCTTTATAAATGTTCTGTTCAATTTGGTTGATTTAGTCGCAGGTTATAAACACAAATTCGGCTCTTTGTTTTAAATAATTTTTGAACAGTTTTTAATTTGTTATCATTTTGCTTAAATGCGCAGAAATACTTTAAAGGTAAACAATTGGTTTAAGGTCAAATTTATTTCGTTTGTGTGTAGCTTTTATTAAATTTCACAATTAAGTATATTGAAATGTATATCTCTGTATAAGCGAATGCTTTTTATTTTCAACGCACGTATTTAAATTTGCGGGCTTTAAAATTGTTATTCTTTTTTTTTTATTTTCATTTGATGTGCAATTCATTAATAACTTTTTGATTTTGTTTTTTTTATTGTTTTTTTTTTGTCGTTTATCTATAGTATAGTTTTGTCACTAACTGCCAGTGTCTGTTGAGCAATTCTTGGGATCCGACATTACGTAAATATTTATGTACTCTATGTATAATCTGTATAATGAGCCAACATCTTGCTAAGAACTGAAACATTTGTTACTGATTTAAGCTTCAGTAGAAAGTTTCCGTCCAACAGTTCTAGTATCTTAAAGCTTTGCCATTTCTCGTTTGTTGCTTGAATATTTGAATACAAATACGGATTCTCGTCTCGAGTACATATAGCTAACCATTCATTTAAATACGTATGTATGTGTGTGTTATGTGTCTGTCTGTTTGTATGTTTGTTTTGATGATTATAGTTAGTTTATAGTAGATATATATGTATGTATCTTGACATTTCAATTAATTTACTAAAAATCTACAAAATATAATATTTAATTTTCTTCTCTTTTGCTTAATATATTTGAATGTATACATTTTATGATTGTTTAACATTTATGCATGTTTATTAATTATGTGGTTTTTTCGGTTTTTTTGTTTTTGGTTTTTGATGAGGTCAACTTTGATTTGGTTTTTAGAATATGCAACTTTATGTTTTGTTTTCAATAATATTTCTGCTTATTTTTGATTTTATTTATTTATTAAATTTTGGTTTTAATTCTTTAATTATTGATATGTGCTTACTGTTTTATTTTGTGGTTAATACGAAGTTTTCATTTATTTGTTACACAATTCAAAACTGTTTTAATAATTTGTGTATATGAATAACTTGTTTTACTTGTTTTTTCTTCATTAGATCTTTATTTAATAATATTCAGTCTATATAAACATACATTTATACATTTATGCTAAAGGCTTGAACAGAAAAGCAAAAATATGAAGCATAATTTCAGTTCTGCTAAAACCCCAACCAAAACTGGTTAAATATAAAATAAATTTCGAAAATATCAAAACATACACACATTATATTATGTATATTTAAAAAAACACGATTATTAATACAATATTTAAAAAAAAAATACAATAATCTTCGGCACGCCGATGATTCAATACCCATGCAGACTGACACCAAAAAATGCTTATTTTTCAACAATTTTTACGTGTTGTGCGAATTTGAAGATTATAAAGTTGAATTTCGATCAATCGACCTGTGAATGTAAAAAAAAATCTGTGACAAGTCTGATTATCTGCTGGCAGAACGGATAAGCGAATTGACGGACACCAGAGAGCACTTGTGATTAAGAATTTGAAGACCACTTTAGGCCTGAGAAACCTGCATCCTTGTGTTGAATCGACCTCTGCTAGGGTATACAAAACGGAAATACTAAATGGGTAATGCTTGTTTAAAACTGTTAATATGTACATACATACATATTATATGTTTTAAAGATGTTATATATATACACATATATATATATATATATCTTTCATTTGTTATATTCTTTGGGTTTAAATGTCTGTGCCTGTTTATTATTAATATTGTGTTTATGTAAATCTATCGAAAATTAAGTGTAATTTACACATATTTCTTATACATACATGGTGTACGTATAGTGTATGTGTGTGTGTGTGTGTGTGTGTGGCATGTATGGTGTGTGTGACATGTATGGTGTGTGTGTTTATGTATGTGAGCTTGTATATTGATGGATATGATGCTGGATTCTTGCATTTCATTTACTGTAGATGAGTGTAGTATGTATGCAGTTAAATATCATTTTGTATCTATTTGTTTGTTAACACATTCCTCTTGACGAGTTTTATTCATTGCATTTTGGTTTTGTTTTTGTTTTTTTTTTTGGCTTTTTATTTATGTTCAATTTTTCTATTACAACATTTCACATAGTATTTCTTGTAGTAAGATCTTTAATTACTTTTTGCAACATTTTCGTATGTATTTGAACATATGTAATATGTATATACATTTGCGTGTATATATACATACAGAACGTATATGAAAACCAACTATTTACATACACATAAGTATTTAAAATACATATACTTAGGTATTTGCATTAACTCTAATCATTTGCTACATTTCATGTTCATTTAGTTAGGTTTTGTTTAGGTATATTATGTTGTCCAGGTGTTCAGGTCATTGAATTGTGGTACAAGGTATGCGATTCACAAATCATTGAGCCCTCGATTCAACATCAACTACGTCGTATAACTATTTTGTGTGTTCTGAGCAAAAAGCATTGTTCATAACATAGTTTAATACTGTTTTTAATAGGTTTAACATCATACGTACAGGTATGTTAATTTTGAGTGTTTAAATATTTGATTTAGGTATTTGTTTGTATATTTGATTCATTGATTTATTTTGTTTTATTTTTTCTTTTTTTTCTTTGCAGCATTTGTGCTTGCTTCAAAATACTCAATTACTTGTTAGCTAATTTAAATTGTGATTTTTTTTTTGTATTTTGCTTCATTGATCTTGTGTTTTGTGTAAACTCTAAGCAATGCCAAGCATGTCTTAAACTTAATATTTATTTATATATTTGTTTAAAAATTATTTTATGGTGAGTTTCGCCTCACAAAATATTGCCAATTATGTAATTATGGTTTAAAGCGTGCGCACAGTGTCCTGAGTGCAAGCAAATGCCAACAGAAAATTCAAATTCATTATTTGCTGCATTCAGAACGCATTTTGCACGCATTTTTGTTGTACACCTGCACCGATAAAAATGTGTATCTAAAATCGTGGATAAATCAAGCATTAAATCAACCATTGCAATTAAGGTTAAGCGTGAATTGTGTAATGTGCTGAAAGTGCCACAACTTGCGGCAGTATGTGTTTCTCTTTAATAGTTTGGTAAAACAAATTATTCATTAATGGACGCTGTGTGTCTAGCTTGTTGTCTACATATTCATATATATTTTTGAACACAATTGCTGTTAATTAAATTAGAGGGAGGGGGCGTGTGTGTGTGTGTGTGAGTGTGTGTGTGTGTAGTTGTAACATAAGAATGTTCAACTTAGTCCATTGAAAATGTTTGAAATTGCTCAAAATCGATGAGTCTGTCTATACTCTATAAAGGATACGACAACTACATACATCAATAGTTTAAAGATAAATATTGCGCTTATGCGAACGCTCGTGCTGGGCGCGCTGGTACACAAAACGAATTACTACTGTAGCTGGCAATGCGGCTACACTTACAAAAAACCCTTAAAAAAAAATACACTGGCAAAGCTTTACAAAATTACGAAACTACTTTACAGCTACGAATACCAAATACACAGGCTACAATACCAAATGCCCAAGTGCCAAATACTAAATACCAATTACCGAATACTAAGCGCTCTTACTAGGCTAGCATATATACTATCTATCGTAAGTGGCTGGCAGATGGATTGGAAATCAAACAGCGAAAGCAAATCTTAAACTAACCACTGTGCGCGTGCGATTCTGCCGCCGCCAGATGGCGCTGCTCTTCGCTGACTGCGAGACGCGCCGCCTCACATTGCGCACAGTGCTTCTCCAGAAACTTCATGGACAAGCGGAACGTATACCGGTGCCGGGTACAACGCCTTTACATCTTATACTCGACGATCTTGTTGGGATTGAGGAACTGCTCCCGCTGTGCAGCATCCAAATGGGCCACAGTACGTGTCAGTGCCGAACCGCTGCCAGAGACGGAACCGGCACCGGTGACCTTGTGCTTGCCAATGCCATCAACACCGCTGCCGCTGCCGACTCCAGCACCGCCTCCGCTGGTGCGTCCTGTATCTGTGCCAATCGGCTGATAAACACCATCCGCACTGACCACGCCCACGTTGACGCCGGCGACGACCGGCTGTTGCAGATAGCCCGAATACTGTGGAGGCAGCTGGTAGCTGGATGGCGGCTGCTGTGAAATTGGGCGCGGTTGCTCCGTATGCGCAATGGGATACTGCTGCTGATGAGCATAGTCCTGGCTGCTGCCGCCGCCGCCAACTATAGTAGCTGCGCCACCAATACCAATGCTGCCTCCACCACCACCACCACCGACACCGACACCACCTCCAACACTGATACCACCACCACCACCACCGCCAGCACCCATGCGCGATCCAGAATCATCGTTGAGTCCCTCGCCCATTTCACCATCACGATTGTGGCGTCCGCGTATGCAGAGCTTGGTGAAGAGCCAGACGCGTCCACGATAGAGTAAATAACAGCAGAAGTGCACAAAGAACGTGAAGATGATCGCACACGCAGTCACAATGATGGCCTTGCCTGGCTTGGTCCAGTCCATCATCGGATAGATGGCAGTTTGATTTTTTCTAATTTTCACAAGCAACACAGAAACTCATTATGCGAATTTGGTTTTGAACATTAAGTTTAATGCTTACCTGTCTGTGCCGCCGGCCAAGAAATAAATACCCGTAAAAATTGCATACGCTAGTCCAATGCCTGTAGTAAAATAGGCGTGGCTCATCTTAATCGGATGCCCCACAATGGCCAAGTCGATGAGCATTATAATCGTATTCAGCACGTGCACCATTATGTTCAGTGTGTCAATCTTGTGGATGTCTACGGCGGAGAGAGGCAAACCAAAATGTGAGAAGTGCAGCCATATATATTCAGAGAGAGAGAGAGATAGAGAGACAGAGAGAGAGAGAGAGAGAGAAAGGGAACTTAGGCTTGCTTGATTACTTATGTTTTTGGTTAAAGCTTTTCAATTGAAAATTGTCCTTTGAGAACACTTGAGAAACGGCCATTAAACAAAAATCCTTGCTAAGCGAAATGTAAAATGTAAGCTTTAACTGGCCATTCAAGCAAGAAGCCATGTTGTTTACTTAGCCATATATTATTCAAAGCTAATTGACGCTTTGTTGTTAAACTTTAAACATTGCACAAAGTCGAAAGATTGTTATACTCGTATATGAATATCTGAGGTCTTTACTAATAAATGTGAACATTTTAAGAGTAGAACACAAGAGTAAAGATCGCTGCAGGTTGTCCAAAGGCATAACTCAAATGGTAACGTTTCTAACGTGATTTTAATAGTCAAAAATTCTTAACTGCATTTTCTCATTTCCCTCACACTTCACTTTGAAAAAAATTGACTAAGTCCTTCTACTATTAACATTTTAATATAAAATAAGGCTCATAAAACAATGCATATAGAATTCTATTCGAGTTAGAGAACTATAGCTTCTCTTCCAGCATATTAGCTATTCCATCGTAAATGATTCTCCTGTTATCAGGAGAGACCAGCTGAACTGCCATTATAATGTCATCGGCTGCCTCGACGAATGCATAGCAGGCCATAAAGTCGATCAGCAGGAGCAGCGAGCAGAGTGGAATGTCCAAAACTGGCAGCACATTCTGCAGATGCCCATTGATAACTTGGGACTGGAAGATGAGCATTGGACACATGCAGACCCACATTACGCCATGAACCATATGAACGGCGACAGCATTGTCATCCTCGGATATATGTGATATTATGGACAATATTATGCACACAAGCACCAGGACAATTAGCGACGTCAAGCCGATATAGACTAAGGGCGGACAATGGGCCGGCAGCCAGCGGCCGAGCAGCAGGAAGAGGCACACCAGCGAAAGGACCTCCAGAGTCAGTAAAAGGTTTTCGGAGTCTTGCTTGGCGAGCAGAAAGGAATTGCCCAAGGCAAGCAGCAGGCCAATCGAACTGCAAATAATCCAGTTCCCTGGAAACTTGCGTCGCAGTTGACTTACATTGACATAGATGCACAATGTAGTTAAACCGAGCACAATCAGTGACATGGCGGCAATGCAGCAATCCTCGCCTTTGACGACGACATCATGCAGCTGGCCAACGAGATGTAGCAACAGCACGGAGATTAGTATGGAAACAAGTGCGGCTCCAAATAACTGTAGATGGTAACTGCGCACGCTTTGCGGCAATCCCCGGAGCGGTTCGCTCATCAATTTGATTTTTTTGTATATGTTTGCTTGTGTGTCACTGCTCACTGTGTGTGTGTGTTTTTGTCAGTCAGGAAAAGCAAACTAAATTCACCTGAACTGAACTCAACTGAATTGAAGGATGTATTTGACAAGCAGTTTTTTTTACAAATCTGCCTCAGCGCCCGAACTCTATGCACGGTCAGTTGAAACTCAAACGCAAAAAAAGAACAAAACCACTGCATTCAATGAGTTCCACACCCCATCGGGCCATACGATTATAGATGCACCCGAAACTACACAGCTGGAGGTGGAGGAGGAGGAGGAGGCACCGCAAGAGCAACCGAGTCGGAGTATTCTCAGCCCAACCTATTCGCGATTGGCCTTCCTGGCCAACGTCTATGTGCTGCTGGGCTTGCAGGTGCTTCTGTCCACGCTCCAATGGCTGGGCGCCACATATCGCTGGCGGCCATCTGTCAATCCAAACGAGCGCGATTTCTTTGTACTGCTGCTGTTGCTAACCTGGCTGAATCTGTCGTTGGGCTTTATCGGTTTTCGGCGATTGCAGAACATCTACCCGCTGAACTGGATCGTCTTTGCCTGCATGTTCGAGAGCCTCACGCTGCTCATAATGTGCCTGAGCATGCGTGAACTGGATCTCACCTGGTACTTTATAGTCATTGGTATGGCTGTGCTGGTTATCTATACGCCCTTTGGGCTCTGGATGCCGCCCCTGCTGCCGGCAAATCTATGGATATTGATATTCGCAAGCCTCACCGTATTGCTCATTTCGGCTCTGGCACTGATTACCGGCCTCGCTATGCACTGCTACGTGCCGCTTTGTGTTAACCTCATGGTCTTTGGGCCCTGGACCATGTACAATACGTATAAGCTGCATGCGATTTCCCGCGACTACATCTCAAAGTACAGCTACCTGCATCTGGCGGCCAAAATGTATATCGCATATGGTTGCACCGTGGGTGCTTTGGTGATCGTATATCGAATTACCAACACAGCTATTGAATCGGAAGACTGCCAGGATGTTATGTTTTGTCAAAAGCGGTCAATGATTCATACATTTGAAGCAATCAATTGAACTTAAAGAGCGGCAATCCATGTTATCCATCCATCAATGTTTCATAATATCTAATTTTACTTTGTGTTATTTGATTTACTTACCCGGATTGTGGACCAGCAGCCAGTAGCACATTGTGACAATAAAGGCGTAAACTGTAGCACAGGTGTAGAGCACCCAGTACAGGTGGTGCAGACGACTCTTCTTCGCCTGCCGCACAATCTCAAAGTCCTCACGCTCCACCATCATGCCCTGGGTGACTATCCAGGCGGCCAGCCATGCCTGCACCGTGCAGAAGAGCAGACCCCAGTGGGTCAGATAGATCCACCACTTGGCATAGTGGTGCTCAAAGTGCTCCTCTGTCCGCCCAATGTCCAGCAGCGAACAGACCAATGCCGCCAAGCAGGTTATCGCTGTTATCCAGCGATAGAACAAATACACAATACGCACCTGCGTATTCCGCTGCCACTGTGCATGATATTTAAAATGATTATATGATTAATTAGTGGCCGACACTCAACAATTCATTTGCAATTACAATACCAATACAATGGCAGCTTCTTAATCGCGCATTATAAATAAGTGAGATATTATTTGTCAATCTATATTAAATATCCTATGGGAAGGCTCAGTCTTTACAATTGTAGATATTGTTTCCATCGGTAATCTATATTAATCAATGTTCACTAAACCTGGAAAGTTGTCTATAAAATAAAATAAACTTATTCTATAAAATAAATGGAACTTATATTCAACATTCGTTTATTAATGCGGACAGTCAGAAGGACAGACAGACAGAACTGACTCGACTGCTGATGCTGATTATAGGAGATGTTTCTGCTGCCTGCTTTCTTACTTCAATTTGAAATGGGTTCAGGAAGTAATTAATGATTCTAACATACTGTGGATATAATATATATAATATTAAAATTAAATTTAATATATAATTCTTATTTAGTTCTTATCTGTAGTAATGTTTATCAGTGGCGCATTGCTTAGTAGTCGTTTGTTGGCTTACCTGGCACAGATAGAAGTTGTGCCGATGAACATGGTCCGGCGTGAACTCCGGAAAGCAGCTGTTCCACAATTTGCTAACCATCATTCTCTGGTTGCCCAGACAGCTGCTGGCGTCGTTGGCGAATTGATTGAAGCCCTCGCAGCTGTCGTGCGAAGGGTATTGATAGGACTGATAGGCCTGTTGCTGTTGCGATTGCTGTCCTGGCAGAAGTTGCTGCTGCTGGTGGTGCTGATGGTGGTGCTGGTGGTGTTGGTGTTGCTGATGTTGTTGTTGTTGCTGCTGCTGCTGCTGCTGCTGTTGCTGGTAGTGGTGATAGCGATGTTGTTCCGTTTCACGGTGTGACTGATTCCCTGGATCGCCACTGGTGCTGCCAGCTCTGCCTGCTCCTCCGCCTCCTTCTCCTGCTCCTGCTCCTGCTCCGGCTGAGGCGCCGTGCTCCGTTTGATATTCGTTTTGCGGCGGCGTTTTGTGGCTGTGTCTGCTCCCGCCGCCGCCGCTGCTGCTGCTGTAAGGGCGTAGAAAATCGGGCAGATCAATATCGAATATGTGCGCCAGCTGCGCCTCCTCGTCGTCGTCGTAGTCGTTGAACTCCGGATGGTGGTTGCTATTATATTGGAGGAAGCGTACGTCCTCGAGACTCTCACAGTCCGTGGATAGCAATGCCGCTGGCAGGCACTCTTCAAGCAGATCGTCCTCGTCCTCGGTGGTGCTGGCAAGGCCCGGCAGATAGCCGTAGTTGTCGTACGCGTCGTAGCGCCGGCGTGGCGTTGTCTTGAAGCGATAGGCGCCAGCTTGTAGCTCCTCTTCCGCCGCCGCTGAGGCAACTGTTGCTGCTGCAGCTGCTGCTGCTGCTTCGGCTGCTTCTGCTGCTGATGCTGCTGCTGCTGCTGCCGCTGCGTACTCCTGAAACGGGGGATCGGCAGCAACTATTGCGGGCGCACGATTGTTGCTGCTCCGGCTGCGACTGGTGCTAAAATAGTAGTCGGTGGCTACGCTTGGCGCCGGTGGCGGCGGTGGCAGTTCCGGTGCCGGCAGTGGTGGCAGATAACCCGGCGAACTGCTGGCCGATCCCAACAGCGGTGTGGGTGAGGCGTCAAAGTTAATAAGCGCTGCTGCAGGATAGCCCCCGCCACTGTATCCTAACCGATACGGATATGGGGCGCCGCCACTGCTGCTGCTGCCAATGTAAATGTGCGCCGACGTAGAGGGCAGATGGTACCAGCTGGCTAAATTGCTGCTGCCCAGACCGAAACCCAAGCCCAAACCCAGACCTAAACCCAGCCCGCTGCCGCTGCTGCTGCTGCCTCGACTGAAGTAATAGCTGTATTGTTGTTGCTGCTGCTGCAGTTGCTGTTGCTGCTGCTGCTGCTGCTGATGCGTCTGATGCAGTGGCCTGTAATCGTAGTGATTGCTGCTGGTGAGCCAACGATGGCGCCCTGGTGTGCTCAGGCGCTCGTAGTATTGTCGCTGATGGTACAGGAATTGCTGCTGCTGTTGGGCAAGCTGCTGTTGATGCTGTTGCTGCTGCAACTCACGCTCGAGCCGTTGCAGCAGCAGTTGTTGTTGCAGCTGTTGTATCTGCAGCTGCTGCTGCTGTTGAGCGAGCAATTGCTGCTGCACTTGCTGCTGATGCTGTCGCTGCAGCTGCAGCTGTTGTTGCGTCGGCTGCGCCTGTTGTTGTCGCGCCACTTGCTGTTGTTGTCGTTGTTGTTGTTGCTGTTGGCCACTAATTGGCTCCGGTCTAAAGTAAAACTGCGCGTAATCCAATGTGAAGGCGTTGCTGTTTACTGTTTGCCTCGCGTCTACCACTTAACAAGTGTTGTTGCGGTTTCTGCTGCTTTGGCCGTTGCTTGTATTGTGGTTGCTGCTGCTGCGGATATTGTTGTTGTTGTTGTTGTTGTTGTTGCTGTTGATGCTGCTGCTGAAAGTAGAACAAGTGAAAAGGATGCTTTGAGTCGAGTAATTCTCGCATGTGTAATGCCAGCCTATTAGGATACTAATTAGACGGGAATTAAGTATACGCCTTGTGGCTTTCAATTACAACTTGAGGGTGCGAATAGCAACCGCGAGCATCTTTCGCTTAGACAAACAGACAGTGATGCAGCCCTCTGTTATTGAGAGCCTTTCACAAGTTCAGACTGCCTCAAAGGACCACAGAAATCATTCAGAGCCAGCAAGTTGTAGGGAAATAAATTCAATTAAAATTATAAAGCTGAACTTCAATTGGGGTTTCATATTTCAGGCCAACTTATACCTTTAACTGAACTACAAATCTATTATTACCATAAATATATACAAATACATATTTCTGATGACCCGCAAACACCAAATTAAAACAGACTTAAATGATTGTCTAACTGGTTATTTAAATTTAAATCATACGGGAAAAACTTAATTACAGCTGCAACTTAAAGAATAACAAATAAATGCAGAAACAAATAATTAAGTTCTCATGCTCTTCGTATACTTATGCATTTCTAATTATAACATATTTATTTGAAAATTCAAGGCAAAGAATACGATTTACGATTGAATGTATATATTTAATACAAAAATGCTAAGGCCAAGTTTGTTGTAAAATCCATGCACATAATTTTTTTTAAATTTAGTTTTAACTTAATTCCTGTCATTTCCTGCATTTTAATTTCTGCACATAAAACATATGTGCTTTTAGATAGCAGAAGCAACTAGCAGAAGCTGAATGTGACTTAGGTAAAGCCTTTACTGATGAGATTGACTAATGGATCGGCTAATGATTTGTGTGAATCGTTTTCCTGTGACAAACAAACATACTTAAATGCTTTACTAAATGTTGAAACAACGACTACAGCATATAAAACCAAATACAACCGTCAACGACACCAGCACAGACAATGCCACTGCGGCAATGGCAATGGCAACAGCAGCAGCAGCAGCAGCAATAAAATCAGATCAAATTGAAGCGCGCGTGCAGCGGCGGAAAGGCAAATGGCGGCCAGCTACTTCCGCTGCGGCCATTTTGGTTGGTCGGTCTCTTGAATTGAGTTCGCTATAATTTGGTTGAGTTGAGCTGAGTTGAGTTGAGTTGTGTTGTCTGCATGAACATTCGAAGCAGAGCCAAACAGTACGCAAGGGAGGTGGGTCTCGTGATTTATATAGAGAGACGTGAGCTAAATGCATTTGTGTGAGTGCTTTTGGTTGTGTGCGCGAGTATTAGTGTGTAATTTGTGTGCTGAAACTGTGTGAATTTCTGAATGCGTGTGTGCGTGTCTCTTGACGTCAGCAACATCGGCATTGTTGTTGTTATTGCCACTGTTTACACTGCTGCGACAAGGGTCGTATTTGTTGTTATTGCTGCTGCTGCTGCTGCTGCTGCTGCTAGTTCTTGCAATATTTACATTGGCAATTTGCTTGAATACCACTCACACCGCTTTCTGCTTGAATTTCAAGCAACAGTCACATGCACACACAACTGTATTTACCACACCGCACCACACCACACCACAGCACACACACACACACACACACACACACACACAACCAGAAGCACGTTTTTCTTTATACACTTCCGGCCGCAAAGTCTGTGCTTGGTTCTCACGCAACACTTTCGATTTTGGTGTCATTATTACGAACTCCTTGCAACAGCTGGCACATAAAATAACAATGTCATAAAGTTTTTTTCTCCTTTCTTGAAATGATAGTTAAATATATTTATGGCCAAACTTGTTCAACATTTACATTCTCTAAAGAATTTGCCCAAAATAATCAACATTTTAAACATAAGTTATTTGATGTATAAATATATATGTACGCTTCAAAATAGATTTTAGTTACCTATTTTTTGCACTTAAATTAAACTAGAATTTCTTTTTCTTCACAATTTCCAAATAATTCTGAAAAATTATTATTTTAAAATTTCACCAAACTAACCATTTACGGAAAGAGTATTTGAAATTCAGTTTGTAGATATGCGAACTGCTTTCAAAAGATTTTTTATATATATTTTTTGGCATTGCATATTCTTAGTTTTTGCTTCCGCTGAGCTTAAAAACTTCGCTTAACTTTGAGCTTCAACTTTATGCTTCAATCATTTTTACTCTTTTCTGTTTAAGCTTAAAAACGAACAAAATAAAATTTTGCAGGACTTTTGAGCAAAAGTTGATTGGCTGCTTTGGCTGTGCCGGGCTTATATTTATTGCCACTTTGCAGAAATGCACAAACTCGTATAATTTTGTGTGCAGCAGCAATTAGAAGCACGCTGACGTTGCAGCTCATAAAATCCAAAAATAATTATCCTGCATAGTTGTTGCAATTCAAACTGAAATTGAAGCTTAAAAGCAAAGTGAAGAGCGGTAATAGAGAGTCCAAGTAAGGCAACTGTGAGCATAAAGTGTGTCAGAAATTCACTTGAGTACGTTTCAAGCAAGGCATATACACAGACTCACATACACACACACACACAGACACACAGACACAGTCACACATCCGCTGGCCAACGCACATGTCGTATGAGCGATGTTTAATGAAGTCGCACACGGAGAAAAGACGTTGATGACGACAGTGCTAACAAGAGCGCTGGCAGTCCATGGAGCCCAGCGACAACATTAATGCTAATTTAATTACAAAAGCATGTCGCAACATGTCCGCTTGCGCCTTAAGCCCCGCCCATCAAATGTACCTTTTGTTTGAACAGACATATTTGTATATACATATATACATATAACATTGTATTGCATTGCATTGCGTGCTGCTTGGATGATGTGAATAATAATAGTGAATTTCAAAATTTGAGCAGTAATCTGCTTTTAGTCCTTATATTAGCTAATTGAATTGGCTTTATGTGATTGTGTGTTGCAGAACTTAAACAACAATATGAAATCCCACAAAGGCAGTGCTTACTGCTTAACTTCAGCTTCTTTACACACATCCATTGGGCGCTGTTGCTGTCACACGCAGGCCGTGTTGCTGCGCAACGTATTAATTATCCTTTGAAGCGGAATCCCGCATTGATTTATCAGCAACGGGCGCGTGAATTAATTGCCAAAGACTTTTGTATCGAGTGCCAAATAAATTATGGCAGCTGCAGACTCAGACTCAGACTAAGACGCTGACACAGACATTGACTTCAGCTGTGTGCTAAAGGTGGGCGCGTGACACGAACTTTACTTCCAATACGAAGAACACAATTTTCGTGCTCAAAATTAAAAATGTTACCCTTAAGCATACTATGAATACAAACAAAATTATGTAATTCAGGCTCGTGTTCGCGCTCATCTCTTTGCTGAGTGCTCAGTGCTCAGTGCTCAGTGCCCCGTCTTCAACAGTTATGTAACAATACAATTCAGCATTTTCATGCAGAACGCTGCGTTTGATTAACAGAAAATTCAAGGTAGTGGGTTGTTTGCCTCTGGGGCAATTGTCGAGCTCAGCAGACTGGCAGAGAATGCAATTTAATTAAAATGGAAAATATTTTTGTGGCATTAATGTTGCCAAGAGTTGTTCACAAACTATGTGGCGTGGCGCAAGCAAAATGCGCAAAACCTCTTAAGCATTTACAGCAACTGTGAATGCTTTATAAGTTTTCAATCTTAGCTCAGCTAATAACACTAAGTTTGTAGTAAAAATGTTTGCTGTTCAGCTTATAAACTTTTGCCAGCAAATATTATACTGATTTCCAAGAAACCTAAACTTTACAATTTTCTTATTTTTATACAGATTTTTTTTTATCCTCTTCAATATATTTTACGAAAATTAGTTATTCAAATACAATCACTTTGAAAAAAATAGCGCTCAAACGTTTCTGATGTAGGCGAAAAGTTTTATATTGAATATAAAATAATTGCAAATCGAAAAAGTTGAAAAGCAATGAATCATTAAAAATATCATTGGGAAAACATTCCCAAATGTATTTAGTTGCCCGCGGATAAAGTTAACTTTTTCAATGCATCCTTTAGCATGCCACAAAAACAGCCATAACAACGATAGCAAAATCAACCAAAGTGTCCTCCATGTGATGTTGTAATATTGGAAACAAAATCCTTGTTGAGCTAATGCAAAATTTTTGTGCATGCAGGGTTAGCGAAGCCCATGCAGAGTGAAGCGATGTGAAAGAGAGAAAGAGAGAGAGCGAGGGAGAGAGGGGGCAAGGAGGTAAGCTGCACGTCAGACACATTGACGTGTTTGTTTATGTAAACAGGAAGTGTTGCGCTGCAGGCAGAGTGCAAAAACTAACACACACACACACACACACACACACACACACACACACACACACACAGGCAAACAAAAAGCGGGAGACGGAAGTAGACATCCCTGTTTGCTTTGCCATCTACGTTATGCCCGCTATACTCGTATGTAGGAGGTATGCTATATATATGTATATATATATATGTATATAAATATATGTTTAACATGCCTCCATGCTGCTCTATGGCTCTGCTCTCTGTTTGCCTTGTGACATTTTTTGTCTACTTGTCTGCTCGCTGCTCGTTTGTTTTATAGCAAAATGTTTGCCCACATGAAATTATAGAAAAGCTAACATTTAATAAATGGCCTTAGTGAGTGCATGTATGTTTAGGTGTATGTGTATATGTGTGTGTGTGGGTGTATAAAACTTTTAATGAGCTATTTACACGTGAGAGATGTATGCCTGCTGTAAGCGCTGAATCACATGCGTCGTATGAGTAATATGGTTGAGCATTGCTTATGAACATTTGGACCAAGTACATTAAAAGCTTAAAGACAAAGTTGACTGCTTTTTGTTATCCCAGCAATTGCATAAATTGACTTGAAAAGTGCACTTTATACATGTGGAAGCTTTACACACCGCCAATTCAATGACTACCGCAAGCTGTTTTGTTGTTTGTTACGAATGCATTATGTAAATTTAGCAAATTCTGGCATTGTCAGTTGCATTGTCTCATATGCCATTCAGTTAGCTGGTTAGGATGAGGTCGTGTCAGTTAGTGTCGAATGTTGCCCCACTATCCCACAGCCCACAATAAACTGTCAAAGTCTGTTTAATTGAGCTCGAATTTAATGTTATTCATAGCACATGGCACAGGCAATGCATTTACATATCCTATGTGCGTGTGTCTCTCTGAAAATAGATCCCATAAATATAAGATATAACCTTGCATTACACATCAATTTAATAAATGATAAAACTACCAAATTGAATTTAGAAATGCTTAAAATGTTTTAAATACAGCAAGTTTGAGTGCACTATTTAATTGCATTAATATAAGAACTATGCTGAATCAAAGTATTTACTGTTCTTACACATTTTTGCATTGTTTATAGAATATTTGCATGAAAGTCAGAAAGTAAAACTGAGTTTTTATGGAATGCATTGTTCACTCAAGGCTCAGAAATTTATCAAGAAAGCCTGGAATATCTGCTAGTTTTATAGTCAAGTGTACATTGTGATGCGTAATGTTATATTTATTCAAGTACACTTCCGTCGATATTATATTATTATACAACCAAATTACAATGATTGCCGTAAGCGCATCTCAAATGACCAATACCTCAAACATGGTTTGTATTATGCATTTTCTTTGACAAGTTTAATTGCATTTTGAAATAAATTAAATGCTCAATATCGTTGCATTTACTTTTACAGGGCCTTGAATAAACAGCACATTATTCCCAAAATGTCAAAGTTAATGTCAAAGTTTTGCACACCAATAATATATTTATGTATGAATAAATTAAGACAAAGTTTTATTGAGCTGTTGGCTAAGCTTTTGTAACAATAATCAAATAAAGCGCACGAAAAAGTATTGTTGATTTAACGCGAGAGTAAATTAAAGTTCACTCAATCCTGAATCATTGCTAAAGGCCTTAAGTTAACCATTAGTTGAACAATTTACCCGTTTATATTCTATATATATACACACTATATGCAGCTAAAGCCACGACCTGCAGTTTGAGATTGAATGAGGGCCTGAAGGCTCATCGAAAGTTATGAGCATTGATAAATGGTCATCTTAAATTGCAATTTATATGCAGAATTGCTGGCAGCAGTTGCGACTGACTCGTAGGCTTTGCCCGCCAGATTAATTTCATTAAAAGCTTGTCACAAAGTCCTTGAAAGGGATAGTCGACCGAAAAAAAGTAACGCGAGACGAGTGTGCAAAAATGGCCTGGCTGCATATTTAATGGCTGCTCAAAAAATGCTATGAAATAAATGTAAAATGCACGCCGACAATTTTTCACGCCTGGAACATCATGCCAACAACAGCAGCAACAACAATAACAACGACAATGAAGGCAAAATTTATTATCTGTGTTTGCGCAGTTAAACAATAAATAAGGAAAGCCTCGCGCCGAGGACTCTGCGACCAGTGGTTGAGATTATAAATTCCCCGCCCGATAAGCACATAAAAATTAATTTACGCCTCGGCTCAAAGATGCAGCCTGGCCAGTTGGTTGGCTGCCGAGCTGCCACGAGTAGCCAGAGACTTTAAGACCAGTCAAGGTGCGCCTGAAAGATGGCCTCCATTTAAGGTCGAAAGCAACTATCTCACTCTCTACAACTCTCTCTCTCTCTCTCTCTCTCCCACTCTCTCTACATATTTGTATGTGTATGTTGCTGTCCTGCAGCTTCAGTGTCCGCTATATGTGTGCGCGCTGTCTGTCAGTCTGTCTATCTGTCAGTTTAGACCAACAGGCAATCGTTTGTGCTTCTGTTGCGTCTTTTTTATCTGTCATTTCGCTGCGTATCGCTTCGTTTCGAATGTTTTGACAACTTCCGCGACACTTTCTGCATTTGGCGGAAATATATTTTCTGCCCCGCCAGCGTCAAGTGCTTTTCATACACAATTTCGTCATAGCATCTTGAGCTTCTCTCCCCTCATCGTCTATCCAATTTCCCGTTAACAGCAGCTTATGTAGACTTGTTCTTTATGCTATGATGGCCATATTTTGGGACGGATCTCATGCACATTTGATTTACGATACTGCTTTTCGCATTTGCCAAACTATTTGGCCTCTCAGCTCTTGCGGCATATGCTTAACGGCTATGCCAGAATTCCAAATACGAACAGCTTAGCGAAAAGGCTGGAATTTAATTGCCACTAATAAATCTCGTATGCCTTGTTCGTTTCTGTTGAGAACATAAATTAAATTATGATAAGCATGTGATATCGTTATGAGATTTAAATACTTAGCAAGAACGCAGCAAGCTAGTTAATATTGTCACAATAGTTTTTGAATAGATAACTTTGACAGCAAAAAGGATGCCACAGTTGCCCCTGCAGCAGCCAGACAATTTACAACTATGGGTTTGTCAATTTAATTCACAATATAAATGAATGCTTTTCCCAGGCCAAAATCAACAATACAGCTGCATTATCAATTCATACGAAACATGCAGACGGCAATCCATCAAATAAAGTCAATTCAAATAAGCCCCACACACGGCAGCCACGCAGTGAATGGAATTAACTGTGCACATGCAACGGAAAATGAATGAAAATGAATATCTAAAACAAACTGTTGCTCAACTATAATATACTCTAACCAAGACTGAGCAATAATGTTTATTTTTATTGCTCTACTTTACTTACTGAACTTGGATATTCGCTTCCAGTTGGTTGGTCAAATTAAGGCAAATTCAAATGACTTCGACACAAGTGTTTTGCCAGCATACCCCATCACAGTGGTGGTACGTGGTATAAATACTCTTGGTAAATACAACAAGGACTAAAAAGAGAGAGAATGGGATAGCGAAGCGATAGCGAGAGCGGAAGCGAAATGAGAGGCACGGTATTCAATAAGCCTTCGTTGGCAGCATGAAACCATAAGGTATACTCGTATCTCTGCCATGTTCTGATGCCTCTGCATGAGCGAGCAAAATAGACGTGGAGCCGAACAAAAGGAAGAATATGCAGAAGGACGACGATGATGGCGCTGACTATGTCACCGCTGGCGTTGGCTTTGGCGAGGGGACCTGAGGGGCGCTCGGCGACAGCGCGTGTTGATCTTCCTGAACTGCATCGACGTTGATTGCGTATCACCTCGAATGGGGCGAGGTTAGTTGAGGTAGTTCGACATCTGTCTCGGCTGTGTCGTGTCGTGTCGTGTGAGTTGGCTTAATTAAATGTGTTGCCTTTGCTATTTCATTACAGTTTTCATTCATTCAGCACTCATTTACGGCTGACAATTGCTCTTTGCTTCACTTGACATTTTGCATGGAATCAATCAGAACTGAAATGCATCGCCCACTTAGCTGACTAAGTAATCGATGCATTTTTAATTAACATTTGATTCCTTTTGCATTACAAATTTTTCACCTTATGCTTTGATTAAAGAAAAAATAAAATGAATGAGTAATTGATGCAAGGTTGGTTTTCATTGCGATGATTTCGCTTAAGGTTTTTATTCAATTTTTGACAGCACCATTTTTAACAAAGTTGTCAAGTAGTCCAAACTAGAGCTATCTGTGAAATATGGTATTTCACAAGTAAAATTTATATTTATATATTTCAGTCATGAATTATAAAATCAACTTCACGTTTTCGACCATACAAAACGTAATATCTTCTTTTCCAAGAATTTCTGTGCGATTTTCAATGAATGCCTCATAATGGTTTCAATTATTTATTTACGTTGATGTTGTTTGTAATTAGTATTCCGATCCAAAGAGATTCAGTACTGCCTTTCTGTGTAAATATGAGTACACTATCCGACAGCCGATTTTTCCTAAAAAATGCATCTCTTATTTATACTTTTCAGTCGATTCACATTCACTTTTAATGAAAAGCATAAAAAACGTGAGACTCTTTGCCCTCTCAACCCATTTTTATTTCAAGTAAATATTAAATCTTAATTATATTCGACGATTTCAGGGACTTCATCATGCACTAGTTGTCAGCTGTTGACAATCTTGAGAAATCATACACATGCATGAGAAATATGTACACTGAAATATAAACGTCAAAAAAAAGAAGTCGATTTTCCGTGTGTGCTGAGTTTGTGTGCGTATTTTTGACCCTCATAAATCACTTAAATGTTTCGACAGTTGCTGCAGCAGAAACAGTGGTCCCAGCAACGGCATCCCCATCATCATCATTATCAGCGTCGTCATTACCATCAGCAGCAGTTGCTTTTAGTTCAATTAAGCGGCTTGCCCATTACCCAGCCAGTCACGGAGCATACTACTTTATAGGTAATATGCATCTGTATATGTATGTATAAATGTGTGTGTGTGTGTGTGTGTGTGTGTGTGTGTGTGTGGCGTATGCGGTTTGCGATTGAATGCATAATTGCAATTTCATACAGCGTAGGTCTAATGAGCTGCAAATGCAATAAATCGCGCATACGCATATGTGGCCATCTGATATTTCAGCAATTCACAATTATGGTCGATTTTTAGATATTGTATTAATGGCCGCTTCAAAAATAGATACCAAACCTGCAACAACGGCATGTTGAATATTCCAAATAGTCGAAAAATCGATGGTTCGTCTGCAGTTATTAAAAACTAAAGCCCATCAATGCACATAAAACTCGGTCTTAATTGAAAGCGTGCCTTTGCCACGTTGCTGAGTACAGTGGTGCAGGAGCTGCCAAATCAATAGCCATAAAAAAGTAAATAAAGGAAGCTGTTTCGTATCAGTCGCAAAATGAAATATACAATGAAATTCTGCTCTTACCCTGAGGCACACTTTCAATATTATTGGGAATTAATTTACAAATTATCAATTTATAATTCATGAAATTATAGCACTGATTAAATCGCATCAGATTCATAAATGTATAATACACATTAAACCGCAAATAATCATTGATTTATTGTGGCGTTTACTTTAAATTAATTTCATAATGGAAACTTTTTCGTGTCAGTCACGAAAATTAAACATAATGTGAAATTCGTCTCGTATCCCGAAACGCGATTTCCAATTTATTGCGAATTAAATTACAAATAGTGAATTTATAATACGTATTCCAAAAGATAATTAATTGAACATGCTGTTTACTTAAAAACCAAATGTGAAATCATTCAACATTGGGTTGTGAGAAAAAATATTTGGTTTTTGTCAGAATTGTCAGCATTGGAAATTCAGATCAATGCTGCATAAGCCACAAATGGAAAAAAGGCCACAAGAACAAAAGCTGGCAAAACATAAGGACAACGGACGGACATATATTTGGACACAGGCCGACAAATGGGAAAAATGCGTTGATGTTACAGTCGCTGCCAGCGTTGACGTTGACGTCGCAGTGACAGCGAATCAATACGCTGCTAGTTGTAAATGCAAACAAACTGATGCGCAAAACTGAAGCAGAAAAAAGGACGTAATAAAAACTAGAAGAAGAACAACACACAGAACAACAAAAAAAAAAAACCAGACCACAAAACAAAACAAGATAAAACAAAATGAAAAAGTATAAAGAGAATACCTGAACACAACTACCTGCATGGAATTTACGGGCAAGTATCTGCAAAGCGAGTTGCAGTCGCCTAAGAGTATGCAACGGAATTTGCATGCGGTGCTTTAAAATTTTCCCCTGCTTGCAGTTTGGTTCGGAGACAAAGACATAACCACGCTGACCGCAATTAAAGCGTACTTTGCAAGCAAATGGCAGAGGGGGAAAATTCGGAAGTGAAGCATTGGTATGAGAATGCTTTCTGCTGCCTTGGTGAGCAGCCACAAAGACAACACACGACTTTAACGGACGCTTCAGCACTACTCCTCTGCTGCCTCGCCTCACTTTCCATCTCCGTTCGACTCTCTCCCTCTCTCTCCTCCTTTCTCTCTCTCTCTGTCGCTCCGACAGCGCAAATTTAGCACAAGAAATTTACTGTCAACAAAAAACGTAGCAACATTTTTTGCCTAACAGCAACCAACAAACAATTCAAAGCAAGCCCAAGGGAAAGGGGGCAGTGGGCAGAGTGGGAGAGAGAAAAAAGGTACGATGGCATTGTAATTTTTTTAGGTTTTCGTAGTATGACATTTGTCTAACTCTCTTACAGCTCTATACAACAAAAAAGACAACAAGAAGAATGTCATGCGTAACAACAAAACACGATTACATTTACACAAGCATTTTCATACACAAAATGCTAAACACAAAGCGTAACCACGATTCGCAGAGCAATCTCAAATATTTTCATTTGCTTGCAGCTATGGTATTAAGTCTACTTAAATGAACACTCTGAATATAAAAATATACATTAATACAAAAAAATGATCTTCTAAGAATATGTTGTAAGTTAGTTAAACACGTTGCATGAATGAAATACTCTTTCTTACTTATAATTATTAAGCGCAATAATTTAATTAATTTCTTAAAAGCAGAGTTTGTCAAATATTGAAATTAACTATCTTCAAAGATAGGTTCAGAGATCCCTTATCTTATCTCTTTCTTTTCTCTCCTTCTTAACGCTTTTACTTTCCTCATTACTAAATTACCGAAGCCTAACAAATGTTGTTCTGATTAGCTTATTTACTGAGGTTCCCCAATCCTTGCAATAAACGTTTAAATATTAGATATTTGAACACCTGCAGATTTATTCATTCGTTCGCTTAATTTCCCTTTTAACTTTAAATTTGTAATTTAATTTCTTTCTTTTAATTTAATATATATTATTTAATTTATAACTTATATGTTATTTTACATACAACGCCTAATGGATGATATGAGCAAAGGAAAAGTACGTCGAATAGAATAACAAGTTTGTGACAAGTTACAACGATACATGTTACGATGCAAAGATGAACATAATACATAAATGGAAATAAATATGTGTACATATGTGCACAACCATTTGAATATCATAGTGCTGCACAAAAATATATTAGATTTATGCGGAGAAAGTCAGTTGCCGGTCTGCTTGGCATTTCCTTGATGTTTGCAATTAAAATTGCGAATCGTGCCGGAAAATGGCATTAGCTGTCGCCTAAGTCAAGCATTAACAATTCAGCTCTCAACATTAAGTCTTGCATCAACGAAACGCGCCTATCGAACGGGGTTATTGACATGTCTGTGTTGTAACTTTTGATGCATTGATTCGTCTTAAAGGTTTGCTGAGGGACTTAAGCCAGCTGTGCTTCAGCTTTTGCCGAACGCTCGAGTGCTGCTCAAGTGCTGCTCAAGTGTTTGCGCTGCGCTTAATGGCCAACATCAATTTTGGTGTGGCTATTAAAGCTTAACTTGCCATATCCACATCCACGTCGGACTGGACACACGACTGCTCGTCCTTGGCCAATGAGCGGAAGCTCAAAATCATGGATGAATAGTTGCAAAAAAAAAATATATATATATGTATATAAATAAAAGAAATACTGACAACGACCAGAAACTCCGTTCAGCTCAGCACCTCACTCCATCATTCCTTTATTCTTTCTCTGCAGCCACCAATTTAAGTTTTCAAGCGCTGGAAATTGTTGACAGCAAAAACAAAACCAACAAGTTGCGAACCTGTACATGAGCCCTTTGTCCTGTGCTGAGTGTCCTGCAAATAAGACGAGTACATAAAAACGAGGCTCAAGCAAGATTCGCAAGTTCGTTGAACAATAAAAGCACAGAGCTGCTGACATATACCCAGCTGACATATTCGCTAACTGTGCGAACATATGGCGCACTTTGAGTTTTATGCATTTTTCGGGTCCGCTCGCAATTGAAGAGGCGCCTAAACAGCATGCAAATGAGCCTCAGCTTAGCGAAATGTAGAAAGTGAAGTGAAAAGATGCTTCTTTTTCTTCGCTTGTCATGTCAAATGTCAGGGACAGGATACAGAATCGGATGACAACTGTAAACGGCTTGTTGCCACCTCTGATTCACCAGCCCCAAAATGTATGCAATGCTGAGCCGCCCGCATATTTGCATGATGATTCCGTAATTTGTGCCTTTCCCTCCGAGGAGCACCAGCCAGCACTTGGAACGGGCTTACTGCGAGTGAGTGACCTTGCACTCAAAACTTTTGCCAGCTTGTGCCATTAAAAACCCAACTGCACACAATTGCCAAATATTTATACTCTAATTGTGGCTGCAATTTAGATTGCAACCCTCGTACACAGCAATATATTTTGCGAATGTCGTTGAATACCATTATTTTTATTTTTTTTTTTTTTAGCAATACTCGTACAAAGAAACCTTCAATTATGGCACACACAAACAACGTTGGCCTGCGGGCTGCAATGGAGGGGCGGTATTGGAAATCGGTGGCTGTATCAGCGTCACCAAGATACGAACCGGGGTCGTATCCATATATTTATATATGTACGAGTATGTAGAAAGTGACAAGCAACAGCAATCCCGTATCATGGCGTGTCTTTTGTGCTGATGACACTTGTTATGTAGAGATATGTGTGTAAATGTGTGCCGCATGGCTTTTGAGTGTGTGGGCCCAGTGAGGCACAGTGTGGCACAGAATGAGGTTCTAAATAACTTTGCCAGTCTCAAATCTCTTTGAAACTTTTCATTCACGAACATCTTCACATTTTAACATAGCAAAAGCAATAATCAACTGTTGATAGCAGCAATCCAAAGATGATGAATTGGGTCTCTTTATTTGAAAACCATTCAGCTTGCTCAAAGAAACTTCAGCAGCTAACATGAAAGTCGTATATATGTATATACATATATATTATATCTGACAACCTATGCGACAAAATCTAGATTTTAGCTACACATATTGAATAGAGCCATAAAGTCGTAGGACTTAGCAGCAAGTACTTGAACTCTTAAGTATACTATTATATGTTTAATTTAATATAAAACATAAATCGATTAAAATCATGTTAGTTTTGGCGAAAAATCCCAAACGGGAAAAGCCACAAATTCAATACACTTCCTTATTCAGGCAGATTCGATCCACATTCTGGTCGCAGTCTCCCTATGAAGTATGCCTGTGTATATATATTTGTTTGTGTTGCCATCTATTTGTATGTGTGTGTGTGTGTGTGTGTTGTTGGTATTTTTGTACAGTTGGTTGAGCAGCTGCTGGTTCCAAATGGGCACAGAAACGCACAAACGCAGACACAAACCTGCAAGGAGAGGCCCCCAACCGTCATAAACTAGGATTATGTTGCATAAGCTCAGGCGTTCTATTGTTGGCACTTTTCTTGCTGCCTGTCTGTGCGTATGTGTGTGTGTGTGTGTGGCGGTGTGTGTCTGTGCATTGAATTTTAAAACATTTTGTTGCTTGGGTGTTTTGGGTCGTCGTTGGCACAAGTTGCCGATAATTACTTTTTGGTTGGCCTTTGTGAGAGACACTCGTAATTGATGCGTGGGCGACATTTATACATGCCAGTTCGGCTTGCGATGCCGTTGGCAAAGCTCTTATCTTGTTATTGTTATTGCATAATGCCAGTCATATGTTTTCAAATGACTTTATCTATGCACCAGGGTGGCAACTTAACGTGCAGTCGTTCAATCTGCCTGGCCAATTCAGCTCGGAAGTTTTTAAGTATTAAACAAAAGTTCCTCATCGCTACTAAATTATATTTGGCACACCTGGGTCAAGTGTGGGTATGTAAAGTGTGTGTGTGGGTGAACTGAGTGGCACATAATCAATGCACCGTACAATGAGGAGAATAGCGAAAGTAGAAAGTACTGGGTAATAGTTTGACTTGCTGCTTCATTAAATTTAATTTATAAACTTGCCATAAGCACTAAATCACTGCTTGGTTGCTTGGAAGACTCTGCTGTGGCTGCGGCTGCGGCTGCGACTTGAATGCGACAAAAGAAATTGCATAAAATGGTGGCCAGCGGCCAGAATGGTTGGCCATAAACATTATTGCCATGGCTAGCTGTTCTTACTGCTCTTGCGTGACCATAATTTGCAAAATAAAAGACACATTTGCGCCAAAGCCCCAGCCACAAACAACAAAATGCCCAAAAGTTTCGATAAAAAGCAAAATCATAAAGAAGCAGCAAGAGAAAATGGCAGTGCAAAGTATTTTTCGACAACCCGAACGGAGAATACTCTTTTAGCTCTTTTAAGTGTATAACTATTTAAAATGTATTTAGTATTAAGTCAGCTTGAAAAATGCTTTTTGAACCTCTTGTTGAATTATTTTGGCAGTTGATGAAAAGCTAATATTTGAATAAAAACATTTTGAACATACAGAAAATATTTCTAGCAAGCAAACATTTTATAACGATAATAAAGACTGTTGCCACACAGTTCAAGCGGAATAAAGTCGAGCTTTCTGTAAAAATAATATTCAAACTTCTCAACGGATGCTGTGAAACTCTGCATGGTATGGTCAAAATATATACATATCGGAGTATAAGAAAAAAAACAGTGAAGCCAGCGAAAGATATATTTATATTGCTGATGCCACAATTGAAACTGAGTAGCCCCACAAGCTGTTCAATATTGTAGGCCAACAAGAAGTAGACTTATACTTGATAAATGTTGTAGCTAAGCAGCTGTGCAAATACTTAGAGCCTAGTAAAAAATGCTGAGACAGACAGGCAGCCAGTTGTGTATGTTTATCGACTCAGAGACTCTCAGAGAAATCGACTTTAATGCTTAACACATGTCCTAATAAAATTATATGCCATAAAAAAGGAAAACTGTGACAAAAATCAACTCGTCGCTTGACAGACAGACCTAGAAATACAGAAAGAGAAAGACGAAAGTAAATCTGTGCAGATTATTGTGATTGCTTTTGTTGTTGTTGCTGTTGCTGTTGCTGTTGTAGCTGTCGGTCGCCATGTTGTTAGCTGCCTTTTTGCGAAAGCATTTCCGTTTGGGCGATGAAAAGTGTGCCACACACTTTTGCTTCGACGTTGTCTGGATGTATTGGTGGCAGTGACCGCCTGCCTGTTTGTGTCAAAGCGTCTTGAAGCATGACAATTTATACGGGTCCACGCCCAGTTGCCCCAGACTCCGACAGTTGCCCCCGGACACCCGCTCCGCCCCTCTGCGCACACGCAGCCGCACCTGCTAAATTAAACGTTTGGGTCGCGATTTGTGAGTTGCGCTTTAGACGCGCGCGTGTCGAGTGATTTTTATGCGTGTTGACTTTTGACTTACTTCCGAGTTTCACACAGCACTTAACGAAGTATCTCTATCTCTCGCTCTCAATCTCTCGCTGTTTCAATTTGTATGTGGCAGTGTCAACCTTTTTAATTAAGTTGCTGCAATGCGGCTTAGCTGGCGACGACTTGGCTGCCAAGATAAAGTTGCAAGTTCTATTAAGCGGCACGCAACTTAGCCAAAATCTGACGCAAAACTTGGCAGTCTCACGCAAGGACAAACACAAACAAACGAACACACTTTCACATATCACCATACATATATATATATATATATATATGTACATATGTATATGTATATAGGCATGCTGTGCGTTGTTAGCCAGAGACGTGTTTTCCATTGCATACTTTTGAGCGCTTGCCAAAATGCATCACAGCCATCGCATGTGAAAATAATGTGGACTGACAAAACTTTTATCGCATGTGCAGCTGTGTATGTGCATGTGTGTGTGTTACGCGTATGTGTTATGTGTGTGTGTGTGTGTGTGTTTGTGTCTCGTGTGTGGGTAGCTGCACTTTTGCATGTTAATGCACACATTCCTCTATGCTGCAAGCGCTCAACGTGTAGGTTTACTATCTATGGACCCACTACCTTACTCTATCTCTCTCTCTCTCTCTCTCGCTCTCCCGCTCTCTGTCTCTGTCTTTCTCTTTGTTTTTCTCGCCCTTTATCTATATATGTATGTGCAAGTTCGCCTTTCGTTCTGGCCCCAGAAAAGTTGGGCCAATCATTTGAACTGTACTTAAACTTTTGCCTCGTAAGCGAGTCGAGAATATGAGCAACGAACATTTTTCGGGTTAGCCAAAAAAGCGCAGGAGCTCAAATGCTATAGTCACAACTAATGGATAGTCCACGTTCCACCTATGTGAAATCTAACTAGCTGAAAAATAAGGGTAATGATGCTTGCAAAATTTTGATATGCCATTTGAGTCCACAAAACTTATATGAAATGACAGAATGCTTTATCAGCTGTCAACTTTGATTTTAAGTATGCACAAAATATAATAAAATATATTTAATAGAAATGGTTCAAATTAGTTTTTCCACACTCTTAGCCCTCCACCGAATATGTGAGAAAGTATTGGTGAAGAGCAACTGTTGCTCAATAAGAATTTTAATACATGCAGATTATAACCTATTTGGCAAATAATTGTATGATAACTGCTTATCATCTTGAATAAATAAATCCGAGGATTAAAATTGCCTTTAAAAAATTATATTTTACAACTTGACTTAAGCTTTCAATTACTGTTGGAAAAAATTATGCCTGCAATACGATTATTGCCCATAAATCTTTAACTTAATGCATCATAAAAATAACTTCGACATTTTACTGTCAACGGATGTTGTCTAGATAGATTGAGCTCTGGTAGATTGGAATTTAATTTCCAGTAGGCACAACGAAGGAAATGGCACAGAAGATTTATCTGAAGCATGATCTTAAAACCAATCATACAAATTCATTACAAATATATGCACTGGTAATCACCAAAGTTACTTAGTCCAAGTACTTAGCTCAAGATTGACCATTGCTAAGCTGCAATAAATCTGCAAAAGGATACAATTTGAAATGCCAATAAAAAATACTAACTGCAAATGGCTATTACACTATAACTATAACGGTTATAGACGCTAAAAGTTTGCTCATTTTGGTGCATTGAATGGTAAATAATCGACATCAATTTGGGGCAAATGCTACTTTTGACATTTGTGGAGACAAGCAGGTTGGCTTGGGTGCATTTCAGCAGTGGCGCCATCTTACGAGAGTCGCGTAAATTATGCTAAGTGGCTGAGCCGTCGCCTGCAGGCGCCACAAAGTATGGTGTCTGTGGGGGAGTGTCTACGGGTATATATATATATGTATGTGTATGTATGTTTGAATTTTATTTATTTGCTGGAAATGGCGGCGCGAATGCGCCCAAAAGTAGGCAATGGAAAATGCGATGACAAAGACGCTTGACCTTAAGCCCAAGAGCGACGAGTGCCTCTAGACACTTGTGTACCGCCAGCGGGGGAAGGACTCCTTTTTTTATTTTTGCTTTTGCAAAAATTCGTTAAAGTGACACACACTGACACGCCCCCCGCTTCCACCACTGGAGGGGCGCGTGCTCATAATGATGCGCAGTTTGTGCTTTGGTCGTGTGTCCTTTTTTGCAAACAGCAGCAATTTTCAATGTTGTGCGCGGAACTGTTGACAAAGTTCGCCTCAAGGCAAACAACTGCCGGATGGGTTTGCTGTCGCTGGCAAGCAGTCTCGGTTTCAAGGCAGTCGCCGTAAGTTGACTACATAAAAATGAAATTACACAAGAAATTAAATTAGCGCAAATAAGTGCGCAAAAAATATTTGGCAATAAAAACAGCGACTGCGACATTGTTGTGACACTTACACCAACAGAACAGGCACTGGGCCAAGTAAGACAGAGGGAGAGAGAGAGAGAGAAGGAGAGAGAGACGTAGAAAGAGACAAAGATACACAGTACAGACAGAGACAGAGAGCAAATAGTTGTTCAAGCAAAACAATAAATGAAATTCAAACAAGCGGCACATGTCAAAGGCGAAGGCAACTCTCAGTGGCCTCAGAAGTGAGGCTCTTGCTCGGACTCAAGCCCGGACTGCTCGAGAGGCTGCACTTAGACCCCATAGGCCCCAAAGAGCACTCACGATAAGCAGACAAGTGCAGCAGTGCAGCTGTGCAACAGTGCAACCGGGCAACCGTGCAGCAGTGGCATGCTGCTGAGAAACATCGAAAATTAACAACACTGAGAACAATTTTCCACTTAATATGCTCAGTTCTGCAAATATCCCCAAAGCGGGCAACTATAATCAAGTTAATTTGTCCAACGGCGCAAGCCACTTTCTAATTGTTTTTAATTCAAAAAAGTCAAGTATACTCAATTAAACTGAAATGGAATTGGCCATGTTTACCTGTGCCAAAAGCAATGCCAACAATAACAGCTGCTGCTGTTGCTGGTTCTGCTGCCAAAACAACTCAAAACAACAACGAAGATTAAGAGCAATTTATGTTGTCATCTCTCCTTTGTCCTTCACCTCTCCCACTCAGCTCATTTTATATTTATAAGCTGACAATTGATTTTCTTTTCTACAATTATTTACAGTGCCAAAACAGCATTTACCACCGCAACAACAAAACCCAAACATAAATGATTCTTTGTTCCGGCGTGTGTTTGCGTGTGTGGCAGAAAATTATGTAGTGGGGGGAAATGTCGGGGGGCGGGGGGAATGTTGCGTTGGCTCAAACTCACATTTCAGATGCGCGCACTTCCCGTCAATTTCGATGAATTTATTTTTCTCTTATTTGTTTTTGTATGCGTTGGATTGGCAATCGATCAGAACGAGCCAAACCAAACCAACAATGGCAATGAATACGAATAACAATTAAGTTTTTCTGCTCACCGTTTGTATTTATTTAATGCGCATATGTCCCAATCAATTTGCAAACTCACTTATAGCCTTGTCATCATATAAATACTCTGATTTTGTTGCAGCCAGAAATTCTTTTGATTACATTTCTTTTCTGGGAAATGTGGGTAATAAAATTTGGCAAATGGATTTAAGTGGCTATTTTCGGTAGATGTTGCATAGAGTTAAACACCCACACACTTAGCCACTGTCAAATTGCGGTTGCCTTCGTATTGGTCTACAATTTTTGCGTTTTTCAAGTCAATTTAAAATGCAATTTAAATGCAGCTGGCGCTGCAGACAAGGGCTGCGGGCTTTTGGTAATGGATTTGGTTGGAAACCGATGCGAAGAAACACATAGACAACCATACTCAGTGTGTGCTCTATATGAATACCTCTACAGCCACCCACAAGCATTTCAGTTGTCAGAGAGCAGAAGCTGCAGCTCCCTACGCACATTCATACACAAACCTGCTCATATATATATATATACGAGTATATATGTACCATACATCAAGGATATGGAGCTCCATCCACCATATATACTTGATCTGCATCTTTAGAGCTTTGGCACTGTCAAACATGCTGCCAAATGTTTGCAAAACAATTTAACAAAAATTGACAGACAACGCCACTGGTTTCCAGTTAGACTCCAGTTGCGCCACTGGGAGTGGCATGGATACACGCCCACATTCCCCAGTCACGCCAACGCTGTGGCAAATTGCATTTGCCTGCAAATTGTTATACATGCTCGTCGTAAAAAACATGCAGAAATGTCGACCGAAATTTGCACACTTAAAAACATTTGTATCCCTTCCCAGTAAAACAAAAAAAAAAAAAAAAGATAAAGAAAATAACAATACAAAAAATAGTAGCGGTCACAAGCACAAACTATTAAATTAAATGCTTTCCAACAATTGTGCGTGAATATTTATATGCTGAAGCGTATAAAAAACGTCTGTGTCATTTTCAATGCCAAGAGGAAAAAACGTAAATTTCACTGCGCATCCACCCTATAAAAATACCGTAGTGGAGCCAAAAGAGAAATATTGCAGTCGCATAAAATATAAAGAAATATTCAAATTTACAGCTTAGAAAAAAAAAACTGTTTTGTAATTGCCAGCTTAATCTTTTTGTAGGATATTGTTTTTGTTTAAATAGCTGGTGCTGGTTATTTACCATGGAAACAATAAAAATTCACAGATAGATATTTATTTATTAATTTATTGGGAGCTCTATAAGCCGACAAATATAAAATGCAGCTCTTCATTTGAAGAATGAGGCTCCAAATTGTCTTTAATGAAAATTAAAATTGCCTTTACAATATTAAGCGTTATAAAATTTGAATCGAATTTCTTGCATATTTATATACGAGTATGTATTAAGTGAGAGATAAACTTTGAAATTGTCTTTAGAGGTGACGAGAGTCATTTCTTCTCAAATGATTTGCTGGAATTTCTTGTATTTATGTGTATCGATCATTTTGAAATATTTATTTGTTACATTTCTCCTGCAAGCTGATTGAAATTCTTGAATTGATGATTGGATCCTTATTAAATAATTCCTTTTGTAACATTTCAAATCCTTCGCCAAACAGTCAAAATTCGTTGCCCCCACGCAGGTACATATCGAATTAATAAAATTAACAAAGGCAACACGCAGCTGGCAAACAGTGCAAGCCTCAAATTCTAAAGCTTGAGTCAGTCAGTCAGTCAGTCATCGCGTCAGTTTGTCAGTTTGTCAGTCGGGCAGTTAGTCAGGAGTTGATATCTGTGCAGCGCGCTCAACACGCACACAATGCAAACAGAATTAAGCAAAATTCAATCCACAACGCCGCGCAACCTAAACATAATTCAATGAAAGTTCAATAGCATTTTTGCCTCGCCCTTTTTCCCCTGTTGGTTTGCTCGACACTCAATAAATGTGTGATGGCATCCGAAAATGATTCGTGTACACGTTGTACAACGGTGAGAAACGCAGATAAATTGAAATTGAAACAAAATTTAAGCGAATTGTGTGGAATTGAATGTTGGTAGCAAAAGTCGGATGGCATTGGTGTTTCAGAAGAGTGTTGCCTACATTGCGGCGCACAGCCAAACACAGAGGTGGATGGGAATGTGGAGGCGTAGAAGAGCTCACGGGCGGACATGGCGTATGCGCAATCAATCATGAACGAATTCAATTTCGACAAAACGCAGAGGCCTTCCTGCATAGTTGAGTATGTATACGGATTTCAGTGACTGTGTGTGTAAGTGTGTGTGTGTGTGTGTGTTTATTTGTGGGTTGGTGTGTTTATCTATGTGTGTGTGTGAGTGTGTGTGTGCGTGTTTATATGTGGCTTGACGGGCTAGCTGGGTCGCAGCAGACCCTTCTCCAACGCAAGGCAATTGCGTAGTTTGCCCTTGGCTTTTGGCCATCTGCTTGGGTAGCCTGAACAGGTCCTGACTGGCAGCGGCTTCTTGTCTATTGGCATCTGCTGCGCAGTAATAACGCTCATTAAAATTGACAAATCAGGCAGAAAATGTGTAAATAGCAATTAGAAGAGCACACGGCGTACACTTAATGATAATGACAACAGCCACGGTTTTGCCATTAAAGTCGAGTACCCAATGCATGCCACTATCCAAATAAGTCAACATGCAGTCAGCTTCCGATTTTAAGTTGCACAAGCTTTGAATACATAAATGAATAATAATACTGGACAAAACTTGAGATATTTTAACAAAATTGGGTAATGCTTCAGATACATAATGAACGCTAGACTAAGCCAAGGATATTTTAACATAATTACAACAATATAACAAGCCAATTTTGTATATGCAAAGAAGATGGCAGGCAATTATGGAGATATCTAAATGAATTAAGAGGCATTGCTTTAATTTGTTTATTTACGGTTTCAGGTCATTACAGGGTATTAAAACGTCATCTATCTAAGTTGTAGGCAAATATTTTTGTATCTTTTCTTCAGCATCTTCTTCTCAACTTTTCTGGCCCTTTGAGGTAGGCCAACAGTTTGATTCATTTTATTTTGTGTCGTAGACAGCTTTAAAAGTTATTGGCAGGCATTTGCCTGCCCCAAGAGCCTACATATTTCTTCCTCTTTTTCATTTTCATCTTCATCGGCTTCTGGCTGCCCATTTAACCTAATAGCTTTTCATTGTATTTTTCTTTTGCTTTGCTGCCTTTTCAGCGTTTCTGCCACTCATCGCAACTTGAATTCAAATAGAATCCGATTTCGAAGAAGCTCTCACACATATCCATACACAAATGCTTGTGCAGCTGAGAACCGCCTCATTTGATACAATTTGGTTTTAATTATTTGTGTTTTGAATAAAATAAAACTGAGCCCCATGATTGATTGGCCACTCGTGGGAGTATTATGCGGTTTGCTTTGGTTTTAGTCAAAATCTTCGATTATAGGCCAGAGCTATGACCTGCTATGAAAATAATGTCACTGTTGCCATGGTTGGGCGGCATAGTTAAAATTATTTATTAAATTATACAGCATTGCATTTCAAACAGAGCTTGAAGTGTTTAAAGGGGTGCCATTATCCAAATATTCCCAATGGAATTCTTAATTATTTTAAGTAGCTTGAATAAGCCCTTAACTGAAACGCACACTTTCTCTTTAATTGTTTGTTCTAAATATTTTATATATTTGAAGTTATTACATGATTTATGCTTAAGCCTTCAGAAAACTAAAACAATTTTAATTAAGTTTTGCCTTAACAGCAAATTGAGCTTTTCACTTATTAAAGAAGCTGCAATTTTGAGTGAATTATGTATATTTCTTATTTATTTGTGCCTTTCATTAAGGCACACAGCCTTAATGTGTGTAGTGGCAGCCTTTTCACACCTATCCGGCAATTAATTTGGGGGCAACACTTATCCACAAAATCGATGCCACATGTTAAATATCGTGGGAAATGTACAAATATAGCAGCAAAACGCACAAATATACACACGGAACTGAGAGGCTGGCAAATTTACACAACGCGATACATAATCTACATTGTTGCTGCTTTTTGACGCTTGTGCTCCTGTCGTGTTTGCTGTTGTTCTTGTTGTTGTTGTAGTTGGGTCATAAAATGGCGACAATGCGTGGGGCACGCGCAAAGACCAACGGCGATGACGAAAAGTCAACTTTGTTGTTGCTGCCGTCGCCGTTGCCGTTGCCGTTGCCGTTACCCGTGCCATAAAGTATGCAATATTTATTTTGTATGAAGCGTGTGCAAAGCATTACAATAAACACAACAGCGATGCGACTAAGAGATACCCTGTACTTTGCTTTAGTTACTTTGAGAAAGTTACAACACTTCCAAGTATGCTTGAAGTTAGCTGTATAAATACTTTTAAAACTAAAAACAAACTTTAATAATTTTTCTTTTCAAATAAACACATAGAAAATTGGTTTACATAAAAATACATGGAATTTATTTATTATTTTGAGAAACTTAAAAGCCTGGCCAATTAATATACACCTGTTCCAGGTATTAAGATGCCCGATAAAATACTTAAAAAAGAAAATAGAGAAACATAAAATAATTCTTCTTTTCTAATATGCTTTCAAACATGGCCTTTAATGCATACTCGTATACATGAATGCTTAACATGTGCTGCTACACACATGATTTTAACTGCACGATGCCCTATTTGCCTAATTTTGGGTACAAGGTATGGCAACAATGACGACAACAAAAGGACCTGCTATTAAATGCGGAAAAGCAAATGAGCAACGAAAAGAGTGCGCCTGAAGGATAAGTGCACATAAATACAACAATTTGCCAGGGTTCAGGCTGTTCCTGAGCTCTTAGCTTCTCTCTGCCAGCTTCTGGCTCTGGGCACAGTCGAAACATTAATTGAAATATTTATGACATGCCCAGCTTAATTCGCAAATGAACAATATCATCTGCTATGTAAAACCAGTCACAGTTGTGAGTAGCAATTTGCTTTGGCTACACCTTTAAAATGTTAACGGCCTGAACATTTTTGAGACTCTTAATAAGAGGGTTCTTCATTTTTTGATTCCCTGTAGTTGGTGTTCTGTGTAATTCATTGAATCACACGAAATGCCAACCCACACGGGCTGATGCTCTTTTAATGAAGTCATGCGCAATTTTAATGTTAATTAGTTTTCAAAAAAAGCCTTGCGTAGAATTCTGCAAAATATTTATCACTTCTATTTAAAACTGACACAGCCTGGGTATATATTATATTATAATTATTGTTGTTATTTTGATTATACTGCGTAAATATTTTATAATTTCACCCTGGCTTGTCATTATTATTGTTGTTTATCGGTCGACCTCACAGGTGAATGGATCTGCGTTGTCTTTTCACGCGAATCGATGATTCAAGTTCATTAATACACGTATAAACAACAACAAAATCCGCAACTGTTTTCATAATGAGCTCTGACAGTCCACAGACTGTGGGCGGACTGGAGAGGTAACTAAGCAATGAGCCGTGTAATTGGTTTCATAATATTTACTGCTTAAAAATAATAACCCAAAAATTTGTCTATTTACCGTTATGTTCATGGCCCTGACTAAACCAATAATTAGTCGAAATTGTGAAGATTAACTTCAAGATACATTGGTTAATAATACTTTATTTATACTACCATTTAAAAAACGGTATAATTAGTAGAAGATTGCGACGCATATATTATCTGCTGTTAAAAAAGAAAGAAAGAAGACATCGTTAATTTGTTGTGGAAAGTGTAAGGGTAGAATAAATGCATCTTAAGTTGCACAGTACTTAAGTCTTTATCTTTGTATTGCATAATAAGAAACTGGTAGCTTAAAATACATACATTAAATATTCGCAACTCCAACTCGCAGCAACAGATGTGTACCTGGATAAGGTCCTAGGTAGGCTGTGCATAATAGGGACTACTTTAAGAGATTTTAATAAACCTACCAGAGCAGTCTATGTTCTGTTCTAGTTTCTGCATATATTCCACTAGTTAGCAATGATTAATCCGCTTTATAAAAGTGAAATAAGTAATAATAAAAAAGATAATAAAATAGTAACGATTATATTTTAAATTTATGTTATACTTAATATTAGAATGTATTTCATTTAATTTATATATTTGGATAATTTATGTACTTTTCGTCAGATGTGCATTTAGTTGAATTTTAAATTGTGTGTTTCACTAACAAAAGTTTTAAATTTTGAGCAAGTTGATTCCACACGCGAGCAGCGCAAATGAAGCAGCGACTGTCAGAATTTAGAGAATTTTTATAACCTAAACTTTGTCAGTTGTTTACGATAGATAAACTATGACTATATGACCAAGCTGATATATATTATATGTATAACATGTGAATTCATTTATTATCTTTGAGATGCAAGAAACTCTCACTAGAAATGATGATGCGATGTTGACTCAGCTCGATGGTATTCACTTCCGCACAGCATTTACCAGACATAAATCTTAATTTGGTATTGTTCAATGAATTGAGTGTTAATGGACACTTATTGATCTCAATTTGAAGTGCGGTTGCTGTGCAGCATTCACGTACTTACTTTTGGGGTCTCCAAATATATTTTCACATCATTCGAATGCAATATTGCCATTTATCAATATCAAAAGAGCGACATAATTCAATTTTGCACGGCAAGGGCTATCATTGATGACAGGTTAAATTCAATTAAGTCAATTGAATCACTGGTCGCCCAGTCATAAATTAAAATCAGACCAATTATGCAGAGCGTAACACAAATTCATGTTAAAAAGAAAGACGTTTGCATGACGTCGCCGTTGGCATTGCAACAATGATTGAACCGGAGATCGCGAGCCGTGAGACTGAAGGTGCACGCCACATGTGAGTGCCACAAACCGCTGATCGATCGCTTGATATACGTTGATGCTGCTGCTGATATTATTGCCATGTGCCGCTTGGCTCTAGTGGCGCTGGATCAATTAAATTGACCGTGCTTACGTCGCCAGAGCAGACCACACGTACAAATTTATATAGAATCAAGTGTAATAATAATAAACCCGATGCTGCTCAGCGTGGGAGCCAACAGCTTAGCCTCTCCGACGCGACTCTCTCAAAGAAAGTGCCGCGTAATTGATGCGTGTGTCGCGTGTGTCGTCTGTTGTTTGCTGTGTTGTGCGTTGTGTGTTGCCCCAGAAGGCCAGCGCTGTGTCAATTGAGCGGTCAGTGGCCATCTGCTACGTGGGTCTAGGCCTAGGTAAAGCTGCAGCATTCAGCTGCACTTGGCGCTATGAAAGCTGCAATAAATTTGTGTGGACGCAGTTGGTGCCCAACCAAGCAAAAAGTTAAAGGCGAACGCAGGCGCAGAGTGTGCTGGCAAATTCAAGGACACGGACAGGGATGTGACGGGCTGTTGCCGCTGATGCACACAGCCCAAAAATAGTGTCAGCGGCAAGCGCACTAAAGTATGCAACATTAAAAAAAACAATGAGCTCCTCATCGCAGCATCAGAAGCACCACCCGCACCGCCCGCAAGCACCGGCCTCGAAATTAAATACAATTTTAATTTCATGACATTGCAATCTCACATTCCAACAATTTGTTTTGGTTTCTATTCTCAGCTGTGAGTCTATGTCAGGCACGTATGTTGGTCTGAGCATGATTTGAGTAAATGTTTGCTTACAGGGATTTCAGCCATTGCATTCACAAAGCTATTTTAGTTTTAGCTGTCGTCATCTGCCAGCCATTAAAATGCATTAGGCGTGGCAAGTGTGGCATGAAAGGCAACAGCAGCAGCAACAGAAGCGTCCTTTTTAAATTGGATTTAAAGGAATTCTTAAATTACTTCAATCGGGTCTATTTCGGAAGAATCCCAAATAACTTGTTGGCAAGTTCAAAATTCATCAAAAGAAAACTGGAAAGAACCGCAAGCATTTTTAACTGCATTAAATTCCGCTTCCGTTTAAAAATTTGCTAAGCCGTTACGAAATTTATTTCTGTGTTAAATTTCTTAAGCCGTCAAACTTTTGCGATTTAAGAATAATTCAAAATTACACAGACACAACAAACAAAAACAAAACATTTCCAGGGAATTTATTTTGCATAGAATTAAAGAGAAAAATATTAGATTGTTTTGCTTCAAAGTACAGCTGTAAAAACGAAAATGCATACAGAATTATGTGTTTTTATGTGGATCTAAATGTAAATCGCGATTTTATCGCTGGGCTCCTGAATATCTACAGAGCTGCCACACTCTTATTCAATTGAAAAAAAAACTCGATTCCAGATTACAATGAGCTCTATAAAAATCCATAATTAGTTTATTATTAAATCTGCTGCTTGCCACTGGCAAAAATTCTTGTCCCTGCTGACCAGTAAGGCATATATAGTAATCTCAAAGGAAGCGTGGAAATTTCATTTAAATACCAGAGCTCGAGGCTGCTCATTGCCGGAACTATCTAATAAGTGAACATTAATTTTTAATTTCAAGTCACGCGGGATGCGGGTGGCAGGAGTGTGTCGGTATGTGGATGATTTCCTGGCGCCTGGTCAGCAGTTGCCTGCAGAAAAGCGCAAAACTTTCGATACGCAGAGCAGAAAGGAGCTAAAAGCAGCAAAATTGCAATTACAAAAAAAAAAGTAGAAAAAAGACAGTCTGAAAAATTAATGAAACTAGCACTCGGGAAATTTGTATTCTCATATCTTTGTTGCCCCATTAGCAACTGACTGCCTTCCCACTGCCCCTCATCATCCCGCTCTCCTTATCCATATTTTCATCTCCCGCAGGGCTAATGTTATTTTACATTTTCGCCAGCTGCTGATTCACTGTGAAGTTTTAAAGGCAATGCGTTCGATTGTTTTGGCCCAAACAACGAATAAAATGCGAAACAACAAAACAAAAATGAAAACGAAAACGAAAGCGAAAGCGAAACTTTAGGCAAAAATCTCATTAAAAGTTTTTGACGCTTGGCATTTCTTGGCCGGAATTTGGCTGCCTCTCCCAATTATTCGACATAATCAGGCAGGACCGCAGGACGACTGAGCGTGCGATGCAGGTGCCTGCATATCCCTCTCATCGGCTCGAGGGTTGCTTGGCCCATTAATGCAAGCCTGAGATCAAATACTAAAAAAACAAAACAACCCCAAAATTATCCTGCGAGACAATTATATTTAATGTCTGTTCAATTTAGTGGTCAGCAGCCGGCGAACGAATCTCGTGCCACACGCTATTGTGGCAATTGAGTCTAAGACTTCGACTTGGGCCGCATCCATGTGTGGGAACGGGAAACGGCGGTGGGCAATGTTAACGAAACTCAACTGTGGATACAAGGAAATCACATGCTGAGTCGGTTTACGTTGTTGGGTGCACATGCCCCTGACATTTAGCGACAATAGATGCAGCAACAACAAAAGGGGCCCAATGCCAAAGCTGTGGCTGTACCGCTGTTCAATGATTGGCTGCTACTGCTGCTGCTGCAGGGGAAATTTACTGTTGTTATTGTAAAGGACATACCTGAATCAAAATTGTTGACTTAAGCCACTCACCTTTGCCGCTACATTTGCTTAGTTGTTGTTTTGCTGCTGCTGTCAAGGAAGATCCTTTAACTTAATCTGAACATAAACAAAAACACTTATTTTTGCATTTCTTATTGATGTTGTTGCTGTTGTTGTTGTCGTTGTTGTGGTTGCTATTGCTGTTGTTGTTGCATTTCCACATAGTTTGTGTTACTATGCAAAATGGAAAATTATTTGAGTTTAAGTAAATTTTTGTCACGCACTTTTCTTTTGGAAACACACACACACTGCGCACACAGGGTGTTCTAGCTTTTACATGCGAATTAGCCAAATCGTAGCCAAACTGGCGCTGACAGTAGCAAAGACTGTATTTAATTTTCACACAAATTTATTTCCAATATCATCATTTCAGTTGCAGCTGAATGCTACTCGGTGCGCTTCAGCTCTTCGTGTGTAGCGTTTGCAGAGTCTGTCGCCCAACTGAGCGTTTGCTGCTGCTGTCAAAGCCTAAATTGCAAAAAAGCCAAACGCGAATAACAGCCCGCCATTCAGCCTCTCTTTGTGCGCCTGTGTGTGTGTGTGTGTGTGTGTGCGTGTGCGTGTGCCAGGACTGCACATGGCCCAAAGCAATAGCAGCAAAAAACGAATGGAAAGCAGACCACGTGAACAACTAACGACGACGACAACAAATACACAGCAGCTGAGCCAGGCAGCGAGAGCGAACGAGCTAGCGAGCCAGAGAGAGAGAGCGAGACTCTCACATTGCTGCTCTCAAAGCTTCAACAAACTTTCGCTCTCTCTCTCTCTGTCAAATTTTAGACGGCACTTGTCTGCGTGAGTCACCATCACCTGATAAATGTCTGAGAGTGTGTGTGTGTGTGTGTGTGTGTGTGTGTGTGTGTGTTAGGCGTCACTTATGTTTGTTGTGCACTTTAAGTGTTGTTGTTGCTGTTGTTGTTGCCTTGCAAAAAGCCGGTTTGAAGTTACTACAATTTGTTGTTTGGAGGAGCTACCAAAGGAAGAGCGTGCGAGAGAGAGCGAGTCAGAGCGAGAGGGAGAGCGAGTAAGAGTGTTAATAAGAAGAAGACGTCAAGGAAAGAAAGGGAAAAGAGCGCAGAGAAGGAGAAAGAGAGGCAGGGTTCGTAATCGAAAGAATTGACGCTTAGGCAGGTGAGCTTATAAATGATGGATGGAAGGATAGACAGATGATGGCTTAATATATGTATGGGACTGCGGTGCAAGACAAAGGGTTAAATGAGCAGGAAATGCTTTTCTTTCACAACAAAATAAATTTGTATCTTGTTACTTGTAATAAATTATTGTGATACTATCTAAAATGAAATGCTGACGTGCAAAAGAAATGTAATTAAAGCTGGCAAAAGTATTACACCTAAAACAAATATTAATAAGTGTATAAGATGGAAAATATAACCATTTATTTAAAATTATAAAAATTGTATATATACACACATTTATTTGTCAAGCTAGTTCTTACAGGCTTTGGCATCGGATGGTCCATTGTCGTGGAAGAGGCAACTCAAGAAACCAGAGACCTTAAGCCAACAGACACCGCGGCGTCTTTGCTCTCAGAGAGAGGGTCAAACCTATCCCACTCTCTCACTCTCTCGTGATATATGTATACCTTGCACGAGATGCGGTAGCCAAAAGGACGCCGTCGCTGTCCTTAGGCACACACACACACTCGCAGGACAAAAGGACGCTGCCTGCCCCAATGTTCGTGCTCAATGAAAAGCTCGCGAAACGACCGCTCGCAGCTTTCTGCTAAAGCTTGGACTATAAAGCTTTCTGGCAAGGCTTTGGTACTATGGTCAAAAAGGATAAATAAATTATATTGTAAGTAATTAGATTAAACATTTAAATAACCACCATTACCATTACCATTTTACTTTATTGTAATAAGTACAAGATTATAATAACTAGAATAATTTTCTCAAAAGTATATAGGAAATTTGAGATCTCAATACAAAAGACTCGAAAATATTATATTTTACATGGGAAATTCAAATAAAAGTGGTTTAAATTAGTTGATCTTTAAGGTTTCAATATATTTTAGACTATATCTCGACTTCTTAGAGTATTTTAATATATTTAACGTTTTTAAGTCACGAAATATGATCTTCTGTTCCATGGTGGGCAGCACCAAAAAGTTGACTATGCAACATGCAGGCATTTCCTGCCAAGCATTGGAAATGGGCCTGGGGATTTCCGCCACCCGCTGGGCTGAAGGCCGTTGTAATAATTTTGTATTAGCAAAGGTTAGTTGTGGTTGTTTTTGCTGCGTGATGCTAGTGGTTCTCGTGGTGTTAGCGGTGACGATGCTGCTTCGTGCGGCTGCTGCAACGCTATGAAAGTCGTGGCAAGCAAAAGCTGCGTTGCGAGCCAAGCGGCGATGCAAACCTTGACAGAATGCTAGGACGAGTGTGCGACGCGGATTGTTGCCACAACAGTCAAGAAAAATATCATAAATGAAGTCGACGAACTTTTGTTGTTTTTTGTTCACCTCTCGACTGGGGTTTGGGGAGCGTTACTACTGTTCAAGTGAAAGCACGCACCCTTTTACCCCGGCAAATTTCTTTTTCAACGTACTGGACTGTGTGTCCTCCTCGCTGCGTAATTGGCGTCTCTTGAACGGTTTCTTTTATTGTTGTCTTAGTTGCAGTTCGTTTAGTTGCATTAATAATTGATTAGTAGACACTTGCTGTGCAGACTCTTGAGTTTTTAGCGTAATTGAGAAACTTTTCGGGTTTGCTGCTGGCAACTTAGGTAAATAACAACAAGAACAGCAGCAGCGGCGGGTGAAAACAAAAATATGAGATTGAATTTGAAGTGGGCTTCTCTATGGGCTAACTATGATTTGGGGAAGCGAATACGGGATGTTAATAAAAGTTGGCAAGTGAAACTTAACTCAACTTTAATTATTCTCAGTGCCTTTTAAAATCAGCTTTAGGACTTACACTCATAAATAATATTTAAAATAATATAAAAATTATTTGCAAATGTAAATAAATTTGATGAAAATACAAATTAACTTGGGGTTAGGTTGCTTGACTATGACTAATTACATACTTAAGATTAAATTAAAAATTTAAAAGTGCCGCGTAAAGCAGATCCGCAAGCTGATTACATAAAGCAGTATCACAGGCTCGAAATAAAGCAGTGCCACAAGCTGTGACCAAAGCAGTGCTGTCTGAAGCCCTCTGGCGGCGCACTCTATAAACATATTGAATCATGTATCTAAGCCATAATACCCTTGGCAGTTGGTTAGAATCTTAGCTAAAGTTAGTTCTTGATTTTTAATTTTATAATATAATTCGTTGTGTATATATTTAATGCAGTTCATAATAATCAATGGCTTAATGGCAATACCACGTTGCCCTTCAAATTAATTCATTGATATGATCTATAAGCAACAATGAACGGTTTTCTTAGCCACGCCAAAGATTCCATACTTTTTTAGACAGTAGGCAAACTGCCAACACATAAATTTTGGACAAAAGTTTGAAATGTGATTATATATTTGTAATAATTTTATTTGTTATTGTTTGGTGACCGCTTTTTATAAGTGAAACATGTTTTTTGAGAACAGATGGACAGATTGACAGACAGCGCAGAGAGTGTGGCAATCATCAAGTGACACCTCAAAAATGCATGCCAAACAAATTGCAAGCAGAAAGAAAAAAAAACTAAAACGCACTCATTTATCATCATTTTGGGGCATGCAATTGCGATATTTGGCTGCCGGTTGGCAATTGTTGTGATTGGACACAAACAGGAAGCAAGCTCACTCACTCACACACTCGCGCGCCATTGATTGCCACACAAACACACACACACGCATACATATGCAAGTGTAATAATTGCTCATGCATAAAGCAAATGGTGCAGTTGTCGAAAATGTTCATTGGCAATTGTGCAAGCAGTCAAAGATGCAACAAGTCGCTGCCAATTTGTAAGTGGGTGTGCGGGCTTGGGGGTGGGACTGATAGGTAGCCACCTGCAGCCAGGCAACGCCTTTTGAAGCAGAAAATTGCAAAAGTAAAGTGTAAAATTAGATTGAGCCGTCGCCGGCGCCTTCGACTCAAAGAAATATACATAGCACACACACACACACACACACACACACACACACACAGATACACTTCTGGCAGACGGTTGCAATTTACTTCTGTTTGTTAATTGTAAGAATCGATGGCGTTGGAGGTGCCACATGTCAAATGCAGGCAGGCATTACAAAAAGTGTCCTTCAGAGTGTCACTCGAAGCATCCTCACGCAGCAGCAACACAGTTACAAATGCTGGCAAAATGGAAAATACAGTTAATTACTCAAAATAAATTTGTAGTGTTGCAGCACCTAAATTGTTCGAAAGTTTCTCTGCCTTAGAAAAAAAAGGGTTTCCAACTGGAAGTAAAAAGCAGACAATTGAATGGCAATCAGCAGTTAGCACAATCTATCTTTTAGATTGCAATACTCAAGACAATGATTATAAACAGTATACAAAAATCACATTTTATATAAAGCTTAACCCAATTATATTGTTGGGAAGCTGAGAGTCTTGATAAAGCAAACAAAAAGTTTAATGCAATAAAGTTTTAACGACATTTTTTCAAGCACGAAAATAAACTTAGTCCGTCTACAGGCGGTCTTCTCATTAAACTCGTTTATAGCTAAAAATTAAAAGCACTGAAGAAGATTTTCATGCGTGTGAAAATGTTAATTTTGTAATGTAATTTTTCACTTCTCCAAAAATATGCAGAATGTGTTTTAAAACTGGTATTTATTATGGCGCCCTTTTGATTCAAAGCTCAACAGTCAATTGGTAACATTCGTCACTATTCGGCGCGTCGTTTCCTTTTTTAATAATAATATTATGAGCTTTTAAAAAATATTTACAAATTGAAATGTGAAATGAAAGCAGGGCGTGTGTCTGTGTGTCTGTAGGTGTTTGTTTGTTTGTGCCTTTCAAATGGATTTATCAGTTAATCCTGTTTATCGTGAAATCTGTCGGGTTCTGTTGGCCTATATCATTTGCACGCACTTTTTCACACATTTTGCCACACAAAATAAACATTTGCGTAATGCTTCTGCAAACTCGTTAATATTGCGCCACTAACGGTTTATATTAATGCAATTAATTTTTGTATATGTCACAAGTAAAAAAAATAAACGACAAAAAATATTCACAATTAATTGCATTGCACTTGGCACATTTTCAAGTTCTCTTTACAATGAAAAGATGTTTGTTTGGCTTTTTAATACCCTGGCAGGAAGTATTATTATTTTGTCGACATATTCGTCAGTCATACTAAATTTAGAAAAAAATTGACTTGAATATTAATAAACCACCTAAGAAGCTGGAAAATGTATACGTTTTTATAAATAATAATAGAAAATAATAAAATAATACGCGAAAGTTATTAAACTTAGAATTGCTTCATTTGAATGTGTTGGAAATATATTTCATTATAATTAAAAATGTTTCTAAATATAAAGATATTTTTAAATTTGATATTTAATTAACTTTCTTTTTTACTTTCTGAATAATAAGGTGAGTTACCTTTAGCGCCAAAACAACGGCGATTTTCTAAAATTCAGGTCGATTTCTTCTTGAATATACTAATTCATTAGAAGAACCGTTCGAGTATTTTAATTTATAGTTTATTTATGGATGTCGGCAGGCTGATTACGGGCTGCAAGGGTATGCTTTCGGCGACGTACCCGAGGAAGCCGTCATTATATGTTTAACCGTATAATTTTTTAAATATTTGTATTACTTAAATATTTTTTTACTTTTGTCAATTTGCATTTATATCTTGTTTGTGGTAGTTAATTATTTTGCACTGCTAATGGCAAAATGTCAAATTAATTAAAATGCACAGCCCGACACAAAGTTGCTCCATCATCCATCTTCCCGCCGGGGTGGGTGTGTGGTAGTTGTGGCAAATGTGTGAATCAAACAGTAACTTTCAGCTTATTAATTGACAAGTGGTTGCCAACTGTCAGCACCCATCAAGGTATAAGTCAGCTTAATTATAGATTAAATATAAACAAATTTTCTATGAGCTGGGCGCGGAACCATTTAATCCTTAGTTAAAGTTAAGCTGCTTTTTCGCTGGTTGCTGGCTACTACAATCATTTGGTAATTATAAGCGGACTGTGACTTTTCAATTGCATTAACACGCTTTAAACCTGATCAACAAATGCTATTAAATTTGATTCGTATGATTTATAAAATTGTTAAATATTTTTTCCCTTGTGCTAACAGTGGCGATTAATTTGTGCATTTATAAAGTTCATTAAACATTTGCGATGCAATTTAATTTTCACAATAACAATCATCTAATTGCAATGTCAAATAAAGCGCCTAAAGTTATGCAACATTATACAAACCCAATTTATTATTTATAGACAGCCGCATAGCGGACGTTCGAGCATTGAAAAAACATTTTGTAATTAGCCGTTCGAAATGACGAAACACTCTGCATTGCAACACACAGTTGCCAAACTATGTAATACCCTATACACAGACTGAGATAGAGGAAAAATAGATAGAGTATAGACGATTTAATATAGGTTATATGTGATTACAATTTTGCTAGTTTATTTATTATATTAACACTAAATAATTATTTCGAATTCACAAAAATTGTACCTTATAAATATAAGCGAAAATTATAATTTTTAATTCAAATTAATTTATGATAAAATGATAACATAAAAAAAATATTGTTTCGAAATAACAGATAATTTTAGCACATAAATGGAAAATAATCATTTTAGCTTACATACATTTATCGAAAACGAAACTCGTGAATTGAACAACCTTCTCAGGTGCTAATAGTAATAATGGGTTTAAGTTGATGGACATATGCACAAAAATACAATTATAAATTAAAATCTAATTAAATTAGTTGCATGGCAGACAATTGACAAAACAGATGCATGGTTAAGTGAGTGAGTGCATTAATGAATAGCCGCCTCATGCATGACAAATAGTGAAAGCCGCGGTTTGGTTTCGACCCAGGCACGGGAAATGCGCAAATGAATGCTCAATCATGCAACGAGGCGGCAGCAATAAGCGCGACACGCGTCAATGGCGCCACATAAGCAATTTAATAATTGACGCAAAAGGCTCTGGCGTATTTTATGCATCACAACAAACAGAAACGTTGATATATGTATATAAAGTGCCAAGTGATGGTTCATTACCAATATCGTACCTTCAGTCATGTCATCAAGTCAAGGCCTTGTTCTCGTTGCAGTTCTTCTTCGTGTTCTCGTTTTCGTTCTCATTAGCATTGCAATATTGATTTCCTGGTAAACCATCAATCAACAAAACGACAGACACAAAATTAGATTGCAATGCAATTGAGGCTTCAAACCGCAGCACACGCCATGCTCGAATGCCTTAAAGCGTTTGTTATGCGACAATTTATGTGCACGCACACGCACACACACACACACACACACACACACACACAGACGCACAAACTCATGCACATTGCATAGCAGCCAACAGGCATTCCTTCGATATGCAGCCAAATTTCCTGCCTCTGTGTAGATCCTATGCTATTTGGAGCATCGGTTGCCAGAAACTGGGGGTGTTGCCTTTGCGCGGTCATTTGGCTTCAATAAACAATTATAGCCACAGAGCCAAGTGAATTTGCCCAGACGACAGGAACAATTAACCATTGCGAAAATGGCACTAATTAACTATTAAATGGGAAATATGCATATCATCGAAGTGATAGCAAATATTGTCCATTCCACACGCCTAATGGATGACAAATATGTGGTTCGAACAACTATTTGGCCCAAATTAGGGCATTTTATTTATGAGCATACGCTTTCACTAAATAAATCCAAAATTATGTCTTCTTGAGTGTCATCTAAACTACAAATTTAATTTAAAACAATAAATACATTTTATGATTAAATTTTAGTCGTTGTGTGGTTTTCAGCTATCGATTATGTTCAAGTGTCTTAATAAAATAATAAAACGCGAAATTTGTAATAATGTCCGTAAGCGATGAATAAAATATAAAAGTTCTTTATGCCTTCCAACTTCTTAAGTTTCTAACTTTTTTAATTTGGAACTTTGCTCTGAAATCGGAAACAGAAGAATTCATAAGTTCTCTAAGTGAAAATTGACTTTCAATGAGCAAATTCTCCAACTACTAATTCAATTGCAGACATATTAAATATACTAATGCTTACCCACTTACCTTAATCAAATAAATATTGATATAAGATAGATTCACCTGTTGCCTACTTATATTGTAGATGTTGCATCTTTTTTGGCGCACCCGCTTCATTTCAAGAGAACTCGCTATTGAAATCCCAATAACAAATTCAACAACGCATCACGTTCTGGGGTGCCACGCCCATTCTATCCTTGTAGGCAAACGCCCACAGACATGGCCCAATCAAGTGGCTGTCTGAGTTGCATTCGTTGATTGACTTCCGCTCTATTTGGAGCTACAAAGTAATACGAATATTTCATACTTCCGCAAATCTTTATTAGAAGCGAACAATGCACTACTGAAGTTCCCTGCCTTTCTGCCTTCCTGCCTTCCTGCCATCCTGCCTGCCTGGCTGGCCGCCTGTCTGCCTGCACTCAGTGCCACGCCCACTCATCCAGACGCCCGTGCAGTTGTCGCTTGTCGCATATTTTGCGCCCGCTCAATTATACGCTGCAATGAAGCTGCTCATCCAGTTGCATCCCTCCCCCTCCGCCCCGGCTCTGACCCAGAGAGTCTCCCTTTCCAGCAAACCGATTTAACTGTTTGGTTTGTTGGCATTTCATTTAAGTACAGGCCCCGATTGCAGCATATTTGTTGTCATTGTTGCTGCCCACGTTGCGTTGTTTTTGTTTCATCCATTTCAAAATTCTACGTACTTCTACGTCGCTCTCTGGGATGACCCAGCAGAAGCCCGTTTATTTTATTCTTGGTAGCTCTTACGAGCATTTTGCGCAGCTTCAGCACAAATGTAAAGCAGTTATTGATTGTCAGAATAATGAACAATTTGCATAGACTATCAGCCCGGAGCTGTGAATGCCATTCGCTATGCTCCATCTCCAAATAGTGGCCAGGGAGCATTCCGTTTGGGTAATGGCTGATCTCTGGCAATCTGTGTCGAAATTACTTGCACCATCTGCTTGACTAAAACTTTTTAAAATTTAGTTTTTATATTTCAAGAAGACTCGAGATTCAGCATCCAAAAGAGAATATACATAAGCTAGATTAATATAATATTCAATTTATAAGACTGTAAAAGAGTTTAGAAGACCCTTGGAATTAAAGTGAAAAAATGTAAAAAATAAATAAGTATTTTTGCTTCCGTCAAACAAGGCACTTATTTTATTAACTGAACAACTTTTGTGGCATCCAACTGATTAGAATTCATAAATGCAAGCGAAGCAGAAGGTCTCAACACTAAATAATTATGAGATCTATTAAAAGTACTCTGTTACTCAAGATAATACAAATCACACTTTACTTAATCTGGATGTGTTACAGATACACATCAGATCTTTGTAGAACAGAAGAATAATGTATTATTACAGAGACAATCAACATGCAATAAAAACCTCTGTGCGCTCAACCGTAGCTAATATTTGTCTCATTACAAAATCCGTTTAATGAGCAAAAGCATATGCGACAACTGCAACTGTGGCACAGAGTGGCAAGCAAATATGTCAACTCATAGTTGACAGCTGGACATGTGCACAGGTGAGCACATGAACTTTATGTCCACAAAAAGTTAAGCAGCCACAGAAGTCGAAAAACAGCGAAAGTGCGCAAAGTGTAGTGCTACAAAAAAAACCAACGTCAGCCCAAAATGATGTACAGCACTGTCTCTCTCGCTCTAGCTCAAATGTTAACTCTCTCTCTCTCTCTCTCTCACTGTGTGCCTCAGCAAAAAACTTTGAGAAGAACTGGTGGCTGTATAGCTACCTCTATGGCATTGACTGTGACGGTAATATGCCAAACAGCCAAACAAAAGTGCCAGCCAACAAGCTCCGCCGTGAATCATTGCATATGCAGGATTGCCACAAATAAAAAAACTTGTAGCATACTTTTATGCATCAGTTTGTGTGTGTGTGCGTGTGTGATAAAGTGAAAGCAGCGCCAGCATGAAAAACTTTAACCACTTTTTCAATTGTTTGTAAAATGCAAATGCAAATGCGGAGCCGTCGCTCGTTCGTTGCTTGGTTATTCGTCCCCATGTCCTGTTGCCAGTGCCCTCACTCTTGGCTGCCTCTGACTCTGACTCTGACTCTGCCCGCCCGACCGCCTGCCTATCTGCCAGCTGCCCAGTGGCAAACCCTTCCAACTGTCTGCCATTTTGCTTGTTGGCCATATTCGTTATGCATACAATATTTTCCGTTTGCTTCAATCCCTAAACACGCTGCATGTGGCTTGGTTCTTTCGAACGTTCGCGCTTCGACTACCGCTTAGCAATAAGGAAAAACATAAAGAGATGATAACGCTTTTAAGCCATTCGACTGACATTATAAGTTATGTATGTGGCCATTCCTCTCTCTCTCTCTCTCTCTCTCTCTCTCTCTCTCTCTGTCTCTCTGTGTGTGCGTGTGTGTGTTTTCTGTGGGAGGTGCATTTGTTCATGGCTTATTCAATTAGGAATTTATTAGCATACTTTGTGCCGGCCAGCCCTCATTTAACGTTTATGAATTGCGGTGGCCATTTGAGTTTTGTGATGTGTGAAAGTTCGCATTAAAGTATGCAGCAACTTGTTCCCAGCACTTTTTCAAGTTGCATGCAGACAGCACATTTGACAGAATAACAAAACAGCTACGACAGCGCATAATCAGATTACTTTGATTGGCGCTTCTGGCAAAGTCCCTTAAATACATGTGTACAATTTGTCAGCCAACGCTCGACTTTGGCAACATGAAAGCACTGTCAAAAAATCACAATATTGTGTCAAATATTCACGTGTCAGCCAATTTGTTGCGAAACAAATTTGACAGATGCTTTTTAAAAATTAACAAAATATTTAAAATAATATTTGAATATTGAATGCTGGCAACGAGCGCCACAAATCGTTAATGCTGCAACAAATGAATATAATATTCTTGTGGCGAATTTTTCCACCATTTGGTTAAGCACTAAAAATATAGCTGCCATTAATTTAGATTTAAACTAAATAGAATATTTTTTCGTCAGTGGAACGCGGTACATAAAAAGGGCATATGTCAAATTGCTACACATGTCTTTAAATTTAAATAAAAGAATATTTAGCCAATTAACTCCACTTTCTATGTTCACATTTTTACATTTGTAAGTTTTGTTAATTTGTTCTGCTTTTTTCTCAGTTGCCATACGAATTGATTTTCGGTTTCTAAATACGTATTTAATTAATGAATATCTTTTTCGGGACGCAACTGCAAACTAAGATTTTAATTGTAAAAAATTAAATAAAAATCAATACAACAGACACTGAGTCCTGAAAACAAAAGAATTATTCAAAGTGAACCACAAAGCATTATTGATATAAATATAACAACAAAAAAACATCTAAGTATTTGATAACTTTATTCTTGAGTTTAATACCCGTAGAGGAAATAATTTGTTGTCAAGGAATTGCAAAGAAAAGAAACTCAGCAATTATTAGTTGCTTTACCTTGCTCAGTGTCAACGTTGCCCATATCAATTATGATCACAATTAGTGGGTGTATTTCGTTCAATGTATCGTTACCGCAAAACCATTTGACCATCGACACTTCGCGAAAACCTTTAGCATGCAGTTGTAATTAGCTTTTAGCGTGTTGTGCTGCAATTTTAGAAAATTGCTTATTTAATGCGCTTGCAAGTTGCCCAAGGGCTTCCAAAAGAGTTGTGCTTAGTTGCAAACAATCAAATTTTGATTGCCCGAAAAGCCAACGATGCTCGTATGGGGCTCAAATGAGGCAGGCAGGTCAGTGGTAGGCGTATGCGTGTAGGCATGGTCATGCAATTATGCCAGTTCTAACACACATACACTTAGTATACACACACACACACACACAGCTTAGCGCTCGGACTAAGCAAATCAATCAATTTAAAAGCAATTGCCGTTAATGTGCAACGCCTGTTTGGCAGCTGTCAAAAGTATGAGCCTCCAACACACACACACACACACATGCTTACACACATACATACACCTATACACATGAATGGCTTAGTTTATTAGCCAAAAATTGAGGCTTCACAGTCTGAGTCTGAGTCTGTTGTAGTCGTAGTTGGTCAATCGCCTGCATCAGTCTGGTCGGTTGATTGATGTTTTCAGATCGTGATTGCTCCTTGAGGCAGCTCAATATTAAACATAAAGCGAATTGTTGCCTACTCCTTTGCCAGCTATCAATAGTAGCGCCTGATTGATGTTTTCTGTCAGAGCTCATAATTAGAAGTGGCTGGCCAGTCTGCTAAATGTTGCTTATCTACTAACGATGAGTTGGCAACACCTGCAAAGCGCTAAATATTTTATTGCTTATTATTGGTCGCGGCATTCAATCCGGATTGGGGAAGCATATACATATATTTATATATATTAACTAACTTACATATGCTGAAAGCAAGTATCTGCCCCTTCAAAGTATACAATCTGACTACAATAATACGACAGCAGTCGAAAGCATATATAATTTAATTACACCTACATTACAATAAAATCAGTGCAGTGATTTCTTCTATGCCTGAAAGATTTTATTTAACCTTTAATCCAAATAAAAATACAATATAAACAAACTGAACAAAGTTCACCTTGATGCTTTCATTCTTTCATTGACGATGCTTTTGTTTAACTTTCTTGCACGAAAACAATGGCAAATAGTTAATAGCAATTATTTCAATTTTGATTTACATTTTCGCCATAATATTTGCGAAACTTTTTTGGCACTTTTTGTGCAATTTTATATACCAGTTTATGAAATATTTTTGGCACAGGCAAAGTTGAAAACAAACATAAAAGCAAAGTTGCGCACCTACAAAAAAGGGCGCCAAGGAAAAGGCAACAACAACAAGTGAAACAATCATTGCAGATCGCTGTCGGTTGCCTCCTGCTGTTCCATGGCTGACTATTAAAACTGTTCATTTACGAGTTTTAAACGCTTTCGCTCAACAAACACACACACACGTAGACGCGCTGCAGGAGTGCACAAGTGGCATTAAACATAAACGAACGCGCTCTCAATTTAAGTTAAACAGCCTTTTAATCAACAAACTGTTGAGGCAGCAACACACCAGCAGCACTGCCGGGCCACCTTCACCAGATTGCCAATTTTGCCATATCGGCAGTTTTGTGAGCAATCAATTTCGATGCAAATGCACTCGAACTTGACGACTAAATGAAATGAGGCGTAGCTGCGTCCAGTGCAACGTGGCGTATGAGTAATGTTGCAGACAGCAGCCGATAGACAGAGGGCGGTAGCGCGTTGACGTTAACGCTGCCAATGCCAATGTCGACCATGATGGGCGCCAGAGACAAAGGCAGACAACACGCACCATCATCATTAACAACCGACACAGGCAGCAGCAGCAGCAGCAGCAGCAACACCAACAACAGCAACAATATTAACAACATTGTGCATTCTGTCAGGGAATTTTCCTTAGCGCAAGCTAAGCGGATATCGCATCAGGCAACTTTTGATACGTGTCGATCAGTGTTGCTGACCATTTTATACATTATACATTAATGGGTTTATTCAATATGCAAGAACTCTGCGTACATACAGATTTTCTACATTTCAACATAGTTTATATTCGTTACCTTTAGAGCTGAGCTGGGTAAAAGAAACAACATTATTTTTACCACAAGCGTTCTAAACAAAATGCTTTCAGGTATATAAACATTGTTCGATAAACGAGTCTGACTTAAAAAAAATATTTTATTATTAATTCAATTATGAATATATTTGGTTGCTGTTATATATACTATCTATTAATTATTAGTGGTGTGGGAAAATTGATTTAAAAACCAAACTAATTATTTAATAAAATATGATTCTTTAAATTTAAAACTAATAATTGATTTATTTAATCATACGTGGAAAGATTACATCTGTTGTAAATTTCTGGGCTAGCTTCTCGGCCCTCTTCCCGATAATTTCGATATTTGATGCAGATATCAGTATCTTATTTTGAACGATTAGCAAAGGCATAATTAAACTATCGATTTAAGAAAATAGAATCAGAAATACATAATTATATAAATATTTTTTTCATTTGGCAAACTTGCATTAGGATTCTCTTGCGGAGAATCATGGCTAATATGAGTGTATCGACATTAAGAATAAGTATTAATTTGCTCGCATTCTAGCGAAGCTAAAGGTCATTAAATGTTATATTGTTGTGGCACATTGACGTTGCACATGGCTTTTGAATTTCGACTCGCTTAACGTGTATATTTTCAGCTCGTTATGCATTTAATTTAAATGGAGTGCAAAATAAATGTATAGTAAAAAACGAGAGACAACAATTTGAACAGGCAGTCAAATAAATGAGTTAACCGCATTCGTTTCGTAAATTGATTTTTAACAATTTATTGTGCGTTGCTATTGTTGTTGTTGTTGTTGTTGTTGCCGCTTAAGCGTGTTCGAAATGATTGCGGAAAATTGCGAAATATTTAACAAATTTCGCGAAGCATTTTTCATATTTTTATGACCCTTCAAAGTTAACCACACACCAATGTCAGCCACCATAACGCTTTCACATATAGTAGACTGAACCATTAAGCACATAAGCCATACGCGCTTAATTATTTCATAAGCCTATTATTTAAAAGCAAAAATTAATTTTGCAGTCCACGTGCGTACAATTGTACAATTGTTTATTTGTTGCTTTGTCGGCGCCAATATACGAGTACACACGCAAGTGATAAGTTGAGTGTTTTGGTTTGCGAATTGCATTAAACTCTCGCACATTGATTTTATGCCTTGTCCGCTGAGTGCTCACATGTTTAACTTAATTTTTATTGTTGTCGTAACTTTCGCGCACTCATCATCATTATACCCATTTCACAAATCCATTCCAATCCGAATCCGAAGCCACGCACCTCCTTCGTCATTTTGTGCGCGTGAGTGTTGCATTTTTTATTTTAATTAAAAAGTCGCTGCTCAAAGCGAACCAAAACGATGCAGCAGCAGCAGCAGCAGCAGCTGCAGGTGAAGCACATCCAAACAGGAGCACCAGGATGAGAATGAGGATGTGGATGTGGATGTGGATGTGGATGATGATGATGATGATGATGATGGGGAGAGGAAGTCGGCGGCGATTGAAGTGGCTATCAACCGTGCCAAATGAATTTATGGTTTCATTTTATTGTTGTTTGCTCGCTTGTCGGTTTGTTGATTTGCCTTTCCTTTGAGACCGCGTTAGTCGGCTGCAAAAGTTGCCAGTGCAGTTCTGTGCGATAAAGTGGCTTTGGCCTGCAGTTGTTGATTATTGGTAATTATTTATGTTCATTGCTGATCGACTTCATTTGTAATTATAAATACTTCAGATACATACATGCATTTGAAGGGGCTTACAAATAATGATGAATTTCGCAGATCTGCACTTGTGTATTAGATATTTTATATTTATTAATAATGAATTTAGAAATCAAGAATATATACTTTGAGCTGAAGACCTTGTATGTTAGCTGGCTGTAAATAAATAACTACTTATTTAACTGTGCTGAAACACATACAATTGATTCATGTTATATGCTAAGCCATTGTCTATTCAGAAAAAATTATATGCCACATCTGCTTATCATTCGTTTGCCCTTTAACCTATATCTCTTACCAGATTCTCCTAGCTAAACTCAAGTCTCGAAATGTATCCTGGATTTCATAAGAGCTCAAATGCAAGACACACTCATTTAACAACTCTTTCAATTGGGTTACCCGACTGTACTCTTTAGAAGGTAAAGAGAATTGGGTTTGAGTGTTTTCAACGCTAACAATTCCCACTCAGAGCATGAAAAATCCAATGCACTTGTGTAAACATTAAAATACTCAATTCACAAACAACTCATTTATAAGAGAGCATTGTGACTCGAGTGTCTTTCGATCAGAATATATTTAATTAAGAAATGTATTTCTAAGCGAGGAGTTAAATAAATGAATAAAATTAAGCCAAATAATACCAATGCAGCGTCTTAACCAGATATGTAATTCAACTACAATTACAGCTTATTCAGATAAGACTCACACAGTTTAAGAGAAACAGTTCGATTATTGTCGAATAATAACACTCAAACAGAATTCAAATTTCTCTTTGACACTCAAGAAACGAAGTAGCTCTTGAGCCAGTCCGACGAGGCACTCAATTCGAAAAGAGAACATTTGCAAAGAGTAACACTCAACATAATGAACTCAATCTTGAGTCACTCATTTGCACTCACACTCAAAACCATACTCACTCATATTGTACAGTTATGCACTCTTTGCAGCACTCAGTTGAATCCAATCTATTTCAGTGCACACCATTCAGCGTCAGTTTGCAAAAAAATTTCCAGCTCCGCCACATATATTGAGAACTTATTGTACACACACCCACGCACACACACACACACACTCAGTAGCATAAACAAAAAATGGTAGCAATTTGCAATGATTTATGATTTTGATAAATTTTCTTCAGGTGACTTTATTATTATTCTTAATAATGATCAATGGCTATGCGCTGCAAGCATTGAGTTTATCCACAATGTAAATGGGGCATTCTGCTGTGGTTCCCTTTGTTGAGAAAGACACAAAAGTGAAAGTTTTTCCTTTTGCTAGTTTGACTTTGCATCTATATGAAAAACTATTGATAATCGCGATTACAATTAGCATCCACTTACATCAACCATTTGATTTTGAATAACTTGAATATTACAAATAAATGCAATAGTAAATTTAATCAAATCAAAGTTTATAGAAATGTGGTGTTGTATTTTGTAAATATACTAATAAATATTTACCAATTTAAGCTCGAAAAATAATGAGTTATATATTAATAGATATATATTAATAGATATATATAATATATATATATTAATCGGCTAATTCAATTTGTGTTGTACTCCATCATTTCGTTCATTTTCAAATGTGCGTGCGAGAAAATAATTCAGTTAATTGCATTACTCATTACGGGATTGATCTTTCCATAGATAAACACAAAATAAATGGACATTAAATGGAAAATTCCGCTATTGACTTAAATGGGGGCTTAGGTTTGTCGTCACTTGTCAATAGAGGGCAAATTCGACGCAGTTTTTAAATTTATCTGGCAAACACGCATTTCATATTAAAAGCCGTCACAATTTGTTGAAAACCAACAAACATTTAAAGCTCCATAAACAATAATTAAATTAATAAAAAAAAAATGTATGCCAAGGCCACAAACAGAAACACAACCAAAATAAGAATCAGCTCTTTTTTTGTAAAACCAAACTGCCCATTTTAATGCAGCTTTTGCATTTTGCACATTTCACATGTTAGCAGCAAATTTGCAACAATAATTGGTGGATTTTTAGGTAATTTAACTTATGCTCCGCATATACCCCATTTATACAATGTCTAAGCCGGTATACCTGGCCGCAAAATTAAAACTTCCTTGGTCCAAAAAGTTTTGATATGTCAGGTTTTCGGGAAGTAGTAGCAACAATAACTGAATGCTAGGTACTAAAGCGCATAAATAATAAAATATTTAAGCACCACAGGCACACACACGCACACATATATGTTGCAAAACGAGAACAGAATTTGCATAGTCAGAGTGACAAATTTGTGGAGAAAATAACAAACAAAGCAACCAAAAACCGCAGCAAAAACAACAAATCAAATGCAAAACAACCAGCAAAAGAGTGGATGTGGCAGGGATGTTGCTAGTGGTTGTATTAGAACATCAAGATAGCATCGAATTCCCTTATTTTAAAAACACAAAATCAAATTCGAATTCGAGCGTAGTCGCAAATTAGCCTTAAACAGTTGGGGCGTCAAAAATGCTTTGTGTGCATTTTTCGAGAGCCAACAACGCTTTGAGCCAGCAACAGGAACATGGAAATAATTTAAAAACGCTCAAATTGCAAACTGATAGTGGTAGATGTGTAAAAGGTAGTCAGGAGTGCTATAAATCCCACTATGTGGCAATGGCGTATTGCCAAGACTCGGATCAGGAACCGGACAACGAACAGGAGCAGGTCATCTGAACATTTGGCATGTCAACGTAATTGCCTCGAATTATCTTTTCGAATTATTCGTCCTCCAATGCCAAACAATAACAACATCAACTGCAACGAGATGCGTGCGTGGCCAACGTGGTCTGTGTGTGTTTGCCTGTGTGTGTTTGGGTGGGTCTACTCCAACAAATTTTACATGCAACAAATAATTTGGCAATGCCAAAAACTTGTACACATTTTTTGGCCAAGAATTTTTTGCTGTGTTTTGCGCTCATGTTGCATTTGTTTGAACACATTTAAGCTCTACAATTAAATTGCAAATGCGAAAATGCACAAAAACAACATTGCAAAACTTAATTAACATTTTACACATTTTTCATTTAACACAAATTTCCGCTCTCCTTTTTTATTATTTATTACGACATTGATATGTAAATATGTACATATATATATAAATCAAGCTTAGGTATTAAAATAATAGTGAAAATAATTTCTAAAGACTTAAACATTAAATTAAAATTACAAAATAAAATGATTAATAATAATAAGCTGCTTGTACACACAAATGCACAAATATATAGCATCAGCAACATTTAGTATACATAATACTAAAAAAAAATGCGAAAAATTACATATCGAAATATAAGAAAATAGCATAAAAAAAGAATAAATACAACTTTTTTGAAATTTTGCTTTGCAATGCAATATGCAGCAATCGCTTTGTGCACACTTTTTGCATTCTGTGCAGCTTAATGAACGGATTTTAATAAAAAAAATAAGAAAAACCAATGCACACCAAATATTTAATGAAGCAACGTTCTTACGGAGTGCATTTGCTTATGCCACCTGAGTCGCAGATGCCCCAAAAACACAGTGAATTCACCCACTGGCATGAATGTATGTATGTATGTATATGTATACGGTATAGATGTATGGGCATGTGTGTGACTGCCTGGTGCCTGGTGCCTTTGCCTGTATATATTTATAAAGAGGCCTATCATGAGCAGAACAGACGCTGTCCGGCAAGGCTCAGCTGTGTGGACTGTGCGCTGATTAAAACTGATTTATTGCATTAAATGCAATTTACATACACAAAAATCGCACAGAAAGAAGAAAGGCTGAGAAGAATAACGCGTTTGCTTTTTAAGTCGTAAATATTCAACATTATGCGAACATATACACATACACATACGCATACGTCTCTGTATAATTGTGACTGCCGGATATGGGAAAATAAAATGTCAAGCAATGTACGCAGGGAGCATTATCATATGAAATGTTATCGCCGTTAGCAACTTAATTTTGGTGTATGCTGCCTTTTATTCAATTAATTACTTCGGCTTTAATGGCCGGCGATTCAATTAAGTATTGAATTCAAATGGATTTTCAATGCCAGGCAATAGAATAGGCGAATACGAAAATGAGAATACGCGATTGCAGTGCCAACTTTTGCGGCTGGCCGCATATGTGGGCCAACTTAGTGGCAATAAGTTAAATTAGCATAAACTTAATTACCATAAAAGTGCTGGGCCGCAGTGCCAACCGGGAATGTCGCCCAGATACGGGCATACTCCTCACTACACATGCATGTGTGTCTGTGGCTCTCTATGCTGGCATATTTCACAGCAAATCCGCAGCGCATTAAAAGAAAATACGTGGCAAAAAAAAAAAAAACATAAACATAAAAGCAGAGCAAAACAATGAAACGACCCAAAGAGCTGCCTGAGTCTGGGGATTGTGCCAATGAAGTAAAGACAGCATACAGAGACGGGGTGTTGCAGGGGCAAGTAGGAGGGAGCGCTAAGTGACTGCTATTACACATTTAACAGAAGAGCAGCGTGGCTGAGGATGAGGCTGCAACTCAGATAGAGCTAGTGTTGTAGCTGGGATTGCCAGGCAATACAACAGTAACTAGCTTGAATGCGCGTCAGGTATTTTCATTATGAACAAATGTTGCTGCCACTCCTAGCTGCTGCTGCTGCCTGATTCCCACAGCGACCAAAGCAGCACATAGCGCGACAAGATAAAAACAAAAGAGAGCAAAAGAAGAAAAAATACAGCTGGCACTGTGAGTCTGCCTCATGTGCGCCAAGGGGCAAACGAATGCACTTGCCCCAGGCTAAGCGGCGTATAAGCAGCGCTGCCATAGGATTCAGATTTGGTTTTGGCTTACATTTTGGTGTATTTACATATGCAAAATAATGCACACATATTTTCACTGCTCGCTGCATTCACTTAGGTAAATGTGTATCTGTGCAATCTGTGTACGCATTTTACTCTGATCTTTATGATGGGCTTTTAGATTAGTGTTTATGGCAGCAGCAGCAAAAAAAGCAAACAGACAGAAACAGCTACTTAAGTGATTGAGTGTGCGCAACTGCAGCAGTCAATTGGGAATAGTACAGGGCCACAGCCCCACTCATTTTATGATCAGAGCAAATGTGTCTCTATTTAGCTTGTCAATTCTAATCCACTTCTTGGCCCACTAAAACTGATTTTTCGCACACACTTTTCGACAACAGTTCAGGGTGTGGATAATGCTCGACTCGTGGGTCTTATCAAAGTTAACTTTTACTTAGAACATATACTCGATATATATGCTCAGATAATCAGTTATATGGCGGTGAGTTAAGTCGGTTCAAAACTACATGAATATTTATTTAATTTCACTGTTTTTAAATAATATGCGATTTTTAGTTAACTGGCAACTTACCACAGCTTTTAATGTAAAGTTATTTAATTCTACTAAATACTATATGATTGTATTTAATATCTGAACATTAAGTGTGAAGTTTTTCAACAATTTTATCTGTGCTGGGCATAAAAACTGCAAGTTAATTTCAGACAACACTTTATGTGCTGCAATTTGAAAGGCAGTTGCTTTTGGCCAACGAGCGCTGAGAACAACAACAACAATGCATTTTGTGAGCAATAAATTGAACAAGCAGCCACCTACTTTAAAAGCATTTACAGACATCCACAGTAACGTGGCATCATCGAGGGCCAACCAGCCAGAATTCTCGTCCAGTCCGACCAGCAGCACCACCACCCAGACCACCCAGACCATGAGGTTGCTAAAAAGATACCGGAAATGTTACAGGAAACAAAATGACTTAATGGCCGCGATTGCCACGCCATGGCTGCATCCCTGTCCAGACTCCATTGCCCGGCCATTCATTGCAGAAACTGAGGTCAGCATAAAAACATAAAAGGATACTCGACATAGCAGCGCCGAGTGTAAGGCACACCTTACAAAGGGCCATGGATTCATAGATGGACAAAAGTGAAAATGGGGCCACGACTCGTATGATCTTTACATTTGGCCACGCAGTCAGTTGCAATAGCTCCAAATTCCTAATATAGACTAGGTGTTTCCAAGTTTGAATGCATTTTTTAACCCACTATCCAAATACAAATATATTTCCACATCGTTTTATTTGCAAATAAAAACTTAAACTATTCAATGTTGGTATTAACCGTCAGAATAGTTAATATACCTTTAAAGTCTTAAGAGATATCTTTAGTTCTCTAGACCAAATACCTGTATGAGCTATCAGCATTCATTTCATCGAGTTTCTATACTCTGAACCCGAAAGGTAATAAAAAGTTTATTATCGGCTGGATCAATAGCCGAGTCGACAAATTTTAAAAGCTAAGCCTTCTTCATACATTATTTTTCCTGACATATTAGTCACCAACTGTAAGAAACACCCAAGTCCAAAACGTATTTTCAATTGGATCTTTTTTTCATCAGCAGGCGAGAAGGAGACAGCAGTGCCGGTCATAAGAAATGAAAGCACTTCCACCACTGCTTATATTTGTAAAGATTTTTATTGGCAAATTTGGGAATAAAATTAGAATAATATATTTAACAGTTGGGCTCAGCGTATCTCGTCGTCGAGTCCATTTGACATTTTTACTTCCTTTTATCGATTCGAAAAAAACAAGTGCATTAAAACCGTCTTCTTAATATTTAATTTATTTATACAATTAGTCATTGAAAGCGGGCAAATGTTACTATATTTATAATAAAAATAATTAACGAACATTTAATGATCAGAAGCTTAAACAGTGTCCAAAATGGCTTATGTATTCCCTGGTCACACACACATCAAGGGAGACAAGTTGGAAACTTCTGTGTGCCGAAATACATTTCTAATTAAATTAATTAGGCGAAGCGAGAATGTGTCGTATGCAAGCCAATTAGTGGAAAATGCAAATTAAATGTCTAGCCGAGAGTGTCCAACAGACCGCGACTTTTCGCAGGACGGTGGCAATATGGGATATCAAGTCCGCCCACTTACCAGCAGCATTCAACCACATTAAGAGTATATAATACATAGATGTACGTATGTATTTAAGTACTTATACATGCATGCATCCAGACACACATATCTGGAGCGACGTCTCTGTCAAATGTCCGTTGCTCTTTGTTCGGCACTTGGCTATAATTGCGTTTAGACATGTAACCGTCGGTTTTACAGTTGTCCTTGTCCTTGCGTGCATTGCCGTGCGTGCCTGTGTGCATGTGTGTATGTGTGCATGTGTGTATGTGTGTGTGTGTGACAAACTTAATGACAGCATAATTAAACAAAACAAACAGCAGACTAATAAAATGATTATGCTGCTTCTTACTCCCAACTACCTTGAAAACAACTTCCAATAGTCCACCTCCTCATCCAACCTCACCATCACTATTTGCCAAGTTGAGTTTGAGTGGAGCGCACAAAACACAAACAAAAACAAAAACAAAAACCGTTTGCATACGTCTGTGATACCTTTAATGTCGATTAAGTTCTTTTTGTGTAAAGTCTTAGCCCCTATACGATATTAATATGGGCTTATTAATTTAAACTTTTCGTTGCCTTTGGCCCGCATAAAATTTACCAAATGAAATCAGTTCAAGCGCTCTAATTTCGAATTAAATATAAAATAACAAAATTAATTATTCAGTATTGTACTCAGAATGCAGAATGCAACCACCAAAAAAACTGAAAGTATTGGTCGACAAATATCTAACAAAATATAAAAAAGTTAAGCTTAAATTTAAAATAGAACCGCTGTTAAAATAAGAATTCGTAATTCGTATTTTATTTCTTTCATATACATATATTGAGAGTATTTCAATACCAATTCAAATATACGTAGTTTATTCAAGCTTATATTGAAAATAAGTATTGGATGCTTGGGAGCAGACTATTAATACTCACAAGACATTTTGAGAGTAAAAGAGCAAGAGCTATAATGCAATATAATAACTTTAAACACTGTTGTCAACACCTTAACAACATGAAGCCTTTTTACCATAGTCCTCGCAGTGGGTCAACAAAATTAGCATAAGAAAAACACAATTTCAATGCATAAATCAATAACTTTATTTAACATTTTCTGCTCATGTGGCATGCATTCCATTTCCATTCTCATTTTCGATTTCATTGCAATTATGACGCCATTTACCGTTTGCCGCTACACCGTTCAGCATTTTCTGCTGACCCAAGTGCCACGTGCCCCGCTTGCTCGAGTGCATCGCCGTACCGAAACCGAAACGTTGCCACTTGTCAGTGGCTGCCCATTGGAATGGCAATCGTGGGGCATTAAGTCATTTTGCTTCCTGTTACATTTCAGGTAACTTCTTTTTTTTTTGGTTTCATCGACATAACTCTCATCCCTCGTGTATCATAGACTTAAATTGCATGCGTTTGGGCTGGATTTTGTAGCTGAACTTGTGTTGCGGTTGCTCTTGGTGGTATTTGAGTTCTGCACTAAAAATATGGGTTGCTACTATAAGTTATCGACTCTTTTCAAGTAACAATAATACAAGAATATAGCCAATTTGCCAGTGAGTTGATTGTGTAAACATACCTTAATGAAAGAATTCTCCCATTTAAGCATTTAATTACACAATACTTGTTACATCATTTCTGGTTAATATCCGCTTACACAATACATTTTGAGAGTTATAACAAATGAATCAAATAATTTTCACTCATTCTATACGAAAGTTTCTTGTTTCCCCTTTTGAGTGTTGCTTGCCTCATTACTCTACACGGCAATTTATACGAACAACGCTTATACTCCTATCCATAAAATGATATGTTTGCTTTATACTCGTAATATTCGAGCTTGCAGATTATATCTGAAATTGTACTATATGCTTCTAAAAAAGCAATCAAGCTTTTATTATGGTTCATAATGCGTAATACGAGAAGCTTGTTTCATTCAAGATTCCCAACACAATTCTTCGAGTATAACATTTTATACCAGTTTATATCAAGAAAGTGTCATATTTTTCATTCCAATTGTGTTACACGAGGCATTTATAAGAGCTTTTAGCCAGCTTGACGAAAGTTTGGCAAAGCTTTAAGCTATAATTATGTTTGCAAAAATAGCTATAAAATGTAAGGGGTAATCGTAAAAATCTCCAAGATATCCCCAACCAGCACATAAGTAGACTGAGCAATGTATTTTCAAACAATTTCCCATATGGTTGGGTATGTTTTGCTAATTTTTATTACTGAGCACTATTACTAAATACTGTTTCGTATAAATATTTTTGTAATTGCTTAGTAGATGCGTCTTAAGTTCTTACGTTGCGGTTTCAAGCCAAAAAAAGAATATAGAAGTATGTGAGATACTTTGAAGCATTTAAAAATTCGATTCTGTTTATTGCTTAATTACTTAGTATTTCTGTCATTTGATCGCAATACAAGTTGATTTAGGGGACTAGCTAAGTGCCTCAGTAAGTGTAGATCCTATTGGTTCTATGTATTTATTTCATTATTTTTGTGCTTAGCTCGAAGGTGCTGTGAAAATAACTACAAACGCTTTGCAATTAAAAATGTGTGTATATATATGTATCTACATATATACGTAGAACTAACAGTATTTGGGGCTTTTGTATTTGAATTTTGGGCGCTTACACTAAACTTAGGCTAACAGTTTGACTTTATTATTAGGAATTTTCAGAATTTTGCATAGGAATAATTTCGTATGTATACTATTTAAAGATATTTTTAGGATGACCAAAACAACAGACCAATGAATTAAGTTAATTTAAATGCTCATTTTTTAGTATACTAAAGGTAAATAAAATCATATAGTTAACTGTCATACAAAATTAAAAAACAATGAGAGTTTTATGCGTTGAATGGACTTTTTTGGTATTGTTCTCTCGCATTTTCCAAATTTGATATGACATTGAGCAAAATGTAATACAACAACCGCTCTGAAGCACAACCCAAACACTAAAACCTATTCTCAAAATATTCAAGCTCTGCTTTGTTCGCTGCTAAAACTCAACTACTCGTAATTGGCACACGACTCACGCACTCACGCGACTCACGCGTGACTCACTATATCGCCAATCAGTTCGATTTCATCTCAGTGGTATTCCACACGGGCTATGGGAGCACCCATATCATTCAGCTCAAAGACGATCATCTTCCGTTTCTTTCGCACACTTGCCGGTGGCGCCAGCTGCTTGGCATCCGTTGTTGTTGTCCTTGTCACTGCGCTCGCTGTGCTCGCGGTGCTTGCTGCTTTGAGTGGATTCTGTGCTTTGCTGTTGCCATTGCTATTACCGTTATTTCGCTGCTTTTTCGGTGCCGTCCTTGTCGTTGTTGTTGTCGTCATCATCTTCTTTATCGTTGCCTTTGGTTGCTCTTGCTGTTGCTGCTGCTGCTGTTGCTGCTGCTGCTGCTGCTCCAGCTGCGGTTGCTTCGTTGTGGCACTCGTTTGTTCCTTGAGCTGCTCGTTCGTTTTGAGTGCATTCAATTCACGCATTTGCTGTAGTAACTTTGGTTTCTCGTTGTGTTGCTGGTCCGCTTGGGCATTGGCCCGTCTGGGCATCGTGGGCAGTGCGGGCAGATCGCAACGTTGTCGCAAATGTCGATAAACGGCATCGACGCGCTGCACCAAGCGATTCACGTACTTGGTTGTGGTGCGATCCAAAATTGAGGGCGCCTTAATACAATCATTGCCACCGAATTCACAGACCTACGCAGCATAATAAATTAAATGTTTACATTAGTATTTAATACTAACTTAAGTTCTTATAGATTTGTTCAAATTTATTGTTTTTGAGACAAGTTAAATAACTAAAAAAAAACTTTGTACACGATTATTAAATAAGTTGAGGTAATTGAGTTAAAAATATTCAAAGATAAATAACCCTAGAGTACCCAAGACCGCCCAGCAGATTTAACAATTATTAACTTTAAAAATTTCCGTTTCTTTTTGTTTTAATAAATAGTCTGAAAATAATAGACAACATAATATAAATGAAATTAAACTAATAATAAATTTTGTTTCTCAGTTTATGAATTTATGCAGTACTTTTCTACTCACTCGATAATGTTGCAAAATGGCCTCCTTTGGTGGCACATTCAACGAACCCATTCCTGGCGAAAATTCCCAAACAAAATGATTGCCCGCCTCAACAACTGCTTCTGGCTTGCAAATGTATTTGGAGCGCTGCTTCTGCGGATGCAGCTTGTAGCGCCTGTTGGGTTAATGAACACAGTCACACATCATTTTTCAACGCATTCACAGCCAACTCACCTGCGGGTCTTGCGTTGCGTAACCAAGGAGGCCCGCACACTGCCCAGCTGATCATTGCCACCCGATATGCCCGAACTGGCCAGAGGATCATCGGCAAACTGCAGATAGTAGAAGGCATTTTGAAACGAATAGGCGCCAGTGTTGCGATTACGAAAGCGCTGATTAAGAGAGCTGTTAAAAAAAGGGTATGATTAGTTTGTGATTATTGGTTTTTCAAATGTAGTCCTGGTTACAAAATGTGCTATAAGCTAAACAAAATCAGATTTCCTAATTCCTTCAGCTGGAGGTGCACTCAAACAGGACAGCATCAGCTGTTAGTTATAACAAGGCTTTATAGGGGATTTCTTCGTTAGTTGCTCGATAAATACCATAAGTCATTCTTCCATATTGGTATCACTTCTATTCTTAAAATGCTTGAAATTGTATTATCTAATTGAAGGACAATTTGGTTTAAACTGTCACAAACATTCCTAAGGATCTCACTTCTGTCTGCCCGCTTCTATGCCCGCTAAATAGGCAGTTGCCTCTTGGCTGCTGCTCACCTTAGCAAGTCGTTGAGGGTGTCCGTGTAGCGCGGCACGATGAACTCGTCCAGATCGACCAGAGCCAAATACTTATAGCGATACATTGTCCTGTAGAGGCAATCGTTGAGAGCAGCAAATAGACCCTCGGTGCGTATCTCCTTCTGAGAGCGCATCCGCAAATTCCAGGGTAAAATGCTGACAGTGGGTCGCTGGTAGTGCAACGATTTAAGCACACGCGGTGTTGCATTGTTGGCCGCCTCGGCCGGCTGCAGTGGCTCCCAGTCGAAGGCCGTTAGATTGCCAGGGACCTGACCACGTTGATAGCTCTGTAGCACACAGGAGGCGTGCGGGCCGAGCGTGTGATTGTAGAAGGTGAAGTGTGACACGCCCAGCAGTGCATAGAACTCCAGGTACTCCATCAGATACAGCGCCTGGTCATAGCTGAAATGAAACGGTTTCACACAAACGGCCACGCGATCCGGTATCTGATCGCCGCTGGGAGGTGCATGCGGCAAGGATCGCCGAATGGGGCCAGTGGCACTTCCATTGCTCGCGGAAGCCGCAAAATCCACATCCTGATCCGTGTTGCGCAACGTTATTAAATTGCCAGGCGGTGCCCGCAGTCTGGAAACAACGCTGACATATTGGGGCACATCCAACAGTGGGGCACGCACCGGACACAAAACAAAGCAGGCGCTGTACTTAAGATTCCAGTTCTCTCGAATGATCTATAGATGCATTAATAAATCAATAATTAATTAGCTCTGTGGAAAATGTTTTATTAGTTTACTGTATAAGACTAAAAACGTTTTCATTTGTTTTTTTTTTTTAATAATTTCAATTAATCGTGACTCGAATTCGCTCTTTTTCTTAAACTCACCTTGACGCGAGCCATTACCGTGGCTGAGGTGTACTTGGCACGTGCTGCCGATGAGGATGCCTCGCTGCTGTTGTGTGTCGTTGGTCCATACCAAAATCGGCACCAGACGCGCTCTGGTCCACGTGTTTTGGTCGCGCCCACGACGCGTACAAGGCGGGCGCCATCTCGCCGATCAAAGTAGGCGGAGTAGACAAAGAACTTGAAACGGGTGCCATTGACAACCTGCCAGGCACCGTCACTGGGCGCGGTGCCAAATGGAAAATGTGGCAGTGTCTCCTCCACCTTGGCGGGCAGCAGTTGGCCCCAGGGTATCAATGGCATGTTGAGGCCGTTGCCACCGCCAGCAACACCCACACCAAAGGCGCCAGCACCGATTCCAGCTCCTCCACCCACTCCTGCTGCTCCGACAGCGCCATTGAGCATCATGCCCGCATAGCGGGGATGTTGACCGTCGACGCCTGCGGCATCTGTTCAAATACAAAATGAAATAGCATGAGATATAAGGCGTATACGTAACGGCTCGCTTTTGTTAGCCAAGCCATGGCTGTCTTTGATTGCATTATGGACCATTGTCTGGCACTGATTGCCATTTGACACTTACCTTGAATTTTAAGTTTATTGTCACGAAACTGTATAAAACCTAATTTATTATCACCCAAAATGCTGTCATCCAGATCGTAGTCGTCCTGTGAAAACCATTTTATTGACAATCAAGAAAAGAAATTCAATAAATTGCAAGCATAATAAAGAAAAATCTTTGAAAATATCTACAAATCTAGCGTGTTCCGATGTGCGATGTGCTTTATCGCCAAAATAAACATTTTTAGTGGTCGAATTTGCGGACAATTTCAGCCTTTAGCTGTAGCTTTCAAAAGTAAAATGCAATTTTCAGATGAGGAAGCTTATGGATTATATTTGATACAGCTCGCCATATAATCCTCTTTCACTAAGAAAAGTGCTTTTGTTGTTATTTCGAATTTTCGTTACAATAAAACAATACAATAAAATCATACTCTATATGCATATATGTTTTACTGTCATAAGCTAGTCAAGTGCGTTGCACTGCACCAGGCTCAAAACCAGTCAGCTTTTTTTTGGGTGCCATTTCGCAAAAAATAAGGAAGAAAAAGTAAATCATATGCATTATACGATGTGGAGCTTGCTTAAATATGCAAATCTCTGCACCAAGCCGAAAAGTATGCACCGAAATATGGCGAGTGGCAACATCTTTTGTTTTCCCACGGCACCGCAAAGAGACCATAAGACCATAAAAATGGGCGCAATAGTTAAGCTGAAAGCTTTCCCCGTTCGTGCTGCTGCTGCCACAGCAGCTGCTGATAGTTGCAACGAGCTGTACTGTGGCCAGGTGGATCAACAACAGCAAACAGCATTTGTTGACCATTTGGTTGGCAACGCGTTGCCATCGCTGCCATCGCTGCCATCGCTGCAATTTCATTTGCATAACAAAACTTACCTTAACATTATCATAATCTGGCATCGAGTCGCCGATGCGGCCGCCCAGGCTGGCGCCACCCCCACCGCCCGCCCTCATGGCCATCAAGCCACTGTGGGAGCGTTCATCGATCATGAATACCTGCAGTGCAAGCGAATAGAATAGAAATAATGTTAGTTAGTGGGTTGCTGGTACAGCGAGACCACAGAAGGACACTCGCTTGAATTTTAAGCTAATTTGTAGCTCACTTTTAGCATATTAATTAAGGTTTGGTCTGTGAATAATTGCACGCTGAATTCTTAACGCCAGCTAATTGCAATCATAAATCCACTGCAATATGGTAATTAACTTATGCATACTTTATGTATAAAAACTGGTCTATTACTATAATATTTCTTTGACTTTTTATTACGAACTTTCATTGTGGAACGTGAAAATGTTCTAGTCAAGACTGGTTGAAAGATAGCTGTGTTGTAATATTTAATAAGAGCAGGCATATTAGACAGTTTATGTAATGATACCCTGAACCCAGTAAAATTTGGTTAGCAGTGTATAATGGTTTTGTGTATGTTACAGTCAAAAGTTAGCATCTGAGACGTTAGACATTCTTGGTCTGAATCAACAACCAGGCCTGCCTGTCAACAATCCACATCAATTCCTGATAGCAAGCAAAACCAACATTTTAAAGGGATAGTTAACATACATTGACATAACATTGATTAACTATAAGAACTACGTCATCGGATATGAAACACCAGATATAATCCGATACATATTCTCATATTAATCTCCTTACTGTCAGCAGACGCTAGTGAAAGTACTTCCAAGTATGCTTACATTTGAGTGCGAATAAATTTAGAATAATATATTTAATAGCTGAGTTGAGAGTATCTCGTATCATTCTTACTTCTGTTTATCTAATAAAGTACAACTTTTGTCTTCCTTTAAATATTTTAAAGGCTTTTCTTAAAGAGTCCCTTAAACGTACCTCTGTTAAAATGATGAGGCCAAAGACAGCGAAAAAGAGGATGACAATCAGAAAACTCATGCTTGATCTCTCACGACTGCCCCAGTTTTTCTTGCCGCGCTTCATAGTAGGCGTCAGCGAGGTGCGGCTCCCGTGGGCGTGACTAGGATGATGATGATGATGATGCTGTTGCTGCTGCTGCTGCTGCTGCTGATGGTGGTAACAGGTGTGGGAATGACCCACGTAGGCCTGTTGATAGTGATGACCGCTTTGGGAGCTGTTGCTGCACGACTTTGAAGTGGAACTCGAACTGGAACTGAAAGTGGAGGCGCTGGCGGAGCCCCCCGTTCCCGTTGCGAGTTGCTTGTACGATGGGGGGCTCCTGCTGCCTAACATGGCGGCGTGCAGGAGGGTGGGTGAGTTGGTACGTGGTTAGTTTTGGACACTTGTGGATATTGTTGTGGGTTGGCTTGACTTATGGGTGCTTGCAGTTGATTCTAGGTATTTGGCATGGCTTTTTCTTTAGTGGCAACTGCAAAAGCAAACCAATGTGTCAGCTGGTTAGCAAAAAAAGTGTGCAACGAAAAAGCATAGCAAAACAAAACTGAATAAGCCGCAAAGAGTGCAAGAGATACAAAGAGAGAGAGAGAGAGTGAGCGGGAGAGAGTGAGAGAGAGAGAAAGAGTGGGATAGCGAGAGGAGAGCAAGAAAGAGTGAGAGCGTGGACGCAGCTGCCTGAGAGTATTCCTTGTTGGCCAATTAAAAAGGAAAAATCAATAAAAATCAGTGCAGCGCATTTGCGTGATTCTGATTTCAAATTTTGGTTAGCAAAATGCACTCGACTTTCAAAGCTATGATTTTTGAGCTAACCAACTCCAGTGCTGAAATAATAGTAACTGCCAACTTTGACCTAGACGAAAGCAAATTGGCTTTAAGACAAGTGTGTGATTCCGTTTTGGCCACTACTCATGACTTGCTACACTTTTCACTTCTTTCACCTTTTTTTTAATACATTTTTGAGCACTACTGTAAGCTTGATTACAGCCTTAAATAGAGAAATTGCTTTTTACTCTAGGTTTTAATACAGATTTTTACACTTGTTCACACTTTCGTTGTTTCGACTGGTTGGTTATGCCAACTGTCAAAACAGTCAAGTTCAACTGCATCTCTTCTACTCTTTCTCTGTATATACTCGTATCTCTCGCTCTCGCTGTCTCAGTTTGCAAACAACGCAGAGTAGCTGAGCCTGCTCAAAGGACATGCGCAGTTTGCGGCAACCACAGGAGCAGCTGTTGCTGTCCTTATTCGAATACTACCAGCTGACTTGAAAATTGCGCACCAAGCGCCATAATTGAATAAGTTCTTTTTTTGTCATACAAACAATCAAGCTGGATCTGTTTGTGCTGTTTGTTTCACAGCAACTAAATATGGTCCCCATCCGTTGCAGTATCCAAAGTGAATATATATGTATGTATATTTCAAGTATGTATTTATGATCAAAAAAGCGATTTATAAATTAGCAGACGTACCTGGCTTTATCAACTCACATATACAAATTTTATTAACGCACTACACAATTCTAATATTTATAGTATTTCCATTTTAAAATTTTAAAATGGTCGACGATTCATTCAATAACTTAATTTAATATCATTGACCACACTCAGCAAAGAAAATGAAATCAATCTTTAACATTATAAAATCGCCATAATTTTGGTGACAATGGTTAATCACTTTATTATTCACAAAGTATTTTTTAAATAAATATATTTTATTTATATATCAAACGGAGAATTGCGTATTTAAAAAAAATTTTTTTTTTTTGCTTTTCTAGGGCATATTTCTCAAACAATTTAAAATTTGAAATACATTTTAAAAAATATTTTGTATAAAAAAATACATTTTCGAAAAATAAAAGACTTTCTAATTTTTAAAAATTTAATGTAAATATTTACATATTTAGATGTATTAATTATTTATTTTTTTATTTCGTGTTTACTAAAAACAGTTCACAAATGCAAAAAAGATTTTAGGAAATACTAATAAACATTAAAATATAAAAATCAAATTAAAGTTACAAATTTAATTGTATAAAATTATAAGGGAGTAATTCAATTCGAAATTCAAAATGAAAATCAATAAATTTAAGAATATTCCGAAATTTAGTCATATTGTGTAATCCACTAGATGTTAACTCACCCCAAAATTATCATTAGGTAGAGGCGTTATCAGCTTTAAGATATGGCTGTGGTTTAAAGCAAAGACATACACGTTCTACTTGCTTATTAAAGCGAATCTCAAATGCCCGCCAAAGCACAAAGACCCACATAGGCACACACACACGCACACACACACACACACACAACCCAATCCTAATAAGTATCTAAAAGTGCTTCATTTCAATGACTTTCATATCCGGTCCAACTTTTGTGCATATATCTCTCTACGCCATTTTAATAGGAAAGGATGCACAATGAGCCTCAAGCTCTCCCCACCTATGACGAGTGTATACGAGTGTGTAGCCTCTCCATGGTAGAATGGATTATATTCTTGGGTTTTTTTGTTTTGGGACTGACTGTTGAATGTTCAGATGTTTGTCTTTCTGGCCGGTTGTATTTTGCTGAGCTGGACAAAAGAATTAGCGGAAACAATAAAATTCGTAAAGTTTTTGAAAACCAATAAATTTGAAGTGTTTGAAATCAATTGGGAGCAAATTGCAAAAGGCAAAAACGAACGAAGCAAATGAAAAGTGCAGAGCACTGAGGATAAGAGAAATAGCCAAAATATTTGCCATGACAATTGTTTGTGTGAGAGTCTACCAAACTTTCTCCATTTCTCGCTGGCTGTCCCCACTTTTCTGCCTGTCTTTAGGTTTGTAGCATTGTGTGTGTGTGTGTATTTATTTGTGTGAAAATTCAGCAAGCAATTGAAAAGTTTTCAAAACAAATATGCAAAGAAAAAGGTGCTCGAGTCGACAACTCCAACGCCTTCTAAGTGGCGGTTGAGGCGGCGAACAGGAAGCGGAACAGGAAACGAAGCCAAAGACATCGTCATCGTAATCGAGCCACAGCCCTGGGTACTGGGAATAACAGTTTTGTTTGGTAAACTTTTGTCATTGCAACGGCAACAATGGCAAACTAATGGCCAAAGTTCTCTAGCAGAATTGCTAGAAGAAATCGGAGTCCATAACTCCAGTCAGACTGCGAGCTTTATGCAATTTCTCTAATTAATTTGCAAATGTAAACAGCACACAAATGGTGGCAAATTCACTCAAATTTTTATATGCAACATATGCAACAAATTAACTAATGCGACTCGGCTCGAGTCAACAGTGAAAAACAGTCGAATGAATGAGTCTACCTAAGCCGCATATATTTAATAAAATACAACCGACAGTGCAAACATGTCACGTTTTCCCCACCCTCATCTCTGCCAAGCCACCCACAACTTCCGCAAAGTAAACACTCGAACGCACTCGTTGCACCTGAAGTAAGATTAAATAAAACTGCAGCAAGAAAATTGAAATGAAAATTCAGCAACGCAAACAAATTCAAGACAACTTATAGTCATTCTTAAGCTCTGCATTTCTCTATCGCCAGTGTAGCAAGTAGCAGTTGCCAAAAATATATATATATATATGTATATATCTGTATGATTTATATGTATAGCGACACACACACAGATATGGCGACCGTATCAGTCCACTCATATACCCCTGCCAATCCCCTCTGCTACGGCCTTGTAGGCAACTCAACTTTGATGAGTTTGCCAAGTAAAGCATTTTTGGTTTTCAATTCGCCACAGTAGAAGACCTACCTAGGCCACTTTTGAAATAATGATTAAAATAAGCAAAGTGATGAGACGAATAACGAGTAAAGCTTCAACTAGCAGTTGAGATGGTTGTATAGCCAAAGGCGTACCTCGCATTTCATAAAGGGCGAGGAGGAATTACTCATATATTTTATACATTGTAATCAAACCAAATGTGTCTATGTATTGCTGGGATATAAGGGTAAGGATTACTTCCCCTGCTCCCTCCAGCATACTTTTAAAACTATCTATCGGAGTTGGCCGTATCGAAGGATCGATCAACCAAACTCCCTAAATAGGCATGTTTTAATACTCCTCAAATATAAACAAAACATCAGCAATCACATATTACTATATCAACTAGAAAAATACATATTATCAATACCAATTTTAATCCTTTATTTATTTATTTCATTGTTTTTCTATTCATATTAAATCAGTTAAGTAGTTACAATCGGGAAAACAATTTGTCCACTTACAAGCAACTTTTAATTGTAAATCTACAAGTAACTTATAATTATAAATCTACAAATAGTTTTGCTCGCAGCTATTTGCCCGCATCGCCATAGACTTGTGTATTATAATTGAAGTAGACCTAATTAAAGTAAACATCTCACCGCAATGCAATTTTAAAAATCCCAACGTTAATTGCAAATCCCCAGCCATTGTCAAATGAACACGCAGCAAAGGCAACAAAAGCAGTATCTGCAGCAGTGGGAGTTAAAAAAAAATAAAAGAATAATGAAAAAGAAAATGGCATGCTTCTAGGCATTTCATTAATTCCCCTTCATTTTTGTGCTCTTGTAATCCATGTCTGCAAATGGCTGCGCGAGACCCGGGAGTCAGCGGCTGGAGAAGCTGACAAAAAAAAAATAGTGCGGGAGACAGCAGCTCCAGAGGCGGCGCCGCATATCAACCGGATGTGCCCGTTGTTTGGTAATTTCCTTAGCGGAAGCGCATGCAGTTGCAGCCCAGAATCGGGAATAGACAGGCAGGCGTATGCAGCAAAGGGGATTCACAATGGGTTGTCTGCTGATGTCCGATATCTGCTGGTCAAAGAAAATTGCTCACAAATTTGTTACAGAATTTCCGCAGCTAATAAAACATGGACTTAACGCCTTTAAGGCCATCGCTGTCCACACATAGATTTCCAATTGATTAAGCACTTTGACCAAACAAAACCGCAAAAGCACAGCTCAGCTTAACAGCCAACACCAAACTCGTTTAGATCTTGGCTTGACCGCTCCACACACAGAAAAAAAAAAAAGAAAAAAAACAGAAAACAGAAAACACAACTCGTGGAATCAAATCGAATCAAAGCGAATCGAAATGAATCGAATTGAGTCTGGTAAGCAAATGCAGCGAACTGCAAAACAAACCCATTTCTAGCTGTGTGTTCCCTCGTGGCTGTGTTAACACCATGGCTGGACGCTTTAACTGCATTGACCAATGATCGGACCAGGCTCGGGACCGGGTCCAAGCTCGACACTCGAATCGCAACTTCAAATGCACTTTGGGGGCTTTTTCATTTAGTGCGCCATAAATAAGGTAGTCGAGTTTTTACAACCCAGCCAAAAGGCCAAAACGAACGATATTTGGCTAGCATCCTCATGGCACCACCCCCCTACAAATTCACCAGACATACCAAATCCAAATCCTACTGAGGCAATTAATCTGCCTGGGTCACGTCCGCGCCAACTAAGTTAAAAATGCAAAAGTCACAGTAGTGCCACGTTACACAATGAACAGAAAATAGAAAACTCAAAAAAGGAGATATACAAATAAATAAAAATATAAAATTAGCATACTTTGATGTTAAATTGTGCAGCGATATATTCTCTGATAATTTCTTAAGTAATAGTAATAATAATAAAAGATTCGTATTCGATACAAATGCTGCAACGGAAACACAATTAAGCTGAGTGCTGGACATATGGCGAACTTAATCCATAAAACTGGTCTTAAATTGCTCTGCAGAGTAAGAGGCAAAGACCACAACTCTACGAGACTGACGACTACCAAAAGCCAAATACCGTATACCAAGTACCGAGTCCCGAGTCTGAGACGCTTGCCATATAAATTCAATAGCAATGGCAATAAGTGCATTAGCAGCATATTTCACAGATTGGCAGACACGTCGCTCGATGGCATCCATGGTAACCAGCCAAACCAAGCCAAGCCAAACCAAACGAGGCAAGCAGGCAACCAGGCAGCCAACTGGCCGGAGAAACAGACAGACAAACAGACAGATACACAGACAGTCGCTCGACCAAAAGTAAGCCACAAATTGCATGAGATCATAAATATTTCAAGCATAAAGTACAAAATATGCAAAAGTTTTCTTTCTACTATTTTCCTTTTTGCGCCCTACGCCTTCCAGTAGTTGCCAGTTGCCAGTTGCCAGTTGCCAGTCGCCATTTGGCATTGCAGTTGCCTCTTGCCAACGAGATAGTCGTGGCATGAGCGACATCAAACGAAATAAGAAAAATATATTGCTAAATTCTCGCACAGGAAATACGAAAAGCAGCCGGCGGGTGGTGGACAGCACCGAGCAGGACCTTTTCACTGTCCGGACTTGGCGGCACGTGCAACGCCAAATGCCGAACGGAAGTTCAAAAGCGCAAAGAGCATGTAACGATACCGTCTACGGCCAATGTGAACGGTTACGGCAATGGCAACGGCAACGGTATTGGGCTGTATGCTCTGTTTCTGCTGGTGCTGGTGCTGGTGGTGGTGCTGCTGCTGCTTCTGTGTATGGTCAGCCGATTGTGGCAACAAATTGCAATAAGCAATTTTTCAATTTTCAATTTAGACGCCATCGAGACGACACCAGCGACATGCAAAGCAGAACCAGCAGCAGCAGCAGCAGCAGCAGAAGTAGCAAACTGGTCATAATTCATGCAGACTCGCATCCAAAATGGCAGATTCGCCGTCACCGGCAGGCGGCATGGGTGGGTTGAACGACAAACGGTGCGACAAGACAAATTTGTGCCCAGTAAGGCTCTACCAGTTGACACACAGTTGGCCCAAGCGCACAATTATTAAGTAATCTATAGGATTTACGCACAATTCATGCAGATTGAATGTGGTCAACCAGCAGAAAAGAGTCTCAAAACGTGACTCGTCGTTGCAGTTGCACTTGGCTGAACGTGTTGCTGCAAAATATTTTGCTCTATTTAAGACGCTTACGAGAATTTCACTTTATCAAAAGCGAAGCTCGACGTCAAGTCCAGCAACACTCAATCGATAATTTAATCGGAATATTTATTGAATATGTGCAAATAGGATACATTATGCAGAATAATAATTAAAAAATAATAGTAGCTGGTTATTCTAATAAAAATCAATCATAATAATTATATATGCTAAATTTACTATCATGTTTACTTATATTAAAGTCAAACTTCTACAATTGTTTTGTCAAGCAAGCAATGAGTATTCTAAGGCCATTATTCCGATTTAGATCGATTTTGATTATAGTCACCTAAGCGACTTTTGGCTTGCGTGAGGCAAGGTGCCTCTGCCCAGGTCAATTGCCGCATTTGTCGCTTTTCGTTTGAATCTTCTTAAAACTAAAATTTCAGTTTGTCTCAATTCTGATTTTTAAAGTCTCTAAAAGTGTAATTCTTATGGGGCAGATGGTAGTGCGACTTAAAGAAGTTCAACTGTATTTTTAATAAAAATAATTTCAGCTTATAAAGGAGTTTATTGATTTGACATTAACAAAGGTCAAGGTCAAATTAATTTTGCGCGTGGTATGCGCCAATTATCCGTGTGCGCCAACGTCGTAGCACCACCAGTACGCCCAGACAGAGCCACATGAGCACCACCACAATTGAATAAACTGAAATGGTACGTTTTTCACTGTCATCTGATCTCTTTAGCAGGAACACCATATTGCGAAAATTATGTTCGCAGCTTTTACAGTCCTTGAACTGCACATCGACAAAATCATCCTCGAAGGGTGCCCCGAAAACGGAGAGCTGTGCGTGAACCAACAAAACAACATCAAGCAGCAGAAATAACCGGCGACCGCAAAGCATTTCCAATAAATGCACTCAACAATAGTCGCTTCCGATCAATTTAACAATTAATTTCAAACTGAACATTTACCCTTGAAGCTGAAGTGCTTTTATAGTTCAGCTTGGCACTGGGTTATCGTATTTCGGCATATTTGATCCAATCGAATCCATTCGCAAAACTGACACTGTTACAGGCTGGCCAACGTAATTTGAATTGTAATTGAATATGTAATTATATATTTGCCACAACTGGCTCAAATTTTGTTTATACTATTTCTTATGCTGGTACAGCATTACAAGCATAGAAGTCTTTTCAGCTGGTAAATATTTACGTATACAGATAAACAAACATTTTCTCGCAAAATTCCAGTTAAATTAATACCCTTCACCCATTAAAAATGGGTTAAAAGGGTATGATGAAGCTGGGCAAGAGTATGCAACAGACAGAGAGAAATATCTCCATATATATTCTTGATAAGGATCAAGAAGAACTTCGATCTGGACATGTCCGTCTGTCGGGATACTCAAATTTTGGAATATAAGTTCTCGCATACAACGGTCATAATTAATTAAATATTTTGGATAACTCCGCCCGTTTCGCGATTATCGATTGAAATCGATTTCCAATACCAAGAAAGCCCCAATTTTAGAGGTGTAGCTTTCCAACAATTATAACTTTGATCAACTCTAAAGTTATACTATATATATATATTAAGAAAGGGATAGCGTTTTGTCATCGCTTAATCTGCCTTACAACATATATTGTCTGATGTCCAAATCTCGTTCTCTCAGCTTGTGATCTATCCAGCGCCTGTAGAACTTGATGTTCGAGTAGATGCCCAACAGTTGGGGGGCATCGCAGCGGGTGGCACGTGCCAGAAGTCCGGCGAGCATAAACCGATCATCGCTGCCAGGCAATGGACACATGAGGGGAATGGCGCCCATATCGCCACAAACGAAATCGTCCTTGTCGCCGCCGGTGCAGAGCAGCGTATCATTGAGCGCATAGCGACGACCCAATATGGCCAGGCGCAATTTCGATGCACACTGATCCCGCGGCAGGACGAAGAGTGGCGAACGCTTCGGCAGCGTCTCGTTGCCATTGAAGTCGCCGCGTCGCCAGCCTGCCACATAGCACTGACTGAAGTTGTAGATGAATTGCGGCGGCGGCAGGCAAATGACTTGCACGTGCGGAGCCAGCTCAAAGGGCGACTCCGGATGCAGCAGCAGCAGCGCTATATTGTGACCTGGAGGCGATTGGGTGTAGTTTGGATGCAGCACCAAATCGGCCACTGCACGTTCCTGATGCGTCAACGGTTCTAACTGCACCGCAGCGTCCCACTCGCCGGCCACCAAATGCAAATCGGATGCGGCATCGCTCTGTACACAGTGTGCCGCGGTTAGAACTGCATGTGGTGTGATTAGAGCACCACTGCATAAATATCCATTGGCGCGATAGATGGCCACCAGCCAGGGAAACTCGGCAAATTTGACCTCCCGCTTCTTGTAGCCTAACGGACGCAAGTGGAGCCATAGATCCAAGCGAGAACCGCAATGTTGAAGTGTTATCATAGAATCATTGTATTTATAAATGCTGGTATCCGGAAGCTGTAAATTTAAGCGATTTGCTGTAGAGAGCATAATGCAAAGTATCTGTGCAGTTTGGATTATTTACCGGTTCGGTTATATTGCAACATTTTTCCATATAGTGACAATGCTGCTCATCGAGAAGCGTCCGACTGCGATCGGGATAAAAATTACCATCCACAGAGATGCCATCATAGCACAAATCGTAAGGCACACAGTGTTTCTCCGCAGCACAGGACGTATAGCGTTCAGATTCATCCCTGCCGACCACCGCCGATATTAGAAACATTGTCCAGAACACCAGTTGAGAGATCTCCATGTTAACAAGCAGTCTGCTCTTGAACTGTCATCTGAAATGGCCTCGGGCTTTTTATAGCCCCCAACAAGACTCACGAAAGGTCAAGCGCGGTTTTTGATTGGGTTAAATATAGCTTATAGTGTGATTGTAGGATCTAAAAATAGCCCACTGTCACTTGACACCCAATCATAGCAAATGCTTAAGGAATCTAATCAAAATGATTTTCACTTTTCTTCCAATCGAGAGTTCTTAAGCTTTATTAGGCACTTAATAATGTCCAGGACTAATAAGCTAACTAACAAATAACAAATATGATTTACAATTTGGTATAAATATTATACAAAAATCAATTCCAAAGTTTTAATAAATCTATTTTAATAAATACAAATTATGAATCAGTGATAAGTAAAGATTTGTAAGCTACTTTAAACAACTTAACTAACTGACTAAATAATATCATAATCACTTTTTTAACCCACATTTTTAAAGACAATTTCCGGATATTTACAAACATACATACTCAGCTAACCTATAGCATTATATTAATTAAGGGGCACGACTTTGGTTAAGATGCGATTTAGTTAGATGGTTGAACATTTAAATAAATTGATGTGCAAGTGAATTTAATATTCGGCGCACGGAAAAGCAGTTGCATTTCATTTTCTCATGTTTACATTTTTTTTATTTTTTTGCGACATCAACACGTATCCGTATCTATTACTTAGCATTAGATAAAGAAGGCTGTGCAACTTTTGCGTCATATCTTAATGCACAATCGTCGCTTAAGTGCACGTAAATTGAATAAAATTTGGACAAGTTTTAATACACAAGATGTGCATAGAACATGTCAGACAGTTGGGCAGAAGCACAGCCCCATACAGGCTGGCGGACAAAGAGACAGACACACTTTGGGGCCTCCGGGTGCATGTGAAGTGCAATAGTGCGAATGTGAATGTGAATGTGGAAGTGAATGCGAAGATGAATAGGGATGGTTCGCTCGTATAGCTTGATAGATACACAACTCAAGTGAGTGGTTTGGTTTGGTTTATACTTATTTGCTGCACTCTAAGTGCCGGCAGCTTGTTTGACTGATATTTACGCATCTTAAACAGATTGTCAACAGGACGACATTGGGTGCGAGGCACGCGCCAAAAGTGTGCACAGTCGCCAGGCCTTCGATGGACGAGAAGGATAAGGAGGAGAAAGAAGAGCAGTTGTCACCTTGTCCTGACTGTCCTGGCTGTCCTCGTGTCATCGTGTTATTTTCTATTATGCTGCGCCTGCTATTGTTATGTAAAACTTAGTTTGTTAAATCGTGTTCAAACACTTTTAACAGATGTTATCCTCAAGGAAATTAAATGTTATTGCATCTAACTGAATGGTGATTTATATGCTCATATCAAATATTCTACAGCTGGCTGTACGCTCAGCCCCGCCCACTCCTTCAACAGTTGGTGTTTTCTTTCATACTACTTGTTTTTCCTATGATTTTGTGGTGAACATTTTCAATTAATATGAAAATTTATAATGTGCTTTTGTTGAATGAATCGGAAGTTCATTTCCCATGGTACAAACCATATATCATTTTTTTTTTTTGTGTAAATTCAGAGGTGATTGCCGATTTTAACCTTTCGCAAATGGCCACGTAAATAATGGAATCCCATTTTGTTGTGAACGTTAAATATGCAAATGCATTGTAAAAAATAAATTTTTTCAATTGTTTAAAAGACATAGTTCCAGTAAAGTGTTTAAAGTGAGTACGCAAATAAAATAACTTAGCTTGGTTTGATATGAAAGCAGTAAATGTTAATTATTAATTGTAAAAGAAAAATCAATGCTTAAGTTTTAATAAGTCTATTTTAATAAATTACAATTATTAATTTATTTTGTATCCAGTCAGCGGTTATAGTCGATAACCGTTGGTCTTAAAGTAGACCGTTGAAAATTACTTTACAAAAATCTTGCTAAATATTGCCAATTAAAAATCTATAAGAATAATTTTTTGCACTGAAACGATATGAACAAATAATGAGTGAATGTTCCCGAATGTTAATAATGCTCATTTTATTAGAGTGCAACTCGACTGAATCTACTCTGAGTCGCTTACATGGAGTTTACTCTTCGGATTAAGTTCACTCACATTTAACCCTGTCTCTTTAATATAATTTAACTCTAGTGCATTTGACACAGTACTCTCTTAGGCGCAGTTGAGCTCATTTATAGACTCAGCATTTCTGTGAGTGGAGTGAAACGTTGCATCTCCTTTGAGTGGTCTCTACTCTTAACAGCAAGTCGCTCCACACAAATATGTTGAAGAGAACTGAGTGCAAATTGCAATTGCATTGAGCAGAATTTTAGGGAACGTGGTATTTAATTGAGTGCCTAATTCTTTGCTTTAAAATGTTGGGTTTACTTCAAAACGACAATGTAAAAAATACCTCTAAAAGAAAATTATCTATTTCCGATTGTAATAAAATAATTAAACAAAAAATGTATTTGCATGGCTTTGTCTTCCACTAAAGCATTTTATTATTATCAATTATAAGCTGAGTTTAAAGCGATTGTTTAAGTTTTCCAATTCTGATAAAATAATGAGAAAAAAGTTATGAACTTCAGAAGTAATTGAATTAGTTATTTGGCTTGTCTTTCTTTTCCCTTAATTCCAACTCCAACAGCTCGATTTGAAGTTTCCTCTCTAGTGTATCGTCGTCCGCTAAAGATTTTCTTTGAAGCATTTCGACATCGTGTTTTTCCTAAGCGCGCAGATTCGCGCAATAAAAGAAGTACTGCTGAATTTTAATCAGCTTCCTTTTTTCTCCCTTCAGCCCGCGTGCTGGAGCAACTTCTAGCATTAATTTAGTTTCGATTGAACTGCAAGAGCTGGTTCTTGGAAGGTCGTATATGTGACTTTTGTGGAAAGTATGTATATTATTTCGCATTTTAATTAGTTAACTATTAATTAATGAACTCACAGATAATATGAAATCAAATTGAGTATTGTTAACCGGTAAGCTCGTCGATTCGAGTTTTAGTTTTCTTTACTGAACACTAATTTAATTGCATAAAAACTTTAAAAAAAAAAAACATGTTTTTCTTTTAAAGCTAAATTTATTTCAGATGTTTTCTATTTCATTACTGGCTGTGAAACAGAAATTTTTCTAATAATATTTTTCTATTTAGAATGGAGAATGGATACCCATTTCATTTGCTTATTTTCGGTTAAAAATTGAGCTTAACAGTAACAAGCATCGGACTGTGAATCACACCAAAAACTTTGGCACAGAATGTTACATGCATCACTGTCAAATGAATTCGTTTGGTCTGTTGCGGAATCAGCCATCATAGCAATCATTGTTCCCGACATATTTGCCAATTTTTCACTTGTCGGCGGGTCTTCATCACCTTGCGATGCGCCCAGCTCGACTTGTGCTTCGAGTGCATATACTTGTGTCGCAGACAAGTTTTCACGGCAAACGTCTGTTATTGAGAAATGTGTTTCCGCCTGCTCCTTTAGCTTCCATGTTGCAGCATCTGATTTTTGTTTGTCAATATTACTTTTTTATCCTCAAGGAGCCGAATGTGTGCAAGCTCTTCCCCTGTCGATAAATTCTTTCTTATTTCTTTAATGAAGTGATTTTTAATGTTCAATTTTTAGAAAATTGCGATTCGCATTTAATTTAATTTCATTTAAAATAGAAAAAATAGTCTCAGAAAATTAAATATTTTTGAATGTGTTTCTCAGTGTGTTTTTGTATATAAGCACACTTGACCTGGAGCTAGTGAAAAGTGATTCGTCTGCAAAAAAATCAGCTGTGGACTTATTTTTTTTACAAATTTAGATTTAAAGAAATATTTTTAAAACCGTTCGTTCTTCCAGCATCATAATTTAATGAAGCTAATATATGAAATATCATTAAGATAAAAAATTACAAACAAAATGGCTACATCAACTTGGCAAGTGATGCTTATCAAGAACATATTTACTCTATTGACAACTTATTTATAATATCCTCGATAGATGAGTCTAATAGGCGAACTTCGTTCGGAAAGATATATTTCCCCGTGATGAGATTTTGGTTTGGATTTACTTTAAGTTGACCAAATATGTTTAGCTAAATAATTCATTGAAAGCCGGTTGGAATCACATTAATATTTAATTTTATTCCACTTTTAGTATGAATTCAAAATGTGTTGCATATTGAACATGAAAATAATCTACAAGCAAAAAATGATGGAAACATAATAAGCATACTAATACATATATATATATGTGTATGTAAAAATATCTAGTACATATTATATATCGTCTTAACTATGCCAGCTAACGCCCGATTTGCATTCGCTAGACTGTCCACATATAACAGAAGCATTCGAATCTATCCTGTGTCCATATCGAGTAGGGCTAAGAGACTATCGAAATTGGTTACTAGTCGGATCGGTAAATCGCTCAGTTCATCATTTATTCCTCCATCCAGTCCAGTCGCAGCCAGTTTACGCAACGTCACAGCGTATCGTTGAACAGCCGCTTGGCCTTCTTGTAACTAGGATTAATCGGACCGGGCAGCACGTGTGGCTTGAGGGCGCTCTTGCCGGGCAGCCGATTCGCATCGTACGGCAACTGCGGCGACAGCTTCAGCTGTCGATAGTAATCGCTTTTGGGATAGGCGCTGTTGCACTTCGTCACAATGCGAACTCGTTTGCTGCCGATGCTCTGTGGCGTGGCAAACTTGTGTCGCTGCACTGGCGTCTTGGTCGTGGCCGAAGCAGCGAGTGGATTAAGCAAAAGTTTATTATTGGCCTGTTTCAGCTGCACCTTGCGCGACGGCACAAAGAATTCTTCTTCACCATGCTGGAGCGGCTCATTCCAGCCGTTGCTTGGCTTGAGCGTGACTTCATCAGTGGATGCAGCTGGTGCAGCTACTGCTGGGGCTGATGCTGACGCTGGCGTTGGCGGTGGAACTTCCACTGGCACTGGCGCAGTTTCAGTCACTTCTTCCGCTGTCGATTTCTGTTCGGAGAGCTTTTTCTTCGGTTTCGGCTCCTTAGCTTTTGGTGTTAACTGCTTCTTGGCCTTTTTTACTTGCTCTTTAACTGGCTTGATCTTGTTTGGCTTCGGTATTTTCGCGGCACTTGCATCGTCAACCTCCTCCTGCTCCTCCTCCAAGTCCTCAACGACCCAGGCATTGTTTATGCTGGAACGCATCTTCTCATTGCGTTTCACTTGCTTCTGCAGCTTGGGCGACATCGCCTTGCTTATGATATCATCAAAGTTATCCTCATCGACCTCATCAAAGTTAATAGACTTGAGCAGACGCTTACGCTTGGATTTGCTAAGCTTTTTTAGGTTGCGGCCAGTGCCAAAGCTCGACTCTTCAAACTCATCTGCAGCAGCAATCTTCTGCTCAACCAGATCGGCCATGGTGGTGCCTTCGGGCTTGGGCATGTTGCGCACACCCAGTGGAAACTCGCCACCCGCATATGTCTCGAATATGTGTTGGATTTTTCGCAGTCCCTTGCGACGCTTGCTGTTGTATTCATTGTTGCGCAGCAATGTTTGCAGCTCGTCCAGCACGCAAGTCGCATTAAACGGCAGTTCCGGCATAAGCACATCCACATTTCCAGCGCGTGGATCGAGGGATATGGCCTCTGACTGTTGCTGCTGCTGCTGCTGCTCCTCACCCTCCTCCCCCTCTTCCTCATCGAAGCCAGAATCTAGCTTCTCAACATCATCGATTGAGGCGCTGGGAAAACCCATTTCCTTCCATGCCTTATACTTCTCGCTGTACTCGCGACCCAATTCGCTCTGATAGAGCAAATGGTTGAGGACTCGGGTGCGACACTGGGCTACCAGTTTGGCATCCCGTTGTGTGCCCATATAGTGTACGAATGGCCGCACAAATAGATTAACCTGCTCGGCACTGATCTCTTCATTTGCCGCCTTGGCCAGCTCCTCAAAGAATACGTCCATGTAGTGCATTGTGAGGCCTCGGGATTTCGGCTGATCCGCAAGCACCGATTGCTGCATGCTCATATTGAATGTCTGTATCAGATCCGGAGACCATTTGCTTTTCTTTAGCACGCGCAGCATATAGCGCAGCATGCGACGCACAAGCATCAGAAATTTATCCATGCGCCACTGATCGATGCCGAACCACTCCTGGCACATGGTTCGCATGAATGCGCTGAAATACGCAACGCTGCAGGCGGTGTTGCCGCCAAAGCTATCCACCATCTGAGCCAACTGCTCGGCGAGATCTTCCTGCACCAGCGGTTTGTCCGACATCCAAACATTATAGTACAGACCCTTCCATATGCGCATGAAATCGTCCTCAGTAAATGGAAAAGAGCTAACAGCACGCAGCTGGAACCATTTGCGCAGTTTGCGGATTTGACGATTGCGCTTTGTTAAGTCATTGCAGGCGAGGGCACGCACTATTTTCACCTCCTGTGCAATTACCAACAGCTCCTTCGGCACTTTGGGCTGTGAGGCGCCGTCATTTTCGCTTTCGTTTTCTTGGTCAATGGCAGCCACTTGGGCGCTGCGCTTAGTTGACCTTTTTCTCGTAACCATAATTGATTATTAACTAAACGATAGGAATTTTACGTTTTTTTTTTTTGCGAATTCCTTTGGTGTGTGTATCGAATGCGGTTGCTTCGAGAGAGGAGGGCGCACGTGTTGTGCGGCCTCGTACAAATCGATTAATTTTTGATGGTACGCTCGCAACGTTTTGCAACACTTGTTGAGTTGAAATGCATGCTCTCAATATTGAAGAAGTTAGAAGGTAACGCCGTGCACAGCTCTTGCTTTACATTCGATAGTTATATATAGTTATATTTCAGAATTTATAGTTTCTTCTTCGAAAAAGTATCTACAATTCCTATATATTTTAAGCTAATAAAGCTTTCAGCATCCTTTTATAAATTGCATGATCACTTAAGCACTTTTTTAAATGGTATTTAATTATTTATAATTTTTGCCATCTATGACGTAGACACGCATAACGACACTCATCGGCGTGTTATATTTTTAAAATTTTTTTGTTATCCCATAAAACAATTAATAAAAAATAAAAGGTTGTGCATAAAAAATATGCTATTGGCAAATATACACACATATATAAACATATATATATATATATATACAATGATTCATTTTTTAACTTGGCAAATATGGAGTTAGTTGGCTCTTAACACTGAATATAAAACGACGCTGTGCAGCACTTTTCGCCAGCTGACATTCTAAATAGCAATTTCAACTTAATTGGCTTTAAAGAGTTAAAATTACACAAAATTTAGCTTAAATATGTCAGTGTTAACTGTAGAAAATTCCGAAGAATATCAAAAATATATTAGCGCCAATAAAACGACCGTTGCGCTCTTCGCAGCCGACTGGGCCGAGCAATGTGCACAGGTCAAAGATGTCCTCAAGGAGCTGGCGATCATTCTAGGTGATAAATTGCAATTCATCACGCTCAATGCCGAAAAATTCCCCGAAATATCAATGAAACATCAGGTAATAAGTGCATTAGATTTAGCTACATAGATACATATGTATAAATTCTATAAATTCTTGCCAGATTGAGGCAGTGCCGACTGTTATATTCTTCACCAAGGGCTCCGCTGTGGATCGTGTGGATGGTGTCGATATTGCAGCCATTAGCAGCAAATCTAAAAAACTGGCCGAAAGTGCAAGCAGCGCTGCGACAACGGGACAATCGCTGGAAGATCGTCTGAAGGCGCTCATCAATAAGGCGCCGCTAATGATATTCATGAAAGGCGATCGAAACGCTCCACGCTGTGGCTTCTCCAAGCAACTTATTGCGATTGTTAACGAAACAAAGTATGTTTATTAATGTCATTACTTTATTTAACTAAACTGCACAATTCTTACAGTTTGCCATATGAGACTTTTGACATTCTTTCCGATGAAGAAGTGCGCCAGGGCTTGAAGACCTATTCGGACTGGCCGACATATCCGCAAGTATATGTTAAGGGCGAACTAATTGGTGGCCTGGACATCATAAAGGAACTATTGGCCAACAACGAACTGGAAGCATCACTCAAGGGCTAAATTGTCGATGCCAGCCAACATATTTGGACAAACGAAATCAGGAACAAACTTTGCTTCACACAAATTTACAATTTCCATTGATTTTGATAGACAAAAATAAAAGAAAAAATTGAAATTTGAATGTTCCTTAATGTGTACTGTTTTAAAATCTATAACTCTAAAATATACATATATTTGAAACCATATACGGACTTCAAAATGTTAACGCACGTTAATTTATTTTTATTGTACGGTGCACAGCAAGCAGCTACATATCCATGTGTGTCGTTTTGCAACACTGTTGCAGAGTTGCTTGGCAATGTACATACATTTATCAGCTGTTAAGGCCGCTTGCAAAACATTTTGCTGGAAAATTATATTTTCATTTCACAATAATTGAATATGGCTGAAGCCAATGCTGCTGTCGCACCTGATGGCGATGAAAAGCAGCTTTACGACATTTTTTTAAGTGGCTGGAATTTAATTGACGAGCTAGAAATTACAGAGCTACCCTTCAATGGCACCGAGTTTCAGGTAAGGAAAAGCAAGCAATTTAGCCATGCAAAAAATATAAACATGATTAAAATATCTTTAATGCAGAATAAAGTGAAAACTGCAATGGGACACTTTGAGCAGGCCACGGTTATCGTTAATCAAGTTAACATGTTCAGTTCCAACGAACTGATTGATGAGGTCTCCACGGATTCTCTTCCCTTTATGCTGCTGCCATATTTCTTGGGGAAGCTTACCACCAAGATTCACAATCAGCATAATACAGAGGCACTGGAGTTGGGTGAGGTCTATTTTAAAGATCACCTCAAGCGCTGTCACGAATACGAGCTCTACGATGGGCCCATGGATAAAGCGGATCAGGACAACAAGACGGATGCAGCACAGCAGAAAAGTGAACTACAAGAATTGAAGGAAGCGGCATCCAATCGCAATGAGAAAATCGCACAATTCCGCAAGATGAAGGAAATCGACGAATATATGTCCCGCATGCGCAATGCCGTGAAGAACAAAAGCGGCGATGATGAAGTGCGTCGCGAATTCTTTTTGAAATATTTACAGAAGAGCATTATCGAAGCTAAGCAAGAATTGGATAGTCTGCACATGATGAAAGAGATGTTCAAAATGCGTCTGGCCCACAAAAAGGCGGACGAAGATAAGCAGTTCTCAAATATGCAAGCTTCTGGCCGGGGAAATGGCCACAGTCATGGAAATCATTCACATCATCATGGCGAGTCGAAGCCAAAACCGCTGCAACCATTTATTATAACACGAAATGCCGCCCAGAAGGCAGTATTTGGTTTGGGTTATCCCAGTTTGCCGATCATGTCCGTCGATGAGTTCTATCAGCAACGTGTCGACGAAGGCATCTTTCCCGACGAGCATAAAATGGCGAAGATAAATCAGGAGAAAGCAATTGCCGCCGCACTGGATCCCAACGAACAAGAAGACGAGGAGAAGGCAGTTGTCGAGCTGCAGGTGGAGGATGACGATCCAGAGTATTTGGCACGTATGCGGCGCATGGATGAATACAAAGATGTCGTTCGACGTGGTGATGGAAACCGGCACAATCGTAGTTAAACTACATACTCAACTTTTCTACGCATACAAATCATGAATAAAGTATTTCGTAATTTTTAATAAACAATGAGATACATCTCAATTTTAGCCCATAATCTGTCTAGTTTGATAAATAATAGTAAACCATCAACTTTTTGTTTGAGGTGATTTCCAAGTGTCATTTAATATTTATTTACAAATATAACATTACTACGTATCATATTTTATATTAAATGCAATTCTTTGCATATTCTTGACAAAAATATTCAGTTTTACGTGACTATTCAAGTTTATTCCAACAGAATCTGGCAAAGCCATCGAAGTAGATCAACAGTGTTGCCAGCCTGTGCATTTAACAGTGTTCAAATTCGAAGATGAATGTTATCCTGTCATAACACGTATGTATTGAACAAGCTACCAACTTAACGATAATGTAGTGCAAACTTATCGTCGATTCTTAACTTCATTTGTATACACGAAACGTGATTCAGATTATTCGTTTTGAACTATTTTCTTTCGAAATATCTGCAAATTTTTGTGTTTGTCTAATTATGGTCAACTTTATACAGAGAATGTTAGTATTTTTAGCATGTGCGAGCGGTCACACTGTATTTCTACATCTATCAACAACAACAACAAAAAGAGGAAGCATAAAAATTTACAGATTCGTAAACTGCACACAGCGTTTGAGTCGCATTTAAGTCATTTAAAGTGCATCTAAGTCAAACGATAATAACACAACTCGGCGCACAAGTAACCAGCGAGTGAATATTCGCATTAGAAGGCCAAGAAAATTCAATTGGAAATATCGATTGCAGCATGTCTGTCAGTGACTTCATAAAAGGTTTGCCCATTCACGACTCCAACAATTTCACACACCTGAGCAACGACCATGGCATACGCACATCGCAGAAGCGCGCCTCTGTCTACTTGCCCACCGAGGATGTGCCCGAGCCCGCACAGCTGATCGTTATGGATAAGCGATGTGTGCTGTTGCGCTATCTCACCCAACAGTGGGACAAGAAGACGCTGCAACGGAAGCGAGAACACGGCTCGGAGTCGAGCACAAATAATGCCAACAGCACCCCGAATGGCAACAGTAGCAAAAAGCGCCCACGCCTAGATGCCAACGAGCTCAACTGAAGCAGTGGAGAGTGGAGGGAAGACAGCAGCAAGACATAAAAACAACAGCACATATAAACACACACACATACACACACACACACACACATACACACACACACACACATACACACACACAAACACACATTCATAATACACAACTCTATGAAGAGCCACAAATTACCATTTCTTTCCCATTTATGCTTAAAATAAAATACTTTACAACTAACTTAAAGCGTACATTAAAGATTTCTTAAGTTTTTACAAATCAAATTGTGCAATGAAACATGAAATATATCTATACATCATCTACCCGTGTCTGCCACAGTTTCTCTTAGAATTGTTGCTCAAACTCTGGTCACAAGTTTTACCCCCTATTTTATTAAGATGAGAAAGATTCATCAATGGAAATCAATAAGTGCTCGACGGTTTTTAATTCAGAAACAAATAATTGATTTGACTACATTATCTCATTCGTAAAGCTAGACTTAATGGTGTCCTAAATCTTTGGGATCTGGTTTGCCGTACTGCTTCTCCCACCAGACCACATACTCCTTCTTGCGCTGTTCCCGTTTGGCAAAATACTCGGGGAACTGGGCCTTCTCCAGCGGATGCCAGTAGTCCAGCAGCCAATCCGGCGGAATGACCTCACGCTCGAAGGCGCAGCCACCAGCACTATTTGCAACTAGAAATAAATTGTAAAATAATATATATATATATATATATATATAAAACAATGGATAACAGTTTCCACACACAGTTTCTGGGTTGGTAATGCTTCGTTTCGAAGAGCTCCTGTTGACCGCAGGCTAGCAGACGCATCCCTTCGGCCAGACCCTTGTTCCTGTTCTCATCGAAGCGGGCACGCATCTGTACCGCCCGATAACGGAACACATTGCTAGCACCAAGGATAAAACATATGCACAAAGATTTCATTATATAATCAAGCGGTTGTAGATGGGTGTATCGCGTGTGCTTACCGACGATCGTACCAGGCCTCCAGATTGCGCACGGCACGCTTGTAAAGACTGCACACCTGGCGCTTGTGCGACACAATTGCCAAGGGAACTTGAGCCATGTTTCGTTTGTTGAAATTGTGTCTATAATCTGTAGTTTGCTACTCACAAACAAAAACAACGACAACAACTGACAAGTGCTGTCAAAAGTTGGATGTGTTGCAAAACGTACTTTACTGAAATGCTAGCCAACACTGTCATACGGCGTTGCCGTACCGTATGCAGTCTGTGCGCTCAATTCAAACTTTATTTAATAAATTAGATATACGAGTATTTACATATATACTCGTATATGTATCGTGTATATGAATAAAAATTAAAAACTATGTCCATTATGAGAAATTGAAAAAATATTGATCTGTGACTTAACTCATAACATTCAGTATACACTGAACAATATGCTCAGGTATTTTCAGCGGATGTTCGCTCAGCTCTCCCGTTTGCTTGTCGTGGATGTAAATCTCATTGACAACTCGATCTTCTTGATCCGCATTCAACGAGGACACCAAAACCATTGAGCCCTCAGAGAGCTCTGCAAGTATTTGTTCGATATCGTGCTCACTGACAGAATCCAACGAATTGGGACTCTCCTCCAATGGTGGCTCTTCCGCAATAAAGTCAACAATGTATGTTGCCTCTGTGTCCGTATCTGTTGGGGTTTCCACATCGCTGACATAGTTGAGCGAACCATCGTCCATATTGATGACAACTTTATCTCGCAGCGGTTTCTTCTCCGTAATCTCCGGCGGCGATTCGCCCAGCAGCGAATTTAGCTCCTCTTGTAGCTGTTCACCCTTGGCCATACATAAGGATTGACTGTTCATCTTGTCTGTTGATTCGCTGATGCAATTCTCTCGTTTTACGATCGCAGGAAATGCTGGCAGTATTTGCACAGGCACAGGTTGCTGCAGTTCCTCGTACTGTTGCTGCACTTTCTGCTTTACGCCTGCCCTCACTTGTTGCAAGCTAGCTTGTGGCTGCACTTGCTCATAGTCCTTCGGCTGTTGGTTTAGAGGGCGCCGCTTCCGCTTTGCTCCAACTGCTTCTCCATTCTGTTCAACCAGCTCCGCTCGACGCTTCGCCAGTGCATGCTTGCCCAGCTTCTGTTTGGTCACGTGCTCATTCTCGTACACCAGATCACCATCGCTGAGGTTGCGCGCCGCTTTGCTCTGATGCGATTTGGGGCGCTGCAAATAAAAATGGATTAATCAACAATCAGCAGCAACAATTAATAATTCATCTTTTTGCATACCTTTTTCGTGGTTTCCGCCTGAGCTGCAACGATTTCCTGCCACTTGCGATCTGCCTCGGCACGCTCGCGATCCTCCTGCTCGAGCTTGTCCTTGAGCTCCTGAATATTGAATGCCTTCGGATAGAGCAGCGCCTTATTGATTAGCTGCCCATTGATGCGCTCCTCGCGCTTGTACTTCAGCTTTAAATCGCGCCGCGTGCGCTTGGGAAACATTTGGCACATCAGAGAGAAGTCGGTGCCGATTATTTGCAGGCTGCGATAGAAGCGAACCGTATCATCCGCTGACCAGGTGGGCGTGCGCTTGTGCCGCTTGTAGAAACCGTTATCGCCCGTTGTTTCGTCCATGAGTATCAGCGATGAGTTGGCCAAAACTTTGCGTGCTTCCACCTCGGCAGTGGTCTCAATCTCCAATGTCTTCTCATCGATGATCATCTCCCCGTTGGCGTCCAGTTTTAGCTGTGGCACCGGCATGGCTGCGGTGCCACCACCACCGGTCGCCGGTTCCGCTTTAGCCTCCAGCAATTCAGAAGATGAGGGCTTCGATTCATCGGAATTGTTAGCAGCCGCCGAGGCAGTTGCCTCTGCCTTGATGGTGGTCACCAGCGGTTTCTGTTCCATGGGATTGCTATCGGGATTGTAAAAGATCATGTCGAACATTTTGAATGTGGACTTGTCCGGAATGCCCTTATTGAAGCGCGTCTCAAAGTCACGCTTCACATTAATGCGCTGCTGGGCCAGGGACTGGGATTTGTCGCCTTCACCCTTGCCCCGCTGCTTGCCACTGTCCGAGTAGACGGAGCAGCTGGACTCGGTGCGTATGCGTCCCATGCCAGGACTCATAACGCCACCACCCGGAAAGTACTTGGGCGATGCCAGTGACTGCTGTGGCGTTCCACTCGCGCCGCTCATCGATGAGCCACTCAGGTAGCGCTCCCGGCGCGTCGGCGTGCCCGGCGACTGATAGTCCCCGTCGTAGTCGGGCGCCATTGGAGAGCCCACAAAGCTGTTGCGTCGCTGACCAAACACGGGCGTGGGACGCACACGTTGGCGTGCCTGCGCCTTGCTGGGCGACATGGGGAATCCACTTGCCGTTTTCTGCAAATCCATTTGTATGACATTGTCCTCCAAATCTGAGTGATGGAACACATCATCCAGCTGATTGACGTTGCTGGCCGCTGGCATTTTAAATGCAACTTCAGCTGCATCCTCCTCTACGCTCTCCTGCTTGGCGAACGGAATGGGGAGGGGCTCCGGTTCGGGTTCTGGTTCAGGTTTCAGTTCTGCATCGGCATCTTCTTTGCGTGGCTTGCGTTTGATTTGGCTGAGATTGGCAGTTGCCTTAATGCGTTGCCGTCGCGAGGACATGGCCTTATTTTTGTATTATTTTTCACACATTTACTTGGTGAAATAAATAAATGGACGCAACAACAAAGTGAACCAAAGTGCAGCGCACGAGTTTAAGGCTTATAGTGTTGCACAATGCATAAAACAACCGTCCATTTACAGTACGCAACTCCTGCAAAACAAGTATACTGGAGTGACACTGTATCATTTATATTGCAAATGCAAGCAGAGTATAATAAAAATATTTGCAGCGCCTTCAGATATATATGACATAGAAGTTTCGTTTATATTAAACATGTAACGACTAGCCGACTAAGCATTCTTTATTGGTCCAAAATTCATAGTTGAATGCTTTCAAATATTAATTCCTATTAATATTTCATTGAACAACTAGATACACTCGTTTGTTTGTTAAAAAAAAAAACAAGAAAAGATTTTTAGGCTGTGTATTCAGCTTAGAACCGGTGGTGCGCAATTTATGACTTTACCAACACCAATTCGAGCAACAACAACAACATAAATTGCAGGTTGCACGTTTTGAACGAAAAATGTGGGCGCCTTGATAACAAAGTAACAACGACGTGAATTCATACATAATATATAAGTAAAAAAAATCTTGTCAACAACCGAAGGGGGGCAAAAACAAAATTATACAATTGGCAAAGCAGGGCGGCAAATGTGACGCTTCTGCGTGTATGTTGTGTGTGTATCAAAATTTTGCAGCAGAGGAACAGGCAACATTAATCACATTACAGCCGCTGCCGCTGTCCGATTGTTATGCAAGCAGTGCAGCAGCCACCCCCACACCCTCCTGTATTGTGCAGCAGCAACAGCAATCAATAAGCCGGTCGCCATGCTGCTCAACCGTCTCGTGTCGGCCATTAAAAATCAATCGAGGGAAACGCTGCGCGCCTGGAGCTATCAATGCGAATCGATAGTTGCGCAGCGTTCGCGTCGGTTGCAGCAACTGATCAGCTTCTATCAGTCCGTCTACGGCACCCAGGGCTTGAAGCAGCTGTGGCGCTCCTATTATCGCCGTGAGTTGCAGCCACCGCTACACGGTTTCATGCTCAGTGCGGTGGGCATTATGGGCCTGAACATGAAGCAGCGGGGCATCGACGGATTTGACTGGAACAAGGAGCGATTGTCGCTCGCCAATTTCGATTTGTGCCAGCGCGATATTGAGTTCATCAATACACTGCCGGTGAATCAGCTGTGCGACAGCTGCAAGCTGAAGAAGATGAAATACTGCTACTGTTTGCTGGGCAATCAGCGCTGTAAGAAAAGCGGCGGCGTCGTCACTCCCCAAAAAACGGACGATCAGTCGGTGAGCATCAGCAATTGCCGGAGATCCTTGCATATGAATGGTAATGCACCAGCTGGCCAAATGCTCATACAGTCGCAGGAGGATCGCAACTGGGAGCCGTATTTCAGCAAAAATGAATTTAGCATTTGGCGGCGAGAGGAGCGCTCCTCCCTCTATTCATACAAGGTATATGCTCGATTTGATGATATCACTGCCGATGATTTTCTGCATGTACAAACGGATCTGGACTATCGCCGGCAGTGGGACGATACGGCCCTGAGGCTCGAGCTAATTAGTGAGGATCCAGTGCCCGGCAGCAATTCGCATCTCATCTATTGGGAGATGCAGTGGCCGCGCCTGTTTGCCAATCGGGATTATGTGTATTGCCGGCGCTACCACAAAGATGAGTCGAAAAAAATGATATTCGTTTGTAGTCGGGCTGCGGAGCATAAAACATATCCAGCCATTTCGGGTAAGGTGCGCGTCACGGACTATTGGAGCCTGATGGTCATCAAGCCATTCCGTGGCTTTCACGAGCCCGGTCTCCACTTTGTGCTCACATATTACGATGATCCAGGCATACCCATACCGCAGAACATCAAGTCATGGGTAACGCAAAAGCAAATGCCCGAATTCCTAACCAAAATGTATGTGGCGACCAAGAACTATGCCTGCTCGCGTGCCCTCAAGATGAAAGATATGTTCAATAGCTTTACCCTTATCAACGATGAGTACACGGCGAATGATCAACGCGGCAGCTGGCTGGGTAGCCTCAGTCGACATAGACGCAAGCTCAACAGTGACACAAAATCCGAGCGCTAAGCGATCGATCAGAAATCTAGACAGCTATGAGAAAAACAAATCTGAACTAAAAACGACATCAAGGAAGAAAAGAAAGTACAGCAATGAAAATATACCAACAGAAATTTGATTCGGCCTTCTTACCATCTTATGTTGTAATATATTTTTAACTAAACACTTAAAATATTAATGCATTATTAGGGATTTTAAAGTTTAATGGAACTGTACAAAAATTATATTCATCAAATGTGCAAAATTGTGCAATAAAACAGCATTCGCAACTTGGAGGCATTTAAAATGTTGAATCTTATGTGCCACACTAAAGAATACATACACATAAACATGTACAACACACACATATTCTAACAAAACATACGGTTTAAGTTTAGCAGCTTGTTTTTTAAGCAACCTTATAGAAAATACTGAAATTATACATGCGAATATAAAGGAAACCCCCTCTTTAACAAAAGAAATCTACAGTTGAATTCAATTCACATCACACAACAAATTACATTTCTTGTTTTTTTTATATAGGTGACCAAAATGACACAAAAATACACAAATTAGATCAATTTTCAATGAAAGATCATCATTTTTGCCAACATTTTGTTCGGTTTTATTATTATTTTAATAAGGGTTGCTTTATAAACACAGTTTACTATATAAGATTTCATTCGGATTGCCGAAGTTTAGATACCCTTGCAAATATATCGAAGAAAATAAACTTTCGAGTTAGTTAAATTCTTAATGAGTTAAATCAATTTTCAATAGTATTACAGCCAAAAAAATAGCAGATTAGAAATATACTTAGCAAGGGCTTTTACAATATATATAAAAGAAATTGTAAATATAAAATTAATACAGATTACAGAGATTGATCGAGGGAGAGACAGATATTTGATCGGTGTTTGTTCAGGCTGATCACAGTTCGGTGTGCTCCTCTCCGCTGGGCGGATTCTTCATGTAGGCAATGAAATCTTTGCCAGTGCGTCCGCCATTGTATTCCAGCTTAGTTTTGAGGTAGGAAAAGTATATTAAGGTGGGATATCCGCGCACATTGTATTTGGCGCACAATGCCGCATATTGGGTGCAATCGACGGCAACAAAGGCAACGCGCGGATCATCCTGCAACGCATTCGCAGCGGCCGTAAACTCCGGCTTTGTATGCTTACAGTGCCCGCACCCTTAAAAGGACAGAATATGTTTGGATTAAGCAACATATTTAACAACAGTCAATACTCAATACTTACATGGTGCATAAAACATGACCAGTGCATGTTTTTTTCGCTTCAGTGTTGACGTAAAAGTTTCGTCATTGGGGAAGAGCACCTCACTGCTCTCCGCCTCCTCCTCCCAGCTCTTCTCTGGCGGCGGCGGTGGTGGTGGCTCTTTGGGATCTCGCATAAATTCAACGATTTTGGACGCTTCGCGTACGCTCACATCGAATTTGTAGACACCATTGACAAAGTATTTTACAGTTGGGTAGCCTTTAACCTTGTATTTCTCGCCTATAGATGGTTCCTTGGTGGCATCCAGTGCGGCTAGCACGCCCGGCACATTGATTTGCTTCATCTCGAGTGCGGCTTTCTCGTACTCCGGTTTCATGCGTTTGCAATGGCCACACCAGGGTGCATAGAACATGACCAGCACCGAGCTCTCATCCTTAAGTGCCGGCTCAAAGCCCTGCGTGGTCAGGTGCACAATTTCCGAGTTTGTATCAGCCGACCAATCGGGTTCCTTCGGCTTAGTGGTTGGCTTGACATTCGGATTCAGCATAAAAGCAACCAGTGCGTCCTTAGTATTCTCGCCCTCATAGGTGAACCGCATCTTTCCATTCTCGAAGTAAATTAAGGTTGGAAAACCTGAAAAGAATTTCAATAAGATATTAAACCATGCTAACCTCCAAATTCTTCGATTTTAAGATTTCACTCGGTGATTGAAGGACTCCCAAATATTACCAGTTAAGTTAAACAGCTTGCGAACGGCTGCATTCTCCTGGCGCTCCACATTCATGGCGGCCAACAAATATCCACCTTGGGCTTTGAGTTCCGTTGCTGCTTTGCTGTAGTCCGGCTTCATGCGCTTGCAGAAGCCGCACCATGGCACATGGAACATGACGAGCATGGGCCGTATGTCCTTGCGCATATGTTTGGTGAATGTGGCGGCGTCATTGAAATGAAACACATCCGAACCCGCCGGATCCTCTTCCCAGGGCAAATCGCCAGCGGGATCGCGCATAAATGTGATCATGGAGCCAACAGTCAGCTGGCGATCGTAATCCTTGTGATAATCACCATCCTTGTAGTGACGCAGTGTATATGGTGCGGGCGTCACCTTCAGTTTCTTGCAGAGCTTCTTACGCTCCTGATTGCCACAATCCACATACAACATGGTTCCTGTACCACGAATCGCTTCCGCCGCTTCCCGAAACACCTTCAATTCCGCGGCAGCCTCCTTAGCGCTGGACACGTAAAGGGTCAAAACGTTGTTCTTGGTGCGCAGCAGTTTTTTAAAGTCCTTGTAGTCTCCAATGTCCTCCTGCACAGCGGATGTTTTCGTTTTGCCGGCAACAAGTGCCACCAGCAACAACAGCAGCGGAAATTGCAGCCCCAATTGATGGCGACGAAAACACATATTGATTGCCTTGCACGTTATCTTTAATAAAAGTAGGTAACTAATTTAACAATACTTGTAACTTGTTTAAACTAATGTAATAAACGCATTTTCTTCTCCCCTGCAGATCAACAATTGCAGCTTAAAATGTCGATGAAGACGTCAGCGTTTAGCCACAGCGTTGCCACATCGAAAAAATGGTTAACACGTCCATTGCCAAAAGTTTACCACAGTCAAAATTTACGTTATTTTCAAATTTATAAGATAAATTGTTGTATTGTCTTTTTAATTGTTTCCCTTTTAATTTAAGAAGTATATTCAGCATGGCAAACCACATTTAAAATGTCGTCATTATGTTATTATGGTTGGATATCATATCGATAGTAATTCAGCGTATATGTTTACGCTATCTATCGAAGCTTAATGTAAAATATGCAACGCCACCTGGCGGTTAACATGATGGTCAGAGGCTTAAGGCGGAGTTGTCAAAAGAAAAAGACAGTTAGGAAAGAGAACGTTCGATGCATACGAGGTGTGTTCAAAAAGTATCGCGAATTTTGTGTTTTTTCAGATATTATTTATTTATTCATGAATATCTATTTTGTCCCCTTCAACGTAATCCCCATGAGATATTATACACTTGTGCCAACGGTTTTTCCAATCTTCGAAGCACTTCAAAAAATCATTTTTTTTATCTTGTTCAGCTCCTCCTTCGATCCCGTCTTTATCTCGTCAAGCGTAGCGTAACGTCGTCCTTTCATGGGCCTCTTCAGTTTAGGGAACAAGAAAAAGTCACAGGGGGCCAGATCTGGGGAATACGGTGGCTGCGGCATCATTAGTGTGTTGTTTTTGGCCAAAAAGTCGCGCGCAAGCAACGATGTGTGAGCAGGGGCGTTATCGTGGTGCAAAAGCCAATTTTTGTTCTTCCACAAATCCGGGCGTTTCTGGCGGATTGCTTCGCGCAAATTGCGCATAACTTGCAGGTAATATTCCTTATTGACCGTTCTACCCTGTGGCAAGAACTCATGATGCACCACGCCCCTGCAATCGAAGAAAACTGTCAGCAAAACTTTCACATTCGACCGAACTTGGCGCGCTTTTTTCGGTCTTGGTTCGTGCGGCAGCTTCCATTGAGATGATTGAGCTTTGGTTTCCACGTCGTAACCATAAACCCACGATTCGTCACCAGTTATGACCCTCTGGAGCAAATTTGGGTCGTCGCGGACAGAGTCCAACATCTTATTAGCAATGTTCATGGGATGCTGTTTTTGGTCGCAATTGAGCAATTTTGGTACGAATTTCGCGGCGACCCGTCTCATGCCCAAATCATTGATAAAAATCGAATGGCATGAGCCAATCGATATGTCTAGCTCCTCAGCAACTTCTCTAACGGTGATTCGACGATTGGCCAATACCATTTTCTCCACTCCATTAATTTTTTCGTCTGTTGTTGAAGTGCTCGGGCGTCCGGCACGCTCTTCGTCGTTCACATCTTCTCGGCCTTCTGAGAACATTTTGTACCACCGATAAACGTTGCTTCGGTGCAAGGTAGCTTCTCCGTATGCCACAATCAACATTCGGAATGCATCCGCGCACTTAATTTCGTTTTTCACACAAAATTTGATACAGGTTCTTTGATCCATTTTTTTGAATAGGTAAAAATCGAAGACGATCCATTCAAAATGGCCGAGCTTGTCGGCATAAGTGAGAGACATGAGTACCAACATAACGCTACAAAAAAATCGAAATTCGATTATACGTAACCCGCGAAAATTCAAAATTCGCGATACTTTTTTAACACACCTCGTATATAAAAAGGGCTTCATAATGTTGGAAGAAATTCGGACTTTGGGCAATTATTGGAAAAGATACAACCATTTAAATTTGGAAACAGAAACTCAAAACGTCAATTTCTCGATTTCATTTCATAGAAAACGAATTTTCAACTTTTGATGCAGAATCAATATATATAAAAAGGGCTTCATAATGTTGGAAGAAATTCGGACTTTGGGCAATTATTGGCGAAGATACAACCATTTGAATTTGGAAACAGAAACTCAAAACGTAAATTTCTCGATTTCATTTCAAGAATACATAATTTCAACTTTGATGCAGAATCAATATATATAAAAAGTGCTTCATAATGTTGGAAGAAATTCGGACTTTGGACAATTATTGGAAAAGATACAACCATTTAAATTTGGAAACAGAAACTCAAAACGTCAATTTCTCGATTTCATTTCATTAAAAAACGAATTTTCAACTTTTGATGCAGAATCAATATATATAAAAAGGGCTTCATAACGTTGGAAGAAATTCGGACTTTGGGCAATTATTGGTGAAGATACAATCATTTGAATTTGGAAACAGAAACTTGAAACGTAAATTTCTCGATCTTATTTCAAGAACACATAATTTCACTTTGATGCAGAATCAATATATATAAATAGGGCTTCATAATGTTGGAAGAAATTCGGACTTTGGGCAATTATTGGCGAAGATACAACCATTTGAATTTGGAAACAGAAACTCAAAACGTAAATTTCTCGATTTTACTTCAAGAATACATAATTTCACTTTGATGCAGAATCAATATATATAAAAAGGGCTTCATAATGTTGGAAGAAATTCGGACTTTGGGCAATTATTGGCGAAGATACAACCATTTGAATTTGGAAACAGAAACTCAAAACGTAAATTTCTCGATTTTATTTCAAGAATACATAATTTCACCTTGATGCAGAATCAATATATATAAAAAGGCTTCATAATGTTGGAAGAAATTCGGACTTTGGGCAATTATTGGCGAAGATACAACCATTTGAATTTGGAAACAGAAATCAAAACGTAAATTTCTCGATTTCATTTTCACTTTACAAGAATACAGTAATTTTCAACCTTTTGATGCAGAATCAATATATATAAAAAGGGCTTCATAACGTTGGAAGAAATTCGGACTTTGGGCAATTATTGGCGAAGATACAATCATTTGAATTTGGAAACAGAAACTTGAAACGTAAATTTCTCGATCTTATTTCAAGAACACATAATTTCACTTTGATGCAGAATCAATATATATAAAAAGGGCTTCATAACGTTGGAAGAAATTCGGACTTTGGGCAATTATTGGCGAAGATACAACCATTTGAATTTGGAAACAGAAACTCAAAACGTAAATTTCTCGATTTTATTTCAAGAATACATAATTTCACCTTGATGCAGAATCAATATATATAAAAAGGGCTTCATAACGTTGGAAGAAATTCGGACTTTGGGCAATTATTGGCGAAGATACAATCATTTGAATTTGGAAACAGAAACTTGAAACGTAAATTTCTCGATTTTATTTCAAGAACACATAATTTCACCTTGATGCAGAATCAATATATATAAAAAGGGCTTCATAACGTTGGAAGAAATTCGGACTTTGGGCAATTATTGGCGAAGATACAACCATTAATTGGAAACAGAACTCAAACGTAATTTCTCATTATTTGACAGAATACGTAATTTCACACTTTTGATGCAGAATCAATATATATAAAAAGGGCTTCATAATGTTGGAAGAAATTCGGACTTTGGGCAATTATTGGCGAAGATACAACCATTTGAATTTGGAAACAGAAACTTAAAACGTAAATTTCTCGATTTTATTTCAAGAACACATAATTTCACCTTGATGCAGAATCAATATATATAAAAAGGGCTTCATAATGTTGGAAGAAATTCGGACTTTGGGCAATTATTGGCGAAGATACAACCATTTGAATTTGGAAACAGAAACTCAAAACGTAAATTTCTCGATTTTATTTCAAGAATACATAATTTCACCTTGATGCAGAATCAATATATATAAAAAGGGCTTCATAATGTTGGAAGAAATTCGGACTTTGGGCAATTATTGGCGAAGATACAACCATTTGAATTTGGAAACAGAAACTCAAAACGTAAATTTCTCGATTTTATTTCAAGAAACATAATTTCACCTTGATGCAGAATCAATATATATAAAAAGGGCTTCATAACGTTGGAAGAAATTCGGACTTTGGGCAATTATTGGCGAAGATACAACCATTTAAATTTGGAAACAGAAACTCAAAACGTCAATTTCTCGATTTCATTTCATAAAAAACGAATTTTCAACTTTTGATGCAGAATCAATATATATAAAAAGGGCTTCATAACGTTGGAAGAAATTCGGACTTTGGGCAATTATTGGCGAAGATACAACCATTTGAATTTGGAAACAGAAACTTAAAACGTAAATTTCTCGATTTTATTTCAAGAATACATAATTTCACCTTTGATGCAGAATCAATATATATAAATAAGGCTTCATAATGTTGGAAGAAATTCGGACTTTGGGCAATTATTGGCGAAGATACAACCATTTGAATTTGGAAACAGAAACTCAAAACGTAAATTTCTCGATTTTATTTCAAGAATACATAATTTCACCTTGATGCAGAATCAATATATATAAAAAGGGCTTCATAATGTTGGAAGAAATTCGGACTTTGGGCAATTATTGGCGAAGATACAACCATTTGAATTTGGAAACAGAAACTCAAAACGTAAATTTCTCGATTTTATTTCATAGAATACATATTTTCAACTTTTGATGCAGAATCAATATATATAAAAAGGGCTTCATAACGTTGGAAGAAATTCGGACTTTGGGCAATTATTGGAGAAGATACAACCATTTGAATTTGGAAACAGAAACTCAAAACGTAAATTTCTCGATTTCATTTCATAAAAAACGTATTTTCAACTTTTGATGCAGAATCAATATATATAAAAAGGGCTTCATAACGTTGGAAGAAATTCGGACTTTGGGCAATTATTGGCGAAGATACAACCATTTGAATTTGGAAACAGAAACTCAAAACGTCAATTTCTCGATTTTATTTCAAGAATACATATTTTCACCTTTGATGCAGAATCAATATATATAAATAAGGCTTCATAATGTTGGAAGAAATTCGGACTTTGGGCAATTATTGGCGAAGATACAACCATTTGAATTTGGAAACAGAAACTCAAAACGTAAATTTCTCGATTTTATTTCAAGAACACATAATTTCACCTTGATGCAGAATCAATATATATAAAAAGGGCTTCATAATGTTGGAAGAAATTCGGACTTTGGGCAATTATTGGCGAAGATACAACCATTTGAATTTGGAAACAGAAACTCAAAACGTAAATTTCTCGATTTTATTTCATAAAATACATATTTTCAACTTTTGATGCAGAATCAATATATATAAAAAGGGCTTCATAACGTTGGAAGAAATTCGGACTTTGGGCAATTATTGGCGAAGATACAACCATTTGAATTTGGAAACAGAAACTTAAAACGTAAATTTCTCGATTTTATTTCAAGAACACATAATTTCACTTTGATGCAGAATCAATATATATAAAAAGGGCTTCATAATGTTGGAAGAAATTCGGACTTTGGGCAATTATTGGCGAAGATACAACCATTTGAATTTGGAAACAGAAACTCAAAACGTAAATTTCTCGATTTTATTTCAAGAATACATAATTTCACCTTGATGCAGAATCAATATATATAAAAAGGGCTTCATAATGTTGGAAGAAATTCGGACTTTGGGCAATTATTGGCGAAGATACAACCATTTGAATTTGGAAACAGAAACTTAAAACGTAAATTTCTCGATTTTATTTCAAGAACACATAATTTCACTTTGATGCAGAATCAATATATATAAAAAGGGCTTCATAATGTTGGAAGAAATTCGGACTTTGGGCAATTATTGGCGAAGATACAACCATTTGAATTTGGAAACAGAAACTCAAAACGTAAATTTCTCGATTTTATTTCAAGAATACATAATTTCACCTTGATGCAGAATCAATATATATAAAAAGGGCTTCATAATGTTGGAAGAAATTCGGACTTTGGGCAATTATTGGCGAAGATACAACCATTTGAATTTGGAAACAGAAACTCAAAACGTAAATTTCTCGATTTTATTTCAAGAATACATAATTTCACCTTGATGCAGAATCAATATATATAAAAAGGGCTTCATAATGTTGGAAGAAATTCGGACTTTGGGCAATTATTGGCGAAGATACAACCATTTGAATTTGGAAACAGAAACTCAAAACGTAAATTTCTCGATTTTATTTCAAGAATACATAATTTCACCTTGATGCAGAATCAATATATATAAAAAGGGCTTCATAACGTTGGAAGAAATTCGGACTTTGGGCAATTATTGGCGAAGATACAACCATTTGAATTTGGAAACAGAAACTCAAAACGTAAATTTCTCGATTTTATTTCAAGAAACATAATTTCACTTTGATGCAGAATCAATATATATAAAAAGGGCTTCATAATGTTGGAAGAAATTCGGACTTTGGGCAATTATTGGCGAAGATACAACCATTTGAATTTGGAAACAGAAACTCAAAACGTAAATTTCTCGATTTTATTTCAAGAATACATAATTTCACCTTGATGCAGAATCAATATATATAAAAAGGGCTTCATAATGTTGGAAGAAATTCGGACTTTGGGCAATTATTGGCGAAGATACAACCATTTGAATTTGGAAACAGAAACTCAAAACGTAAATTTCTCGATTTTATTTCAAGAATACATAATTTCACCTTGATGCAGAATCAATATATATAAAAAGGGCTTCATAATGTTGGAAGAAATTCGGACTTTGGGCAATTATTGGCGAAGATACAACCATTTGAATTTGGAAACAGAAACTCAAAACGTAAATTTCTCGATTTTATTTCAAGAATACATAATTTCACCTTGATGCAGAATCAATATATATAAAAAGGGCTTCATAATGTTGGAAGAAATTCGGACTTTGGGCAATTATTGGCGAAGATACAACCATTTGAATTTGGAAACAGAAACTCAAAACGTAAATTTCTCGATTTTATTTCAAGAATACATAATTTCACCTTGATGCAGAATCAATATATATAAAAAGGGCTTCATAATGTTGGAAGAAATTCGGACTTTGGGCAATTATTGGCGAAGATACAACCATTTGAATTTGGAAACAGAAACTCAAAACGTAAATTTCTCGATTTTATTTCAAGAATACATATTTTCAACTTTGATGCAGAATCAATATATATAAAAAGGGCTTCATAACGTTGGAAGAAATTCGGACTTTGGACAATTATTGGAGAAGATACAACCATTTGAATTTGGAAACAGAAACTTAAAACGTAAATTTCTCGATTTTATTTCAAGAATACATAATTTCACCTTGATGCAGAATCAATATATATAAAAAGGGCTTCATAATGTTGGAAGAAATTCGGACTTTGGGCAATTATTGGCGAAGATACAACCATTTGAATTTGGAAACAGAAACTCAAAACGTAAATTTCTCGATTTTATTTCAAGAATACATAATTTCACCTTGATGCAGAATCAATATATATAAATAAGGCTTCATAATGTTGGAAGAAATTCGGACTTTGGGCAATTATTGGCGAAGATACAACCATTTGAATTTGGAAACAGAAACTCAAAACGTAAATTTCTCGATTTCATTTCATAGAAACGTATTTTCAACTTTTGATGCAGAATCAATATATATAAAAAGGGCTTCATAATGTTGGAAGAAATTCGGACTTTGGGCAATTATTGGCGAAGATACAACCATTTGAATTTGGAAACAGAAACTCAAAACGTCAATTTCTCGATTTCATTTCATAAAAACGTATTTTCAACTTTTGATGCAGAATCAATATATATAAAAAGGGCTTCATAATGTTGGAAGAAATTCGGACTTTGGACAATTATTGGAGAAGATACAACCATTTGAATTTGGAAACAGAAACTCAAAACGTCAATTTCTCGATTTTATTTCATAGAAAACGTATTTTCAACTTTTGATGCAGAATCAATATATATAAAAAGGGCTTCATAACGTTGGAAGAAATTCGGACTTTGGGCAATTATTGGTGAAGATACAACCATTTGAATTTGGAAACAGAAACTTGAAACGTAAATTTCTCGATTTTATTTCAAGAATACATAATTTCACTTTGATGCAGAATCAATATATATAAAAAGGGCTTCATAATGTTGGAAGAAATTCGGACTTTGGGCAATTATTGGCGAAGATACAACCATTTGAATTTGGAAACAGAAACTCAAAACGTCAATTTCTCGATTTCATTTCATAAAAACGTATTTTCAACTTTTGATGCAGAATCAATATATATAAAAAGGGCTTCATAACGTTGGAAGAAATTCGGACTTTGGGCAATTATTGGCGAAGATACAACCATTTGAATTTGGAAACAGAAATTTAAAACGTAAATTTCTCGATTTTATTTCAAGAATACATAATTTCACCTTGATGCAGAATCAATATATATAAAAAGGGCTTCATAACGTTGGAAGAAATTCGGACTTTGGGCAATTATTGGCGAAGATACAACCATTTGAATTTGGAAACAGAAACTCAAAACGTAAATTTCTCGATTTTATTTCAAGAATACATAATTTCACCTTGATGCAGAATCAATATATATAAAAAGGGCTTCATAATGTTGGAAGAAATTCGGACTTTGGGCAATTATTGGCGAAGATACAACCATTTGAATTTGGAAACAGAAACTCAAAACGTCAATTTCTCGATTTCATTTCATAGAAAACGTATTTTCAACTTTTGATGCAGAATCAATATATATAAAAAGGGCTTCATAATGTTGGAAGAAATTCGGACTTTGGGCAATTATTGGCGAAGATACAACCATTTGAATTTGGAAACAGAAACTCAAAACGTAAATTTCTCGATTTTATTTCAAGAATACATAATTTCACCTTGATGCAGAATCAATATATATAAAAAGGGCTTCATAATGTTGGAAGAAATTCGGACTTTGGGCAATTATTGGCGAAGATACAACCATTTGAATTTGGAAACAGAAACTCAAAACGTAAATTTCTCGATTTTATTTCAAGAATACATAATTTCACCTTGATGCAGAATCAATATATATAAATAAGGCTTCATAATGTTGGAAGAAATTCGGACTTTGGGCAATTATTGGCGAAGATACAACCATTTGAATTTGGAAACAGAAACTCAAAACGTCAATTTCTCGATTTTATTTCAAGAATACATAATTTCAACTTTGATGCAGAATCAATATATATAAAAAGGGCTTCATAACGTTGGAAGAAATTCGGACTTTGGGCAATTATTGGCGAAGATACAATCATTTGAATTTGGAAACAGAAACTTAAAACGTAAATTTCTCGATTTTATTTCAAGAATACATAATTTCACCTTGATGCAGAATCAATATATATAAATAAGGGCTTCATAATGTTGGAAGAAATTCGGACTTTGGGCAATTATTGGCGAAGATACAACCATTTGAATTTGGAAACAGAAACTCAAAACGTAAATTTCTCGATTTTATTTCAAGAATACATAATTTCAACCTTGATGCAGAATCAATATATATAAAAAGGGCTTCATAATGTTGGAAGAAATTCGGACTTTGGGCAATTATTGGCGAAGATACAACCATTTGAATTTGGAAACAGAAACTCAAAACGTAAATTTCTCGATTTTATTTCAAGAATACATAATTTCACCTTGATGCAGAATCAATATATATAAAAAGGGCTTCATAATGTTGGAAGAAATTCGGACTTTGGGCAATTATTGGCGAAGATACAACCATTTGAATTTGGAAACAGAAACTCAAAACGTCAATTTCTCGATTTCATTTCATAGAAAACGTATTTTCAACTTTTGATGCAGAATCAATATATATAAAAAGGGCTTCATAACGTTGGAAGAAATTCGGACTTTGGGCAATTATTGGCGAAGATACAACCATTTGAATTTGGAAACAGAAACTCAAAACGTAAATTTCTCGATTTTATTTCAAGAATACATAATTTCAACTTTGATGCAGAATCAATATATATAAAAAGGGCTTCATAATGTTGGAAGAAATTCGGACTTTGGGCAATTATTGGCGAAGATACAACCATTTGAATTTGGAAACAGAAACTCAAAACGTAAATTTCTCGATTTCATTTCATAGAAACGTATTTTCAACTTTTGATGCAGAATCAATATATATAAAAAGGGCTTCATAATGTTGGAAGAAATTCGGACTTTGGGCAATTATTGGCGAAGATACAACCATTTGAATTTGGAAACAGAAACTCAAAACGTAAATTTCTCGATTTTATTTCAAGAATACATAATTTCACCTTGATGCAGAATCAATATATATAAAAAGGGCTTCATAATGTTGGAAGAAATTCGGACTTTGGGCAATTATTGGCGAAGATACAACCATTTGAATTTGGAAACAGAAACTCAAAACGTAAATTTCTCGATTTTATTTCAAGAATACATAATTTCACCTTGATGCAGAATCAATATATATAAAAAGGGCTTCATAACGTTGGAAGAAATTCGGACTTTGGGCAATTATTGGCGAAGATACAACCATTTGAATTTGGAAACAGAAACTCAAAACGTAAATTTCTCGATTTCATTTCAAGAATACATAATTTCACCTTTGATGCAGAATCAATATATATAAAAAGGGCTTCATAATGTTGGAAGAAATTCGGACTTTGGGCAATTATTGGAGAAGATACAACCATTTGAATTTGGAAACAGAAACTCAAAACGTAAATTTCTCGATTTTATTTCAAGAATACATAATTTCACCTTGATGCAGAATCAATATATATAAAAAGGGCTTCATAATGTTGGAAGAAATTCGGACTTTGGGCAATTATTGGCGAAGATACAACCATTTGAATTTGGAAACAGAAACTCAAAACGTCAATTTCTCGATTTTATTTCAAGAATACATAATTTCAACTTTTGATGCAGAATCAATATATATAAAAAGGGCTTCATAATGTTGGAAGAAATTCGGACTTTGGGCAATTATTGGCGAAGATACAACCATTTGAATTTGGAAACAGAAACTCAAAACGTCAATTTCTCGATTTCATTTCATAAAAACGTATTTTCAACTTTTGATGCAGAATCAATATATATAAAAAGGGCTTCATAACGTTGGAAGAAATTCGGACTTTGGGCAATTATTGGCGAAGATACAACCATTTGAATTTGGAAACAGAAACTCAAAACGTAAATTTCTCGATTTTATTTCAAGAATACATAATTTCACCTTGATGCAGAATCAATATATATAAATAAGGGCTTCATAATGTTGGAAGAAATTCGGACTTTGGGCAATTATTGGCGAAGATACAACCATTTGAATTTGGAAACAGAAACTCAAAACGTAAATTTCTCGATTTTATTTCAAGAATACATAATTTCACCTTGATGCAGAATCAATATATATAAAAAGGGCTTCATAATGTTGGAAGAAATTCGGACTTTGGGCAATTATTGGAAAAGATACAACCATTTGAATTTGGAAACAGAAACTCAAAACGTCAATTTCTCGATTTTATTTCAAGAATACATAATTTCACCTTGATGCAGAATCAATATATATAAAAAGGGCTTCATAATGTTGGAAGAAATTCGGACTTTGGGCAATTATTGGCGAAGATACAATCATTTGAATTTGGAAACAGAAACTTAAAACGTAAATTTCTCGATTTTATTTCAAGAATACATAATTTCACCTTGATGCAGAATCAATATATATAAATAAGGGCTTCATAACGTTGGAAGAAATTCGGACTTTGGGCAATTATTGGCGAAGATACAACCATTTGAATTTGGAAACAGAAACTCAAAACGTCAATTTCTCGATTTCATTTCATAGAAAACGTATTTTCAACTTTTGATGCAGAATCAATATATATAAAAAGTGCTTCATAATGTTGGAAGAAATTCGGACTTTGGGCAATTATTGGCGAAGATACAACCATTTGAATTTGGAAACAGAAACTCAAAACGTAAATTTCTCGATTTTATTTCAAGAATACATAATTTCACCTTGATGCAGAATCAATATATATAAAAAGGCTTCATAATGTTGGAAGAAATTCGGACTTTGGGCAATTATTGGCGAAGATACAACCATTTGAATTTGGAAACAGAAACTCAAAACGTAAATTTCTCGATTTTATTTCAAAAATACATAATTTCACCTTGATGCAGAATCAATATATATAAAAAGGGCTTCATAACGTTGGAAGAAATTCGGACTTTGGGCAATTATTGGCGAAGATACAACCATTTGAATTTGGAAACAGAAACTTGAAACGTAAATTTCTCGATTTTATTTCAAGAATACATATTTTCAACTTTGATGCAGAATCAATATATATAAAAAGGGCTTCATAATGTTGGAAGAAATTCGGACTTTGGGCAATTATTGGCGAAGATACAACCATTTGAATTTGGAAACAGAAACTTAAAACGTAAATTTCTCGATTTTATTTCAAGAATACATAATTTCACCTTGATGCAGAATCAATATATATAAAAAGGGCTTCATAATGTTGGAAGAAATTCGGACTTTGGACAATTATTGGCGAAGATACAACCATTTGAATTTGGAAACAGAAACTCAAAACGTAAATTTCTCGATTTCATTTCATAGAAAACGTAATTTCAACTTTTGATGCAGAATCAATATATATAAAAAGGGCTTCATAACGTTGGAAGAAATTCGGACTTTGGGCAATTATTGGCGAAGATACAACCATTTGAATTTGGAAACAGAAACTCAAAACGTAAATTTCTCGATTTTATTTCAAGAATACATAATTTCACCTTGATGCAGAATCAATATATATAAAAAGGGCTTCATAACGTTGGAAGAAATTCGGACTTTGGGCAATTATTGGCGAAGATACAACCATTTGAATTTGGAAACAGAAACTCAAAACGTAAATTTCTCGATTTTATTTCAAGAATACATATTTTCAACTTTGATGCAGAATCAATATATATAAAAAGGGCTTCATAATGTTGGAAGAAATTCGGACTTTGGGCAATTATTGGCGAAGATACAACCATTTGAATTTGGAAACAGAAACTCAAAACGTAAATTTCTCGATTTCATTTCAAGAAACGTAATTTCACCTTTTGATGCAGAATCAATATATATAAAAAGGGCTTCATAACGTTGGAAGAAATTCGGACTTTGGGCAATTATTGGCGAAGATACAACCATTTGAATTTGGAAACAGAAACTCAAAACGTCAATTTCTCGATTTCATTTCAAGAAAACATATTTTCACCTTTGATGCAGAATCAATATATATAAAAAGGGCTTCATAACGTTGGAAGAAATTCGGACTTTGGGCAATTATTGGCGAAGATACAACCATTTGAATTTGGAAACAGAAACTTAAAACGTAAATTTCTCGATTTTATTTCAAGAATACATAATTTCACTTTTGATGCAGAATCAATATATATAAAAAGGGCTTCATAACGTTGGAAGAAATTCGGACTTTGGGCAATTATTGGCGAAGATACAACCATTTGAATTTGGAAACAGAAACTTAAAACGTAAATTTCTCGATTTTATTTCAAGAATACATAATTTCACCTTGATGCAGAATCAATATATATAAATAAGGGCTTCATAATGTTGGAAGAAATTCGGACTTTGGGCAATTATTGGCGAAGATACAACCATTTGAATTTGGAAACAGAAACTCAAAACGTCAATTTCTCGATTTCATTTCATAAAAACGTATTTTCAACTTTTGATGCAGAATCAATATATATAAAAAGGGCTTCATAACGTTGGAAGAAATTCGGACTTTGGGCAATTATTGGCGAAGATACAACCATTTGAATTTGGAAACAGAAACTCAAAACGTAAATTTCTCGATTTTATTTCAAGAATACATAATTTCACCTTGATGCAGAATCAATATATATAAAAAGGGCTTCATAACGTTGGAAGAAATTCGGACTTTGGGCAATTATTGGCGAAGATACAACCATTTGAATTTGGAAACAGAAACTCAAAACGTCAATTTCTCGATTTCATTTCATAGAAAACGTATTTTCAACTTTGATGCAGAATCAATATATATAAAAAGGGCTTCATAATGTTGGAAGAAATTCGGACTTTGGGCAATTATTGGCGAAGATACAACCATTTGAATTTGGAAACAGAAACTCAAAACGTAAATTTCTCGATTTTATTTCAAGAATACATAATTTCACCTTGATGCAGAATCAATATATATAAAAAGGGCTTCATAATGTTGGAAGAAATTCGGACTTTGGGCAATTATTGGCGAAGATACAACCATTTGAATTTGGAAACAGAAACTCAAAACGTAAATTTCTCGATTTTATTTCAAGAATACATAATTTCACCTTGATGCAGAATCAATATATATAAAAAGGGCTTCATAACGTTGGAAGAAATTCGGACTTTGGGCAATTATTGGCGAAGATACAACCATTTGAATTTGGAAACAGAAACTTGAAACGTAAATTTCTCGATTTTATTTCAAGAATACATAATTTCACCTTGATGCAGAATCAATATATATAAATAAGGCTTCATAATGTTGGAAGAAATTCGGACTTTGGGCAATTATTGGCGAAGATACAACCATTTGAATTTGGAAACAGAAACTCAAAACGTCAATTTCTCGATTTTATTTCAAGAATACATATTTTCAACTTTGATGCAGAATCAATATATATAAAAAGGGCTTCATAACGTTGGAAGAAATTCGGACTTTGGACAATTATTGGCGAAGATACAACCATTTGAATTTGGAAACAGAAACTCAAAACGTAAATTTCTCGATTTCATTTCATAAAAACGTATTTTCAACTTTTGATGCAGAATCAATATATATAAAAAGGGCTTCATAACGTTGGAAGAAATTCGGACTTTGGGCAATTATTGGCGAAGATACAACCATTTGAATTTGGAAACAGAAACTTGAAACGTCAATTTCTCGATTTTATTTCAAGAATACATAATTTCACCTTGATGCAGAATCAATATATATAAAAAGGGCTTCATAACGTTGGAAGAAATTCGGACTTTGGGCAATTATTGGCGAAGATACAACCATTTGAATTTGGAAACAGAAACTCAAAACGTAAATTTCTCGATTTTATTTCAAAAATACATAATTTCACCTTTGATGCAGAATCAATATATATAAATAAGGGCTTCATAATGTTGGAAGAAATTCGGACTTTGGGCAATTATTGGCGAAGATACAACCATTTGAATTTGGAAACAGAAACTCAAAACGTCAATTTCTCGATTTCATTTCAAGAATACATAATTTCACCTTGATGCAGAATCAATATATATAAAAAGGGCTTCATAATGTTGGAAGAAATTCGGACTTTGGGCAATTATTGGCGAAGATACAACCATTTGAATTTGGAAACAGAAACTCAAAACGTAAATTTCTCGATTTTATTTCAAGAATACATAATTTCACCTTGATGCAGAATCAATATATATAAAAAGGGCTTCATAATGTTGGAAGAAATTCGGACTTTGGGCAATTATTGGCGAAGATACAACCATTTGAATTTGGAAACAGAAACTCAAAACGTCAATTTCTCGATTTTATTTCAAAAATACATAATTTCACCTTGATGCAGAATCAATATATATAAAAAGGGCTTCATAACGTTGGAAGAAATTCGGACTTTGGGCAATTATTGGCGAAGATACAACCATTTGAATTTGGAAACAGAAACTCAAAACGTCAATTTCTCGATTTTATTTCAAAAATACATAATTTCACCTTTGATGCAGAATCAATATATATAAAAAGGGCTTCATAATGTTGGAAGAAATTCGGACTTTGGGCAATTATTGGCGAAGATACAACCATTTGAATTTGGAAACAGAAACTCAAAACGTCAATTTCTCGATTTTATTTCAAAAATACATCATTTCACCTTGATGCAGAATCAATATATATAAAAAGGGCTTCATAATGTTGGAAGAAATTCGGACTTTGGGCAATTATTGGCGAAGATACAACCATTTGAATTTGGAAACAGAAACTCAAAACGTAAATTTCTCGATTTTATTTCAAGAATACATAATTTCACCTTGATGCAGAATCAATATATATAAATAAGGCTTCATAATGTTGGAAGAAATTCGGACTTTGGGCAATTATTGGCGAAGATACAACCATTTGAATTTGGAAACAGAAACTCAAAACGTAAATTTCTCGATTTCATTTCAAGAATACGTAATTTCACCTTGATGCAGAATCAATATATATAAAAAGGGCTTCATAACGTTGGAAGAAATTCGGACTTTGGGCAATTATTGGCGAAGATACAACCATTTGAATTTGGAAACAGAAACTCAAAACGTAAATTTCTCGATTTTATTTCAAAAATACATAATTTCACCTTGATGCAGAATCAATATATATAAAAAGGGCTTCATAATGTTGGAAGAAATTCGGACTTTGGGCAATTATTGGCGAAGATACAACCATTTGAATTTGGAAACAGAAACTCAAAACGTCAATTTCTCGATTTTATTTCAAGAATACATCATTTCACCTTGATGCAGAATCAATATATATAAAAAGGGCTTCATAATGTTGGAAGAAATTCGGACTTTGGGCAATTATTGGCGAAGATACAACCATTTGAATTTGGAAACAGAAACTCAAAACGTAAATTTCTCGATTTTATTTCAAGAATACATAATTTCACCTTGATGCAGAATCAATATATATAAAAAGGGCTTCATAATGTTGGAAGAAATTCGGACTTTGGGCAATTATTGGCGAAGATACAACCATTTGAATTTGGAAACAGAAACTCAAAACGTCAATTTCTCGATTTCATTTCATAAAAACGTATTTTCAACTTTTGATGCAGAATCAAAATATATAAAAAGGGCTTCATAACGTTGGAAGAAATTCGGACTTTGGACAATTATTGGAAAAGATACAACCATTTGAATTTGGAAACAGAAACTTAAAACGTAAATTTCTCGATTTTATTTCAAGAATACATAATTTCACTTTGATGCAGAATCAATATATATAAAAAGGGCTTCATAATGTTGGAAGAAATTCGGACTTTGGGCAATTATTGGCGAAGATACAACCATTTGAATTTGGAAACAGAAACTCAAAACGTCAATTTCTCGATTTTATTTCAAGAATACATAATTTCACCTTGATGCAGAATCAATATATATAAAAAGGGCTTCATAATGTTGGAAGAAATTCGGACTTTGGGCAATTATTGGCGAAGATACAACCATTTGAATTTGGAAACAGAAACTCAAAACGTCAATTTCTCGATTTTATTTCAAAAATACATCATTTCACCTTGATGCAGAATCAATATATATAAAAAGGGCTTCATAATGTTGGAAGAAATTCGGACTTTGGGCAATTATTGGCGAAGATACAACCATTTAAATTTGGAAACAGAAACTCCAAACGTCAATTTCTCGATTTCATTTCATAGAAAACGTATTTTCAACTTTTGATGCAGAATCAATATATATAAAAAGGGCTTCATAACGTTGGAAGAAATTCGGACTTTGGACAATTATTGGAGAAGATACAACCATTTGAATTTGGAAACAGAAACTCAAAACGTAAATTTCTCGACTTTATTTCAAGAATACATAATTTCACCTTGATGCAGAATCAATATATATAAATAAGGCTTCATAATGTTGGAAGAAATTCGGACTTTGGGCAATTATTGGCGAAGATACAACCATTTGAATTTGGAAACAGAAACTCAAAACGTCAATTTCTCGATTTTATTTCAAAAATACTCGTATATATATTGATTCTGCATCAAAAGTTGAAAAATACGTTTTTATGAAATGAAATCGAGAAAATTGACTTTTTGAGTTTCGTTTCCAAATTCAAATGGTTGTATCTTCGCCAATAATTTCTTCCAACATTTTTAAGCCTTATTTATATATATTGATTCTGCATCAAAGGTGAAATTATGTGTTCTTGAAATAAAATCGAGAAATTTACGTTTTAAGTTTCTGTTTCCAAATTCAAACGGGTGTATCTTCGCCAATAATTGCCCAAAGTCCGAAATTCTTCCAACGTTATGAAGCCCTTTTTATATATATTGATTCTGCATCAAGGTGAAATTATGTATTCTTGAAATAAAATCGAGAAATTTACGTTTTAAATTTCTGTTTCCAAATTCAAATGGTTGTATCTTTTCCAATAATTGGCCAAAGTCCGAATTTCTTCCAACATTATGAAGCCCTTTTTATATATATTGATTCTGCATCAAAAGTTGAAAATACGTTTTCTATGAAATGAAATCGAGAAATTTACGTTTTGAGTTTCTGTTTCCAAATTTAAATGGTTGTATCTTCGCCAATAATTGCCCAAAGTCCGAATTTCTTCCAACATTATGAAGCGCTATTTATATATATTGATTCTGCATCAAAGTGAAATTATGTATTCTTGAAATAAAATCGAGAAATTTACGTTTTGAGTTTCTGTTTCCAAATTCAAATGGTTGTATCTTCACCAATAATTGCCCAAAGTCCGAATTTCTTCCAACGTTATGAAGCCCTTTTTATATATATTGATTCTGCATCAAAAGTTGAAAATACGTTTTTATGAAATGAAATCGAGAAATTTACGTTTTGAGTTTCTGTTTCCAAATTCAAATGGTTGTATCTTCTCCAATAATTGCCCAAAGTCCGAATTTCTTCCAACATTATGAAGCACTTTTTATATATATTGATTCTGCATCAAAAGTTGAAAATACGTTTCTATGAAATGAAATCGAGAAATTGACGTTTTGAGTTTCTGTTTCCAAATTCAAATGGTTGTATCTTTTCCAATAATTGTCCAAAGTCCGAATTTCTTCCAACATTATGAAGCACTTTTTATATATATTGATTCTGCATCAAAAGTTGAAAATACGTTTTTATGAAATGAAATCGAGAAATTGACGTTTTGAGTTTCTGTTTCCAAATTCAAATGGTTGTATCTTCTCCAATAATTGCCCAAAGTCCGAATTTCTTCCAACATTATGAAGCACTTTTTATATATATTGATTCTGCATCAAGGTGAAATATGTTTCTTGAAATGAAATCGAGAAATTTACGTTTTGAGTTTCTGTTTCCAAATTCAAATGGTTGTATCTTCGCCAATAATTGCCCAAAGTCCGAATTTCTTCCAACATTATGAAGCCATATATATTGATTCTGCATCAAGGTGAAATTATGTTTCTTGAAATAAATCGAGAAATTTACGTTTTGAGTTTCTGTTTCCAAATTCAAATGGTTGTATCTTCGCCAATAATTGCCCAAAGTCCGAATTTCTTCCAACATTATGAAGCCCTTATTTATATATATTGATTCTGCATCAAGGTGAAATTATGTATTCTTGAAATGAAATCGAGAAATTGACGTTTTGAGTTTCTGTTTCCAAATTCAAATGGTTGTATCTTCGCCAATAATTGCCCAAAGTCCGAATTTCTTCCAACATTATGAAGCCCTTTTTATATATATTGATTCTGCATCAAGGTGAAATTATGTATTCTTGAAATGAAATCGAGAAATTTACGTTTTGAGTTTCTGTTTCCAAATTCAAATGGTTGTATCTTCGCCAATAATTGCCCAAAGTCCGAATTTCTTCCAACATTATGAAGCCCTTTTTATATATATTGATTCTGCATCAAGGTGAAATTATGTTTCTTGAAATAAATCGAGAAATTTACGTTTTAGTTTCTGTTTCCAAATTCAAATGCTTGTATCTTCGCCAATAATTGCCCAAAGTCCGAATTTCTTCCAACTTATGAAGCCCTATATATATTGATTCTGCATCAAAAATTATCTGAAATAAATCGAGAAATTTACGTTTAGTTTCTGTTTCCAAATTCAAATGGTGTATCTTCGCCAATAATTGCCCAAAGTCCGAATTTCTTCCAACGTTATGAAGCCCTTTTATATATATTGATTCTGCATCAAGGTGAAATTATGTATTCTTGAAATAAAATCGAGAAATTTACGTTTTGAGTTTCTGTTTCCAAATTCAAATGGTTGTATCTTCGCCAATAATTGCCCAAAGTCCGAATTTCTTCCAACGTTATGAAGCCCTTTTTATATATATTGATTCTGCATCAAAAGTTAAAAATTACGTTTTCTATGAAATAAAATCGAGAAATTTACGTTTTGAGTTTCTGTTTCCAAATTCAAATGGTTGTATCTTCTCCAATAATTGTCCAAAGTCCGAATTTCTTCCAACATTATGAAGCACTTTTTATATATATTGATTCTGCATCAAGGTGAAATTATGTATTCTTGAAATAAAATCGAGAAATTTACGTTTCGAGTTTCTGTTTCCAAATTCAAATGGTTGTATCTTCGCCAATAATTGCCCAAAGTCCGAATTTCTTCCAACATTATGAAGCCCTTTTTATATATATTGATTCTGCATCAAAAGTTGAAAATACGTTTTTATGAAATGAAATCGAGAAATTGACGTTTTGAGTTTCTGTTTCCAAATTCAAATGGTTGTATCTTCGCCAATAATTGCCCAAAGTCCGAATTTCTTCCAACATTATGAAGCCTTATTTATATATATTGATTCTGCATCAAGGTGAAATTATGTATTCTTGAAATAAAATCGAGAAATTTACGTTTTAAGTTTCTGTTTCCAAATTCAAACGGTTGTATCTTCGCCAATAATTGCCCAAAGTCCGAATTTCTTCCAACGTTATGAAGCCCTTTTTATATATATTGATTCTGCATCAAAAGTTGAAAATACGTTTTTATGAAATGAAATCGAGAAATTTACGTTTTGAGTTTCTGTTTCCAAATTCAAATGGTTGTATCTTCGCCAATAATTGCCCAAAGTCCGAATTTCTTCCAACATTATGAAGCCTTATTTATATATATTGATTCTGCATCAAAGTGAAATTATGTATTCTTGAAATAAAATCGAGAAATTTACGTTTCAAGTTTCTGTTTCCAAATTCAAATGGTTGTATCTTCGCCAATAATTGCCCAAAGTCCGAATTTCTTCCAACATTATGAAGCCCTTTTTATATATATTGATTCTGCATCAAAAGTTGAAAATACGTTTTTATGAAATGAAATCGAGAAATTGACGTTTTGAGTTTCTGTTTCCAAATTCAAATGGTTGTATCCCATAATTGCCAAAGTGAATTTTCAAAGTTGAAGATTTTATCGTTTCTGCCAATAATTGCCCAAAGTCCGAATTTCTTCCAACATTATGAAGCCTTTTTATATATATTGATTCTGCATCAAAGTTGAAATTATGTATTCTTGAAATGAAATCGAGAAATTTACGTTTTGAGTTTCTGTTTCCAAATTCAAATGGTTGTATCTTCGCCAATAATTGCCCAAAGTCCGAATTTCTTCCAACATTATGAAGCCCTTTTTATATATATTGATTCTGCATCAAAGTTGAAAATATGTATTCTTGAAATAAAATCGAGAAATTGACGTTTTGAGTTTCTGTTTCCAAATTCAAATGGTTGTATCTTCGCCAATAATTGCCCAAAGTCCGAATTCCTTCCAACATTATGAAGCCCTTATTTATATATATTGATTCTGCATCAAGGTGAAATTATGTATTCTTGAAATAAAATCGAGAAATTTACGTTTTGAGTTTCTGTTTCCAAATTCAAATGGTTGTATCTTCGCCAATAATTGCCCAAAGTCCGAATTTCTTCCAACATTATGAAGCCCTTTTTATATATATTGATTCTGCATCAAAAGTTGAAAATCGTTTTTATGAAAGAAATCGAGAAATTGACGCTTTATTTTCTGTTTCCAAATTCAAATGGTTGTATCTTTTCCAATAATTGTCCAAAGTCCAATTTCTTCCAACATTATGAAGCCTTATTTATATATATTGATTCTGCATCAAAGGTGAAATTATGTATTCTTGAAATAAAATCGAGAAATTTACGTTTTAAGTTTCTGTTTCCAAATTCAAACGGTTGTATCTTCGCCAATAATTGCCCAAAGTCCGAATTTCTTCCAACGTTATGAAGCCCTTTTTATATATATTGATTCTGCATCAAAAGTTGAAAATACGTTTTTATGAAATGAAATCGAGAAATTGACGTTTTGAGTTTCTGTTTCCAAATTCAAATGGTTGTATCTTCGCCAATAATTGCCCAAAGTCCGAATTTCTTCCAACATTATGAAGCCTTATTTATATATATTGATTCTGCATCAAGGTGAAATTATGTATTCTTGAAATAAAATCGAGAAATTTACGTTTCAAGTTTCTGTTTCCAAATTCAAATGGTTGTATCTTCGCCAATAATTGCCCAAAGTCCGAATTTCTTCCAACGTTATGAAGCCCTTTTTATATATATTGATTCTGCATCAAAAGTTGAAAATACGTTTTTATGAAACGAAATCGAGAAATTGACGTTTTGAGTTTCTGTTTCCAAATTCAAATGGTTGTATCTTCGCCAATAATTGCCCAAAGTCCGAATTTCTTCCAACATTATGAAGCCTTTTTATATATATTGATTCTGCATCAAGGTGAAATTATGTATTCTTGAAATAAAATCGAGAAATTTACGTTTTGAGTTTCTGTTTCCAAATTCAAATGGTTGTATCTTCGCCAATAATTGCCCAAAGTCCGAATTTCTTCCAACGTTATGAAGCCCTTTTTATATATATTGATTCTGCATCAAAAGTTGAAAATACGTTTTTATGAAATGAAATCGAGAAATTTACGTTTTGAGTTTCTGTTTCCAAATTCAAATGGTTGTATCTTCGCCAATAATTGCCCAAAGTCCGAATTTCTTCCAACATTATGAAGCCTTATTTATATATATTGATTCTGCATCAAGTTGAAATTATGTATTCTTGAAATAAAATCGAGAAATTTACGTTTCAAGTTTCTGTTTCCAAATTCAAATGGTTGTATCTTCGCCAATAATTGCCCAAAGTCCGAATTTCTTCCAACATTATGAAGCCCTTTTTATATATATTGATTCTGCATCAAGGTGAAATTAGTGTATTCTTGAAATGAAATCGAGAAATTGACGTTTTGAGTTTCTGTTTCCAAATTCAAATGGTTGTATCTTCGCCAATAATTGCCCAAAGTCCGAATTTCTTCCAACATTATGAAGCCCTTTTTATATATATTGATTCTGCATCAAAAGTTGAAAATACGTTTCTTGAAATAAAATCGAGAAATTTACGTTTTGAGTTTCTGTTTCCAAATTCAAATGGTTGTATCTTCGCCAATAATTGCCCAAAGTCCGAATTTCTTCCAACATTATGAAGCCTTATTTATATATATTGATTCTGCATCAAGAGTGAAATTATGTATTCTTGAAATGAAATCGAGAAATTGACGTTTTGAGTTTCTGTTTCCAAATTCAAATGGTTGTATCTTCGCCAATAATTGCCCAAAGTCCGAATTTCTTCCAACGTTATGAAGCCCTTATTTATATATATTGATTCTGCATCAAGGTGAAATATGTATTCTTGAAATGAAATCGAGAAATTGACGTTTTGAGTTTCTGTTTCCAAATTCAAATGGTTGTATCTTCGCCAATAATTGCCCAAAGTCCGAATTTCTTCCAACGTTATGAAGCCCTTTTTATATATATTGATTCTGCATCAAGGTGAAATTATGTATTCTTGAAATAAAATCGAGAAATTTACGTTTCGAGTTTCTGTTTCCAAATTCAAATGGTTGTATCTTCGCCAATAATTGCCCAAAGTCCGAATTTCTTCCAACGTTATGAAGCCCTTTTTATATATATTGATTCTGCATCAAAAGTTGAAAATACGTTTTTATGAAATAAAATCGAGAAATTTACGTTTTAAGTTTCTGTTTCCAAATTCAAATGGTTGTATCTTCGCCAATAATTGCCCAAAGTCCGAATTTCTTCCAACGTTATGAAGCCCTTTTTATATATATTGATTCTGCATCAAAAGTTGAAAATACGTTTTCTATGAAATAAAATCGAGAAATTGACGTTTTGAGTTTCTGTTTCCAAATTCAAATGGTTGTATCTTCGCCAATAATTGCCCAAAGTCCGAATTTCTTCCAACGTTATGAAGCCCTTTTTATATATATTGATTCTGCATCAAAAGTTGAAAATACGTTTTTATGAAATGAAATCGAGAAATTGACGATTTGAGTTTCTGTTTCCAAATTTAAATGGTTGTATCTTTTCCAATAATTGTCCAAAGTCCGAATTTCTTCCAACATTATGAAGCACTTTTTATACAATTACAACTACCTAAGGCATTTGAGAAAATGTTGACAACTCAATTGCATTTTAATTTAATTTAATCAATTTCGCACTTTTTGCATTTTTTTTTTTGAGTCGCCTGACTTTAGTTGACATTAAATAAATAACCAATTCGAAATTAAATTGCTGAAAAGAATATGAAATTTAAACAAGGTTGACGAAATATTTTGTAGTGGGTGGGCTGATCAAAACACCAAACACAGAGACGCAAACAGACCATACTGAGATGTGACTCACTTGCCGCCCAGTATATCCCCCTGAGCTTGCTAGCATACCGATATACCGCTGCCTCCGATAACAATGTGCTGTTTGTCTCTTGATAAAGAGTATAAAAGCTAAGCGCAACAATTCGATTGACAACCATTCCAAAATATTCCACTTTCAAAGTGCGTAATTCGCGGCACAATCGCAAAAAGCTCTGATTCCTTAAATATTTAGAGGCAGCAGGAGACGGAAATTTAAGCTAAAATTTTCACAAGTATTGTTTATTATTGAACGCAATCAACACCAGCTTAAAGATGGCCCTTAAATTCGATATCAAGCACCGCTTCGCATCTAGCCGTGTCAAGTGCGTTGACCTGCATCCGACCGAACCGTGGATGTTGTGCGCTCTTCACAATGGCCACGTACAGATCATGAACTATGAGAACCAGCAATTGGTTAAAGATTTCGAGCTATGCGACCTTCCTGTGCGCTCCGCTCGCTTCGTGGCTCGCAAAAATTGGATTATAACCGGCTCCGATGATATGGTCATCCGTATTTTCAACTATAAAACAATGGAGCAGGTCCACTCCTTTGAGGCGCACTCCGATTTCGTGCGCTGCATTGCCGTGCATCCCACAGAGCCCCTGGTGCTGACCGGCAGCGGTACGTTCTGTATTAATGAACATATTTAACAATCTTTAACAATTTGAAAATACGACTCATTGCAGACGATAAGCTTATCAAATTGTGGAACTGGGAGAAGATGTGGGAATGTCAGCGCATCTTTGAGGGTCACACACACTATGTCATGCAGATTGTGTTTAATCCGAAGGATAATAACACCTTTGCCTCCGCATCCTTGGATCGTACCGTTAAGGTATGGCAGCTGGATTCGGTGTCTGCCAACCTTACGCTGGAGGGGCACGAGAAGGGTGTCAATTGTGTGGACTACTATCATGGCGATGGCAAGTCGTATTTGATTTCTGGTGCCGACGATCACTTGGTTAAGATCTGGGATTATGAGTACAAGACCTGTGAACAAACACTCGAGGGGCATGCACAGAACATTACGTTTGTTTTTTTCCACCCCGAGTTGCCCATTGTGCTGACGGGCTCCGAAGATGGAACCGTGCGTATCTGGCACTCGGACACATACTGCTTGGAGACCAGCCTCAACTATGGCTTTGAGCGTGTGTGGTCCATTTCCAGTATGCGTGGCACGAACAACGTTGCCTTGGGGTGCGACGAGGGCTCCATCATTATTAAAGTAAGCAGCGAGGAACCGACCAAGTCCATGGATAAGGTTGCTTAGGCTCTGCCGGCAACAAGTGACACCAGCAGCGCAAATTTCAGCCCAAATTGACGGCGACGAATGCACATATTGATTGCCTTGCACGTTCTGCTTAATAAAAGTATGTAACTAATTTAACAATACGAGTAACTTGTTTAAACTAATGTTATATACGCATTTTCTTCGCCCCTGCAGATCAACAATTGCAACTTAAAATGCGATGAAGACGTGAGCGTTGCCACATCGAAAAAGTGTTTACACGTCCATTGCCAAAAGTTTACCAAAATCCAAGTTTCCTGTATTCTTAAAAGTATTAAATAAATGGTTGTATTGTCACTTAAACTGTTTTCTTTTTAATTTAAAAAGCTTACTCAACTTGGCAAACAGCTTTTAAAATGTCGTCATTATGTGCTAATCGCATCGATTTGCTCACAAAATACACCGCTGTCAAATTTACGTGGCAGCTGGCAACACTGGCAACACTGGCCCACAACTCTGACACATTAATAAGAGGCAGAAGAAGAAGAAGAAGAAGCACGACAGCAAGTAATTTTACAATCTCGCCGCAGTGGATTTTTATTTTGATTAGCTTTAGTAGGGCATATTATTGAACGCCATCAACGACAGCATAAAGATGCCCCTTAAATTGGACATCAAGCGACGCCTCACATCGCGTTCAGACCGAGTCAAGTGCGTTGACCTGCATCCGGCCGAGCCGTGGATGTTGTGTGCTCTTTACAATGGCCACGTACACATCATGAACTATGAGAACCAGCAATTGGTTAAAGATTTCGAAGTATGCGACGTCCCTGTTCGCTCCGCTCGCTTCGTGGCTCGCAAAAATTGGATTATAACCGGCTCCGATGATATGCTCATCCGTATTTTCAACTACAACACACTGGAGAAGGTCCACTCCTATGAGGCGCACTCCGATTACCTACGCTGCATTGCAGTGCATCCCACACAGCCCCTGGTGCTGACCAGCAGCGGTATGTTTAATTTTTACCATTTATTTAATAATTTTTAACACATTTGAATACATGAAAAATTGCACTTCGATCCCCACTCTCTCAAAATGTGGAACAACCTCAAATAAAAGTTATACGAAGACAATATTTGTTTAGCAATTACGTTAAAGCATATTTATAAAATGAATGAAACTTTGCAGATTTTTTAAACATTTATTTATTCTAGATCAAGATGATAATCAGAGTCATTAAATACGCTTGTCCGTGTTTTTCTATGCAGGCAATTTTGTTTTATTAAAGTTAAAATACAAATATTTAAATTGGTGTTCAAAAAAATTATTTAGATACAAAAGATAATAAACATATTCTTATTTTTCCCTTTCCAAAATGTTCTAATTAAAGAGCGAACGCTGTAAAAGTTCTTATCATTTACCACGTATCACATTTCATAGATCAAAATAATTGTAATCAATATTTTATCATATTTCTGCAGACGATATGCTTATCAAATTGTGGAACTGGGAGAAGATGTGGGCATGTCAGCGCATCTTTGAGGGTCACACACACTATGTCATGCAGATTGTGTTTAATCCGAAGGATAATAACACCTTTGCCTCCGCATCCTTGGATCGTACCGTTAAGGTGTGGCAGCTGGGCTCGGTGTTTGCCAACTTTACGCTGGAGGGGCACGAGAAGGGTGTCAATTGTGTGGACTACTATCATGGCGGTGACAAGCCGTATTTGATTTCTGGTGCCGACGATCGCTTGGTTAAGATCTGGGATTATCAGAACAAGACCTGTGTACAAACACTCGAGGGGCATGCACAGAACATTTCGTCCGTTTGCTTCCATCCCGAGTTGCCCATTGTGCTCACTGGCTCCGAAGATGGAACCGTGCGCATCTGGCACTCGGGCACATACCGCTTGGAGACCTGCCTCAACTATGGCTTTGAGCGCGTGTGGACTATTTCCAGTATGCGTGGCACCAACAACGTTGCCTTGGGCTATGACGAGGGCTCCATCATCATCAAGGTGGGCCGCGAGGAACCGGCCATGTCCATGGATGTGGTTGGCAGCAAAATCATTTGGGCCAAACATTCCGAAATGCAACAGGCAAGCTAAGCAGGATATGCGAATCTAACTCAAACAATCAATCAATGAAGACCTTACTAATTATTATTTGTGTAGGTCAATTTGAAAACCATTGCGGATGGCACCGAAATCAAGGACGGCGAGCGTCTGCCCGTTGCCGTTAAGGATATGGGCGCCTGTGAAATCTATCCGCAGACCATTGCACACAATCCTAACGGCCGTTTTGTGGTCGTCTGTGGTGACGGCGAATACATCATCTATACATCTATGGCGTTGCGCAACAAGGCCTTTGGTTCCGCTCAGGAGTTTGTCTGGGCGCTAGAGAGCAATGAGTATGCCATACGCGAGAACAATGGCACTGTTCGCATCTTCCGCAATTTTAAGGAGCGAAAAAGCTTCACCCCTGAATATGGCGCCGAGAGCATCTATGGTGGCTACTACTTTGGCGTGAAGACCTCTTCGGGCTTGGCCTTCTACGACTGGGAGACATTGCAGCTGGTGCGACGCATCGAAGTGCAGCCGCGCGATGTGTTCTGGAACGAAAGTGGCAGTCTCGTCTGCCTTGCCACCGATGACTCGTACTTCATCTTGGGTGTGGATGCGGCACAAATTGCCAATGCGCTGGATACCAAGGATGGCCTCGAGGATGATGGTGTGGAAAGTGCATTTAATGTGCTCGGTGAGTCATTGTAATTATAGTTTATTTTATTAACTCAACTAGAAACGATCAAGCTGCCAATGATAAAGCTATCTTGACTATTGTTAAATAATAATTGATTGGTGATTGCCCATGATGGGTTCCTTGTGCCTTTGTGGAATAGCTATTTGAGAGAATCATTTGATCTCCAAAACCAAAATATTTATGCACTATTTCTGTTGCAGGAGAGGTTTCCGAGTCTGTGAAAACTGGTTTGTGGGTGGGCGATTGCTTCATTTACACCAATTCGGTGAATCGCATCAATTACTACGTGGGCGGCGAGATTGTGACCATATCACATTTGGATCGCACCATGTACTTGCTGGGCTATGTGCCGAAGGACAATCGCTTGTATTTAGGCGACAAAGAGCTGAATGTGATTAGCTTCTGCCTGCAGTTGTCCGTCCTGGAGTACCAGACGGCCGTGATGCGACGCGACTTTGAGCGCGCTGATCTAGTGCTGCCCACCATACCGAAGGAGCATCGCACGCGTGTTGCTCACTTCTTGGAGAAGCAGGGTTTCAAGGAGCAGGCGCTGCAGGTGTCCACGGATGCGGATCACAAGTTTGACCTGGCACTGCAAATTGGCGAGCTGGAAATCGCTTTGAAGCTGGCACGTGAGGCGGAGAACTCACAGAAATGGTCACAGCTGGCCGATGTGGCGGCACGCAAGAATAACATGGCCCTTGTCAAGGAGTGCATGCAGAAGGCCAACGATTTCAGTGGCCTGCTGCTGCTCTCGACGGCCTCGAGTGATGCCCAGATGCTGGAGGAGGTGGGTGCGACTAGTTCCGCCCAAGGACGCCATAATATTGCATTCCTCGCTGCCTTTCTCCGTTCCGATGTCGACCGTTGCCTGGAGATTCTCATCGAGACGAATCGTCTGCCTGAGGCGGCGTTCTTTGCCCGCACATACTTGCCCAGCCAAATGTCGCGAGTGGTGGAATTGTGGCGCGAGGAGTTGGGCAAGGTCAATGAGAAAGCTGGCCAATCGCTGGCCGATCCCACACAGTACACAAATCTCTTTCCGGGTCTGGGCGATGCCCTCCGCGTTGAACAACATCTGCTGGAGGAGCGAACGCGCAAGTTGCCCGCCCGCATCGCCGGTCAGCTGCCGCTAAATAGTGAGCGTAATCCGCTCGAGGAACTGCATGCGATCGAGCAGCAGAGTGGTGTTGGTCAGCAGGAGGAGAAAGTAAAGCCGGCATTTGTGCCAGCAGCAGCGATCTTGACCACAGCAAGCAGCACTGCTGCGACTGCAACTGCTGCCGTCAGTGAGGATGATGACGATGACGATTTGGATCTGGAGATTGATGGGATTACGCTGGATGACAACATAGATACGACAGACGTTAATCTGGATGATGACTTTCTCAGCGATGATTAGATCTGTTGGGTGCCCCAAAGCACTCGCTGTATTCGATAATATGCATAGAAATATCGTTAATTCCTTTGTTGATTCGGGAAAGAAAAATCAAAAAAAAAACAAAAACCACAATCGCAATTGAAAGCTGCTAATTCCACAAACATTCACCGTTGATTTGATTGAACGAGTGTTTCCCGTGCATTAATTATAAAAATTAAAAATCTATTATATATATACCTATCTATAATGTACAACATTTATGCAGCAAAATCGAATTGCAATAAATATTATATTTAAAAATGTGTTTTTGTAAAATTGCGCTCGGCTTCTTCTTCTTACTGTTTGACATTCGGACATTTTGAAACACAATCAGCGTTGCCACAGAGCAAGCTGTCAGTTATTATTAAATACGGCAACACAGCGGCATCACAAATACATTTATATCCGCAGATATTGTGTGTGTGCGTCTGGATTTTGCTGTATTTTTTATTTAAGAATGAATTATTAATAAACAATTAATAAATTATTATTAAATAAAAAACAGTATAAAGCCCCGCCAATCAAACGTGAGTACTACTAAGCACGCAGAGTGCATATCTGACAAATAAACACTATTTACTGCATATTAATGCGTCGTCATTGATTGCATTCTATTGATTTTTCAAGCAACGTTGCATTCTTTTTCCAGATACACACTATATATAATTATTAATTACGTTGATATGGATCCGAAACACTACCATGCTCATGAACAGCAGCAGCAGCAACAACAGCATTTGCTTGAGCAGCAAATGCATTACCAACATCTTCAGCAGCAGCAGCACCAACAGCAACAGCTGCCCATGCAGGCGGGATTTGCGCCTCGTCGGCAGTTTGACAACATGGGCAACTCACCAGCTGCCTTGGCTGCTGCTTCTTTGGCCAATGGCGGTGTAGTTGGCTGCAGTGGTTCGCTGATGGGCAAGCCGGCAATGATGCAGCGACCAAAGATGAAGAAGGAGAAACAGCTGCAGGCGCTCCAACAGCAGCAGCAACAACAACAACAGCAGCAGCAGCATCATCATCCTCAACATCTCTCTGAGCTGAGCGGTGCGTTGGGCAGCACCGGCACTTTGCCAGTTGACGACACGCTCAAGTTTGTTAACGAAACAGATGCCAATGGGCTGGCCATGAAGACACCGGTCAGCATGCTGCAGGAAATGTTGAGTCGACTCGGCATTACACCGGGCTACGAGCTGGTGCAGATCGAGGGCGCTATACATGAGCCGACATTCCGGTTTCGTGTGTCCTTCAAGGACAAAGATACACCATTTACCGCTATGGGCGCTGGCCGCTCCAAAAAAGAGGCTAAGCATGCGGCTGCCCATGCCCTGATTAACAAGCTGATTGGCGTCCAGCTGGAATCTCAGGGAAATTCGGCAGCAGCAGCAGCCGCTGCAGCGGTTGTTGGAAACTCCCTGGCTGTGGGCAGCGGTGGCGATGGCAATGGCAGCAATGCCAATACCTCCGGCAGCGGCGAGTAAATATTTTGATTACCCCTTCAAATACTAAATAATGTCAATTGTTAATGTGTTAAACTCTTCTTGTTAGCGCTGGCGACAAGATTGTGGGCAACCCCATTGGTTTGCTGCAGGAGAAGTGCATGCAACGTCGTTGGCCGCCGCCGTCGTATGAAACGGAGACAGAGGTGGGACTGCCGCATGAGCGACTGTTTACGATTGCGTGCACCATATTGCATTATCGTGAGGTGGGCAAAGGCAAGAGCAAGAAGATTGCCAAACGGCTGGCCGCCCATAAGATGTGGACACGCCTGGAGGAGACGCCCATCGATGCTAACCAAATCAATGACAGCATCTGCAACGAACTGGAGGGTGATGTGAGTAATATTGCGGTTGTAAGCGTCGTACAGCTGCCGGCAGTGCCACAACCACAACCACTAACACAAACTCCCAGTCGTTGTTACGACCGCATTTCATCCAATTATAATGTGTACGAACTGTAGAACTGTAGTATATATTTCTTTTTAAAATTTTAACGTAATTAATTCTTTGGCTTTCATATAGAAATACAAAATATTAACGTTTGCAACCAACATGTTTAAATATTCTTTGCTTAATTTAAAATGTTTGTATTTGTCATTTTAATCGAATTTATTGTTTTTCATAGTACTTACAATCTAACTAAATTTAACGTCCATCAATTTTTAATATTTATGAAATAATAATTGAAATGTTATATTATTTGAAAGTATGGTTTTTTCAAATACCTTTTGATTGGTTATACTTCTTTTTTCCCTTGTTTTTGAAATGTAAACTTAGCTTGAATTATATTTTGACGTTTTTATCGTGAATGTATAATACATGTTGGAAATTCGTGATATGTTTCAACTCACCATTTGATTGGCGAGGAGTTTTTTGCTTATTAAATGAGAAAACGTTGCGCTCTTATTTGCAGCCCCGTAACAGCGATAGTTATTATGGTGATTTGAAAGATATCACTGTGCCAACACTGACCACACAACATAGTAACAAAGTGTCGCAATTCCACAAGACATTGAAAAATGCAACAGGCAAAAAACTGCTTAAATTACAGGTAAATTGTACTGCTACTAGAGATGCAGCTGTTTCGACGGTCTGTTGTATTGGCCACTGAAAAAGGCCATGTATGCGAGATGTCTTATGATTGATATGAATTTATCTTTTTCAGAAGACATGCCTGAAGAGCTCGAAACTTGATTACGTTAAGCTACTGTCAGAGATTGCTATGGAGAATCAGTTCGAGGTTACCTACGTGGACATTGAGGAGAGGACGTTTACCAGGCAGTTTCAGTGTCTGGTTCAATTATCCACGTTGCCAGTCGGCGTTTGCCTTGGCACAGGGGCAACGCCTGCTGAGGCGCAGCGGCATGCAGCACAGAATGCCCTTGAGTATTTGAAGATTATGACCAAAAAGTAGGCCAACCAGCTAATTTGCAAAATCGGAACGCACATCACGAAGACAGCGATGAAGGTCGCAATTTCCGCTGTCTTTGGAGGCTCACGACAGCAATCTTCAGCAGTGTATTTAAAATATATATTATTTTCATGTTTTGATCTTCGTTAACACATTGAATTAGCAAAGACATTAAATACATTAAGAAACTCTATTTGATTTACATTGCACAGGAAGTGCATAATTTTAATTTAATTGACAAACGAATTAATTTTCAAGAAAAAATCCCACAAGTCTATGGATAATGTTGCACACTAATTGTATCGAATCAACTGTAATATATTTAGATATAAATTTTGATATAATTAAAAATCTAATTTAAAAAATGTTATATTTTGGATATGGAACTCACATTTGGTTTTAACAACTGTTGTACAAAATGAACTCCATGTCAATGGCTATGACTAACATATGTCATCTAAAGATGGCAAAGAAACTAAATGAAAATAAACTGAAACTGAAACATGAACTAATTAAAGGTAACACGGAATAGTTTTAAGAAAAGAAACGCTTGTATGTTATTGTAAACAACACAGGTTACCGAATAAACACTTAGATTGATGTATACAAAAACTGTGTTTAATAGTGATTTATACTTATGCTAAGAAACTAAGAACTAAGTGGCGTAAGGGTTATTTACATTGACCGACAGTTGAGAAGCAACTCGTTATTGCTGCCTCTGGAAATGGCCATTAATATCTACTTCTTTTTACGGTCCTGTGTGCACTTGGGACAAAACCATTTGCCCTTTGGCTTCGTGGTGAGGCCCACACAGGCAAAGTGAAACCACTCAATAGGGCACTGACAAAATAAAAGAAAATACATTTTAAAATCATATAGGCATACAATAATTATGAATAAACGCACGTCTGGATTGTCGCAGCCAATCATTTCGCCATAGGAGACCTGGTGGCATAAGCAATATGTTGGCTCGTTCGGATCCACTGGCATGTCCATGACATCGCTGGGATGCGTTGCAGTCGTGTGGCAAGATTCCTTCTCAGAATCATCAACATCAACCGCTTTCTGTGTGTGGTGGCAAAAAGAAAACGAGATTTAACAAATACCTCCAAAAATGCTTAGCTCTTATCGGGGATCATGCAGGCAGGTGAAATGTAAAAAATGAAATATGCAAAGCTAATTGAACATCTAATCTCAAATACACTGAATACATACGTTAAGAGGCAAATGGAGGGGGATCTTTCGTGCAGAGTATATTCAGCGATTTGGCTACTTTGTAGGCTATCAGGCAAACAAACTAAACTAAATAGTGGTCAGAAAGAGGGAGTAACAATCGCAACAGGACGAATACATATATGAATAATGCTTGATGAAGATGATTTACCTTTTGGGCGCCCCCCTTGCGTGTTTCTTTTTCTTGATTTACCTTAGACTTTTTCTTTTTGCTACCTTGGCCAGCACTGCTGCTAGCATTGAGATTCGCGCCACTGGCACTGTTCGAATGATTGCCACCACGGCCAGTCTCCTCATCTGAGGAAGCTGGCTTTTTCTTTTTACCCGTCGCTTTGCCATCCTTGGTTTTCTTGCGGCCACCCTCTGTATAAAATATAAACATAAATTAATTTGATAAATTCAGTTCGCTTTCTTAATGTAGTTTACGTACTTTTGGCGACCGCTTCCTCGGATTTGGCACGTGTGGATGAGGCCTTCTCTTGTATCTCGCCCTCAAAGCGCGCCAAATCATTGTCGAGTCTTCGGATTTGTTTGTCCACCAGTTCATACGTTTGTATAGCCAGCTGAACTTTGTCATCGCTGTATTCCTTGGCCTTGCCAAAGAGTGCCTTAATGTCCTCCAAGCGCTCCTTGCGCTCCTCCTCGCTCATCGAAACGCTCTCCGTGGTTAGTTTGCGCATAAAATCCTTTGCATGGCTGTCGATGCTTTTCATCGCAGTCTGTGCCCGATCATCCAGTTTCCTCATCAGCTTAAAGTTCCGCTCCAATTCCGTTGGTAATGATTCCAATCCTAAATGAGAAATACGAAATCAATTGCCGCCTCTGCTTGTTTTTAGCTTTAACTTTTCACAAACCGTCTAGATAATTTTCTAAATATATTGCTGATGACATTTTGTATAGATATTGTACGGGTTTTAATTGTTTTTATTTTTCCTTCTTTAATTGCACTTTACTAACAAAAACCAAGCGTCTATTTACGACTCACAAACAGCTGTTTTATTTTTAGTGTGCAGCAATGTTTACAGATAGTTCTTTCGATTTGTTGCAATGGTACGTTCTCGCCATCTCGCTCTTGCGCTAAATAGTTACGTGGCAGATAAAAATCCATATTAATTTGTAATAACAACACCTTAAAAATACATTTCAAAGCTTATAAGCAGAATTAAAATCGCTACATTGAATAATATATTCTACGAATATAACATATGTGAAAATCACATTACTCGATAGCACAGTTGGTAATCGTCCAGCGTGCGGTGCACAACACTGCCAAAGACAGCTGTTTTTTACGCTGGTCAATATTGCAGCCAGCGGCTCACCGAAAGAAAATCCAAAATGGAAAATACCTGCAAACAATTTGGCTAAAAATATTTAATAAAAATGCGTAGAGCCGCTACAAAAGATTGAAGAACACATCAGATCTAGGCAGCAACAGTATGTATAAGAAATTGCGTAAGATGTTGCCTCCAATGCGTCCACTCCACTGGTTTCTACTCGCCCTCTGCATCTTTGTCACCTTTTATTGGTTTGTCGAATTGCGATTGAAACAAGGTTTGTACTGAGACTCCCATTGGCTATACCATTTGTGCAATATTGTATATTATATTTCCTTATGTGCAGCCATCAAGCCACTGTCGAACATGGCTGGCAACGGTGCGACTCGAGCGGCGCAATCATCGCTTGCTCAAATTGCACCCACATTGGATAACTTCAATTATGAGGAGCAATTGGTGGTGCTGTACAATCGGGTACCCAAGACGGGCTCAACCAGTTTCGTGAACATCGCCTACGATTTGTGCAAACAAAACAGATATCACGTTCTGCATATCAATGTAACTGCCAATATGCACGTACTTTCGCTGCCAAATCAGGTGAGTCTCAGTGGCCATCGCTATCGAATCCACAAGAGCTGTTTAACTATTTAACTGTTGTGTTTTTTATTTAGATCTCATTTGTGCGCAATGTGACTAGATGGCATGAAATGAAGCCGGCTCTCTACCACGGACACATGGCATTTCTCGATTTCTCCAAGTAGGTGTATCAAATTTATAGACACAAAATATTCTTATGTATACAAGGTGTGTTCAAAAAGTATCGCGAATTTTGAATTTTCGCGGGTTACGTATAATCGAATTTCGATTTTTTTGTAGCGTTATGTTGGTACTCATGTCTCTCACATATGCCGACAAGCTCGGCCATTTTTAATGTTCACTGTTTTGGATCGACTTCGATTTTTACCTATTGAAAAAAATGTATCAAAGAACCTGTATCAAATTTTGTGTGAAAAACGAAATTAAGTGCGCGGATGCATTCCGAATGTTGATTGTGGCATACGGAGAAGCTACCTTGGACCGAAGCAACGTTTACCGGTGGTACAAAATGTTCTCAGAAGGCCGAGAAGATGTGAACGACGAAGAGCATGCCGGACGCCCGAGCACTTCAACAACAGACGAAAAAATTAATGGAGTGGAGAAAATGGTATTGGCCAATCGTCGAATCACCGTTAGAGAAGTTTCTGAGGAGCTAGACATATCGATTGGCTCATGCCATTCGATTTTTATCAATGATTTGGGCATGAGACGGGTCGCCGCATTGCACCACGATAACGCCCCTGCTCACACATCGTTGCTTGTGCGCGACTTTTTGGCCAAAAACAACACACTAATGATGCCGCAGCCACCGTATTCCCCAGATCTGGCCCCCGTGACTTTTTCTTGTTCCCTAAACTGAAGAGGCCCATGAAAGGACGACGTTACGCTACGCTTGACGAGATAAAGACGGGATCGAAGGAGGAGCTGAACAAGATAAAAAAAAATTATTTTTTGAAGTGCTTCGAAGATTGGAAAAACCGTTGGCACAAGTGTATAATATCTCATGGGGATTACTTTGAAGGGGACAAAATAGATATTCATGAATAAATAAATAATATCTGAAAAACACAAAATTCGCGATACTTTTTGAACACATCTCGTATATATATATATATCACTATTTTGCAGATTTCAAATCGCACACAAGCCCATCTATATAAATGTAGTGCGTAAGCCCCTGGATAGACTCGTCTCATATTACTACTTTCTGCGTTATGGCGACAACTATCGCCCCAATTTGGTGCGAAAAAAAGCTGGCAATAAAATTGTAAGTACCTAATTATTATATTTGTTTATATATTCTATATGTCATATTTGTTTTGGGTTGAATTATGCAGACATTCGATGAGTGCGTTATTCAAAAGCAAGCCGACTGTGATCCCAAAAATATGTGGCTGCAAATACCATTCTTTTGTGGGCACGCTGCCGAGTGCTGGGAGCCCGGCAGTGATTGGGCCTTAAAGCAGGCCAAGCGCAATTTGGTCAACGAGTACTTCTTGGTCGGTGTCACAGAGCAAATGTACGAGTTTGTGGACCTCCTGGAGAGATCGCTGCCCAGGTGAATTCAAGTCGTGAAATTCTATCCGAGATGAGCATGCTTTAAATGACATTTAAATTTTCAGAATATTTCAAGGCTTTCGTGAGCACTATCAAAATTCTAATAAATCTCATTTACGTGTGACCTCTTCAAAGTTACCGCCCACTGAATCTACCAAACAGACCATACAGAGATCCAAGATTTGGCAAATGGAGAACGAACTGTACGAGTTTGCACTGGCACAGTTCGAATTTACCAAAAAAAAACTGATGCAGCCAGATAATAAGCATTTGCAACAGTTTATGTACGAGAAAGTTCGGCCCAAATGATTGCTTGAGAGAAGCAAGGGTAAGACAAAAGGCAAACACCGAATCAGAAATGGCAAATTGCAGCCCAAGTGCAGGCTAAACGAATATATAGCTGCTGTAGATGTAATCTGTACTTAAAACCAAGCAAAGAACTCGTGAAAGACACTAAAGACTTTAGAATTGAATATCGTTGACATATTAATGATTTTATCTGTATATATATATATACACACATAGTTTAGTATAGTTTATATAGTAAGTCATACATAACGCTTTTCTTAGAGTTACGTAAGCAATATATACCTAGCAACAATTGTAACAATTATACGAAGCACAATGCATTTAGTCCTTCGTCTAGTAAACTGTACTCTTCTATAATTAGTATTTGACAATACCGCGTTAAGCGTAAAGCCCAAATACAAATTAATTGCTGGGTGCTGCGCTTACCAATTACCAACTAATTTTTGGTAACTTATAGATTAAACTAATTTGTAAGTACGATCTTTTATGATATTATTTGTGATTAAAGATTAAAGTAATTTGTAAGTACGATCTATAATGATATTAATTGTGACTCTAGAAAAATGTATATCAGCTTTTAGCACTTGTAACTGAGAAACTCATCAAGTCAAATACATTGTAAATACATATTAACTGCATGTCAACTCTGAAACTAGCCTCACTATCAGCGGCTGTCGGCTATTAGTTGCATGCAACTGTATGAATTGACTTAACCTGTCGACTGGTTATTTATTTATGCATATAAACAACACACACCGTCATCTATCAGTAAATAGTCAATATTTGTTTAATGCAAGGCGAACTGTGCTTAAGTTAATTGCCGTCGTAATTGCATCGCAACTCAGCGAAATTCCATTGAACTTTAAAAAGCTGACGTAGCTCGACTCTCAACATTGGCGGTGTGGCTGACAGGCTGTCAGGCTGACTAAGTGACTGAAAGACCGGCTCACTAGATAAATTACAGAAAGCAGAAAAACAGAAATGGAAATTTAATTAATTTTCGGGCACACATGCGAAATACTTTAATACATTAATTGCTCGGGCAAAGACAATGAGTTTGCATTATCGCCAGTTGAACATTTGAACGGAGACACGCAAGTCGTCGAATCGTTTGACTTGAGCTCGTTACTGTTTAGTTTAGTTTTTTTTTTTATTTTACTCAAAAGCAGTTAATTATGAAGTAGCTTAAAGCATTAAAAAAAGTGGCAAATACAAAGTGCGAGTAGTATAGATTTCGTTAGTTATTATTAAATATAGCAACACGTGCGAAATTTTTTTTAGTTCTAAACCACCACATAAATATTCATATAAATGTACATATATACATAAATTGTATATCACCTTAGCCCGACTTTTGAATGCGACTAATACCGGGTACTGAGTGGATTTTGTGCTTGAGCGTTCAAAGGTTCAACAATAATTATATACTTATGCGGTGCACTGCGAGAAATGACTGTGAAATAGTTCACTACTATTAGTTATAACAGTTGCTGTACCAATATAGTGCAATATGTGTGTATAACAGCCTATACGTCCGTGTTATAAAGATAGAAATCACTGTGAATTAGGCATCTGCTGTTAGTTACAACAGTTCCAGGATTTACTAACTTCGCGCTGTAACATATGTATGTAACAGTTATATATCTGTGATGCACTGCGAGAAATTACTGTTAACTACTATTAGTTATAACAGTGCCCAACACCGAACTGTAATATGTGTATTTAACATACAACTGTAGTGCACTGTGAGAGATGACTGAAATAGTTATCTACTATTAGTTATAACAGTAGCTTAATATGTGTGTATAACAGGCTTGCATGAGTTGGAATTTTGCCTTGAACTTTAATCCAGTGCGGCGTTTTTCTCATTGATATATAAATATAGACTAAGCAGACAACTGCACAGGGCTTAGCCATTAAGCCTTAGCGATATTCCAGTAAATCGCTGTATAACAGTTAACGATGCCAGCACTTTTCAACGCGCTGAAATTAGCCATAAGTAATAGTTTTGTGTGTGACCTGTCAACACATACAGACACGTGTGTGTTTGTGTGTGAGTGTACATTAATTCTTAACTACCTTGATATACACACATACAAATTACATTCGATGCGGGTATAAAACTGTTGAATAAAGAGCATTATATTTTCAGTCTTTAAACGTGTTAAGACCGAGATAGACCAGCCATAAACCGTATAGCCTGCAATATTTCATTCAACAAGTCAAACAACCTCATAAGAAAACGCATTTAAAGGATATTAACGCAACTCGCTTTTGGATTAGCTGAGCCCTTATTCAATTTTGGTAAGTGTACTATTTTTAGTGTTATGTTATTGTTTTGCATAGATATATACATATTTGCTGCAGCGTTCTGATGCGCTGATGCGTGCGCTTTGAGCACTCTGTTTTGGCTTCGTTGCGCTTTTCGCGTCTCTTTTGTGCTTGCCCTTTGCATAATGAAGTGCACAAATTCAATGTCTACACAAACGGAGCAAACAGAGCAACAACAAATGCAATGTTCGCAACTGGTTGCGTTTTTGCACGCTTGCCAGCACTGCACCAAGCTGTCAGATATGCTCGCTTTTCCTTTTGCATTCACTTTCGGCTTCGCTGCCAAAGCTGTAATTGTGAGTTGTCAAAGACTCGCTGGAATTGCTGCGCATTTGTGTGAGGGAGCCGCATTTAAGGAAATTTGTATAGAATTTTGCTTGAAAAGTTTAATAAACGGTTGGCATTGACACATTTGAAGACCAGGCTAACAGCTTACGCCGGTTCCTGTTCAAGTGCAACTGCAAATGCACATGCAGTATTATTGCTGTTTACGCTACAAAGTCAACGTGAAAATATTAAATATATAAAAATGAATATCGAGATGAGCTGTGCTTCTGTCATTATGCCGCCGAGTGCAGCAACAACCTGCTTGCCTAGAACAGCAGCCTCCGCTTCCGTTGGTTTAGGTGAGACAGCAATACATATCATACACACACACATGCACTTAATGTGTTTACTTTGCACAAGTACACAACATACATACATACATATGTTTTTAACTTTCATAAGTTTTTGGCATGTAAGGTTAAAGCGCTTTTTACATTGGATTTGTCATGAACATAGTTCAATGTCATATCTTGTGTGTGTGTTTCATTTTTATTTTTGGCAAGACTACTTGACATTTATGCTTACTGTCTTTACGTCATGGTTATTTCTGTTTATCCCTTTTTCGCGTTTTCTCGCATGTTTTTTTAAATTGCTAATTTTGCTATATTTTTTGACATTGGGTAACAAACAGTGTAATATAAATCGAATTTGAACTTCTTCTGATCTACTACAAATCTATTTTCGACAAGAAATGTTTGCTGTATTTATTACATTTTTAAGTTTAATGAACTTATGATTACGGGTTTAGAAGTGGAAGACTCTTAAAAATAAAGAACTTCCCTAATTAAAAAAAAAAACCAAATATATATTGAAAAATATTCCATTCCAGGCAGTACTGAATTTAACGTATACTTGTTTAAAAATCAGTTGTTGCAAAAAGTAATTGTTCGACTTTTGATCGGAAACATAATATGCCAAATAGAGGTGCTATTTTTTTGTGCGCTACTGTACACATGTAGGTGTGTTTATTACTCTACGATGATATTTTCTCAAAGTCTGATTTTATATCTAACGACACGGCTGTTTGATTCGTGAGCAAATTTTGGGCAAAACTGAGAAAACAAGCCAAAACACACACAAAAAATAATGAATGGATGTTGCGACTCGCACGTGTTGGCGTCGAATATACAAAAGAAACAAAAAGGTGACGAAAGAAGTACTGGTCCCATGCCCATGGTTGGGCTGTGTTGTTGTCTGAAACGTGTTGGACCCAATCAACCACAATTATAAGCGAAGCGCACACACTGAGCCATTGTTGTCAAACAGCTGTAATTACTGTGTAATGACTAATTAACGTGTATCACTATCGCTAGCACTAGCTGACATTGAACCGAAAGTGCAAAGCCTGAGGGTCAAAACTGGAGACAATTACAAACACATACATATATATAATATATACATATATCGAAGATGCTGCTGCTGTTGGCGTTGCTGTTGGAATACTCTCTACAGCAGCACCAGCAGCAGCTGCAGTAGCAACAACAACGACAACAGCTGAGTATCCGCATTGAAAACCAGCTTTGGCATAATTTCCCAAATGCATTCGCTTCTCTTGCAACCCCTCAGCTTTTGCTCTCTTTTAGCTCAATCTCAATCTCACTCTCGCTCTCTGCGAATGTCATGCTCAATTTCAACTTCGGCTTCAGTTTGTAGCTTTAGCTTTATTTAGCTTTTGCTTCAGCTGTTGTCATCGGTGAATTTCCAGTTTTTTAATTCTTGGCTTGGTATATAATCTTCGCAACGCGCTTTTGGCTGCCACAGTTTCGTCTGCTCTTTCGGCTCCGTTATACGGTTTGTTGTCAGCGCTGCTCCGTCTACACGGCATTATCACTGATCTTTATAGTAGCACTGCGAGTATAGCCAGCTCCCCCAAAAAACGAGTTTCACGTTTTCGGTTTCAGTTCAAATTGTGTCTTGGTGTTTTTCTGTTGTGCTCGGAGTGTGTACTATATAAATTATACGATTATTACGGTGTTGCTTTCAAAAGGCATTAACTATTCATAAGTTTATGCTGTACATTATACATATATTGTTGTTGTTGTCATTATTGTTGTTTGTACGCATTTTGTGCATTTTTAGGTTGCGCCAAAAACTATTCGAAACTTCTCGTTAAACGTTTGCTTTTATTTATTTACTATTTACTACTATTTGATGCGATTACAAAGTACCAAATCAAATGCTCATTCATCTCAATCAAAGTCAATCAATGTCTGAGCGCTTTTGAGTAGATCTAATTGTCTTTTGTTTAGACCCAAGTTCCCATAGATAATCGGTTGAGTTGCGTATTAGCCTCGAAAATACATATATCGTATTATTATATATAATGAGCATTTAATTGATATATATATACATATATATATATATATATATCTTCCACAACTTTAGCCTTAGATCTTGTAAATTACACGTTTAGCTGAATGTTGAAATGTGCAATTTAAAAACCAAAAACAAGATTGAAATTAAACCAAGTAGAACAAGCTGAGATTAAGAATTTAGCTCAATGTTTAATTTGCCAATATCTTCATGGCAAATGCATTCTCGTCTCAAAGTCAGCGGAAGTTAAAAAAAAAACTGTTGCTAAAAATAATAACTTTTATGCAGCATGCATTATTGAAATCCGTTTTTTTTTTTTTTTGCAAACCACAAAACAAATGTCAAGGTTAAGGTTAAGGTTGCAAAGAAGAAAAAAATAGAAGATATAACCGGTTGATCGGCAATGGATCGGCCTGCATTTGTGCTAATATTGCAGTTTCAACGATCCGGTTTGTTAATGAAAACCAACAACAATTTATATATGTACAATTTGTCACACAGCAGTATCTAGAATACTTGAGATCGTAAAGTCAATACGAGAGTTAAGCAAAAATTGAGTGCTAAGCACAAAAGAATATATAAATATTTATACATATATATATCACTTCATTTCAAAAGTGCTTCAACCAACAGCAACAAATACGCCTGCTGCAAAATGAGTAAGTAATAATTACTGATTTTGTTTTTCAACAGAGCTCTTACACAATAACCCCTACATATATATTGTAAATTGCAATTGTTGTTAGCCAAAAGGTTTCTCTCCAATATAAATGTATATATATATATATATATATATATATATATATATATATTTAGGTAGGCACGCTACTTGTTACATGCACTAATTGCATTTTAATTGTCATTTTCTTTTCCATCATTTGATTTTTGTTTTTGTTCGATTAATAGGAGTGCCCACCATGTTATCGGAAATCGATGCGTTGCCCACGCTGAAGCTGGGCGATTTTACGCTTCAGTTTGAACTGGGCGAACCCACCGCTGCAGCCAAGGAAGTTGCAGTCCGAGAACTGCGGGAAACCCCCGAGCGCCAAAAGCAGGCCACGCAGGAGCTGAAGCGTTTGCTGGAGGGTAAGTCCGCCATATATATGTAGATAGATATAGAAATAGATATTGATATCTCATGATTTTCCCAATAAAGCATTTAGTAGAACTGGGGATTAGTTGTGTTTAGTATTTTATTTGCTAAGGAATTATTAAGCTATGGAAATTCCAATAATTTCAGTCAGCAAATTTATGCACACTTATTAAGCAGAACTCTACTTGACTTAAGTCTTTTATATTAAGTGATTATAAATAATGCATACAATCTAATGATGATGGTGTTCAGATTAATTGAAAGGGGCACAAAGTTCAATGACAATTCATTGTGTTACCGATATTCTGATGCTTCCTATAAGCAGTGTAAAACAATTTCCCTGCCTGCAAGAAATACTTGATCATTGGCTGATCATTTGACTTAAATCACTCCAAAAACAAAACAGATTGATTGAGTCACAAAACCAATCTATACAAACCACTTTTCAAATGTTGAGGCAGGGCAAAATTCCAGTTGTTTTTTTGTAGACTTTATAGACTTTGAACTCACATTACAATACATATTCCATAGTAAGAAAGCGCAATTATTAGCATGTCATTAATTATATAGAGACAGAACCTTTACTTATCTTTCAAATTACGATGAGACTAAAAGTTGACTTCCTCGACGACCCCGCTTATTACAGTAGTTTACATGATATAACCATTTAAGTAAACGCACAGCTAAGTTTGAGTCTAGAGAAAGATATATCTACAAGTGTAGCGTCAGTTTTATGGGAAAAGGTCAAAGAGATCAGTCGCATCAAACTTGTGTAAGTAACAAAGAAACTTGTTGGACTTTGTTCAGTTTGAAAGCTAAATTTATGCAATAATAAACAACCAAAAAAAATCTTATTAACATTTAGCGGAAACCGATTTGTACTGCCCCAAGGACAACGAGGAATGGCTGATACGCTTCCTACGTCCCTGCAAGTATTATCCAGAGAGTGCGCGCGACTTGGTAAGCACCAACTATAAATATTATATATATATATATATATATATATATATATATATATACATCATTAGTAAGCAGTTGCCCATTAATTTAATGTATCAACTTCTCGTTCCCAGATCAGGCGCTACTACTCATTCAAGGTGAAGCATTCGGATGTGTACAACGACCTGAAACCGACGCGGGAGGCCAACATCTTTAAGCACAATATACTCACCGTGTTCCCCAATCGTGATCAGTGCGGGCGCCGCATTTTGTTACTGGAGCTGGGCAGTAAGTGGATTATGGCCTTAGGGTTAATATGGCTGCATTTGTAATATCTGATTTTTGTTGCATTCAGAACGCTGGAAGCACAAGCAGGTCACACTCGATGAGGTGTTCAAGGGTGCCGTCATATTCCTGGAGGCCGCCATGCTGGAGCCGGAGACACAGATCAATGGCGCTGTCGTTATCTTCGACATGGATGGCCTTAGTCTGCAGCAGACATGGCAGTTTACACCGCCATTTGCCAAGCGGATTGTCGACTGGCTGCAGGACTCGGTGGCGCTGCGCATCAAGGCCATTCACATTGTGAATCAGCCCAAGATCTTCAATGTTGTCTTTGCACTCTTCAAGCCCTTCCTGCGCGAGAAGCTGCGCAGTCGCATCATCTTCCATGGCACCGATCGCGACTCCCTGCACAAGTACATGTCGCCCAAGTGCCTCCCAGCCTGCTATGGCGGCATCCTGGAGCTGCCGCGCGTCGATGGCGATCAGTGGTATCAGCTGCTGCTCATGTGCGATGGCGAATACGATGCCATCAATTCGTATGGCTACAAAAAGAAGTGAGAAGGAGCAATGAGCAGTGATGCGCAATGTGTGCAGTGCAGCAAGTGATATTTCTCCCTCGTCTATCGAAAACTCGTTTAATATGCATTAAGCCTAAATATCTGTTATACGCTTGTCCAACGCCAACGCTTGCGATACTATACAGTTTTCGCTGGTTTCGCTAGTGATAGAGCCAACAAGTTTGCCTTAGTCTTATGCAGTAAGTGTTATAGCTGACATATTCCACTTTATACACACACACACACACATACATATACCTGTATATATACATATATATATATAAATGTATATACTTAATTGGGGGTAAGCGTAATTATAGCCTGTTATTACCTATATTACTTACATAGATAAACATACACATTAATAGAAATAAAAGATATGTCAAAATGTTATAATGAAAGCAGAATTTCAAATTATTTCTACCCATTTCATTTTATTTGAGTTTCTTCATTCATATTGTTTACAATTGAGTTGTAGACAAACGAATAACGTATTTATTACTTATAATAATCTTCATTGGCTTGATCTAAGTAAGGTTTTCGTTAAACAAAGTAAGTCAAAAGCTTAACTTCGAACGTTGAATATCAATTGGCTTCAGACAATTAACTGTGAAAAGCACAAACTGAATGAATTTAGCTGCTGTATATAAATTTGTATAACAGTTAATGCACTGCTCTAAAGATAAAAAAGAAGTTCATTTGAAGCTCATTTGGTCAAATCGTTTGATCCAATTGCAAGGCACAATTGTTATGCACAACTTGTAGTATTATCAAAGACTGTAGATATATATATATATATATTGATATATCTCTAAAGTCTTATCTGTTTTAAAAATTACTTGTTACTCGTAACTAACCTAATCTCAAAATGTGTCAACTACAGCTTGTGGAATGTGTGTATTCAAAATGTGTCTACTACAGATTGTTTAGTGTTTCATTCCTTCTATGTTTCTTTGTTGTTGTTGTTGTGTATCACCCATTTAACTGGAATGTGTAGTGTATGCCTCTGGGCTAAGCAGTAGAGAAGCAGTGAAAAGTGGACAGACTTTTCACAGACGGTAATTGGTTGATGGCGCCTTTGGTGAGCTGCGAAACTGTCCAAATAAATGACGTGACATTGCGTTGGGTGCATGCATCGCAGCATCCGTAGTTTGCCCATCATCGTCGTCATCCGCATCGATGACGTCAACCGATTTGGTTGCACCATCGCCGCCCATGCAACAATTGCGACGCTGCATTAGTCGAATGGGCTGCGTTAAGTTGATAGTCTCGCCATTCTGTCGCTGTTCCGCTTCGGCAATGCACTCCATTTTCTTCCATTGGCGCAGGGCTAGCACAAAGGCATCCGTCACATTTGTCGCCGCCTTCGAGGAGGTCTCGATGTGTGCGCTAATCCCCTGTTCCGTGCACCACTTCTGCACATCCTCGGAGCTCACTTGCCGTTTCTCCGCTCGAATGTCGTTCTACAAAATTTGCAAACATATTGATTAAATTCACAATCGCTTCGAATCCGCCATCTCGGCGCCGCTCACCTTGTTGCCCACCACAATGAAGGGGAATCTGTCCGGCTCGACGTCCGCATAGTTGAGAAACTCATTGCGCCAGAGTCGCAATCCTCGCAGGCTGTCCCGATCATCCAAGGCATAGCACAGCAGGCACATGTCCGAGCCGCGATAGAAGGGTGTACGCAGTGCGCGAAAGCGTTCCTGGCCAGCCGTATCCCATATCTAAAATTAAACACGCATTATTATTCAAGAAAAACACCTACTATTGATTATTGATTGTTATTCAATTAACGGTTTATTGAAATTTTGAATTGCTGATTGGAAGTTTGTCAGAATTCGCAGCACTAAATGGGAGCAAACAAACCAAATACAAATACTGCTGGCAAACAGAACTTCGGTCGTTAAAGTACAAAAGAAAGAAGAAAAGATAGCAGAATGTTGTGCACAACAAATACAAATATACATACACATATATATATATTTGTTTATGGCCTGGGATCCCAGAAACTTAAGCCGAAAGACAAAAAAAGTGACTGATAATAATGTGCTGATAACAAGTTGAATACAAATTCGCAGCTGAAGAGCCTTACAACTTTTAAATAAATATTTCAAATATGTGTCATCGAGTGAACACATGGATATATATATACATATATTATATATTTATATACATATATATATATAGTAAAATAGTCAAAACGTTTATTATTAAAACAATCTATGGTTATTTATCATGAGCAACTGTGACGCTTTCGCATATTGAGACTGAATCGGGCATTTTTTGTATTTGCCAGTCATTTTTACTGCTCGTTTAATGAAATATTTAAATTGTTGTTTGTTGTTTTCCTTTCTTTTTTTTTTTTGTTTTGTTCAGGGCAACTTTTTTAATATGCAAAAAGGGTGTAGAGCAGTGGGTGGTGGGCGGTGGGCAGCGCTAGAAAGAATGAACCACAGTTAAAATTGAACACACATTTTCCACGTCGAGGTCGAATTTTCGATTGGAATTTAAACCATATAAAGTTGGTCACAATATTCTTGTTAGCCCATCTAAAATAATGTAGATTTAGCAAAGAGTCACTGAGTCAACATACAAATATTATACAAATGCAGACGAATAAGTAAGGAATTGCGGCTGAAATGCGAAATATGTGTGTATATCAAATTATTTATATTATAATATTATTTATATTATAAATTCTATAGTGTAAATTGCATCACAGATTGTTGGCATAATTATGAGTCGGGGCATTCCCGCTATTACAATCGCTGGAGGGCATTTCAGAGTCATATTTATCTATATATATGTATATATGTATATATATTATGTATAAGTATATACGTATATATATATATATATGTATATATACGAGGTGTGTTCAAAAAGTATCGCGAATTTTGAATTTTCGCGGGTTACGTATAATCGAATTTCGATTTTTTTGTAGCGTTATGTTGGTACTCATGTCTCTCACTTATGCCGACAAGCTCGGCCATTTTGAATGTTCACTTAATTGTTGACAGATGTATGTATGTGAGATATAATATCTCATGGTGATTACTTTGAAGGGGACAAAATAGATATTCATGAATAAATAAATAATATCTGAAAAAACAAAAAATTCGCGATACTTTTTGAACACACCTCGTACTTGTACATATATCGTTTTGTGTATAACTCATCCTGCTCAACAAGTTGCCCGCTTCTTGTTTGGCCCAAACTCAGCGAAGCGTTAATACAAAAAAAAGAAATAAAAAAAGGAAAAAAACAGTCAACTTTTGCTTCTATGCAGCAAATTACAACATTGAGTGAGTAATAGGAACAATTATAATTGAACAGGTAAAATACTACATACTATGAACAAGCGTAGACAATTGTGAAATAGTTGAGCCAATTTTTGTTAAGGAATTTGCTGCATTGGTTGGCGGCGCATTTGCAATCCGTAAATTATTCGAATTATTTAAATGACATTTTGCGGCAATTAACTGCTTACTCATCGTGCTGTACAACCCACCCCATGTTGCATATTCATAAGCCGACTTAAAAGTCGGTGGTGAATTTGTATATTCAAAACTGGGAATACATAAAAAAGAGTGCATCAGCAAAGAAAGAAGCAGTGCAGAAGGTGAAGCAGAAAAAGCTGAGAAAGACATGGGCTAAGAATTTACATACACATTTACATAAAGCGTTTCCTACGCATTGAGTATTTGTATTGGTGTGTGTGCGTGTGTGTGTGTGCTTGTTACAAATAGCAAAGCTGAAACAAAGACGCCGCATTGTTGTTGATGTTTTTGTTGTTGTTTACGCTGTTGATTCGGATTCTGGCATGCTAAACTGTACTGTTAATTGAGCTTTCGTGGCTGCGTGGAACAGATGGAACAGATACCCAGACAGATAATCAAAAAAGTACGCAAAACAAGTGGTTAAAAAGCGAAAGCAAAAACTATGCAATGAGTTGGTCCAACTGCAGTAAAGATGTGAACGATTTGAACATTTCTGACTCAGACATGAGTTTGTCCAATTGGAGTATAGATTTGATCGAAATTAACATTTCTAAATCATTATCACATTAAGCGACTAGAAGACGAACAACAACAATAAAGCATTAAGTTAAGTTATTATTGGCATTGCTGTCTTACCTGCAGTGTGTACTTCTCACCATCGACAGCGATATCCTTGTCCATAAACTCAACGCCAATCGTATGGAAATTGTTCTCCTCGTAGCGATTGGATACGAAGCGTGTGAGTAGCGCTGATTTGCCCACGCCCCCATCCCCCAGTATGATGACCTTGAGTAGTTTGGATTTCTGCGGAGGGCGCATGTTTGTCATGTTTATTTGTATGTATATACGTTCGAAGACTGTCTCAGTAATGTATTAATGTACTAGAATGTGCTACTATTTTTTCTCTTTTTGTAAAAACTGCGCAATTGGAAATTACATATAAAATTCGTGTGATGTGCGCTTAAAATTTGTTTTTATATATTTTTTTGTTTGTCATCAGTCACGATTCTCGTTGCACTACACTTAATTATTCACTTTTGTTTAATTAATTATAAGTATTAACGTGTAAGCCAAACAATTAAAGCCTTAAAAAAATTAAACACTCAACGCAATCGCGTGGCGTATCGTCTTATTGGACCAACAGTCAGTTGCCGAATGATTTGGTCAGCCCAAAACGAACAGGTTCACGGAACCAGCGCACTGTTAAGAACGTAAACAAATGTACGGTTAGCAGAGTAGGGTTATGTTAGCTATGCAGCACCAAATGCTGATAAGATAATTACACTGCAATTAGATGTTTGAAAATGTTAATATATAAAATTGAGCTTAATTCAGACAATTGCAATAAACAAATTCATTTGATGGGCTTGAAATAATTTGTCCCTTTTATAGACGTACAAAACTTATCATTAGCTGATTGCGAATAGTTTTCTACAACGATTTAATTGCAATTGTTTGAGTTAGTATTTATATATATATATATGATATATTATTTCTACTATATATATATATTTCATTCAGCTTTCGATATAAGACGCATATCCCAACTTATATGAAATCAGAAAATATAAATAAACAAGTATTTTTGATGGCTTTGAAATGATTTGTCTGTTTTATAAAAGTACAAAACTTATAATTAGATTATTTATAAGGATTTATTTATATGAATATACATATAATTTCCCATACAAATATATAAATGTATAACGATTTAATCAGCCTTTGATAACGGCAATTGGTCGCATTTTGATGCACTTCTTGCTGATGCCAGCCGCGTGGCAGGTGTCGACGACATCTGTGACATCCTTGTATGCCTCGGGTGCTTCCTCCATGACCAGTTTTGGGCTGGCGACACGTATGGCGATGCCGATCTGCTCCAGCTTATCCAGCACCTCTTTGTAGTCGAGATTGCGACGCGACTTGGAGCGTGACAAGGCACGACCCTAATTGAGAGAGAATTAAACACAAATGAGGAATGTACAGATTAAGAGTACGGATTACGCTTACTGCGCCGTGGCAGGTGCTGCCAAAGGTTTCCTGCATGCCACGTTCGGTGCCGGTGAGCACATAGCTGCAAGTACCCATTGTGCCACCAACGAGCACCGGCTGTCCGGTTAGCTGATAGTCGACCGGAATCAGGGGATGATGGGGCGGAAAGGCACGCGTGGAACCCTTACGATGCACGAGCAACTTGCGCTCTCTGCCATCCACAATGTGATTCTCCACCTTGGCAATGTTATGCGAGACATCGTAGATGACGTGCATGTCCAGATCATCCGGTGTCGTGTTGAACATCTTGGCAAATGCCTGACGCGTGAGAAACGTCATCGAGCTGCGATTGACCCAAGCGAAATTGGCCGCTGCTGCCATTGCCTTGAGATAATTCTGTCCTTCAACGGAGCTGATGCGGGCGCACGCCAATTGGCGATCGTTCGTCTCGATCTGGTCGCGCTTCATGGCCTTCTCCATCTCGACGAGGGCATCGGTGGCCACCTGATGGCCAAAGCCGCGGCTGCCCGAGTGTATCATGACAACGACCTGGCCCTTCTCCTCAATGCCCATCTTGGAGGCGCTCCACTTGTCGTAGATCTCGTCCACCACCTGTATCTCGGCATAATGATTGCCGGCGCCCAAAGTGCCCAGCTGGGGCAGACCGCGTTTCTTTGCACGCATGCTCACCTTGCCCGGATCGGCGCTCAGCATACGGCCATATTCCTCGCAATGCTCCTTGTCCTCGGCCCAGGCATAGCCCTCGCGCAATGACCAATCCATGCCCATTTCGAGAGCTTCCTCCAGATCACGAGCATTCATCGGTATAACGCCCTTGGAGCCAACGCCCACCGGTATATGATCGAATAGCGATTGAGCCAGTTGCTCCTTTATCGGCTGCACATCCTTTTCATAGAGATTGGTGCGCAACAGTCGCACACCACAATTGATGTCAAATCCAACGCCACCGGGACTGACAACCGACAGCGGATCATCCATATCAAAGGCAGCCATGTTGCCAATGGCAAAGCCATAGCCCGAGTGAATGTCGGGCAATCCAATCGAGCGGCCAACAATGCCCGGCAATGCAGCCACATTGGCAATCTGCTTGACGCCCGGAAGAAAGCCACCAATGGCGCCGGGACGGCACGAGTTCTTCAGCTCGTCCAGAATGAGCTGCTCCAGGCGGCTGTTCACATAGAAGACGCCCTCCACATTCATGTTGGGCTGAAAGCCCTTCTTAATGCGCCAGCAGTGATCATTGATCTTCTCCAGATATTTCAGCTCTTCGCTGTAGGGCCGCACCACCATTTTGTGCAGTTCGTATTACTTCTCTTTGTTGTCTATATATCAAGCCTATTTCGCTGAGCTAATAAATAGCAACTATTTCGTTAGAATTTGCAATGCCGGCATTAATAACTCATGAACAGCTGTTCATTGTGTTGTGCTGTGGGCACCTCAAAAATTAACATTTACTGCAATGTTATTAGCTGCGGCTCACTATTTGACTTCTGGAAAATATACAAAACATCTCAACTTTTATTTGGTTAAAAGAGTCTAAAAAAAATTGTCTGAATTTGTCATTAACAGCTTAAAATCTATTTATTAGTGAATGCAGGGCTGCGTTGTTAATATTATTAAGCAACCAGCAACATTTTGTATGATTGAAGAGCAGTTACAACCTTTCAGAGACTGATTTCAATTATACAGGGTATGTAAGATAACGCCGGAATAATCCTGTTTTACGATTACACTTAGCAAGTGTCGCCCGAGTGCATTAAGTTGGTTTTCGTTCAAATAAAAAAGGGACCGATTGTCGAGCTCTAAGTGATGAAAACTGTACAGCTGTCGTTCGACGGCTTTTCGATACGATAGTGAAGACTTCCACATAACTGCATCAGTTCATTCAGTGTAAAATACACAACTATATTGTCCAGACAATCATCGCTCAGAATTAAGAACGAAATCTTTTCCGTTGTCATTGTGCAAGTTAACTGAAACGAGGAATTTAAATTTTTGCAATTGGCGCCCAAGTTATCGATAGTTATCAAAGGATGTAGCTCAATAATACACGCCACACACACGAGCTGGAGAGGAATCAATGGAAACATCGATACAGCGGTGCTTGCATATATTTGTTGCAAGCATCGACTTTGGTTATCGATGTGTGTCAAATTTAATGAATCAGATTAAAGGCAACAATAAGATAAAGCCTGCAATTTTTGCAATATATAACATATTAATTTATTTCGGCACCAGGTTTTAATTTACAAAAATAATAGTTTATACAACAATAATAGTTGCGTTCATATAGGATAATAAAGTGTTACCACTTTTCATGCAATCAGTTAACCTGTATCCATCCTCAATTCCCAATAGTGTCCACTTCTCCCTGGCAGCTCCCACGTCGAACGCTTTGCTACTTTTGTCAAGTTATGCAGGCGATTAAACATCCTTTCTTCCACAAGATCTATATATTCTCCATTTATGTCTAGCTTTTCCAAATTCGTTGCCGATCGCAAGAACAGCTGAAATTTATTTCTATCACACAATTTGGCATAGCCACGTATAGACAATTCTACCAAGAGGGGAGCCACCAGATGGAACAACTCTAAATATTGGTAATTGTAATCAAAATAATGAATTATCAAAGATCTCAGTCTACCGCCTTCCTTCGCTCCCTCACATAGTGAATGCAAAATATAGCCAAACTGATTCTTGTTTACGATAAGAGTTTTCAAGTGTCGGCCGAGTGCATTAAGTTGATTTACATTAAGTTGAGTGAGGGAATTATCAAGCTCCAGATGATGAAATCTGTACATCTGTCGTTCGACGGCTTCATCGATACGATAGTGAAGACCACATAACTGCGTCAGACTGTCCAGTGTAAAATACACAAATATATTGTCCAGACAATCGTCGGTCAGAATTAATAACGAAATCCTTTCGGTTGCCATTGTGACAGTTAACTGAAACGAGGATGAAACTATTAAAGTTTTGCTGGACACTGTATATATATATATATATATATACTTCTTTTCATAAATGCTGTCAGAGGCGTGACATGTATGTATATATATATATATATATATATATATATATATATATATGGATACATATGGTCAATAAATGTGTGTCAGAGGCGTGACAGCATTTATGAAAAGATGTATATACGAGGTGTGTTCAAAAAGTATCGCGAATTTTGAATTTTCGCGGGTAGCTTCTCCGTATGCCACAATCAACATTCGGAATGCATCCGCGCACTTAATTTCGTTTTTCACACAAAATTTGATACAGGTTCTTTGATCCATTTTCTTGAACAGGTAAAAATCGAAGACGATCCAAAACACGTGCAAGCAAAGCAGCTGTCAACAATTAAGTGAACATTCAAAATGGCCGAGCTTGTCGGCATAAGTGAGAGACATGAGTACCAACATAACGCTACAAAAAAATCGAAATTCGATTATACGTAACCCGCGAAAATCCAAAATTCGCGATACTTTTTGAACACACCTCGTACATATACATTTATTGACTATATATTATTATTATATATTTCTATATATATTTATATATACATATAGTCAATAAATGTGTGTCCGAGGCGTGACAGCACTTATGAAAAGTCAGTGACTCATTTCGCCCAACACAATTGTAGGATGTACTCGTACATCCAAACAAAGACTGTTGCATTTACCCCAACAGAAACGTTTCTAAATTGAAGACGCATTTAGGGTTGCAGCAAATTAGTGAAAATATCGATATATCGACGTTATTAAATTTATTTCAATCATCGAGGGTTTCCCTAAACATCGGTTTCGCGACCCTATTTATATATTTTTTTTATAATTATTAACTGTTGACCATCACATAACCTCGAAGGTAATTTATTTTATGTTATATTTAAAGTAAATATAAAAAAAATATGCAAAATTTTTTTAAAATATTATTATTATTAATAGCGTATTAATTAATGCATTAATAATATCTCAACTATTATTTGAATGAGTTTATTGCTTAAAGTTTTATCAATGGGTGGCTAACGGTCATTGACGTTTTAAATTTAAATTAACAGCTGCTGGCCGCGTAACATAACAGCTGTTGGTAAAAAATGCAGTTGCTATTATCGAATGCAGAGTTGCTTTTTCTTTAATGCTTTTAACCACCCACCATCATCTATTAATTGTTTGCAGAAACTGATTTTATTTCAAATATCACGGAAATATGCAATTTTGCCGACAGCACGTGGTCCGTATACATCCACTTGATTGGTCTGATAAACAACGATACTTAAAAATGGATATTTTTGGCTTAGTGCAGCGACACCAAACAATTGTGTTCCCACCATCCAATTAATTTTTAAGAGTTGCAGGCGACTGAGCAACGATTCTTCCAGAACAGCAGCGTGCTCGTTGTATAAAGCCAGTGCTTTCAGTTTTGTTGCCGATCGCAAAAGCAGCATAAATTCATTTGTATCATCGACGTCGCACCGACTGATATCCAATTCATACAAGGAGTGAACCACCAGCGAGATCAGCTCCATATAGCTGCTATTAATGTAGGTGTGTTGTATTTTCAGGGCTCTTAGTCGACATCCTTCCTCAGCAGCCGCTCCCACAAGCAACGGATGCAGTATCAGGCCGATCACACTATTGGACCGAACGGAATATCCCACGTTTACGCTGAGACTTTGCAAGTGACGGCCGAGTGCTTGCAGTTGAATCTCATTATATTGAGGTGGGAAGCGCATGCTGAACTCAAAGTGACGAAATCTGTGCAGTTGTCGTTCGACTGCTGCATCGATGAGCGAGTGAAGACTTCCAAATAACAGCATCAGTTCGTCCAGTGTAAAATACACAAATATATTGTCCAAACAATCGTCATTTAGAATTAATAACGAAGTCGTTTCCACTTCCATTATTAAACGTAACTGAAACAATGAAGAAAAACTTTGAAAATGGTGCGCAATTTATCGATAGTCAGACAGCTGTTCGCGCGTTTGCTTACATGTGCGAGTGTGTGTGTGTATTGTATGTATTGTTTATGTCGGCGCTACTGTCTGCGTGTCTGTGGTCCGATGCCGCTCCAAAATTAAAGTGAATCATATAAAACTCGTCTCCAACTTACGCGACACACTCGCGAGCAGCGTTCACTGCCGTTTCAGCAAAATTATTTTCAATTCCAAGCGCGAACCCGACGGATAAAAAACGGCGACCAGTCGTCGTTGACTCTAAAAAACTGCTGTGCTTTTCTTGTTGTTGTTGTCGCCGCACAGGAAAAAAACTGTTTGCGTGGATTAAAAACCTAGCCAGTTAACTACCTTTATTATCTGACTTCAAGCATTCCAACTGAAAATATACAGAGTATATATTTATATTTCTATATATATATTGATAATAAGGCGTGGCAGCACTTGCGAAAATCGGCGTATTATTTTGTCTAACACAATTGGAGAATTCACCACACACACACAGAGTTGTACATTTGTCTAAAGCATAACAACAGCAAGTCAAAGGAAACGGCGCAATGGATGATTTAGGTGAGTGCCCAAAAAAAACACATAAATACACTTCCTGTTGGCATGACACCTTGTGCTTGGCACAGAGTGCTATTCATCAATATCTTTTTTATGCTGCTTCGAGGTCAACTCACGATTTCAGCGGCATGAGCATACATAGCTAATTAGCATTCCACGTCTATAGTTGCAGATATCTCCCGGTAGATGGCGATTAATAATTCTTTGAATTTGAGCAAGACTCATGCATCTCTCTTATCTGTTTTATTTATTTTTGTTTAATTCAGTCGCCTCCTTATTTAGAGATAAGTACGATAATAAATGTATATACAACATATACATGAATGAGTGTTATTCACTGTCCAAATCTTATCGGTGTTCACGAATACTTTGCATCTTTGCCTTTGCATTCCTGGCGATTTTTGGAACTCAGACCAGCAGAGTTGCGCTGTCGACGTTTCAATCATTTACACGTTGACATTTCAACAATTTTAGTTTCGAAGCTGGGCTTTGTCATGTACTTTGGTATTGTTCATGATCTGGCATTGTTAGGTTGACCCAGCACATAACTCTGTTTGCTTGTTTGTTTTGCTTTTTTTCCAAACACACACAGAAAACACATACACACAATTTTAGTCATCATCAGCAGAATTTTGAGTATCGTCATTGTCTCTTCGGTTATTCTGCCTTTATTGTGCTTTATTTTCTTTATGACACAATTTCTCGGCTGTTGCTGCCTGTTGCGCTTTTGTTAATGTCTTTTGATAAACGCACATACAGCCAGGCACACATACACGAGTGGAGACATTCCTAAGAGCTGACTAAAGGCCACTCATGCTCACAGTGTGGAAAAGCGAGCAAGTTGACAGCACTTCACCGAATTTTTAAGTTGAAGCGCAGCTGACTGCACTCTGCCCACGCACAGTGGTGCACTTCTGCGCAAAATCAAAGCACTCACATTCCATAAGCTTGAAAGCGCTTGTATTTTATATAGAGTGAGTGAGTGAGTGCACCTACTTTATTGATTACTAGGAGAGGCTGCCCACTTGCTGCACGCAACATCCGGAATTGGAGTCGGGTTGCGTGTGCAGCAAAGTTGTTGATGTCTCTCATCTTGTTGCATTTTGAGAGCATTGTCATTCAGCACAGTGGACAGTTTTTTCGATCATCAACAAGATTTTCAAAAAATTGATCACCAAGAAAATAGAAACCTTTAAAAAAATATATAAGAGACTCACAAAAATGATTGCATATTATTTTTAGTTGATGCTTTAAAGACCACTGTGAGCGTAGATCGCTTCACAATCTTTGTTTGTCCGTCTTGCTTTTAATTCCTCCTTCTGCCTCCCACTTGCGGCTTTTGCTTTGCGGTTGTGTTGCTGTCGCTGTCGCTGTAGCAGCGGCGTTGTCGTCACAACCTCATCATCACGACATGCAGCAACCGCAGCCAGACGAACGCTGGCAGCGACGCTGACCGAGCGATAGATGAGGAAGGCACACCGCAAAAACGAAACAAATGAATGAGCCACTTTTCGTTTGTTTATTCTCTCTCTTCACTCTCTCTCTCTCTCTCTCTCCGCATTGCGTTTGTTGTTGTTAATGAAGCTCCATTGACGCTGCGTTTGTAGTTCCATTTCATGTTCCGTTAGAGTGCACAAGCGCCAAGTTCTATTTCAGTCGTTTGCGACGCTTTTGCTTAGACACGACGCAACGCGCGTGTTTCAATCGGCTGGCGTTCGTATTGAGAAATAAATAACACCAAAATATATAAGAGACAACAACAGTTTGAGCAAAGTGCAATCAAAATCAAAATTCAAAATAAATAAAAGGAAAAAAAAACATAGTGACAAGGTGTAAATCGACAACGGTGCAAAGAGTGCATCTAACAAGTCAATCAATCGATCAACAAGTGTTCAATGTGAATCAACAAAAATCAACTGCACAAAAAGTCAATGAAAAATTGTTGGGCATTTCGAATGCGACAACAGGTGTTGTAGCGTGGGAAAATTGTTTACTTCTGCTAAAAGTCGTCTCTTCGTCGTATTATGTAGGTAAAGAATGATAATCCAATGCGAAGGAAGATAAAAGTGGAATTCCAGTAGCTAAACTGATAACACACACTCGAGACAAATGAACACATCAAGCAAAACCACTCAAAGAAAAGACGCAAATTATATGCAAACATACATATATATATATTTATTTTTTTTCGGTCAATAGATTAATGATCTCACTCTGTCACTCAGCAAATCCCGCGAAATCTTGAGCAGCACATTTAGAATTTTAATTTGTAACTAATTATGAAGCTAATTCTTTAATTCAATGCAGCATAAAAACAGAAGATGAAAAACGAGAAATATGCCTAAATGTGACAAGAGGCAGTGAAATTTGGCTAGTGCCATTAATTTTGGCCCGTCCCCGGCAAACGGATTATAAGCGATATTAAAGAAAATGCGACAAACTCGTGGGCGTCGAACAGGGAAATTTGTTTGATGAGATCTCAAACTGGAAAATGGGAACGAAAATAAAAAACAAACACGACAAAAAAAAAAAATAAATAAATAGAAACCATTAAAACGGCAATTACGAGAGGACGACATTTTACACACAACACACACACACACACACACAGTAAACATATTTCAATCACTTGAAATAAAAAATGTAAACAAAGTTACAAACGTGCTTGAAATATTGTTATATTGAATGCAGTAATGAATGTAAAAAATGGAAAATGTTTATGCGAACTGTCGCTCAAGCAGCGGTTGCAGGCAGGCCATTAAATGCACTTATTGGAATTGCCGCCAAACGAATTTCAATTGGTCACAGTATGTATCTGTAACTGTATCTGGGTATCTGTGTATCTGTGTATCTTTTGAGTGCCACACAGTCAGTCCTCTTGCGCTGTTTGTGTTTATGACGAAACAGCTGGATCTGCCCACCCCCCAGCTACGTTCGCCCACACGTATGCAGCGAGGGCAACTCCAACGGGTTGCCTTCTTCCACTCCACTTCACTCCACGATTCCAGATTCAGATAAATGGTTTCTGTGGCAAATAGATAATAGATGGAAGTTGTTGGCACCTCTTGGCTGCTCGCATGACAACCTCCTCAAACGTCGACCGCTCATCAATGAGTTCATCGTTCATTTGGTAACCATAGTTGCGACTCTGAGTATAATGAGTACGAGTACGAGTATCAGTATGAGTATGAGAGTGAGTATGAGTGTGAGTGTGTAGCAAGCTCTCGTTTTCAATCAGCAAACTGATTCTAATCTCCAAGTGGCAACTAATACAATTTCAATTAGAGTGCGTTGTTTTTGTGCACGACGACAAAGGGAGAACTTTACAGCTGGCATTCTCCCTCCCTCTCCCTTCTCTCTCTCTCTCTCTCTCTCTCTCTCTCTCTCTCTCTCTCTCTCTCTCTCTCTCTCTCTCTTCTCTGTTTGAGCTAGGCAGCAGAGTCTTGAGACTTTCCCCATATATACGCGTAAAACACTATGAATAAATGTTTTTTTTTTGTTTTTTTTTTAATATGTTAATAAAAATGTATTTGAGAAGTGATTTGGTTGTTTTTTTGAAAAAATCAATTCATTGGCAATAAACTTTGTTATTCAAAGTTGTGCGATTAAAAGTTCGAATTTCCATTAAAGAACTTTACGTTCATATTTCAGAGCTGTGAATCAAGTGTGAAAATTAGCTAGTCTCTTATATGATCAACCACAGTCGATCAAATGCATCGAGTTTGGCCAATATAAAAACATTTTATTGTGTGGCATAAACAGGGCATATTTATAGGCGAAAGGCCGGCCTAGCTTTATGTATGTATGTATTTGTGTATATGTGTTTCTATGCCGATCCGAACACCCACGTGAGTGTAATTCTCGTTTGGGTTGGTTTCTTTGGGCCACACAGATTGCGTTTTCACCTTTGGCGCCTGCGGCAAGGTCAGCCACACACAACACCACACACTCACAGCTTTTATGTACTTACCGATCAAATGTTCACACACATATTTACATAGAGATCTCGACGAGTTCATCCGAGGCGTCGGTCAACAAGAGTCCAAGTCCATCGAGCACTGGCCGCCAATGTGCTTGGAATTTCCTGCGCCCAATAAAAAAAATAAATACAAAAAAAATACCGTCGAAACACAAACAGTTAATTGGCTAGAAGATACCCTATACACCAAAAGCAACAAGGAATCAAAAGTAAACAAGCTATAAGCTAAAAGCTAAAAGCTACCCTGTATTTTTACCAACAAAAAAAAACTGAAAATATGCTTTTGGATAGAAGATACACTCTTATCATTCATATTCAATCGAAAAGCAAAGATTTAATTCGTTAGAAGCTACCCTGTATTTGATCAATCAAAGACAATCTGAATTTTGCTTTCTTTAGCAAATTTCTGTGGTTCCACACTGATCCCAATGAAATGTCAACAGTTGAAGAATATAATGAACGGCTACAACTCCAAAATGTTTGCTTTTATGTGCAATCGAAAGTATCGAGTATCGATAAGCAATGCAGGTCATCGATAAAGTCTAATAAACCATATCTATTCACTCACATAAATCATATTCTTTGGTTTTAGTGTTTCTATATTTATATCCATATCTATATTTGGGCTCACTCGCATATTTCTGATTTATCTCTTATTTCCGTATACCCTTTTCACTGAGTCCAGGGTATACCATAAAATTTGGTGCCTTTGACTTTTATATTTAGAACTGGCAAACACAATCGTTTGTTTCTCGCTGCCCCCGACGTCATAGCGACTACTCTCCCCCGTCGCTCCCTCTGCGCCTTCCCCAACGCGTTGCGAGACCTGGAAAAGTGTGCATGGGATTTGTTTGTCAGGGCTGCCAGTGGAGAGATAGTTGGCTACCTTTTTGGCAATGCAGTGCGGAAATGTTGATGCTTTTTATTTAATTAATTTTCGCTTCGTTTTTTTTTTAGTCGTGACGAGAACGTCGCCTTTGATTTGCGAGAATTCTTTTTCTACTTTTTTTTCTTGTGTTTTCTTTCTTATTTTTAGTTCTCTATCATGATGCTGTTGACGTAATTTGGCAACCTTGATTCCCCGCTAGCATCCATTCCAACAAAAAAAAAGAAAAAAATCAGAATTTATAAACCTGAATGCTGTTTTCAGCGTTTCTTTTTTTCTCTCATTTTTTTAGTTCACTAATTTATGTTTATTATTTGTTACCTTTTCCAATGTGTCGTTATTTGTTTAGACACATGTTGGCTGTATGTGTGCCAGTATAATTTCATTTTGGTATTTTAATGATTCATAAATCTGGCCAATATGATCACCCTCGGATCACCCTGATCCATGCCATGGATGTTCGCTTGTCCACCGCGGGGGTGATCATAAATAAATCAAGTCTCACGTATCAAGACTGTTTGAACTTTGGAGTAACCCACACATTTAATTAAGCTATTGACTTCAAATGTACGCATTTTTATTGATCAGCCAACTTTGGATTACTCTAATGATATAAATCCGAGATAAATCTGACTTTTTCTCACAGATTGTCTGCTCAAATCTAAACTGTAGTTTATTATCTATTTGAAATGTGAGGCAGATAATTTATATTCTTTTCTTAAGCAAATATTTAACTCATTTACTTCATCGACTATCTTTATAAATATTTGCTGGTCTGCAGTAAAAAGGGTGTCGAACCCAAATCTGAATCCGATCCTTATAACGATCTATATACGAACTGCTGTTTCCAATTTGAAGTTTTCGTTTGTTCGTGCAGACCGAGAGACAAAAGGAAATGGCCATGGATTGGCTCGGCTATATACCTTATGAGATAGAAGATTATTCCTTCTGCTCTTCACATACCTCTGCACAACTTCATTACCAGGTTCTCAATTATTTTGTCAAACTAACGTAAAAATCAAGGAATTCATATCATATCTAGAATCCAGAATCGATTTGACTTCTTGTTGCTAAGAGAAAGTGCTTCAAGCTCTCCTTTATTGTCTATTCGAACTGTGAGGAAGATAATTGCTGACACACCTTCTAGCTTAAACAAATTTTAGAATCATTTCCGTAATCGACATTTAGTCTTATAAATGTAAAGTGTGTAATTTTAATTGGACTTACTTTGTCGTTGGCAATTTAAAGCAATGAACCTATTTTGTTTCCCAGACAATTACAAATTTATATCATTAAGCTGACGTGGGGCACAATCGGGTGGGGCGGGGAGTTGTGGAACAAAACTCTGACAGACAAGCGGATACCAAATGACAGCCAAACTCAACACAAAAAACAGATAAAAATGAAAAAAAAAACAAGACGACAAATCCGTCGACGGGCCAAAAATAAAAATGCGCTTATAAATAATGCAAACAGAATATAGACAAGGGGAAAGTAAGGGGGGGTAAAGCTTTTAAATAAATCAACACGGTGCACCCACTAGTTGTTTATATATATGTATGTGGATATCTCGGAAATAGTTCAAAATCGCAGCATCCAGATTTATGAATAGTTTTTTTTATTGACTTTTTGATGCAGCCAAATTTCAAAGTGTTTCACAAAAAATGGATAGAACAATGTATGGTAAAATCGATCCGGGAGCGCGACAACCCTATCGCACGGTGCGCAGCAAGGGTATCCAGCCAGGCTGTAAGTATGCCACATCTAAAGTTTTGCAACGTGCAACACAAGTTGCAACGCTCGAAATATTAACAAACTATTAATTAAGCGGCTAATTTACCCAGCTCTATCAACTAGCAGTTTGATCAGGTTTGCAATATTCTCTTATTTTTACTATTTAGGTATAGCCACTACTTACAAATTGTTGCAGCTAATAATCAGTAGGCTCAGAAAAGATTGTTAATCAATTTCAATCTTATTTTATTCGATGCAGCACAAAGCGCCATCTATGGCTCATTTATATAAGCACGCTGAAGTTTGACGTAATGTTGCATACTTTTGGGCATATTTGACTTAGAGTCCACAATCGAAATTACAGACAACTTATTTTATTTATTATTGAAAATTACTTCCCAAATATTCATTTGATTTATTTTATAAATAAAGAGAACTCGGCACTCATTTTCGCAGTGCTTACTTAAATATTGAATAAACGCTGCAGTTATTCAATCAGCATTTGCAAGCACGAATATTAATTATGTGTAACGAAAATTGTTAAGCAAAAAGTGTAAAATTCTTTTTGTTTCCTGCAACATAGCAATTACTCTTGTTGTTTTTTTTATTGCTTACACATTTTACAACGCTTTGCAATCGCTGCGTAAACAATTGAAGCCCAAACAACACAAATATGACGTAACAAACACACACACTTTATTGCAACTGTGCGTTATGGGAAGTCGAAATTCGGGGTCCCAAAATCGATGGGAAGTCTATAAACCAGATGCCCATCAGAAAATCGCTTCTGTCGATCTTTTTATGCCCTGCATTCATAAAAAAAAAAATCAGAAAGGTAGTTAATTCAATTCAAACTCATTGATAATAAAATTATGCCGAAATTAATTTAAAAAATAAATTAATTTTTATATTTTGTACTACAGTTATGTAAGTTTTGAGAGCCCTTTAACATTGGTCATATTTTATTAAAATTACTCCTAGTATCTAATTTTTAATTGTACTTTAACTGTACTATGTAAGAATATCCCTGATCTTATATTAATATCTATATAAATTCATCCTTTTATGTATTATTTGTAAGGGATGAGTTAGGCCCAAGCTTATCTTTTGTTAAGTACAGATTACAGAGTAGCTTGTAGTCCGTAACACTCGATCAGAGCACTGATATTTGTTTTAGTTGGATCTTCGTAATTACACACACACACACACACAGGCACACATGTGCACTGAACAAACACCTAAACATTACTGGGGGATTGCATCAAAAGTGAAGTCTCAAAACTTGTCAGACATCGATTTGAATACTTTGAATTCAGTTTGTAATTAGACGTCGCCGGGAGTGCATTATACAGAATACAGCGAATACAGTGAATACGCTGAGCACAGTGATTAGCAATGAAAATCGGTAAGCTGCTGGCTGCAATCTGTGAGAATGTTGAATTGTTGGCTGTTTTACTACGTCGACCCTCACGACGTGGTTCATTCATTAGATCATTCATTCCATTCAGAGACCACTCAAAAGTGCCATTCCAAATGTGGGCGTCGTTCTATTTATTGTCGTTTTCACTATCGATATGTATGCTGCGTGTGTGTGTGTGTGTGTGGGGCATACACCTGTATGGGTGATTATGTAAGCGCTCTTAATTGCAAAGGTAAATGTGATTCAATGCTATATCAATAACAAGCCTTGATAAACATGAACTCAGGCCAGATGTTAGTGCAACGCTTGCTTTGATTAATATTTTGCGTTCCCCTGTCAGACCGGAAGTTGTCTACTACGAAACCAGTTGGCCGATAATCTTTACTTGGCTGTACACAATAGAGTTCGAGGCATAAATTTGTCAGTTTAAATTTCTACTTGTTAACCTTGAATTGAACTGCCCGAGAACAAATAATCTGAGCCATCATTTGTGTATCTCATCGTAAGGAAAATAAGAGACAAAATAAAAACAAAACAAAAAAAACACCCAACTGTCAAATTAATACGAAATAATCAACAGCAACACTTTTAATTTGCTGCCATTCGTCGTTTTGTTTTTGTTTTTGCTGCATACTAATTTTAGTTTTGGTCAAAGTCAAGTGAGTCATCGGTGGCCAAACAAAATCACTAAAATTGCGCGGCATTCTGTTTGATGATTCTGCACGGCAGGTGGCGCCACTGCGACAAACGCCCACTCAATGCAGCCTGTGGCAGGCAGGCAAGCAGACGTCAGGCAGTCAGGCAACAAGCAGGCAACAAATGGCAACGTTTACCCAACACTTTTATACAACTACTCATAAAAATGTGTTGCAATCAACAAGCAGCAAGAACAACAACAACACTCACAAACAAATGCTCAATTGAGTTTGAGCGAGTTTTCCCACCCTCTCTTGAGTGAGTTATGCGCTGCACACTGGTTGCGCATAATGCAAAAAATGGTACACACATTTCAATAGTCTTACTTAATTATAGCTCTAAAAGTGTATCGATATAAAGTATGATATATATGCACTTATTTATACATGTTAAGAATTGTAAGCGCTATTCATAGTAAAAAGAAGTTATTAAACTATAATTTTTTGTGTGATTAGCAATAGCTTATATAAATACTAAATTTGATTAAACTTGCAATTACATTATTACCTTCTGTTAACAACTAACTTTTTAATGGATTTACAAACAACAAATGTGCCAGCTGTTTTTTTTTTATAGAAAACTTGATTTTGAACAATGTACCAGTGTGCGCTGCTGCCGTGCGTCTCGCAGCAGCCTTAGCAGCAGCCTCAGCTTCAGCAACGGTTTTCGTCGAACGTCTTGTTCAGTTGCTTTTAAGATTTTGCCGAGCGAAAAATAATTTTTGGTGCTCTATTTTTGCCGTCGCTGTTGCTCTGTGCGTGAAAAACCGTCGATCGATTGTTTGCGTGCGCTAGTGTGTGTGTATGTGTGTGTGTGCGCGAGTGTGTCCATAACAATATTTATACTTATTTGTGGCAATGCCTGAGTGTGGAATTTAATTAAAGTAGCGAATCACGATTGAAGCAACGACTGAATTACAACAGCAAACAAACAAGTGAATCACATGAAAACGAAAGTGACAGCCACAAACTGCAAATATATGTAACAATGTCAACAGCAATTGCGAGCTGTTGAGTTGTTGAACAGCACCAGCAGCACTAGCAGCAGCAGCAGCAGCGCAGTCAAGAGCATAACATAAACAACAACTACCAAAAACCATTGAACATGCGCGTGCTGCTTGACCCGCTCTCGCCCACGCTCACTCTCTTCATCTGTCTTCCTCTCTGTCTCTCTCTTTCTCTCAAGGCAAGGCAACAGTCGCCGTCTTAACAACTGTCATCTGTTCAACTCCGCCTGCTGCTGCGACTATTGTGACTGCAACTGCAGCTGTCCGCTGTCAGCGACTAAGTCTCTCTCTCTTTGCTGCCTCTGCTGTTATTTTGTTTAACTGCATCTTTCCTCAACTTTGTTGCGTTGCTCGCTCAATTTATGCTCTTCCTCTTCCTCTGCCTTACCCTCCCTCTCCCACCATTCGACGCTCTTATGCTGACTCTTAATTGATTTTAATTGTGTTTTTATGAACGCCACGAACAACTTGACGAAAATGTTAACCAATGGCTTAAATTGTCATCGAGGCTGCATTTTGTCGCCGATATTTGATGGCTTTTTAATGAATCTCTCATTGCGCTTCTGGGCGACGAACACAAATACAAAATTCAATTCCAAGAAAATAAGAAAAACTATATATGCATCTCAGCTGAAAATACGACGAGTCATTTAGTTCGAAATGCATCGTTTGTTTAATATGTGCAACAATAAATAAGCCCTGTATCCCTTTTAGGGAATGTTTCTCTTGAATTTATGTACTTTGCATCAGACATATTTCTGATTTTATTTTACAGACCATCATTCGAAAAGTCTCTTTAAGCCCCAAGCACAATAAATATTTTGCTAAATATTGAACTTAATACAGAATCTGCCACTCACAGCAATCATTTACAGTCTCAGCGGCATAAAGAATGAGGGAAAAGATTCATGTCGCTTTCCGTGTCATTTCCCATTCGCCCAGTTCGCATCATAATTCTTTTTCAGTCTTGACGTTGACCCACTCAAGCGCGACGCTCTGATAACCCCAGCAGTTATATTTTTAGACATACAGCATATATACACACATATAACTGTGTATTTGAATATGGCTACACAGACAGACACACTCCAAAGAGTCAACCACATGTTCGAAGGCCCGTTTTATGGATCGGTTCCTATCGATTTATTTATAAGCGAATTGCGAAACGTTTCGCCATTTGTTCCAAAGCGAAAACAAAAACAAAAAAAATTGAAATCTGAAGAAAAACACCTTTTAAATATAGATTATCGCTCAGCGATCTCTATCCATCACCTCCCTACGGAATCCCTGCCATTTGGCATTTTTATTATTTTCACAATAAATTTGGTTGCCAAAAAAACGCGTCACGCCTTTTTTTGACTCAACTCACTGTGATGATGATGAGCTTTACAAAACTCAACTGAGCGCAACTCAATGCTGAGTGATTTTGTTCGCTTTCCTTTTCTATCTATGTATGTATATATATATATATCATCAGTGTATATGTTGGCATTGGCCCAATTGCAGGTGGCTCTAACTTTTGAACCCATCCCATAGAATCAATGCCAAGAAGCGAAGAAGTAGACAAAAATAAAACTCGCTGATTTGTTTGATTTATTATTATTTTTTGTTGTATTTTATATTTTTTTATTTCTGTTGGCTGCTTGTTAAGTGATGTCTTAATCGCTGTCTGTCATGTTTCCATGTTGTCTTCTATTCTCTCTTGGGTTGGGCAGTTCAAGTGGCAACTGGCAAGTGGCATGATTGACATTTTGTAGAGCTAGCCGAGTGCTAGCCGAGTGCACATCAGACGCATTTTTCATCTGGCCAAAATGTCAATAATCACTTTGGGGCCCTGCCTTTGTTGAGTTGAGTATTTTGTTTGTTGCTTTTAGCCAAATTATAGGCAAACAAACGGCAAACAACGCTAATCTGATCAAATATGTCTTAACGCACACTCACATACACACACACACACACATGTATATATATTAATTCATTTATATATATATATATAAATAATCATATATGCGATATTTCATGCCCTGGTGCGATTTTTAGCTCGTTCGACTAGTTCGTCCCACGAGCATAGATATAAAAAAAATAAATAAATACAAATACAACAAATAAATAAATAAAAACATAAATGTGTATGTACATACATACATATGTGTTTAGACCTCGTCTACTCTCGCTGGTCGTCTAACCCCTTCTGTTGTCTGTCCCTCGATTTATGTCTGTTTTTGGGGTCGTCGCAGTGTGGGAGTTGATTCGGCTTTGGCTTTGCTTTCCGATTGAGTTTTCATGAGCGTTGTTCAAATTCGGTCAGTTGGCAACTAATTTCGAACAAAACAGAAAGAAAAAAATATTATTTGTTTGCTGTTGTCTCTGGTTGGTTGCTGCCAGTGTTTCAATTTGGCCAATAAAGGAGTTATACCGTTTATACCTCGTTCAGCGTCTTCATCGATTTTGGCCATATTTGTGTTTGGGCTGAGAAATGTCTTCGAAACTGATATCATCGTCGTTCCACAGCACGCCCCTCAACGACTGCTTCAAAGTAGGCGCGTTTGAGAGACGTTTGGGTAAGTCCATTCCAGATGTGACGAGCATCCGATGTGGGCTCAGACCGAAGAGGAATGATTCCCCTAGTGAGTTAGCCTAAAGAGCTATCTCAGAGAGTTTTCCTAGTGAGCTCGCCTAGAGAGTTCTTCTAGGGAGTTTTTCCAGAGAGTAAGCCTAAAGAGTTCTTCTAGAAAGTTTTCCTAGAGAGTTTTCTTTTAGAGTTAGCCTAAAAAAGTTCTCCTAGAGAGTTCGCCTAGTTAGTTCGCCCAGAGAGTTCTTAAAAGTTCTCCTAGTGTTCTAATGCCAAGTTCAAGTTCGAAATGCATTTTTGGACAACAACACAAATCATTAGATACGCTTTAAGCAACGACTCCATTTATCTATTTTATTCAATTTATGTATTTTTTTCTAAGTCTAAACTTAACAAATAATTTATAAAAAAGCTTTAGATGTTATTTGGCTTAGTTGTTGGAGCCAAGACACAAACCTGGCTAAACCACAAAAGCCCACTTAACAGTCAAGTTTTCACAAGTTTTACCTCGTCAAAAAATTGTCCACCCAAAAGGCAAACAAATGTTGACATACTCAGAGGTATTTTCTTATCTGTTGCTTTCGTGAAGATATATCAGAATATGTATAGAAACTTGCCGTTGGACGGCAGTTATCAGTTTGCTATGTGTCAGAGAAGTTACGTTAGTTGAGCAGAGTCTATAGGCCATGGCCAACTATGGCGATTACGATAATTTGGGTAGATTTCAGATACTCTACAAAATCTTTGTCACTCGAGAACTCATCGCTTGCCCCTTTTTAACTCGCTTTTGCAGATGCACTCCTTGCCGATTTGCAGAACAGCGTGCCGGGACAGCCGGCACAGTCGCAGCCACAATACGGAACTGTTCAGCCCAAACAGCAGCAGCAGCAGCAGCAACAATTTGTGGACAACACGCCCGGCTATGGCAGCTTGAGGGGCAAGGCGCAGCCACAAGTGGTAAGTGGCAAAGCATCCAGCTAAGATTGATGACTATCTAATTAGCTTCACTCTTCTTAGTATCAGGAGCATTATAGCGTTGAGACCCGCTCCCCAACAGCTGGCGACTTTAATGGCAGCAGCAGCCAGTCGAGCAATGGCTATCAGACTCATCATGCCACCGGCTCACTGCCCCGTCAGTCCTACAAGAATGGACAGGCTGGGGCGCAGAATAGCTCTGGTTTGTCAGAGCTCGACTCCCTGCTGCATGATTTGCAGAATGCACGCTACAACAACTCGGCCACAGAGCGAAAGGGTGAGTAGAAAGAACTGATATATAAAGATATGCACAGATTGTAATCTCCGCCTCTTCGCTCTCTTTGGTTGCAAGCAGATGTGGATGTGCCTGTCAATTACAGTTCGCCGGTGTCCAAATACAACACCTTCAACAGCTATACATCCGTCGAGGAGCGACCCACTGTGGATAGCTTGCTCAATGAGCTGGACACTGCCCACATCTATGCGGTGCCAAATGGGTAGGTGCACTCTTCGCTTATAGCTTCAACTGTAGCTCAACTGATGAGCTTCTTTACCTCCTTTAGATCTGCACACAAGTCTCCGACGCCAGGGCGACATGTTACAATCACTGTGCGCGAAACGAAGACCGAGAAGCTCTCGGGACCAGATGGACCAGGTACTGTGCAATGTGCAGCTTACTCTATGTGCAGATTTACTCACATAATGTTCTTCGTCTCTGATTGTAGTTGGTTCTATTGAGGAGCAGATCGTGCAACAGAAGGAATCGTATTCACCAAATCTTGCAGCGCCAGCGCCTCAGCATCAAGGCTACACATCGCAGGCCACCAAGGAATTAGATGATTTAATGGCATCTCTGTCTGATTTCAAGGTGAGCTCAATTATCAATACTTTTGTACCAGGTTCAATATTTTTGTTAAACAATCAAATCAATTGTTGTGTTTTGTGTGTGTGAGCAGCAGGTTCTTCAGGCAGTTCCTGAAAGTATGCAACATGAATTGTGTCTAGCAAAAAATCGGAACAAATTGCATTTGTAATAATGTAATAATGCAATAATGTTGATAGAATCCAACCCACAATTAATTGGTGCATAGAACTTTTGTTAAGTTGAATATCATTTAAAATGAGAACAATCAGAAAAAATATCGATTTGGTTTGCATATTCTCAATCAGCAGTCGTCACCTAGTTTCTCACTTCTGAAGCTATTCCAATTTTGTGTATACCCTGAACCCATTAAAAATGGGCCAAAAGGGTATAATGGTTTTGTGCTAAAGTATGTAACACACAGAAGCAAGCATTTTTAACCCTGTGGGGTATATATATATATATATATATATATATATATATATATATATATATATATTCTTGATCAGGATAAGAGTAATTATGAGAGCAGAAGTCATCAAATTTGAGACATAAGTTCTCTCTCTATTTAACTTTATTGATAACTTGCTCCATTTCGCGCACATCCAAGAATTTATATCTTAAACAATAAAATCCACAATTTTGGAGGGCAGAGTCTACTAAATATAATAATATACATATAAATATTATTGAGCAACTGCACAAATTTCATAAAGATCGTGTGAGAAACACGCAAGCTAAGATGAAAACATATTCCTCAAATTGATTTAATTGTTTTACATTTGGATGTGGAAGACTTTTAATTGGCAAATATATAAACTAGAATATTGTTAACAGCTGGGTTCAGGCTATTAGCTTTGTTAACAAATTCGTTCTGCTTTGCTGATAGATGATTTTAATTGGCAAACAAATTGGGTTAGCAATGTTTTTCAAATGCAACTATAAATAAACAAACTTCTTCAAAAAATGTTCCAGTTTTCTTCAATGCAATTCTTATTCAAATGTACATCTGGCATTTAATTGATTTTAGCCAACCAAAGGGATTAAAACAGATGCAAGCAGTTCGCTACAATTGACAATTCAGCTTAGCTGCCATTATGATATTATAAGAAATACAGTTTTTTATGATTTCAATCTATTCATAGAAGAAAGCGTCTGCTATTTATTTAAAAATATTTTTAACAACATTTTGTTATATATGTATTTTTAAATACTATATTATTGTATTCTGAAACACTTTAAATCTGAGAATAGGGTATAATTTACATTTATTATTTATATTTATTTAATTGTTTGAATGTCGACTAATACTTGTCGACAGAAAAATAAATAAATAAATAAATAAAAACTGAATAAAATGAAATTAAAAAATATTATTCTGTATTTAGGTTTAAATTAAAGAAAAATCCATAAGATTTATTGGGGTATTTAAATGCAAAATTGGTGCAAAATTTGTTGCATGGATGGGGAAAACCGAAAAACTCACATTTGCTTTGAGTATTTCTCGTTGTTTATTTTAGGCACCAAATGTTTTCACTTTTTTACCTGTCGCCTGAGCAAATTAGATAAATTTATATATAAATATATATATAAATATGCACTTGTGCGTATGTAGCTGAAGGCTCCTTTGTATACATTGTAAGAACTTTTGCTGACAAAAAGAAAAAAGAATATAAAAATACAGTCTGATGTTTTTAGCACATCCACATCCAAATCGGTGGCCAAACGCTTAAATGTGTGTGTTTCTCATTAAACTTGTTCGGTATGGTAATAAAAACTATAAAATCAACAAAATAAATATATCATGTCAAATCGTGTGACGCATGTCGCTCAAGCGAATCTAAAGACCCCACCTCGACTGTCCCTCCTTTCCCAGTATGCTTGCACCTTTACAAAATTATACCACTCTTTATATTAAGTGGCTAGATGGAAGGATGGAAAGTCAGAGACCCGAATAGCTCTTGACTTTGGCTTGTGTTGTGTCAGGTTGCAGGTGGAACACAAATTCTAATTTCACACAATAAAGAAGAAAACGATCACGATCCAAAGTTATTGTCGCATTTATGCGATTTCTTGCACACGGCGCTATAAAACAAAATGCCAATAAATCTTCACATTAATAATAAATAGTAAACTCAACTCAACTAAAGTCTCCTTTCGGTACATGAAACAATCAATCAGTGTCTATTAAGTCGAAAACCAAACATTTACCATAGGATTTGCATTAGGCGTAAATGTTTCCGCTTTTTTGATTGTGCTTTTCATTTCTGGGATTTGTATTATTTGTATTTTTATTTAGCTTGTGCTGCTTTCATATTTGCCGCCGAAAGTTGGCCGCATCTCGCAGCTCTGACAGTTGTTTTTAGAACTTTCTGTCTGACATTGTGCACAACGGATGGATGATGATAATATATCTTAGCAGATGTTCTCTGCATTCTTCTTGTCATTTTTTATTCGACTCGGCATTCGCTTGTTCCATATAAGTCAGTCAGCCCAGTTGTGTGTTGTTTTCTTTTCTTGTTTTGTACTTTGTCCATATTGGGTCAAGGCTGCACAACCCACCCTTGGTGGGTCCTTGGCGCCTGCAACGTGACAGCTATCACATTAATGCATTTACGACTTGTTTAAGCAATCAACTTGAGTGCATAACGAAACAGAAATATTCAACAGAAATGTACTTGTCTTATTGACATTGGTTTAATACTCTGTTTATTTCATTTACTTACGAAATATTGAATACGCTTTGATTTCGAAGTGAAATGAAAAGTTTATTTTTGCCCCATTTTGTGGGATAGACTTTAGTCCATATTTGTACACTCTATCCTTGTTGATTGTTTATTTCTTCTTTGGCTATGAGCAATATATATAATTGGAAATTTTGTTTATTTTCAAGCAATATGAAAGATGTGATTTTCCAAAAGTTTGTATTTTTTCCCAATAATATTTTGAATGTTGTTATGAAAACTTAATTCCCTTTAACCTTCACGCACGCATCAAGTTGTCAAGTTGTCGTCTTTTAACAATATATTTTTTGCCAAGAAAAGCAGGAAATGTATTACGCATTTAAGGAGACACTTTCAGAACTCATAAATATTTTAAAGGCAGTTTTGATATAGCCACTTTGCTGAATTTTTTATTTGGCAGTGTCTCTTGACAGTTTGTCGTGTTATACCCCTGCGGTGGGTATTATAATTTTATCGAGAAGCTTGCAACACCTTGAAGAATCTCATGTATTATATATATTCTCGATCAGCATCACTAGCCGAGGCGTTATAGTCATTTTCGTCTGTTAGTTTCTTTCAGTTTTCGAGCTTGACTTCATCCAGACCAATTTGAAATGTTGCCGTATTTTTTCTGTAGTCATTTTTAAGTTAGTTGTAGCTATGAAGTTGGACTTTTATATAGCGATCATTGCAACGATCGGTTGAAAGATGTTTTCTCGCATGAAGAACATTTCTGTTTACCAAAAATTCTTGTATATATATTTATTTTTTTTATATATATTTATATATTTTTTAAGGTTGTTTAAATTCGTCAAATATTAATGAATATTGAGAATATGACAATACTTTTAGTCGTTCGTGTCGAATTATTTGTAATTTGCCTGTTGCTTAACCTTTGAGGTTTGATTACAATTATTAACACGACTGAATATAAGCAAACATATAATTAAAAAAAAAAATGGGTTGACGTTAAAAATAGTTCATGTAATCTGGTTCTTAATATGTACAGTTAGATTGTTCAATTAAATAAAGTTAACAGCAAATCATTGCTGTTTCGTAAAATTAAATTTTATTCAAATTAGCCAAGTTACAATTGCTCCAAAACTGGTTGTTTGTTGGTCAGGATGAGATTACTAACTGTATTTCCCTGAAACATGCTCACCCATAAATAATCCTTGTCAAATCTATGCCATATTTATTTGTTTTTTAAATTAGTTCGAATCGGATGGTTTTGGCTTGAGCAGACATTTAATTTTTTAATGAATTTATTTGCTATGGTTTTTTAATCTGTGGCAATAAATATTCTATATAAATGTTGACCTTGGTTTTGCCACAAATATATAGAAACATCAATCAAAAAGGTGGCTGAGAATATTCTTGTGCAAATTCTCAAACTATCTCGTAATGCACTTAATTAGTTTGGGATTCTTGCTTAGATTACTGCTAAAATGTAATTAATTAATAATTAATTACTGAGTGCTGAAGATTTTGTTGGCAATGCGTGATGGTCACCCGCAGATACGGACAGCGTGGGTCGAGGGTGGAAGGGGTTGGTGTATATTGGGGAGGGGGAGCGGTTATTGAAAATTGCAATTCAATGTCATTGACGAATGCACGACATGTGCGAGTGTGTGTGTGTGTGTGTGTGTGTGTTTTGTGGCCGTGTTTGTTAATTATTTAATATCATTTTCAATTTTTGCCGTCGCTTTTGAGGCGTGGCGTGTCCGTGACTTTTGTTGATACGCCGCAAAGAGATGATAAATATGAAAATAAAAATTGGCTAGTTGTGTCTGTGCGTGTGTGTGTGTGTGTATCTGTGTATGGAAGGCGAAAAAATAAAATACATGAAAAGTATATAAACAATATTGCACACGGCACCTCAGCAGAACTAGAACTGTGGTCGCTTTTGCTTTGCCTTGCTTTGCTTTTGGGTTCTTTTTGGGGCGCCCACACGACACTGGCAGTCAGATGCTGCCGCCCCCTCACTGCGGCCACTGCCACAACCCACACCCCCCTGTCAACAACTTTTTCACGGAGAGCAGCTTGTTATAGTTTTTCTAATTTTTTTGTGATTTTTCTGCTTTTTTTGTTGGTTTTGTAGCTTTTTCATTGCAAATCATTTGCACGTCTATTTTTGAACACGTTTTTTAATACACACACACACACACACACACACATATATATATATATATATGTGTGTAGATGTATTTATCGATGTGTGCTTTGTGCGTCTATATTTATTTCTCAGTGTGTGGATAAATATTGTATATTTTTACGCTCTTTTTCATTGCCGACCCGAATTGGCAATCTGCTGTCTGTTAAAACTGCAGCCCTCTGCTCCACCACCCGATGATTGCCCCCTGCCATTCATAAACACCGCCCATTGATCGAGATTTCCTCCTGGCATCTTCCTGTTCAGCTTGTGCCCGCCAGCCTCCCCTCCCCTTGCCACACCTTAGCTGCATCTATATTGGCCAGCGTGTGCCACAGAGCAAGCAGCAGCATCGGGAACGTGCCCCTGCGCTTTTTATGGGGAAATCCTGTTGGCCGCCCGACAAACTTTCTGTTTTATAGCGCCCCAAAGAGAGATGCTGATCTTTTCAGTATATCTAGCTTGTGTGGACGCAACAACATTATTTTTTTTCTTAAAATAGCCCCCAAAAAAAACCGCCAACGCCAATAAAATAAACCAAGTAAATCGATTGCAGTAGCGGATTGCGGGTTTTTCAGCAATGGGCACTTCAAAATTTTGTAATTATCAACCTTTCAAATGGAGAACCATATCACTGAATTTACTTAATAGAGAAAATGGCAATAATTCGAGAGAATTACTGATTACCACATTATTTGGAGTTTTAAAGAGCTGAGAGTTTGAGGTATATTTAGTGCAATGATTTCAATTCCAACCATGTTTGTTGTCTCTGATATTAAAAGAGCAAAAGCAAAATTGCATCAAAATATAAGGTTATTTTACTGGAGGATGTCTTTCCAATAAACACAGCTGCTGTGCATTAAAATTAACAAATATATAGCTAAAAATCGAGTAACGAAAAGGTTTTTTGGATTTATTTGATTTAGTTGAAAAATGGACTTGTAATTGAGACAGTAAAAAAATGACACATTATTTAAAAATGAATGAAGAATGAAAAACTATTCTGCTGAAATGTGTTTTTATTAATTAAAGGATAGTGTTGAGTTTCTGAAGCCAAACTCAAACAAACAGTTCTTCGACACTTATTGATTGGGTGTCCAAAGAATCATATCTGTGACGACGTATTAGAATCGATATAATAAATAATACATTTTTATATTTTATATAATGATAAATCAAATAAATTTACTCTTAACTTAGATTTCAAATTTGAAGTGCTCATACAAACGGGTCGACGGACATGTCTAGATCGACTCAGCTTTTTACTTTTACTTTAGACTTTACTTTGTTTTGCTCTTGTACAGAAAACTTGAACTTGAACTTGGGTTGTTTATAAATTGATAGCTGTTAAGGAAAACCCTTTGAAAGCTGTTTAAAGCTATGCTCGCTTTTGGCGCCCCCTTGGCTCCTGTTAGCTATTCGAGAACGTCACTGATCTGGCTAGATAAATATACAGAAAGAAAGATAAACACACACCCAGCACACATGTGTGTATTATATATGTATAAGTACAGCACTCAATTAGGCGTCTAGGTTAGTTATGGGAAGCATACACAGACACACACACACACATAGGACAGAATATGAAAATACAAAGTTTATGAAAGAAAATTGAATGTTGAAATGGAAACTCGCACGACACGCAGCAAGAACAACAAAAACCGAAATACTGGCAAAATCCGAATACGAATTCGAAAACAGAATAGCAGACATACAAAATCGAAATTATTGTTGTTGTTGTAGTTATTGCTGCTGTTGTTGTAGTTGTTGTGGTTGTTGTGGTTGTTGTTGCTTTCTGCTGTTTTTTTTTGTCGTATTTTTGGCAATGAACAAAAACTACGTCAACTAGAAATGCTGCTGAGCAGCGTATTTATGGAAAGAGCGTCGTGCGCAACGAAAGCCGCCACACAAACACAGAGACACAAATCCACAGCAGCAACAAAAACGACAGCAACAGCAACAACAACAATAGCAGCAACAGCAGCAACAGCAACAAGAACACAATTTGTAGCAGCATCTAGCCATTTTTGTTGTAAGAAAAATTATTTGAGGCGTCTCGACGGGTAAGAAAGCAAAAAGCAAAAAGCAAAAGTTATTCTGTTGGCGCTCGCATAAAATTGAATTCAGTCGAGCCGAGCACATCGAGCAACGACGTAAGCGAATCTCCTTCTCCTCAAAAAAGAATATAGCCAATAAACATCAACTAATTTGAGGCACTGTATTCCAACAGGTCAACAGCAGCAGCAACAGCAACAGCAACGGTTACGATCAGCATACGGCAGGAAGCGCGCAACAGTTGCAACAGCAGCATCATCATCATTATCAGCAGCATCAGCAGCCGCAGGTGACGGACTACGCACAGCCAAACAAGGGCACACAGCAGGCGCATCTGACGCAAACGATCGAGGAGACAACGATTGTCCAGGAGGAGGACGATAGTCGCGAGGATCAATTGGATTCTATGCTTGGCAATCTACAGGCCAATATGAGTCGTCAAGGTGTCAACACGGTGCAGAAGGGCTGCTGCAATGCATGCGAGAAGCCAATTGTTGGCCAGGTGATTACCGCTTTGGGCAAGACCTGGCATCCGGAGCACTTTACGTGCAATCACTGCAGCCAGGAGCTGGGCACACGCAACTTCTTCGAGCGGGACGGTTTCCCCTACTGCGAACCGGACTATCACAATCTGTTCAGTCCACGTTGCGCCTACTGCAACGGCGCCATTCTCGATAAGTGTGTGACGGCCCTGGACAAGACCTGGCACACGGAGCACTTCTTTTGCGCCCAGTGTGGCCAGCAGTTTGGCGAGGATGGCTTCCATGAGCGGGATGGCAAACCCTATTGCCGCACCGACTACTTTGAGATGTTTGCCCCCAAATGCAATGGCTGCAATCGTGCCATCATGGAGAACTATATCTCTGCCCTGAACTCGCAGTGGCATCCCGATTGCTTTGTCTGCCGGGTAAGTTAGACCCCTCCCCTGCCCCGCCCAACACGCATAACGCATTTCCATAACAATTACTCGAGATTTGTATTTATCCAACTGTATATGTATGTATTATCTAGGATTGCAAGAAGGCCGTGCGTGGCAAGTCCTTCTATGCCATGGAGGGCAAGCCCGTCTGTCCGCAGTGTGTGGGCGTTGACGAGGAGGAGTAAGCAGCAGCAGCAGCAGCAGCAACAACTTGTTGAAGTTCAGCAGCACGAAAATAGCCCCCGCCCAGATACAAAAATTTGTTGTATCTTTATCCACCCAGCGTCAGCTGCGTGCCATTTTCTCACTCACACAACGCAATCAGAACACGGTCTCTCTTCACATCTCTCGGGGCTATTTTCGTTGAAAGTGTGCACATTTTTGTGTGTTCACCCTTGCCGCGATTTGTTGCCACCTGCCATCCAGCAGCAACACACACGGCTGCACATCAACAACAACAACAACAACATCTAAAGGAGCAGCAGAATCTTTATTTTTTTTTTTGTGTATTTGTTTCGGCCCCGGCGGCGGTTCTCCTCTGGGAACGGTGTACGGCTGACCACCAGGCAACTGGGCAGGTCGGCTGTGGCCGCCTACAAGAACCGTACGCTCCTCTTTCACCTCCCTTGTTTATGAAAATGCCACCACCCCTCTGCGCCCCCGTTATATGTGTGGCCCCTTGTTGAGAGTCTCCCCGCCACCCTTTTGAAAACTGTTGAACTTCTTTATGTATGCAAATTTAGTCTTAAGGTTTTTAGGTATTTTTTAAATTTAAACATTTATGAAGCAATATTGTAATTTGTTTTTGTAAATAAAATTTAAATAATTATAAAAAACAAAACAACACAAAAAAAAACACACAAATAAAAACACACAACCAAAAAGTACAACAAATATTCAATTGGAGTCCGACGCTTGGCTGGGCGTGCATGTGGCTAATGCCCCCACGCAGTTGCCAGGCCACTCCTTGCCAGAGTTCAAGTTCAGTGCCAAGCACTCTGACCTTGATGTATCTCTCGACATGATCGCATCTCGCTTTCAGCGACCTTCAGTTGCTTTGGTTGTGCGTGTGTGTGTGTGTGTGTGTGTGTGTGTGTGTGTGTGTTGGCAAACAAATTACAGTATCGCTTCATCGATTTGTGGGATTCGATTAGTAACGGCAAAGTACGCGCTAGACCCCTGCCAGGGGTGGAAGGGATGGTCTTCAGAACTGAGTGGAAACTATTTTGGTTGCTGACGTTTCGATCATAAATAAAATACATAAAACAAATGTAGAAAAATATTTGATATATGTTCATTTGATATATATAACGATGTGTTTGCACTCTCCAAGTACATTTCTATAACACAATTCACAGATTGTGTATATTCCGCCCATAAATCTCAATCATTTGTTTCAATATTAATTTGATGTGCAAAACAGCTCGATGAAAGCAAAGAGAGTGGAAAACTCTTACGAATGGAAATGAATTTCTCTAAAGCATCCTACAGTTATCAGTTGTCATTTTTCGAATTTCACATGCACATTTCCAAAAATAAACGAGTGCATATTTATATATATATATATATATATATATATGCATAACAGATTCTTTCCCCATTCAATATAAATTCCAATGAAAGTATTTCTATATGCAAAGATGCCAAAGTTTTTGAAATTTGTGCACATTCAAGAATTCAGCTCAGTTACAAATATCTGCTAATAATTTGAAAAAAAGATTGTTATTAAAGATGATATTAATTATAGCATTTTAGTTAAGCCTTGCCCTTTAAATCGTTTAGTTGAAGAGCTTGTGCCTCTTCAGCTGCTGCTATTATTTTAATATAATTTTGCAGCAACGCTAGTCACTTGAAGGTAAAGCTTTCCGGTCAAACAGGAAGTCAGTTTACAAATGTGAAACTACGCACATTGAGCAAAATTTGTTGTTTTATCCAATAATTCCAAAATCTTTCTCTGTTGAACTTCTTTTGAAAATGATATATCGTGGAATTGGCTACGTTTCCAGTTTCCGATTAGATGTTTTGGACCCCCCAAGTCAGTTGCAGACTTGATATATATATTTATTAAGATATTCATTTCCGAAAGTGATTGGATGCCCCCAAGGCCATATTTAATTTACTTTTGTCTCGCCTTTTCAGATTGGCCAAAAGCGTGCGCAAAATGTTATTATTAAAACAAATGTGATTTGTTGTCGTTGCTATTGCTATTGTTGTTGTTGTTGTTGTTGTTGTTGTTGTTGTTATGCCTGCTGATGCTGATTTACAAATGTTTTTTCCGAAAAGTATTTTAAAAAAAAGTCCCAAAATGTGCCAAAATTTATCATTTTTATCGTTGGCTATTCTTATTTTTATTTTTATTTTTCAATTTGCAAAAAGACCATTTTGAAATTGGCTTGCAGAAAGATGTATTGACTTTATTTGTGTGTGTGTGTGCGTGCACCGCTCACTGTGCACAGTGGTACAAGCGACAAGCCAAATCACATTTCAATATTTCGTCTGGCAATTTTCTGGTATGGTAATTGGTCTACTGAGGCCAGGCATAAAATTGCACAGAATTGCAATTTGCAAAAATATATATCTTAGCCAAGACACAGAAATCGGCGATGCTTATACCATATGACCGCTAAGTTATAGCTGTAATTAGCGTTCGTGGCAGCGAAAATTTTAACAACACTTGTTCTATAATAGATCATTCAAAATGTGTTCTTGTATTCTTGTATATAGCTGCTTAGTTTAATTATATTTGTCGAATCATTTATGGCGCAGTAACATATTCTAAATATTTCTGCACGATTTCCGTTCGTTATTTGGTTTTTTGCAGGACTGTCGACAACCGTTCCAAGGTGGCTCGTTCTTCGATCACGAGGGACTACCGTACTGTGAGACACATTATCATGCCAAGCGTGGCTCGCTGTGTGCCGGCTGCTCGAAGCCCATAACGGGACGCTGCATTACGGCGATGTTTAAGAAGTTCCATCCCGAACACTTTGTGTGCGCCTTCTGTCTGAAGCAGCTGAACAAGGGCACGTTCAAGGAGCAAAAGGACAAGCCCTACTGCCATGCCTGCTTTGACAAGATATTCGGTTGAGCCGGCTCCTGAAGATGGACTGGACAGGAGCGATGATATCCAACTGCATAACCCATATAGTTACGATATGATGCTGTTTTTGTACGATTTATGTCTTTTTACCAATAATACTTGCAATAATTCATCTGTGCTTTGTATAACCGAGTCAAATTAGTCATATAAAATTAACACAGAAACTCGATACGATCAGAATAATCTATTAGACGACACTAATACCCAAGCCAATAAAGTGGTCAAACGATATTTCTGCCATTTGAAAATAAAATCATTACAGTAATTAATAAATGAGTTGTTGAATTTTTGAGAGTGCATGTGGATTGTCGCCAATTGATTAATTAGTTACAAAATTATACAAGTAGTAAAAAATAATACAGTCGACATACAAAATGTGAAAAGTGTAATTATTTCAAAAGCTATCGTCTGAATTGGTGGCAGATTACAGTGACAAGCATTTAACCGAAGACACGAACCCGCACAAGCATCACTAACTGGCAATGGTCAGTTTCTGGCGGGTCGACTACAGTTTGGATTGCATATGTATCTTATTTGCTCACCATCTGCGCACACACGCAGTTTTATGCTCTCCCACACTCTTTCGCTCTCAGTCTCTCTCACAAACATATGCCCGATTCTTATTAGTAAAGATGCCGGCCGGCTGGCTGTTCGCTTGCCGGCTCGCTCGCACTTGCCACTTGACATTGAGCTCAGCCTGCGTACTCACGCCAACGTATTAATGTGTGTATTTAACTTCCCTCTCTCCAACATTGTCGCATGTGTGTGCTGTGTGTGTGTGTGTGTGTATGCGTGTGCGTGTACGTCGTTCCCTATAAACGTAGGGTTCGCATCACGAAAGGTTTGTTATGAATCAGTCGGCGTCGAAGTCGCTTCGTTCATTCACTCACTATTTATCCGTTCGCTGTGTCGGTTGAGTCGCCGCTGCCGGTCCTCGCAATTGTATTCGCATTGGCCGTTCTTGCCTCGTCACATTTTTCGTATCGCAGCATTTGTATCTGAATCACGCGGTCCAATTTCATTTTTTGCTTGGCTAAAACTGTGTATTGCTGGCTTAAACAAAGAGCGCGAAACTCCAAAGGTAAAGAGATAGGAGCGAGCAGCAAGTGAACAAAGAAAAAGGACAACATTAGTCGGTGGAGTCAGAAGGAAGCGCTACAGGTTGGTGAACAACAAACAAACAAACACACACACCCGCCCAGACCGAGAGACGTACACACCCGTATACACACACACACACACACTCAAAAATGATATCACTTGACTCTCATTCGCATTCAGTTTTATGCCGAAGAACTGTTTACATGCAGTTAGTGCTGCGGTGATGTAATAGGAGCCTATGCTCAAGTCCTTAACAAAACAAACACACTGGCAAAAGCGCTCAACGTGCCAGTTGCACAGGGTGTCATTTATTTGGACTATTTCTTATTTGCACTGCCAGTCATAGTCGAAATTCGATTTAGGGACCGACTCAGTCACGCACGCCACCCGCATAAACAACAGCGTCAAGCAGAGAGACCGAGAAAGAGGGAGAGCAAGAATACAAAAACAATTAAGTTTACACACACACACACACTGGCACACAGAGAGTGAGAGGAATCAATTGCCCGCCAGAATGTCAAATTGTCTGTGTTTGTTGATGTGTTTTTGCAGCAATTTGTCAATAATTGCGCTATGTAAATAAAAGTGAAATTCACTATTGCAGCATTTATTATAAGCGTTGCTCTTATTGTTAATGCCAATTGTGGCACTTGAATTTATTTTTAAATTGCATTGTAAATTCATATAGCAGCCACCCCAACACCAATGCTTTGAAAACTGTGTGTTGGATACATATGCATATACAGAATTTTGTATTTATTTGGGCGTTGGGAATGACATGCAAGCAAGCAATAATCGCTTACTGATTAATGATAAACAGTATTTGTTGTCCGTTAATCAGATTTTATGTGCAGCGCTTTGTTTTTACATCTAAACATACATCCAAGCTCGCTGATAAATTGGCTTTTAATGGAGTTAAGCGCATGTCACAAAATGTCTGCAGTTTTAGAGGCGTCCACGTACGTTTCACTGTTTGAGATTGACTGTATTAGCTGTACACTGAACAGTTGCTCTCCAACTTATGCTGTATTTACATTGCTTATCGCCCAAACTGAACAATTTTTTGATTTACCTTTCTGAGATCTAAATTTGTGGGTCTCTTTGCAAAATAAAGTGTACTCTTTCTGATGCCTTACACAAAATTAAAATAATTACTTATATTCACATTTATATATATGCAATATAATAATTCTTCTTAGAATTGCAACCAGTCGAAGTAATCATTCCAATAGCTATCTGTATCCATAAACGAAAAATAAAAATAAATAAAATCGATATGCCAAAAACTTTTCTACCTCAATAATAATTTATTAAATTATCGTCATTGTCTGTGCCCAAAAGCAAATGCGTTAAAAACATGCCCACCCCTCTACTGCAGATCAAAGTCGAAAAAATTGAGGCGGAAACGTAACCAATGAGATTGAACTATCAGGAATGGGAACAATTATCTTTATTTCGGTATATTAATAGTATATGCGACTTATGGATGTAGAAATTGCGCACGTATCTGCAAATCCGAATTGTGCTTTACATTTACCTGATAAGATTCAAAAGTCTTTAGTCTGCCTACGATAATAATACACACATTTGAACTAACTTATTTAAATCACAGTTTTATAATTAATTAAATTAAGAATTGATTAGAACCCAACGGAATTAATTGAGCTATCGGAAGAGTATTGATTCGTCGATATTAACCATAGTTTTTACATTGGCTGACGCACGCCCCCTTTTCTATTCTTATTCCAGTTGTCTTTGAACGGGGTAGCAAACGACTTCTGTGGTTTGCTGTTGCTGAGCAATTGATTGCATCATATTTCCTCATTTTTCTTCTTCTCCCCTCAATTATGAGTGCAAGCAACACATTTATCAGTGCATCCCACTGTAAAACTGTAAAACATGCAAATGTGTCTGCGCGTAATCGTTATTTATTCAAATTCCTCTGAGGTATACATATATAAGCTCTTCTCTCGTATACCCTGTACTCATAAAGGCTTCCAAGAGAGTCTGATAAGATAATAACAGAGAGCGACACCGCCTGGGAAAGTGAAATTCAGATCAACAACGAAGTAGATGGCGAACAATTTTCAAGTGGCAACATAGTATCTGTCTCTATTTATTATTGTCTAGAGAGAGAGAGAGAGACAGAGAGAGAGAGAGAGAGAGATTGAAGGAGAGAGGTGCTAATAAGGCATTTCAGATTCGAGATGAGTATGTATGAAAAGCGCATAGTTTGTGCTCCCATTTATCATCCACAACTGTCGTATTCTTATCACACACTGATGCTAAGAATTTGTTTTCTGTCTACGTGCTAATAACTACTAAATTGGTTTTGGTATAAGCGGAATTCGACGTGCTCTCAGCATCTTCAATTTGTGTCTCATTTGTACAGTGGAGATGCAAACTAAATTTTTGCTTTGTTTAAAATATTTGATTGGTTTTCTTTTTTTTTTTAATACACATTGCAAATAATTTTCGAATTTAATATTATTGAAATAAAATATTAATTTGCAACTTTCAACATTAGCAATAAAAATGGCTTATAAAATTTAGTATTGTTTTTTGATATGAAATTTTTGATAAGATATTAACTTTTTATTATGGTTAATGCTTTATAAATAAACAATTTCGACCTATAATCTTCCATAATCTTCCAGAATTCGTAGATTGCTTGGTTTCTTATAAGCGGCACTTTTGTTGTAGCCATTAGTGAGTGCCTTAATTGTAATCGGAAACACTTTTTTGCTCACATAGTCGCCACACTTTATTAATCTTTAATAGTTGCTATAAGAAAGTCTGGATTCTTGATTAGTAACTGGAAAACTTGAGTATTTGCTTATCATCAGTACCTTTGCACATCCTTCGATTTCTTCTGCGTTTCACAAGAGTCAGGAAATCGGTGCTGGCGAGCGATCTTATCGTAATCATTTATCGGAGATTCGATCTTTGGAATTTGTTTGACTGCTGGTTTAGTTTATTTTGGCTGTGACTGTAAGGCCATCAAACTTTTATCATCGCACAGTTCGTGTAAAACAGTGAGTTGCTACTTAGTCACGCAACAGTTGCTCTGCAACTGCGCCAGTCAACCGGCTCGTTATTTGCTGAAGGTTTGCAGTTGGTAACCGATTGTGCTCTGGTTATGCATTCCATATTACTAAGGCTTCGTAGTTGGCTGAAGTGCTCTACTTATATTGCAGCCAAATTGAACTTTACATTCTCGCACTTAGAACCGTAAACAACTCAGCTGATCGCTCATTTCTGATTTGATTTCTTTGAATTTCTGATTTGCAGCTACATATATCTATATATATATATATATATAGATAAGAGAAGTCTAGACAGTCACAATAAGATTACAGGATGGAGAAAATGGACACAAGTTTTATTCCCGATCTGCCAACGGGCGGGCCACTTGAAGTTTATCGCAAACGTGCCAATTTCGACTGGAAGCGTTTACGCTTGATCTTCGAAAAGGAGCAGGGATTGCGCATTAAGGTAAGTGACGAATAGGGTAAGGTGAAAATATGTAGAACTTTATATAAGCTGAAGCAAATATTTGAATTCTTATTTATTTTAAAATGTTTGTTCTTCGGTTAAAGTTGTCGCCAATTGCTAAACATTAATTGGAAAGATTATGTGTAAATAAAAGCGATGATATCCAAATATTAAACTGCCTTCATCTATTCCGAACAGTACAAAGTGTGGCGTCGTCTGGAAAGTGATCCCCTTTTTGCACACCCCTCACGCACACCGCCCATGGACCAACAGAAGCGTCTGGCTGCCATGCAGGTAAATCGAATGAAGCATCTGCAGCTGGTGCCCAAGGAGATTGAGAGCCTGAGCTTCTCGGCCAAGACAAAGTATCTGATGGAAATCAACCAGGCGCTGGCGAGCTACTCGCCCAGTCTGTCAGTGAAGATAGCCCTCGGCGTGGGCCTGTTCAACAATGCGATACGCGCCATGGGCACCGAGAAGCACAAGAAATACATTGAGGCTGCCTGGAATCGGGACGTGATCACCTGTTTGGCCGTCACAGAGCTCTCGCATGGCAGCAACACGAAGCGTATTCGCACCACGGCCACCTATGATCCGCGCATGCAGGAGTTTGTCATAAATACACCGGATTTTGAGGCGGCCAAATGTTGGGTGGGTAATATGGGCAAAACGGCTACCATCGCGATGACCTTTGCCAATCTGATAACGGCAGACGGCGAGAATCATGGCCTGCATGGATTCCTCATTCCCATTCGTGATCCGAAATCGTTGATCTCGTATCCGGGCGTACTCGTCGGTGATATTGGCGAGAAGTCTGGCCTAAATGGCATCGACAATGGCTTTGTGGTATTCACCAACTATCGCATTCCCCTCGACAATCATCTCAATCGCACCGGCAATGTGACACCCGAGGGCGTCTATGAGAGTGTCTTCACCGATCCCAGCCAAGCGCTGGGCGCCGCACTCGAGAGCTTCTCGGCCGGACGCGTTGGCATCATGCAGGAGTCGGCCAATACTCTGTGCAGTGCGGCTGTTATCGCTGTCCGCTATGCGGCTGTGCGTAAACAGTTTGGCCCCGAACGCCAGGGCGAGGAGATGCCCATCATCGAGTATCAGTTGCATGTAAGAATCTAGAATCCCAGAATCTATTCGAGAATTGAGGATTAACTCTTGATTTACACTCGCAGCAATATCGCATCTTTCCCTTCTTGGCTGCTGCCTGTGTGCAAAAGATTGCCGTCGAGGAGCTGAGCAATACTTATCTGGAGATCATAGCTGGCTCTCAGGATGATTCAAATGGCTTCGATGTACTGGTAAGTGCAGTGATGCAGCAGACTGGTGTCCAGCAAGCAATCATATCCATATATGACATTTCTATATATTGCAGTCACAGAAAGCAGCCGAGATCCATGCGATTATCTCGGCGTCCAAGCCGCGTCTCACTTGGTCGGCACGCGATGCCCTTCAGGAGGCACGCGAATCATGTGGTGGCCATGGATATCTGCAAGCCTCCCGTCTGGGCCAGATGCGCTCCGATCACGATCCGCTGTGCACCTACGAGGGCGATAACAATGTGCTTGGCCAGCAGGCATCTAACTGGCTGCTGCGCCAATGGAACGCCAAGGAGCTGGAGACGCCAATTGGCAGCGTTAAGTTCTTGGAGCGACGCCACCAATTGCTGCAGTTGCACTATGCGCAACTGGTGCAGCAGAGCCCAATCGACAGCTGGGAGTGTAAGCAAACGAAAGATTTGCACGTCTGCAGATAATTGACTAATCCCCGTGATTTTCTTGCAGTTGCGCTCAGCTGCTACGAATGGCTGCTCTGCCATCTGATGTCCCGCACCAGTGCCCACATCGAGACCCAATTGAGCTCGGGCGTGCATCGCTTCGAGGCGCGCAACAACGCGCAGGTGGTGGGTGCACGGCAGCTGTCGCTGGCCTTTGCCGAGTACACGGCGCTCAGTCGCTTTGTCGGCCACGTGCGACAGCTGGGTGTGGAGCAGCCGTATGCGCAGGTGCTGCGTCTGCTGTACGACGTGTATGCCATGTGGCTGCTGGAGCAGCATATGACCATGTTCTACGTGGGCGGCTTTGCTGTCGGTGGCGCCTTCGCTGGCGCTGTGCAGGAGCGTCTGCTGCAGAGCTGTGCCAAGCTAAAGGATGTGGCTGTGAGCGTGGCAGATGCCATTGCTCCGCCCGACTTTGCCCTCAAATCGGTGATTGCACGTGCCGATGGGCTGCTCTACGAGAATTTGCAAAACGAATTTATGACCAACGAGGGCGCCTTCCAGCGACCCGACTGGTGGCGTGACGTCATCATCCCACAGTCCCACGAAAAATCAAAGCTGTAAGCAGACAGAGAGAGGGAGAGAGGGAGAGAGAGAGCTTAGTGGAATGAGAATGAATAAGTGCCTGGGCAGATCGATGGATCGGTCACCCAATTAACAGCAATTGTTATAGTTTCATATCAGCTTCATCAGGTATTACTGCTAGTTCTAATAGAATGCATTGCATACACATTCACACACATCCATTCCTTATGCGCATTCTCTAAGTTTTGTATAACTTAAAAGCAGTTCGCAAAGTTCTTGTATATTTCGACTAGCACTGCTGGTAAGCCTCAGTTTCTACAATGTGGCATCGACTGTCGGGCTGCAGTTGTCTTTAATTTTTAACTATTGACCGTTTTTTCAGTGTATCTGTGACAACATCATTCCGTATCTGTGTATATATTCTATATTTTAATTTTGTTTTTCATTTGTATGTTGTTGATTGTGTGCTTTGAAAAATATATACGTATTCAAATTAAATTGTATTAAAAAGTGTTGCATTTTTGCATTATAAGGCTGGGCAGGGGGAGAGCTGCCCCGACAGACCCAAAGTGGTGTGGATTAATATATGTGAAGAGATTAATTCGCAACTAAAAAGAAACGAAAATATTATAGCAGTGAATACCCCTAAGCCGGTTTCGATGCTTACGTTATCTCCAAAACTATCAATTGTTGATCGCATCACAGACTTTCTAAACATACTTAGACTTTATTATTGTTTTAATCTGTTACATTTTCCGATCTAAGGTAGATTTCTCCTACACTCGTCTATTAAAAACCTCAAAAAGTCAGAGATTTAACCAGCTAGTTTCGTTTTCAAATTGGCAGGTCTAATTTTCGTTAGCTGTGATAGGCTACTGAGGGAATGACTTCTCGGGATTGCCAGCAGTTTGTTGGCAAGTGCCATGCAAAAGCAGAAGAAGTGTTCGGGGAATTCTACCTCATCTGCAGAAATCATTATGCGGCACCTGGCATTTATTGGCATGCATGCCGACCAAGTTAGAACTGGGATTATACAGCACACAATATTGGGCCAGGAACCCATAGCAGACCAATAACTTGCTGCTTGGCCATCTCACGCAGAGATTTGCGATAGAGTCTAAATTCAAATAGTTCGTTACAAGTCAGATTCTAAAATAGTTTTGATAGTTGTCAGACTTGTAAGGAAACAACTTGAAAGCTGAAAACAGAAACCATCTATTGTTATAATTAATCAGCTACCGAAGCGTATAAACAACTTTTTACATTCAAACACCCACCGCACTCTAAATATATACATACTCGCACACATATATAGATATACACACATGTGTAAAGATATCTCTATGTGGGTGTGTGTGTGTATGCATAGAGTAGGCATCATCATCATCATCGGCAGCAGCAATGGCAGAAGGTGCTCGTCACTGTCAATAAATAAGTGTACTAACGAGCAGGCAGGGCGGCTCTGCTGCGAGCCCCGTTTATAAGAGGACCTGTACTTACCTGTTCCAGCTCAGACGTTGCACAGTTGTCGCACAGTGCAGGTGAGCGTGATTCCGATCAAAGTTTAGTGAGTGAGTCAGCCGGTGTGTGAGCGAGTGAGCGGCAAGAGTGTAAGCCTGGCTAACAATCGTGCCTAGCCTGACAACAATACGATTGAGCTCTGACAAAGAGCCAAGAGTCAAGAGGCGAGCTCATCAAATGATGACGCGGCTGCGTTGCGCTCCCAAGTCGAATCAAGTCGGGCTGATGAGCAGAGAGTGCTGTGAGCCGCGAACCGAGAGATTTGTAAATAGACGCTTCGTTTGTTCTATAACTTTGTTGGTTTGGCAAATTTGTGGCGCAGTTTCAGTCTGTTTTTGGGCATTGTGTGTATTTGTTAGAAATTGGGAAGGGCATTCATTTATTCGCGTGCTTATCAGCAGAACGACTTGTTGCGACATTCAAGACATTTGTAAAAAAAAACAGTGAACTTCAAAAACGTGTTAGTACCACAAAAAGTGTAAAGTCAAAAAACAAGAAAACACTTCTTCACTTTTGTTTTTGGTTGTTGGGCTCCATAATGTTAATTATGTTAATTTGACGCCTGGTTTGTCTGTCTGTCGAAAAGAAAGCGCTGGGCGAGGGGAAAGATCATTTGTTATTCTGTTATTAATATGCACAGTGGCTGGTAAATGCAAATTTTATTATTGAGATCAGTCCAAAGAACCGCCAATAAAAAAACGTAGAAAAAGTGAGCTGCAATAATACTACCAATAAAATACACAGCGTACGACGGCCAGAATTTATTATTAATATTTATAATAACGAACATATTCAAAAAAGAGAACTTTTTGCTCGCATCTTCAAAGTGCTTTACAAAATGCGCACCAAATTTTAAATGCTTTTAATGAATAAACCATTTTTTTTTAATCGCAAATAAATAAAGAACCAACAACACAATAAAAAAAAAGAGCTACCAATTACCGAAACCGGTTTAGAAATCTCTCAGCTAGCAAATCGAACCGAAAATATATACAAAGTCATATAGAAATCCATTAATTTACATTTTGGGTATTTCCGCTTGAATTTTTTTGTGGCTGTTATTTTCTCACTTGACACAGTGGGCCCAGGCCCACTTCACAGCTCGCCCGCATTCCATTTTTTCATATATCAACTCTCTTCTCAGTCGTTTTCGCAATTTCACAATAGAAAAATCGTGTAATGGCAATTAACTGGGTGGCCAAGGCCGATGACAGGATTTTATCCAATAATTATGGGTTTCAATAAGCCTCGTGACGGGCTCAAAAGTATCTCCGGTTTTGGGGGATGTTTCCTCTAAACGAGAACAATTATATGCAGTGCAAGAGTATTAAACGCTGTCGTCAATAGGCAATCGCATCATCAATTTATTAGTTTGTCATATTAGGTAAGCTCTGATTAATTGATGCCGCCCCTTAACCTTTACTCCTAATCAGTGAGAAAGCGGCGGAACAATGGCAAACAATGGGATACTATTCCTATAACGAATTGCATTAATTGCAGATGAGTACTTTGTTTCTGACTCCCATTTATATACATACATATATATATATATAACTTTATATAAGCTCATTATCTAGGTGTATCGGCGAAATCTTGTAATTAATAAAGACGACTCAAGTATAACATCTCAATTCGAAACCGGATCGCTTACACATAATCCAAGACCTGTTTCAATATTCTGCCGCTTTAACTAATATTTCATTTTTTAATACTTATTTTTTTTTGTTGTTTTTAGCATTAACCAACCGAATTTATATTGCAAATGCAAATTGAATAAAATGTGGAAATTTTTACTAATTTGTGTCGTTATGAGCAGTTTATACAATGAGAGTGATGCCGTCGGTGAGTACATAACAAATGGCAGTCGTTCCACACATCTATTAAATATTTACTGTTCAACAAACATTTTTTGTTTTTGCTTTAACACATTAGCACTTTTTCCATATTCTTGAGTAATAGATTTGAGATTGTAAAAAATGTGGACAAAATAAGAATGCTGCCGAAAGCAGATGAAACAAAAAGCGAGTCAAAGATTAATTGATCTGAAATCTGGTGAAAAGAAATGAAAAAAATAAGAACTACTGTCCAAAGCAGATGAATCTATTCTATTAGTATAAGAATCTTAGAGAGAAATAGCTTGATCTTTGGTGTGGTCTTTCAAAAAACCCATTTATAATTAATACATATAAACAGCTTCTGTGTATTGCTTTAGAAAGCTGTTTTGTAATATTCGAATGTTCCTTTCACTTTTATAATTTGTTTTATTGTTTTTTTTTTGAAGAATTCACCAAATTTAGAAAAACCCCCAGTATTAATTTGATATTTACAAAATATCTCACTTGGAGTATATATAAAAAGCACCTTAAAATATGGCATAAAATGTGTATTCATAATAAGAAAGTTTTAAATTGAAAAAAGGAATCCGAACTGAATGAAATGTCTTAAACAAATTTAAGATACTTAAATTGAATTTGCGTTTTAGGGATTCAAACTATCAGAAATAATGAGCAGGCAGAATACAAATTAGGAACTCTGTTGCCAAACACTATCTCAATCGGCTCTATTATAAATAAATACATATACAAAAACATTTTTATGCTTCCAAAATGAGGAATAAGCCCGTTAGCTAATTATAGGTAATTGTTTTCATATATATATTTTTTGGTTTCTAATCATGCGATCTGCGTCTGTATTCCAGCACGTAGAGCTGTCCGCCGCCGTCGTGGCTATGCCGGCAGCTATGCGGGTGGCTATGCCAGTGGTGGGTCAGCTGGTGGCTACACTGGCGGCTACAATGATTACGATGACTATGGTGGCGGCTATACACCGTACTTCGGCATCACGGATCCCTATCTGTTCCATCAGCAGCTGACCAATCAGATTCTGGCCCAGAACTATGCGACCCAACAGTAAGTCGAATGTTATATGTTGGGTGGCTTATATTTTGGGTAGTTTTTAGTGGGCGATGGTGATGCTAACAGCGCTTGTAATCTATTCTTGTAGAGCTATAACGGGACTGGCCACTTCTGGTGATGCGTCCGTATCCGCGGATGCTGCCATAAGCGACGACGACACGTAATTACACTCAACTGTTTTTCCACTTGTCGATAATTTTCTATACTAATCCGCATTGTGCGTGTGTGGTCCGTGCTAACCAGTTGCTAATCCTCGTCCCGTTTCCTGCATCCACTTTCACAGACGCATTCAGCATCAGATCGCTGCCAATAGCAACAGAGGTGGAGGTGGAGGGGGCTACTATTCGCATCGCTATGCGCCCAGCTATGCGGCTGCTTCTGGCTCGATTGGATCCAATGGATATAGGCAGACTGCCTACATTAGTCCCGCCAATCCGGTAAGTTCTTCAGTGATATTCTACTTGCTTGGATTTTAAGCTAAGCAACGCCTTCACTTCTGTTTTTGCAGGCCCAACCCAATATTGTGAATCGCTTTGGTGGCAGCAGCAGCGGTGGTGGTGGTGGCTATAAGGGCGTCTCCGTCTCCTCGTTCAGCACTAGCAACGGCGATGGCACCAGTCGACGTGGCGCCCAGACGACCGTCAACGATAATGGCAAGGTGACGTCATATTCGGTGCACTCGTAGAGCTGACTTGACACAACTCAACGCAACTCAACTCAACTCAATTTTTGGTGTTTAGCATATTATAAACCTTAAGAACGCTAAGAGTTCTCTATTTATGTGTTACAATACAAAACAAAATATATACATACATATATAATATATATATATATATATATATATATATATAGTTTTCATAACATCTTGCAATTTGTGTGACTTTCATATTTTTATACCATGACAGCGAAAGTTTATTGCTACCTTTCCACTGATAATTGTCTATTTAAATAAAAATCACACTTGTTGCTCACAAAAATCATCTTGGCCTTGATTTCGTAGCTCTTAAATGTTATATTTGAACAATCTGCTATATAGTATGTATGAGTAAATGTTTGACAGATTATTAGCCGGGCAAAGTTTATCAGGCGCCACAGGAAATTATCTATGTATTATTAATTAATTTGACTCATTAGGAACAGCATTATTATTGGATTATCTCGTATCTCCTCCTACTACCATATATAAGGCAGCTAAGCTGTAGACAATGTTCCTATTGATCTAAACAGTCTTAAGGAATACGTCAAAAATCTCAGGTAAGTTCAAACTATGAATTAAGGTATTCAAATTGACATCATTTTTGCAGAGCATACAAATCTCATATACAGCTCAAGATCAAGGGGAACTTCCAGTTCTAATCAGTTAAATTTTGATTATTAGCATTTAGCGGAAGTAATAAAACAGACGCTTCTGTTTGTAAACAGCTTACAATTTTTTTTTTTATATTTACAGATCATAAAAATAATCAGTCAAATTTGATTCCGGGAAACGTCTAACAAAATACACTTGAAAACGAATGCGCAAAAATATCCCATGCGTAAAAAAACCTGTTCTGCTACTAAGTGAAGGGAGTATTATTTGAAATTGCAATCGAATACCATATTTAATTCTTATTTATTTAAAATGAATTTCTTGCATATTATATATAAATACGAGTACTATAATTATGCCAACTATATGACTGCATCTATTTTATCTATTTCTATTTCATCAAAAAATGAGAATATAATTGAAACTTAGAATGAGACACGTTGGGAAAAAATTACTGCTATAATTATAGCCAACCTCCAAAATATGCTTTTGTATAGCTATTATATAATTATTGAAGATCTTAAATATATAGTTTTAGCTAGATTTGTGTAGGTAAAATTATGCAATCTTCCTCAAGCCTCAAATTAGAAAGAAAGAATAAAAAGCGTTCACCTTTTTGAAATACATATTTTGTTATAATATAATACTATTAGAAATATATGTATATATATAAAATTATCAATCAAGAATAGCTGACGTATACAATGCATAGAAAACAACGCTTAAATTGCGATTTGCATAATCTTTGAAACTAAATATAAGATTAGAAAATCATGAATTCCTTCACCTAATGTAAAGAGAGAGAGAACAAGTAGTTATATATACATATATATGTAGTATACCTTCTCTAATGCTTCTATCAATGGCAGACTCGTATAAATATATATACCCATGTATATATTCTCATCAGAACTGTACATAGCAGCTATGTATGAGCATTGTGTGCATCCCAAGGTTTCGACACGAAAACAATTCCTATCATCTGGCTATGTAGAAGCTCATACAAGGTAATAAACCCACACGTATGTACGAGTATATATACACATATTAGCATGTCGCAATTACTTTCATCATTGTTTGAAAAGAAATAAACATATATATATTTTCAAGATTTTCTGCACCAATTCCGATTTGAGTTTTATTGAATCGACATCCACAGACATACAGACATTATCTGCTCTCTAGGTCAAGAAGCAGCATCGATCTGTTTCAAGTCCGAGTTGAGCCCAGGTCTTATCAATAATTGTCAGAGCCAATCGTCTGGTTTTTAAAGCGAGTTGCCAACGCTCCTGCTCATTAGTACAACTTCAGGCGTGAGACTCGCACGGTTTTTCCTACGCTGCTAAAGTATACATTTTTCAAGCAAGTCAGTATGAGATCATTGTTGCTGCTCGCCCTCTGCCTGGGTGTGGTCTGTGCAGGTAAAGAGCTACTCCTATTTATGTGAGCACAAAGACGAGCATAAAGTGTTCAAATAATCCTTCTGACGTTTGGTGACAATTGCAAAGCGTGTTTAACCCAGTTTCCCCACCGGAAAACTCGTTGACTTAATCAGTCGTTGTGCTGAATGTACTTTCAACACAACACAAGTTGTGCAACGTCTGACTTACAGGCATGTGTCGAGATTAGATGACGCCACACTTATTCGAATTAACCAACTAAAATGCAATCAAAAAATAGTAAAACACGAATAGTAAAAATACCATTTTTAATGTTTCTCTTGCAGATTTCCAAGCCAGGTAAGTTGGTCAATGTGAAAGTCAACACGAGCTTCATCTTTGATAATTCTATTTTGTTTATCGTGGGTAATTAATGCGTAGACTCAAACGGGACGATTTCCACAGTCGGTAAGTGCCCTGCGGCAATATTGAAGACATCATTTTGTAATTGACAAAATATGAATTTCCAATTGGCTAAATGGTACTAACACTACTCCAATATAAACTTCTAAATAATTCGGCACCTATGAAACTGTACTTCTATACTATGATTTTGTTTATGAATTGAAACCCTAATGAGAATCACCTTGGTTTTAAATCCCATCCTTAGCCACTACAATGCGCATCAGCAGGCAATTGAAACGGCTCGCAGAAAGGCCTACGGATCCGGTGGCTATAGTTCCGGCGGATCGAGCGGACTTGGAGTTGGTGGCAGTGCGGATCTCTCGCTTGGCGGCGGTGCTTCGTTGGGCAACTTGGAGAGCTCCTACGATTCGGTGGGTGCCGTTGAGGGTGCCGACAGCAGCTCGAGCAGCGGTTCTGGCTTTGGTTCCAACAGTGGCTCTTCTTTCGGTGCCGGTAATGCAGCTGGTTTCGGTGCCAGTAACACAGCTGGTTTCGGTGCCAATAGTGGCTCTTCTTACGGTGCCAGCAGTGGCGCTTCTTTCGGATCGAACAGCGCCTTCTCCACGAACTCGGCATTCCAGACCAGCGCCAACTTCAACAGTGCACAAAGTGCTGGCAGCAATGTGCAGTTTGCTGATGCAAGCAATGCTGGCACTGAGGTCAACTATGGTGGCGCCGGATCAAGCACCTCCGAGTCGCTGCACTCTAGCAATCTGCAGGCACCTTTGGCTCTAACCGCACCAGTTAGCACCGGTGGCAATATGGAGTACGTGCATCACGAGCGCGTTGTGTCCAATGCCCCACAGCAGGTGGCTTACACAGTGCCCGGTGGCGCCCAGAGATACATTCAGCATGTGGAGCGCGTTGTAGAGCAGCAGCCCACGGTGCAGTATGTGCAAGTTCCTCAGCCCGCGTCCACATCGGAGCATTATTATCAGCGCAAGTTGATAACTACTGCCTCGGCACCACAGATTATTCAGCAGCCCGCTTCTGCGTACACCTCAAACACTGGCTCCGCTTTTGGCACCAACTCGGCCTTCAAGGTCAACCACAATGTCGGCTTCGGAAGCAACTTTGGACACCATTCGGGCAGTCAATCCCAGCTATCGGCTGGTCAAACGAGCGGCGTACATTTTGGCGCCGGCAGCTCCCAGTTGAATCAGCTGATCAACCAGGCCCATCAGACAGCAAGGCAGCAGGCAGCCTCTGGCAACTCATATAGCAGCGGTGCTGGTCTGGCCGCCTCCAATCAAATGCAGATGGGCGGCTCCAGTGGCTTCAATTCCAACTATGGCTACAATGCGGGCAGCTCCATGAACTCCGCCAGCTCCCTGAACTCTGCCAGTTCGCTAAACAGTGCAATGAATGCTGGCAACAGTGCCTCCCTCACGAGTGGTTCGCTGTTGAGCGGCTCCCAGTTGGGTGGTTCTCTGTTGGGTGGCCAGTACCGTGGCTCCCTGCTGGGCGGCTCCTCGAGCAACAGCCAGCTGAATGCACAGAATAACTTTGGTCTATCGACGGGTCTCTCAAGTGGACAGCAATTGGCAGGCTCTGGCAACTTTGGTGCTGGCGCAGGCCTTGGTGGCAACAGTGGCTACCAGACCAAGCAATGGGAGAAGCAATCCAAGTGGTCTTCCCAGTCTGAGGTGAGTTCGATTTTGGGCTTAAAAAACTCTCCATTTTTTGTGTACAAGCAAAAGCTTGTGCATTTGCCTAGATTCGCGCTTAATTGTCTTTGTATCTTCAATTATTTCCACAGTACGATTCGGATGGCCAAGTGAAGAGCTACAAGGATCTGGCCACTGGCGAGAGCGAGAGCCACAATGTGAATGGCAAGCAGGTTGGCTACAATGCAGCCACCGCCTCTGTCGACGACAATGGCAAGGTCAGCACTTACAGTGTGCACTCTTAAGATACCCCGCACCAAAAGATGTAACCGTAGTCGTAGTAACGAATTTCACACCTGCCCCGCAGTAGGTTAACAACATGTCAACAATAAAATAAAATGAGCTTCGAAAATAATCATAATAATACTATAAAATGTGTTGTTTGCGTTGTCTTCAACGTCTCCAACTGGATTTTTGATCTTTTTGGTTTATATTTTGAACCCATTTTATTCGACGCATGTCGGGACTGTTGATTCCTTGTTGAATTCAACAATTTTTTCCACTCAACCAATACAGTTATTTTTCTAAGCAGTGTAATTAATATGGAGATGCGTTGTTCAGGAGAAGGGCTGCTCCAACTTGCCATCGATGTGCACAGCGTGACTTTTGACTATACCCTTGATTCCAGCGTCGCTTCGCCTGTTGGTCTTGCTATCCCGACGACGTCTGTAGTCGGTGCCATATGAGGACATGCAGTAGCAGGGCTTCCAGGAGGGGCCTCGTTGCACCTGTCTCTGCTCATGCGGTGAACGCTCTGTGGTCCACACGGGCACATAGTGTGTCCAGGTTTCCCCGTTGCGATAGATGCTGCCGGCATCCACACCAGCACTCGTATACACATGCTGTGGATAATACTGTGGATAGTAGCCATCTGAACTGGGCCGTGAGCCATCTCGACTGCCGACATCGTAGCCACGATGTTCGCTGGAGAAGTTGGGATTCCATTGTGACTTGGGATCGTGGTGTGCTCTCGACTTGTGCTTGCCATCGTTGCTGCTAGCACGACCCTTATAAATGGGCACGCTGGCATCCTCTGTTATGAGATGGGGGTAAGTGAAAGTGAAACTGAAAGTGAGCTGACGGGTGATGCTGTAAAGCTGCTTACCCTTCTCCCCCTGTTGCTGGGCGGAACTCGTCTCATTTGCGTCCCCCTCGGCCGTTATCTCGAACGTGATGTCCGTGTGGATGCCCACACGTTTCTTGTGTTTACCCAAGTCCGTAATTTCGACACTCTCCTTGGACTCTGCTTTGAAGTTCGCTTTTAGTTGTATTCAGTCTCATTTGCCTTGCATTGCAGTGAGCCAAATTTAATTACCTTTCGTCTGCTGCTGCCCATCGCCCGTATCGACTGTAACACGCACTCCGTGTATCTTTGGCCGATTGCCACTGTTGCCACCACCAGATCCAGTTGCTCCGGCCCCACCTGCATTTGCAGCGCGTCCAGTTGCCGGATCATAGCCACCGCTACCACTACCCTGTTGCCCCTGTCCCTGTCCCTGTCCGCTTATAACTGGCACACCCGTTTGGTTGTTGTTGTTGCTCTCCGTGTCATCGAAATCCAGCTTGGATGACACTTTATTTGCCTGACCTGCTTACGGTTTACGGCCCGTGTCCACGTACCAGTCGTCATCAGCGTTGTTTGTTTTTCGGTTTAGCATAGAAATTAGATTTAGCAGAGAAATTTCATTTAAATTATGCAAGCACTTCGACCTCCACCCCAACCACAACCCGTCTCCACCCCAACCCAAAAGAGCATCGGATGAACTGGACCGTGTCTCTAGCAGCATCTATAAGTGGCGCAATTAGCTCACGCTGGCTTATTTATGGATACTTCTCTCGTAACCACCGCACAGCACACAGTTGACTGCCTACCGAGTGGACCTGGCGCACTTTGACCAATTTTTAATTGCACTTCAATATTAAAAGTTTGCACTGCCAACTCAAGTCGACTACAGAATGGGGTTAGACTGAACTGCTTGGGGATTCTATTCGAATTCATTGAGCACATTCAAGCACAATAATTATCTAATTAATAGTGAAAGTGAAAGGCAAACTTGTCGAACTGTTTACAGGGCTAAACTAAAGCTCAGCAGTGAATATCGAATTCCCTTAATTTAATTTAATCTTGAACTGTTTTTGAATAGATAGCTGTCAGTGGAATTTATTACAAATTAAAAAATTTAAGCAAATCTTAAATCAGTGCTCAGCTGATTATTTAATGATATTAATTTAAAAAAGCTAATGAGCAAATAACCTGATGGTTTATAAAAATAAATTATATAATTTATTAAATTCAATTACATTAAATTGAAGATGCGGCACTTTTTTCAACTGTACTGTGAATTACAATGGGAAATTCAAGTATCGAAATCCTTGATTGCTCAGACAATAAAATGTTTATTTTATAATTAGCAAGATACCGAAATGCTTTGAGGAGCTAATAATTAGGAGAAGAAATTTAATTTCGATTTTATTCCCAATCATTTATCATGTTGTTTACAACATTTTTGAACTAAAGTTCCTTCACCTCTTTTGGTTAATTTTGGCTAGTTTTGTAATGATGCGCAAAGCACTGGAAAAACCCACAATCGGTTTGCGTGGGTGGGATTCTGAGATTGGGATCTTTTATCTTTTCATCGAAAACAATGACAGCACTTATCGCTAATTGGTAAAAAAGCCAGTAAGAATTAAATATGTTGTACCACCTTGTGCGCAATGATGAGTCAACAGAAAGCAGCACAGTCCCAAATGGACTACAGATCCCAGGAACATTTCAGGAACACACACAAAAAGCGGCTTATATATTAAAAAGAAGTAAGTTTCGTTTTTTTTCTATGGACACTTGACACTGGCTTGAGTTATGGGTTTTTTTTTTGGGTAAGCACTGTTGAGAACTGGTGGCCTGGCTTGAAGCGCGCCTGATGTGCGCACTTGAAAACTGCCGACAAACGACTAAAAAAAATACGTAAAGCGACAGCAAACCGATTTCAAATATCTACCGAGATTCATTAAAAACTTAACTAGCCAACTGCTCAACTGTTCAACTGTTCAGTTGTTTTGTTCAGTTTCAGTTTCAGTTTCAGTTTCTGTTCTGATGTTTTGACGTTTGAGCTTTTGCGATAACATCTTGACTTGGGCCCCTAAGTGAGTCGCTGAGCTTGTTACCGTACCCGGATTGCAGTTGCAGCTGGAGGGAGGAGTGTGTGGCTGGTCAGCCTTAGAAGCAGCTTTAGCTTCTAAGTGTAATGCGTATAAAGGCGAACCCCAGCCAGTCACCCCCTCTCTCCATGCCCCGTGTCAAATTGCCAGTAATCGGTTGGCTGGCATCTTTCGTTATTGTTTCAGTGAAGTTTCCGCTGTACATACGAGTTTGTATCTTAAAGATTCCATTGTGTCTGCTTTTTTTCTTTTTAATTTTTTTTTGTCTAAGTATATTTTTGTTTTTGGTCTTTTCCATAATGCCTCTCGTCGTTAATCATGCGCTGGCGATTCGTGTTGCTATCACAATTATATTTTGTGGCAGTTTTGACAGCACAAACGATTATCTTCATTAGAGATTGGTCGCACAACCACCAAAATAACCAAATAATGCCAAAATCACATTTCAGTTCAAGTTCAAGTTGAGCTGCAAGTTTATTGCGTTGCCAATCTGATCCCTTGGCCAGTGAAACCCCAACTAAGATAAGCCGCAACGCATTAATGAACTATGCGAGTCGCAGTCCCCCCAATTTGGTCATTTGTCTTGCGCCAAATTGCATTCGAACAATATATATATATACAGGATATATATATATATATATATAGGATATATATATGGATAGGAACACACACATGTTGGAATAATAATATGTCGAGCCGAACTAATGTATAGACCATAAATTCTCTCATTTCGATGGGTCGGGCTCTTGAGTTGTGGCAATTAATTAGCAATTGCATTTGCTGCTGTCATTACGTGTGATAATTAAAAGGGCGCACGAGTCGGCCAAGTGCTCATACAAAAGAAAATTCTGGCAAATGTGTATGGCCATAAATTTGATGACCCGGCTCAGCTCGGCTCGGCTCGGCTTGGCTTGGGTTGGTTTGGTTTGGTTCTGTTCCTGCTCTTGCCCTCTGCTCAACTGCAAATGCACTTTAATCTCGAATTTATCAAATGTAATAGTTTGGCCAAGGGTTGGACCTCGTCTAATGGGGATGGGTTCATTGTTGCCCGTTGCCACAGCTCCAACCTTGCCGCACACTTTTGTAATCTGGCGGATTAGAAGCGCACACCCATCGCAGCACCCACAGTCATGTGTGTGCTTGGGCTGGGCCTGTCTTGGCTCTGGTAGACCCATTAAACAGATGGATTTCGTTTCTTTTCTTTTTTTAATATACTTTTGCTAACTAGAATCTCATCTGTCCGGCCGACTGTCCTTCTGCCGTTTGCGTCTTTTTGTTATTTGCATAAAGTAGTGGGCTGCTTGCAACAATTTAATTTTCATTGTCTCTATGCATTTATGTTGCACTTGCCCAGTGGACGGGGTGGACTCACTCGAGTGTAGCTGCTAAGTTCAAGTGCGGCACATTCCACTCAACAACTCAACATTTTCTTTGTGCGCTTGCATAATTCTCAGCTTCACTCAGCACCCATCGAGTTATTGAGTTCTGCCACTATTTGCATATTTTGCAGCATACTTTTAGGCATGCATAATACTGGCAGTGATTGCACTTGCCCCGGAAAAGTGACCGGGAAAGTGACCAATCCAGTCTTTATTTATTTCACACTTCATTTAATTTCTTTTATTATCTTGATAAAATTCCAATAACTTTTTTATCTCGTTTTTCATCAGAACAGTCCTCTTCTATAAAAAAAACGTGCAATTGTGTTGAAGCGAAAAAATAATTAAGTAATAGCTTGGGAGTAATAAATAAATAAATATCAAAAAGTCCATTCAATTTATGGCACAAACTAACAAAAAAAAGTTTCTTATTTTCTGAATAATTCAGCTGCTGAATTTTGTGCTATAAATGCCTTAAAAAGTTGTAACTATGAATATTTGATATAAATATACTTGTATCTTAATTGAGGATTTATCCATAAATGCCAATAAAAGCCGGTTTGAATTTTGTAACAATTATTTGGTGCTTTGCTTAAGCCTATGGAATACAAGGGTTTTAAGAATATGTATTTACATTTTCATTGCTGGATGTATTGTGTTGGTGTTTCCTGTATTTTCTGTGTGAATTATTGATTGCTAATCTACAAATCTCAATGATATGTAAAATTATATTTTATTTTTGTGTGTGTAAACAAATATATATATTTTCTCTATCTGATAGTCACATTTCTACGAATTATGGGAATAATCGGAAGCTGGCAACTTTCCTCAGGTTTAGTTTGGCCGAATATGAATATCTCATGCTTTTGGGCATAAATGTTAATTACAAAAAGTAAACACAAATTACGCAAAAATTGCACAAACATTGCTGAAAGCCTGCTCAGATGCAGATGCAAAGATACATGTTTGCCCAACAAAGACAATATAGACATAGGGACACAGGGACAGACAGACAGACAGACAGACAGACGGGCATATAGAGTGTGGCAAACAGACAAAGGAGCAAGTGGCAAAGCATGTGGCAGAGTTTACAAACAATTAAAATGGTAAAATCAAAATCGAAATACACAAATTTATGCGTCTAGCTGCCAGTGCCATTTTACAATACTTACGCAACCGAATACAATACTGAAAATAAATTGCACAATTTTCAGAAAGGGGGAGTTGGCTGCCGACGCTCAACTAATGAAATAATGGGCCAGCTGAATTAAATTATGGCCTAACAATTCCCTCGAGCGTCCCGACTCCGACTCCAGAGTCTAGACAATAACTAAATTTGCACCAAGGTAAAGGAAAACGTAAATTTTGATTGCATTGTTACCGTTTGATTTCCACCACCAACACAAATACAAACACCAAAACCAACACCAACAGCAACAGCAACCACCCTCGAGAGCATCCTGTCACCCACAATGATGCGAAGAAGCATCACTTGATCCGCATCCGACCTGTTTAACCCACCCACCCCACCAGACCAAAAAAAACACTCATTGACTATTCACACTCATGTTTTTCATATACAACAACTATATGCGGCATTATTATAATATTTTATTTTCATGTTGTACCGCTTTGCTATACGAGTATACAATTTTTATTATTTGCTCGTTTACGGCTTTAGCTGTGCAATGCTTGTTGGGTGCTCCGTTTTATCGCTTCGCCTTTCTCGTTTCTGCTGCTTTTGTAGTGCGAAATTATCGCAGAACGCATTGAATTTGCTTTTATTGTTGCCGGGTGTCGGACACCCACCCTCACAATCAGCATCATCCTCACCCGCACCCTCATCCCCGTTGTGGCTGCAGTGCAGCGGAAGCAATGGGATGGCTGCTGTTCCCCCAACGCCGACTCCAGCCCTGACTCTGTCCTTGCGTCTTATCGTTTTCCCGTTTTGAGTGCACAACGCAGACGCTATCGCCGCTGCCGCTGCCGCTGCCGCTGCGGTTGCCGCGTAGCGGGTGGCACAGCCAGCCACAGTGGTACACAATTTTATTTGCGAGATAAGCCATTAAGCAGCTGTTGGGGTTAAAACAAAAGCCGACTATAAAACTCTGGGCTGAAGAGATAAATATATTTCTCACTTAACATAAATTAAAAAAGTTTAAAATATATATAAATTAAACTAAAAATAGCTTGCTAATAATATAAAACTAATAATATAAAAATTATTTATTAAAAGAAGAAAAAATGAAGAATACTACTAATAAATAAAAAAAAAAGTATAAATTCAAAATCAAAGTTACAAATTAAATGACTTATAATTTTATATGATTTAATTCTTAACTTTAGTTTTTATTTTCAATTCTTATTTTATTTTATTTATTTAATTTTCAGCTCTTAATTTTAAAGACAATAAACTTTGTGATTTAGAATAATATTTTGCGAATAATGTTCTATGTAACCATTAAAATAAAGATAAATATTTCATATTTTGAGCACGTGTCTTTTTTAATTTTTATTTTGAGAGATGACAAAAGTTTGCCCCACGGTGCATGCAGGGTTAGGTTTTGCCACCTTACCATCCAAGCGAGCAGGTTGCGCTGAGAGCAAAAAATTTGGTTTAGGGCCCTTGAAAATGAAAATGGTTTTAGCCACTGCAGGCACTGCTGATGCTGATGTTGCTGTTACGGCTACAGCTTGTTGTGCGTCCGAACAAACTGCCCCAACTCCAGCGAGTCATCAACTTCGCCCATTGCCCGGCACTTAGCTGACAATGAGCAGTGACAGCTTCGTGGACAATGATGGCTGGGGTGGCGCCCCTTTGGAGAGCCGCTTGTGGTTTCACCACAGACTCCGGACACGTCTGTTGCATCTGTCGCATACCGGAACTAAACAACAACAGCGGCACCCGAGAGACGAGACCCACCCCATCGAGCCGATGCGCTCGTATAGCAAACCAGGAGCCCGATCCCGATAATGATGTGTATGCGTTTGGCGATTATGATGGGTTTGATAGAGACGACAACTACTCGACTTGTCATGCATGATTTAGTGCGCTGTTACAACCTGCCCCACAAACAGCATTTGAACTCTCCACCCTTGCCATCTGCATCCCCCGTACGAATTCCACTCGACTTTCGCTTCGTTTTCCATTTCGCAAATTGCAAATAAGTCGCCGGGCAGTTGCCGTGCGCCGTGTGACATTTCTCGCAAATTATGTTTTTGGCGAGGCCAGCCAACCTAATCCGATTAATGTCTGCCTCCAGATTCAGCTCCGGCTCGAGGGCTGCACTCGCTGCAGTTTTGGATTGTATCGATGCCAACATATGGCTACCGCATGGCCAGAGGTACACCTCTGTCTGCATTTACGACCATTGTCCCTGGACCAGAATTCGGGGTAACACACACACACACACACACACACACAGTCACACGCCCGTACGTAATTGGATTTCGATGACTGCAAATTGGTGATAATTTCGATTCGCTTCCGGGCAGCGGGCAGCGCACGTGGTTCGACGCAGTTCGCGAAATGTGAGCATCTGCGCCGAGCTCGGATCCGCACTCCTTGCGCCAGTTCGTGACTGGATAAACATGGCTCCGACTATTGGCAAAGCCGGAGCCACGAAATATGCCAGCTTGTCAGCTTGTCAGCACTGCGAGCAGCTAGACACATTCGTGTTGGCTACGCAATTACTTATCAGCGCAGCTTAAAGCTTAAATGTTCAACAATTGACATACACGCATCTTCAGAAAATACCTGAAGAGCTTAATATTGCATTAAGTTCGTGTTGGTCGTTGGTTTTTTGAGTATAACATCAAACAAGATCGCACATTAAATACACCTCACACGAATGAATGAATTCTTAAATGGTTGCACGCTTAATTGATTGAACTTGACATCAAATGTCTTCTCAGATCGCTAAATTATATACTGGGAATATTGAGAGAATTTGGCACTTCTTTATTTAAATATGTTGGATGTAATATAATTATATACAGAACATTATTTCAATTAATAATAATTATAATAGTAAGATCACTAATAACTGGACCTTCAGATCGAAGAGAGTCGAATTCATATTCAAAGATCCTTCATCACTTTGTGTTGTGGATTGGCTTGCATCTTTAGTGCCATCTTGAATACATTTTCTTAGGCACACTAAGCGCTTGCATTAAGAGTTATTTAAAAATGTGCATTCCCATTTAAAAATAGCATTTTACAGCGAGTTTTTGTTCCACAGCAAGAGTGACTAAAAGATACATTCTCACAAGATGTTGAGCCTATAATGAGGCGAACTTAAAGATTGCTTTACTAACCATAAAGTTATCTTCGAAATTAGAATTAGAAAATAGAATGCAATGTTCGTACAATTATTTACGTAACGTATTTTATTTATTTATTTAATGTCAAAAAAACAAAGAATATAAAAATCAAAAAGTATTTTATAAAAATTATAAATATTAATATTGTAATATTGTAATATCACCCAATCATCTATCATGAGGTGTCGGATTCCCCAAAAATGTAATCAACCAGGAACAACTGAAGCAAGAAGAAACAACCCATTTGTGAGGGATAAATTCGTATCAATGCCAAGAAGCATGTTTGCCTCATCCGAATTGGAATTAATTAGAAAAGCTTCGTCTTAAAGCACTTGTGGACACAGGATGAGCTCTTTGCTGGATGCGTAGAAATGTTTTCTTTAAATTTGATGGCAGTAGATTGACAGGTCGCGCAAAATGCTTGACTGGAATTGGAGAGAGTCAAAGTATGACATTTGACAGTTTCATAATGGCAGTTTGGGGTAGCACAATTCTAAATAATTTTGAATATAAGTTTGTTCGCAAAGTTATTGAGGGTCCTGAGTAGTATTGTGTTACTCGTATTGAGCATGGTTCTTGCTCTGCGCTACTGAATGAGTGTAAAGATTCAGCCAGGCAAGGCAAGCAATGCACACTTAACTCAAATCACACAATCAACTCATTAAAGTTGTCGGATCAGATAATCTATAGTGAATTATATGTTCTATTATTTGAGAAACCAGATAATAATAATAATTAAACAATTTTAATAATTGCTGAATCATTATTTACAATTAAGAGCCACATATAAATATTCCCATCGCTATTAATATTCCGGATACTTTTTAATCGCACTTCGCAAATGGTATTTTTAATATTTACCATAGATTGGAATGGAAGATGAAAATAAATAGAACGATGTCCGAATGTGTGCAACACTTTCGATTTTGCTCAGCCACATTAATGTCTGAGTCTCATTAGATTGGATTGTGCCCCCGGGGCATTTTGTGTCAATTTATGCAACTCTCCTGCAATTTCCGGTATATTAAAGCAATTTCCAGCCCAACGGTTCCGGACATGGTCATGACTTAATGCATATGAATATATACTCGCTTCTCGAGTGGGTGTTTGTGTGTGTGTGTGTGCGTGTGTATGACGGAAATGCTCTCCTGGGCATTGGAGTAACCAAGTTGGGGATGCTCATGCCAACAGCAGCGTACAGATTGAATTCGAAGTGCTCGAAGTCTAGGCGAGGTGGATAGTTGTAATAGTCTTTTCCACCTAAATCAGAGTTAAGCGCACCCCCGCGGCGAACCCTTTGCCCTCGTGACCTGCTCTGGAAGACACAGCCAGCGATGAGACGCAATAAAAATTGCTCAAAAAGTGTGTAAAAATGTCAAAACGTTCTGAACATCATTGGAAGCAGCAACCTCAGCCTCAGCAGCAGCAGCAGCACAATAAAAATGAAAATGAAAATTCACAAGCAGCCAAATGCAATTTATCTGGCGGGTGAGTCGTCAAGTGACGCTGCACCCAGGGGGACTGCTTGATTTACCGTCAACAGGAGATTAAAAAAAAAAAAAACACGCACACACAAAATTCGACGTTATACCCAAAAAGTGAATTAAGAACTTGTGTTGTGGAACGAAGCTATCAATCGGAGGGTGGTTCACCAAAATAAAAAAAAAATAAAAACAGTATTGGGGGCAAATTGAGTTGCAACACTTGGCAGGTTTTTATCTACGCACCACAATCAACCAGCCAGCCAGCCAGCCAGCCAGCCAGCCAACCAGCCGGGTGGTTTCAAACAGTCAGCAGTCCACGCAGTCCGCAGTTTGAAGTTTGGAGTTCACAGGTCAAAATACAAGCCAACAACAAGGACTGACCAACGAGGACAGCAACTGTTTTGTGTTGGCTCGCGCTGATAACAAGATTTGTTTTTCAAAATTATGGAGGGTTGTACTTAATTACGTTGAAAAGCGCAACAGAACCACACAGAAGCCAGAGAAACCGCATCCCATATACCCAAACCACCAAACTCAGAACCCCATCGCAGTCGCAAACTCGCCCCCCTCAAGGCGGCAATTTAACTAAATTAATTTTAGAGCGTGCTCGTTCTTCGATTTGTGAAAAGTGCCGGCAGCAGTCAAAAGTTAAGAGTGTGGCCCAATGCTTGATTTTGGCCAGATACGGGAATGGCAGACAGGCAGTCAGACAGATAGAGACAGACAGAGTCAGACATTCAGGCAGGGAGATCGCATAAGCACACAGTAGGGAGGAAGGGACACACCCTCTCTCTGGGCCATTGCACACACGCATCCTTAGACAAATGTGGCTGGCTTCGCTGGCTGACTTTGGCTGGCAGGCAAGCTGGCAGGCAGGCAGGCAGACAAGCGGACAGACAGTGAACACTCAACATGGATATTCCATTAAAGCAGCAGGCGAATTGAACAATTTTCACTTTATGATTTATTGTAATGAGCTTTTTATTTACGGCTGCTCGTTTCGTTTGCTGAAAAGTGTCTGCACGGCAGAAGCTTGTTTTGAAAATTAAAAATTAATTAGGCATTTATCATTGGCTCCCCTTGGTGTGGTTGTTGAAATCGAGAATCGCTAACAGATGGCTTGACATTTTCGGGAGAACTGCTTACTGCCCGAGAGCTACGACAATTGGTGTGGAATGTTGAACAATGTTCATTTTTTATAGTATTACAAGGCAATACTGAAGTAGACAATTGTGTTATTTCACAACATATATATATATATATATACTTTTACAATATTCATAAAATAAATTCCAAATTGATCTAAGAATTCATAGTTTCGTAGATAGATTAATTGCGCAGTTTTACGAGTATAACTAAAATATGATTTTCCTTATAAAAGTTGTACTTTTAATGTTCTCAAATAGTTTGTGCCTAAAATGGCTATTTTTATTTTGGAACAAACAAAATGAAGAATTACTTATATATATTTAATTGACCTGAAGTGAGAGAGGTGAATGGGGGCCGGAAGTGGGAATAATTATTAATTGATGCTTTGATGCTAAGAATATTGATTTGTTTATATGCTGATCGGCCACAAAATCAAAGATATTCTTATCTTAAAAATGTTTGAGAATTAGAACTAGGAGTTATTGCAATACTCAAAGTGCAATACAGCGGAAGTAGAGTTTATATGTTGCAGTTAAGATCCTACGGGGGCCACTTTATAATTAAACTCAGGAAGTTCTTCAGGGATCATAGATCGTGCTGATTTCATTTATTGCATAGAATTTCGAACCAAACCGATGATAATTTGTTATCAATTAGCGAACTCAGAAACCGAACCAAACAAGTTTTGGGAAAATGCGGAAGGAACTGGAGCACTTATCACGAAATGGACCCTGCATCTTGCCCAGTGGTGACCTGGCAGCGAGGGAAGACGCTGCTCTCATAGGTCGGCACCATATACTTAATATTAATGAAGGCATTGGGTCCACCACAGAACTCGAGTAGCTTCAGAGTGTCCTCGATGACATCGCCAATGCGCTTACTGCGATCTGGATCGACGCCCTCGCCGAGATTGACGTTCACATTCTTGTACAGATTGCATACAGCCAGCAGTTGGCGATAGAAGGGCACCAGGGCTTGTCCCACGCAGGGGCCTACATGGAGCCACATATGTCAGATCAGTATTAAATTGTTATGGATACATTCGTAATCAAAAAAAGGAAACTAACCCAATCGCACCATCAGTTGCAGCACCTGCAGGGCAGAGATAATGATGCGCTTGTCGCGTGTCTGAAAGGCGCGCTTGAGCGGAAGTATGAGCTTGGGCAGCACGGGGAGCACCTTGTGGGGCTGCCTCATGATCAGATCGACGGCTGCATTCACAGCCAGCAGACGTGTGTCGCTATCAATGTCGGCCAAGCCATCCAGGAAGATGGGCAGATAGTAGCAGTAGTCGAGAGTCTCGGGCTTGCAATGCCAGCGCAACGGACGATCCTTGATGGGGTCCTGCTTGTTGCTGCGACCAGAGAGAGCCACAGGAATATCGCCACGCATAAAATAGATCTTGAAGACGGTCTCCCTAACCGGTTGACGTTTGAATATGTCGATTCTGCCAACGTTGATCTTTTATTGTACAAAACTACAAGAAGTGATTAAGCCACTTACTTTTTGGGTGGCTTTACAACGGTGCCCCTCTGCAATGCCTGATAGGTAAACGCGGGCACCTCCCGCTTGACCTGAGAAAGTCGGGATTAGCGTAACTACTCGCAGTCTAATCCTGGGCTACTTACCCGCTTGGCACGCAAATAGAGCTGCTCGCGACAGACTCGACCCGGTTCGTGAATACGCGTGGCGCGCTCATGAAGATCGGGACACTTATTAGCGCTCATTGTTTGTGAATGAGAATGAAGAATCAGTTTGAAATAGAAAAATATATATATATATATATATATGTTAAGACTTTATGTGACTGCGACCGAAATGTTGTTAGTTGAACGGGCTACTCTGAGCAAATGCCAGTTAAATATGTACTGAATACTCTTTCCTTAAGGCCAACTTGGATAGCAACTGGCTGTCACCCCAAGGGGCTTGGGGAGGGACTGGGTCTCCCTTAGCCCTGTCTATGCTGTCCATGTTAAACCCAACAGAAATGTATGTAAATAAATTACTCGTATAAATATAGAAATATTCACATTTATATTTATTTTAACATTTTGCTTATCAAGACGTCGACACGCCAGCAACAGCAACAGCAACAACCGCCCCCAAAAAAATTTGCCTGCTCCATCGACAGGATATAACGAAGTGTATGTATGGGGCAGGGGGCGGGGGTGTGGTGTGGTGGGCAAGTCAACACCTAAATGTCTCTAAAGAGTCGTAAAGGGAAAGTGCAAACATTTGCGCACTTTATCATCTTTTTCCATTTCCATGTAACGGTTACTGTAAATATTTTGTAACGCCACCAATTACGGTGTCTGTCAGATCCAACACCTCCCTGCATACCCCCATACCCCGCTCCAGTCGACCCTCGCACAATTTAGCACTCGTATCTCTAAGCGCATTAACCTACTTTAGTCTCTGGGTGCGAACGAGACACGTGACTTGCCTATCTATCTTGCCATCTAACTCACCAAGCTCTCTCTCCTGTCTCTCTCTCTCTCTCTCTCTCTCTGTCTCAGCCTCTGCCTGTGCCTTCGACTGCGCTCTTAATTAATTAAAATTCAGCATGCGAATTAGGTTTCATCTGCCTCCTCGACTCGTTGACTTTTTAATTACCCACGCACAGGTTTTCACTTTTATTCAGCGCCGTTGCACGTCGCGATTTATCCGTTTTAATAATGCGGCGGAGGCAATTCGTATGCCTGACGCCCCATTTCGACCACGCCCCCGGCAAGTAAATTGAGTTAAAAGCGTTTAGGATAATGCCACGAAAAGCCAGTGGCATTCGAGATGCCAACTTAATTGCTTAAATTGGCGCGAGAATATGACAAAAAAAATTACGTGAGATAAGTTTTTATTTGACTAATCGTGATCTTGTCGCTTAAGCAACATACGATTTAGGACAAGAAATATATAATCCATATGCTAAACAGAAAACCTAAGCAACCAGATTGTTTAACAGTTAAGGTAATATTTTGAATTTGTTTTAAATGAATTATGTTGACTTATAAAGCTGAGAACTGAGAACTAAAAAGTTCTTATTTTTACAAAAAAAAAAATAGCAGCAATGATTAAACTTTAGTTAAGTCTTCTATTTTATGTAAGATAGCTTGATTTATACAGATAATGGTAATGCTGGTTGTTGTTAAAATCGAAATAGTTGTGTGTAAATTACAGCGCGCCTCAATATTAGCCAATATTTTTTAGTAACTGGCTGGTTTTGCTGACACTTTATTGCCAAATGAAAATCTCAACATTTTTAACAAATTTCGTCATTGGCCACAGCGTTAAACAAAAATAACGGACACAATCCTGTGCAGGACATTTTAATGACACGGAATGCCACACGCTGTTAAGGGCCGATGCATACAAAAGGTCCTCTAAAAATCGGCCTGATCATAATTTATTGGCCAACATGGAAAGCGTTTCAAACAAAGCGCATGGGCTGTGGTTGGGATTGGGATTGGGATTGGGATTGTGTAGACTGACTGTTCGATGATGTCCTTTGGGTTTGGGTGCGTTTGTCTAGCTGACACTTTCATTAACAAAAAGTCAGAGCGATGACAATCAACCCACTGCTGGTCTGTGCGTGGTGAGTGTGTGTGTGCCTGTCTGTGTGTGTGTGTGTGTGTGTGTGCTGTTGTTGTTTTTTGCATTGTTACAAAGTGCATTGGGTAGGGAAGAGCTGGCTAAGTTGGGGGTGTTTTTGTTTTGGTTTTGGGGTCTGGGGATGCTGTGCCTGTCACACCTCTTGATGGCCATATGTCCGTCTACGTTTGCCATCTAATACTGGTGCACTGCGGCACGTAAATCTAAACAGCCACTGACAGCTTTCAACTTGCCACCGTCGACTCTTCAAACTCTACCCTCCGCCCACCTCCCGCTTTGTACCGCATGCCCCTTTCCCCATACCGACCGCATCGTAAGCGCCTTTTTATGTAGCTCGAAATGTGCAATCTGTGGACAGAGTGAAAATCGGTGGGCGGCTGTCACATCTTGAGCGTCACACAAGCCAAACATATATCTATATCTATATCTATGTGTATATATATCGATGTGTGTACATAGAGAGAAACAATATCTAGTCAAGTATTTTCAGCTCAAGTGTCATTCGTTGGAGAATTCCAAGTATTTAGTGATGATTGGCAATTGCCAATAAAAAAAAAAATTAAATGAAAATCGTATTTGAACCTGACCCAAAAATACCTTCTGTTTCTTTAAAAAGTATATTGTAAATATTGAAAATGATTTAAGCAATTGAATTGAATGAGTTCTTGATCTAAACTAAGTTTCGAACTTAACCTTGATGCGAGCTTGGAATGTATGCCTCATTTTTTTCTCTGTATGGCAACGAGTTTGCATATAACCGGATTGTTTGTCTGAAATTGACATCGCTTGTAGCTGGTCCTGGGCCGGACCGAACATTGCCATCAGTTGCTTTTGTTTTGTCACCATCCTCGTTGTCTGGCCAGAGATTTTATGTATGTTCGCATACACTTTCAGCGCTTTATTGTCTGCTAAAATTCAGACAGCGAGTAATCGAGTATCTGCCTAGTCGAGTATAGCAGTATCCGAGTATTCCCGAGTATTCAACTTAGTATGTGTAGGTGTTAATCTAATAACTGTCAAATGCAGCATGTTGATACTTCAATCGAAGCCAGGCGATGGATACTTGTTGGTCAAATGGGTTTTGTATTACAACTAAATTGCTCGGCAAATTGATGTGTGACCCCAACAGCCAAAGGATTGACCAGAGGCACACAAAATGGGTTATTACTGTGCAAGGGTAACTCTTGGAAAGGGTAACACAATGTTCACAATGCCCATAAAAGACAACATTTTTGGAAAAACGCTTATTGAATTGTCAAACCTGGGCTGCTGCCAGTTGTAAAATGTTTTTTTTGTTTATGCATTTATTAAATTTGATATTGAAAAGATATATATTTTTATCATTCAATTGATTCGATGTATAACATAATAATGATCAATTTGCGCAGAGGAATTTGGATGCAATCTGTCATAAATCAGAGTTCAGCTCTGCCTCATTTCTAGCATAACCTTCTAATAGTCTGTAGTCTTACAATGCTCGCAGCTTATTTATTTGGTTCGATTGCTGTTGCTAAATAGAGAGCAACATTTCCAAATATTTTCTGCATCACTAAATGGCCATAAAAATCAACGTAGTATATACAAATATATGGTGGAAAAAAGAATGTATATAGAGACATTCATGCAACAAACTGTCCTGCGGACAGCAGCAGTGGAGATGGGGCAGGATCAGACCAAGTCAAGCATAAAATCGGAAAAAACAGCGCTGGCCATTTGAGAGGGGGGGGGCTTAGAGAAACAGTTACGATGCTGGCGCATATAAAGTTGCTAGCATTTTTATGAGTCGTAAATCGAAGCGATAAAATCACACGACCAAAACAGAGGCCAGCAGCCACACTCTTGGCCTGGTCTGGTTTGGTCTGGTCTGTCCTGGTCAGCTCAGCTCCAGCTCAGCTGTGGTATGTGCAGCTGTTTTCTGCTGCTGCTGCTGCTGCTGCTGTTGTTCGTCTCATAAGTCACACGATAAATTTTGCAACATTGCGCTAATGACAACAAGCACAAGATGGGGCAGGAGCAGCCGCAGCAGTTGCAATCTGTGAGCATTCGAATCCAAAAGTCGGCGCCATTTTGCGACTACAAACGACGGAAGTTCATTATTGTCAGTGATTAATGACATCACAGACGAGTGAAGTGGGAATCGGGTGGCATGCCTCTGCGGATGCCACATAAGTTAGCCAACCAAATGCGCTGACAACAAGCAACGTTTTCCCGTTCGTTGCTGCTCTTGGCAGTCTCTCCCTCTATGACATTTATGGGTTTACTACTTCCGGCAGAGGAACCAAGAAAAAAGAATATAAGAACCAAACGGACAATGCCACTGTTTGGATTGCCTACACTCACAAAAACAAATCGCACTAAAACTTCGAAAATCGCCATACTTTTGCCGACAAAACACAACTCACCTCAATTCTTGCGAGATTAATTTTTAAAATTAGTATTTCGTTTAGAAACGCGCTTACTGCTTGCATTAGGCAGATAGTATATTAAACCAGGAAAAACTGAAGAATTAAAAGAGATGTTTATCAAACTATTTCTAGAAACAAGAAAATCTTTCTGATTATTTTCGTAGAACGATTTTAGCGTGCAAATTGTTCCGTATGTAGTTGAGGCTCTGCAGGAAGGCCGACAAGCTGTTGACAGTGCTTGATATGTGATTGAGTCAGTGCGAGTCAGTCTGTTGGCGAGCTTGAATGCATTGCACCCGTATACGATTTGAATGATTAGCGAACCGATTTGGCAAGCGATTGAGTGCAAATTGGAACGAGAAGCTCAAGGAGGCGACATCACTCAACTCTAGTCGACTTGTAGTCCTCGGCTCTGGCGTTTCAACTATGCAACGTTGGGCGCCATTGACAGCAACACACTGCTCACGACACGCACACCGGGCCCGGCCTCCCAATGATGACGATGATGATGATGAGGAGGAGCAGCAGCAGCAGCAGCTAGCAACGACAAGTGAAATTAATTTCAAACAATGCAGCAAACAGAAGACAAACAGGCAACGAAGACAAGCCAAGCCAGGCCAGCAGCAAACATACGACGACAGTCAAGCAAATTAAATAAAAATTCCAACACGAACTCAACACAACAGACATTGAGCAGGAGCTGGCTGGGAGTAGGACCTGGAGCCGGAATAGGAGCCGGAGCAGGAGCAGGAGGTGCTAAAGTGCTGCGAAGTTTTCATCATATGGCAGACCGTCTAACTGCCGCTACGTGCCAATGTTGTGCCGTCGATGCAAAAGCTGTTAAGAGACAAAAACACAACAACAACAACAAAAACAGCCAACTTGTCGAAAATTATTTCATTTTAATTATGCCAAGGGGCAAACCAAGCCCAAACCCAAATGAAAACTGAACTCAATTCAACTGAACACAGAACCGAACCGAATAATGCTCCGGTACGTGTCGCAATGTGTCGCCATTTGTATGCAGAAATGAAATCACATCACGGCCAGAAGGCAGCCATATTTACACATTAACTCCCCGACCCCCTTCACCAACCCTTACTTGTCAATTTTCAGACGCCTACAACTTTAGTCGTCGTTATCAATTTGACTTAATTGACGCGTCGCGCCTCTTTCCCTACGCCTTGCCCCAACTTGTGGCATAAAAGTTGCTGTTGCTGTTGCGTTGCCTGCTTTGCAGCGCCTGCCTTGTCGTGAGTCAGCGTGACTCGTCGTGAGTCTTGTGCCATGTGCTTGCGACTGCTTAAAAGCGTTTAGTCGAAATTTATTTGTTTTACACAGCGAAAGCCAAATTTAAATTAAGTAAGAAAAGCTGAATAATTAAATTAGACACTTGACAGATTATGACTTGAATTTACAACAGCTTCCGGCAAAAGATGCATAGTGCTTGAGTAGCAGTCGGAGTCGCTGAGCGTGGCAATATAAACTAAACACTTGGTGTGCTAATGTATTTTATAATCCATAACTATGTATGCGCATACATATTTTCATTTTTTATTTGCCGTTTTCAGTTGTTATTGTTTATTTATTTTTGGAAATTCTTTAATTCATGAAGCTTTGACAATCATGTCAACTATCTAATTTATTGACTATCCAAATATTTTAGTGAGGGCAAACAATACAATACATATTTTGTAACATTTAAACTAGGTTTTCCTCTTTTTTGTGATCTCCGTTTTGAGTTATTGAATAATTGTGGCAATCTCTGATATCTGTTTTGTAGAGTAGAAATGCACAAGTGTTTATTTTATACATTTATTTAACAAGACTTCTAATGGGACACGACAATAAGCGTGGGCGAAGAAGAGTAAAGAAGATCGATCGCAGTATCGATATGTGATAATGCGATATATATCGTTAAACTGGTATGCTGCCAGACCGGTGCTGGGACAAGGTTGCCAGAGAGGCTAAGCACGGTTGACACAGATTTATTGTTGTGGATTGTCCGTTTAGTGATAAGAATAAACACTCGACAGAGAAATGCTTTTAATATATTATAATATATGTTATCAGTTGCCATTGTTTATTTATTTATATTTCTTCAATTTTAAAAATTTATCAATCATACCAGCTGTAGGTAGTTAATATCGCCCGATGGGCTGACACACTTGGGCCATATTTGGCCCGTTGTGATACCGAATGGGATCCAGGGATTTTCTCCTGCAGTCGTTGTCAGTACATATGTACATATAAGATTAACAAAAGCTTTAATTACTTTCCAGAGCTGATCTAATTCTGTAGAAAAACACTGACTTAAATCAGCTTTTTCATTTGAACGGAAACAACAAACAAAGAATTTCAGACCTTATCATAACCATATTTCTAAGTATAATGCGATGCACTGGTTGACACAAACTGATATGTTATATACGAGTTTACAATCAGTAACAAATGAGTCAGAATGGTGAAGGCAATTACAAGCTGGGGTAACGCCCAAGGGCGTGTCAAAGGAATTGTCACAGATGCATGACTAAACGACACATGCCCTTTCTTTTGTGGGGGAGTTACATACAGTGTCTCACAGTTCAAATGGAACAGCGCCTAGCAAAAAGTTTAATTGCCTGCCATAAACTAATTATCCAATATTTTTCAAAAATTCCAAAGGCCGATGGCAGGTACATATATTAACCACCATAATGAATATATGATCCCAATAAACTGGGGTTTTCTCACCGGCTAGGCAGGGTTATGTATAAAAGTACCGTAATATATGATCACATATTATTCGGAACAATGGCGTTATGGACACCTGGGTGCCATAAAACCCGGATTTTTTATGCCAGGTTGATTATTTTCGGTATAAATAGACCAATCTTTAGTAGTCAGTTAAGTTATATCCTGCATCTCGGGTGCAACCAGCCAACAAGGACTATGGGCAAACGGACTACCATTGACCAACGGAATCTCATCCTGGAACACGTCCAGATCGGTTATTCACATCGCCAAATAGCTGAAATGGTAAATCTAAGCAAATCAACTGTGACTAACATCATTCGGCGCTTCGTCGACGAAAATCGGCTAGAGGACAAGGGCAGAAAGGCACCAAACTAGATTTTCACCGAACAGGAGGACCGGAGGATCATCAGGAAAATAAGGGTAAATCCCAAGCTATCGGCTCCAAAACTGACTCCACAGGTGGAGGATGAAATGGGGAAAAAGTGCAGTGTGGAAACTGTGCGCCTGGTTCTGCGCAACCATGACTTTAATGCCCGAGTACCACGGAAGAAGCCCTTTATAAGCAAAAAAAATAAAGGGACTGGGATGAAGTTCGTCAAAACCCACTTGGATAAGGATTTGGAGTTCTGGAACACATTCATATTTGAAGATGAGCCCAAATTCAACATTTTTGGCTCAGACGGACGGAATTATCTGTGGCGACAGTCCAACACTGAGCTGAATCCCAAAATCCTAAAGGCAACAGTCAAGGACGGCGGAGGGAGTGTCATGGTATGGGCATCTATCCCGGAAGCCGGCAGAGGAAATTTGGTGTTTATTGAAACAACAATGGACAACAATGTGTACCTCAATATATTAAAAGAAAATTTACTCCAAAGTGCCGAGAAGCTAGGAATCCGGCGTACTTTCCGGTTCTACCAGGACCGCGACCAGGACAACAGCCAGGCATAAGTCCGGATTAGTACAGTCCTGGCTTATCTGGAACTGCCCCCACATGATAATTCCACGGGCACAGTCTCCAGATTTAAATGTTATTTAAAATTTGTGGCCTCTGCTGGAAAATAACTTCCGGAATCACAGATCCGATCTCAAAAATGCTCTGCTGGATGAGTGGAGCAAAAACAGTCCAGAAACTACCAGGATGCTGGTACTTTCCATGAATAATAAGTTAAGGGAAGTTATTAAGGCTAAAGGATATCATACTAAGTATTAACATCCTTATTTAAGTTTTTATACGACTAATATGTTGCTTTTCTAAGACTGTTCCAAAAAAAATGTGACATGTATTTTGTATATGTTTTCAGTTTTTGACTAATTTTAGTGAATTTATTAATATTTTAATAAAAACTGAAGTTTCCTTTTCAAACGTGATATAACATAAAACAAATTGGCATTTAAACATTTTGCGTTTGTTTTTTTGTTTAAACCTTATAGCACTTTAAATTTTTTGCTAGGCGCTGTTCCATTTGAACTGTGAGACACTGTAGATGCTCATCAATATGCAAGGAGGAGAGGCGAAGGCGACTAATGATTATTCATAGTGGATTTGAGGGTAATAGCCTGCGGTTATTCCCTTCCGCATTAAGTACTGTATTACATACGAATATTGTTCTTTACTCATCTCAATGCAGATACTGATTTATCGACCGTTATCATTTCTCATCCATTGCGATTTCCTTTTGAAGATTTTGTTGTGCAAGACTTTGCTCTATTGAGATACAATGTGAATGAAACTATCTTTCACTTGGTACTCAGAAAAACAATCGCTCTGAAAACTATAAAGATGTTCATGATTCAGAAATATAAAAAAACCATTTCTATAAATTAAAAGTGTCGTTTTTCTATGTTTCACAAATATATATTTCTCAATAATATCAAATATTTATAGATCGTAGAAATTCCAACCAATTTTTTTAGAAAAATTCTTTCAAATGTTCATAAACCAGTAATCGTAATTTAAATTTAGATCATTTGATCTAAAATGGTTTGAATATGTGAAATCTTGTAATACTAATGATTAATAAATAATAGTAGTAATAGTACAATATTTTATATAAGATTACTTTACCTACACCAGCCGGTTAAGTACCATCAATGTGATTTATGACATTTATTCTGCAATCCTAAATACTTACGAGTATGTGGTTAACCCAACGACCGCTTTTGATAATACATTCTAAAATGAGGGGAATTTTGTTTAACTTTGCTGTAGTTTTTATATTTTCTTCGTCATTCTTTGTTTTTTTTACTTTTCTTATTTATGTCCCAAGTTAATTCAAAATTTAATGATAAATGAGAGATCCACTGGGCATTAATGTAAAGGCTGAAGTTGGCAGGCGAATGGCATTTTCTGATTACAACTGGCTGTGGCCATAATCAGCTCTCCGCCGATATACTCGAAATAAACGCAGAAACCGGATGCAAAGCTTAAATCATTCGGTTTGAGGAAATTGGAGTAGTTCATGGGATACGGCTCGAAGTGCCAGTAATAATTGTTCAGGGTGCTATGATCGGTCTCACTGTGGGACAGACTCCCGCGATGTCCGCCGCTCCAGAAGAATGGTTGGGTGCCCGAGTGGGCATAACGGCGCATATAATTGGCCAGGTAGCTCATCTCCTCAGCGGACTTCATGGTCAACAGTTGCGCATTGGCGTCGAGTGTCTCGCAGGCAAATCTGGCTTGCAGCCAATCAAGCTACGTTGGAAGAAGGAACTGTACAAATTAAGATTCACGGATGGGGAGAGCGATCGACTCACTTCAGCGGGCACACTGAATATGTGGCCCTTGTAGGACACCTTATAGTAATCATAGGTGGGCTGTAATATATTTATATAGGTTGCGTATATAGGCGAAGTTAATAGTTGTACTTACTGCTTTGTTGGTGGAGAGAAAGCAACACTTGTCGCCAATCTCCACAAAGGGTTGCGTGCAACGCGCTATGAATGAGCCCCAAATGCGTTAAATACATATAATTATTGCCTATTTAAGCTTGCTGAACTTACATTTCCAGAACTCTAAATAGATGCATACATAACTAGTTAACATAAGGAGTACGAGTAAAAATAGATTCCAGGCTATTCCAATTGGCATTGCCATCTTCCATAGAATAAACGAAAACTGTAAACTAAATCGAAGCTTACATCAGCTTTTATGTAACTCCAAGTGGAAAGCAACAAATTGCAGAGATCTCAACAAAAGTTTATTGGTATCGGATATCCAGGTGTTCAGTTGGCCAAGTGTTTAGGTTTATATATGTATGTACATTATTTACAGTGTCTCCCAGCTTATTTAGACCAGTGTATAGAAACAATATTAAAGTGCAATTAATTTTAAACAAAGAAACAAACGCAAAATTAATTTATATCAAGTTTAACAAAAAAAAAAATTTGTTTTTGCTTAAATATTAATGAATTAACCGAATTTATTAATTAACAATTGTCTGTCATATTCTAACCTTAATAACGTCTCGTTATATGTGACTTTGTAACAAATCCTGTTTTGAGCTATAAATGTGGTGTCGCTTTTTTGAGTCTTTTAGTCTTTTAAACCAAATTAATAGAAATAAAACCAATGTCAACAATATACACATATAACCAGGTGGACTGTTTAGGTGCAACCAAATCGTTTGCCATATCGAGTGCTTTTCACATATATAATACTGATCATAACCCCCCGATCTGAACATGAACAGCTCCTTGCCGATCAGTTGCATACCCACAAAACTCTTTGAGCGCGGTCCCTCATTGGGCAGCCATTTGAAGTAGGAAAACGGCTCTTTCAGTGCACCCCAACTGTATGGATATTCGCCATTAAAACTATACCCGGATGTGGAAAATGTGCTTCCATTCGCATATCCCTTGGCCACAAGATAGTCCTGCAGTTCAATCATCTTCGCTTCCGTCTGCACCGACACCAGGTGGCCATTATGATCAAAACAGCTCTGGCGGGCATCGATCCAATCGAATAATTCCTGATCCTAAAGCAATTCAAATTAGTCATTGATTGGCGAAATTAAAAACAAGACTCAACAATAATACCGTTGAACATCTTAGCTGTTTTGGACTTATTGATTATAATAAGATTGACTTAAATTTTGAAAACGCCTTAAATCTTGGTCATACATAAAAAGGAATGCTGAGTCCGAATTGCACTTGAATTGACTGCGTTTCTTCAAGCTCTTAGTTTCTCACCGTGCGTTCCAAGCCCACAAAGTAATGTCCATCGCCAATCCTGTCATATGTGTAATTGTATTCGCGGGAAATTGCCGTTTGAATTGGCATATATAAGCATGCAGCTAAAAGTGTTGCGCAAATATTCATTACGTCGTTATTGCGTTGGATTCGAAGCAAGACTGAAATGTGTTTACAGTTGATATGAATTACATGCTGGGACTTGGGACTTGAGTGAGTGCATTCAGAGATTAAAAAGCTGAGTCGACACATATAATATGTCTTATCTACAAAGGAAATATTAAAATAAAGAGTAGGTAATAAAAAAATAAACTTCTCAATTTAAAATATTACTAGTACTTAAGTAGTACTATACTTATGTGAATAAAAGTTTATAGATGGAAATAATGATTACAAAAATGAGGAAAGGTCGTGGTTTTAAGACTATAAGCAAAAGCTCTATCAAGCCCAAAAATATATAAATTTAATGTTACTGTTGGCAGCAGCAGCAGACATTTAATTGATTATGAGTTGTTAACATGCTTGAACTTGGAGCCCTGCTGGCTAAATATGGCTAAATATAAATAGCTTATTGTTAGTCGTAATTACATATCCACATTATGCTAAGTGCAGTTAAGTGCAGAGCGGCCTAAGCATTTGGCTTCCAGTCTAAATACACTCAATACAGGTTTTAACGTGGAAATAACTTAGTGCTGTTAATTGGTAAATAAAGCCATCAAAAGGCTGAGGCAAACAGTTGCTCACTTAGTATAATTCGAAGATCTAGTTTTAGTAATTATATACACCCAAAAATTGCTAATGCGAACTAACCAAAATAGTAACTTAAAAAAAAACAAGTAAAAAAAATCTTTAATCTATCATCACAATTTTCGAACGATTAAATGTGATATTTTAAGAAATATTTTAATGTTTTCCGGCACAGTCACATTTTTCGATTAAATGTGATATTTTCAGAGCGTTTTGCAACTTATAATTGCCAATTTGACTTGTTTCGACACGAATTACGCAATAAACGTGCCTAGTTTTGTTTCGAGTTAAAGGAAATTATTAACGAATTTTCAATTAGATTTGAATTAGGTATTCGAATCGATTTGAAAGTGTGCGCTTTAGTGAAGCCGGACAGTAGTATACGGGAACCGAGGATGCCCAAGTTTATTGAAACCATTTTTCTGGGTAACCATTTCGAATGGATTGCGAGGCATTTAGCGTTGAGTGTTTGTGCAACAGCAGAATCTGGAGTCAGTGCATTATGGTTGGCTCATTGGCGAGCAGCTGTTCGCAGATGTCGACGGCCCGCGTGTGGCATGATTCGGTGGTCATAAAGAGTTCGCCGGCTCGCAGCGTGAGCAGCATACAATTGCGACCCATTTGCGGAGTCGGCTCCCCCTCCAACCAGTTGGTGTAGTTGAGGGCGCGAGCACGTCCAAAGTAATTCCAATAGAAACGCATATCGCCCGGCCAGCGATGGCCAGCGCTCCAGAATTGTGTGCCATTCTGATAGCCATTCGCATACAGATAATTGGCCAGGACGTGCATCTCCTCCTCGCTGTCCAGGCAGACCCGCGAAGTGCGCTTCTCCCGATAGCAAAAGTTGCTAAAAGAGCTCATCTATATATATATATATATATATATATATATTTATTTATTTATTGATTAGAGTCTGCTGCAATTGGGATAAAGTCACTCACCAGTGGCTCCCCGTCGGCTATAAAGTAGCAGTAATGTTCCTGCACCTTCTCGTATGGCACCTTGCAACGCATCGCATCAGCTGTGGGAATCAGCGCAGCAAGTCCAAGGCAGAGGAGCAGCATCCAGCGATGCTGAGATTGACAGCTGTTTGGCATTGCGACGAATAGCGAACTGCACCTGAAGTATACATTTCCACACTGGCCTCATGTTGCCGATGAAGAAACGCCTAATCATTAATCGCTCTAATCAGTTATCAGTTTTTCAGTTTCTCCTGTTAAGCTTTTTATAAAACGCTTTTGTTACATTGTGCTCAAATTCCGTTAAGAGTCACTCTCTCTGTCTCCCCGCATTTCCCTATCTTGCGCCTCTCTCACTCTTATGTGGTATTTCGCAACTGATAAGCAGCAGCAAGTATGACTACGTGTTTATCTGTATATAAGTCTATATTACACATTCATACATATACATATCGTATATACACATAATATAATCAACTTTTTGTTTGTATATATATATATATATATATATATATATATATATATATATGTGTATTTCCGTCGTTGGTTTTTATGCACTGTAGTCAATTTAGAAGGGCATATTAAATACAATACTATTATTACTATTAATAAATAGATAAATAGTGACTGAAAAACTATAAATACGAATAAAAAAATTAAGATACCTTTTATGGAACATTTTTACGACAATGAAAGAATAGTATAGTTTTCAAGTTAAGTAAAATTTAATTTAAAATTAAGCAACTTCAAACATTCTGAACATTGATCCTGCTAATCAAACATTTTTAACAGCAGCGCGCGAATTCAATTTTCCCCTACATTTTAAAACTGTCCTACGCGGCTTACACATTGCTCAACAAAAAACCATTTCCGACAGATGGCGCATTTGTTAATTTTCTGGCATACAGTCGATTCCCTCGATTTGCTGTCGTTCTGTTAGATCGACAGACGCAGAGCCAAAGAGAAAACAATTTAGTGCGTTATATTTCTAGCACTTAACAGAAGTATATTTCTATGCACAATATGCTTAAACAATTTTTTTTTAAACGAAATAACACTATAAACTTACCTAGTTAAAATATATTTATTTAAATAATAGCTTAAATAATAAATACAAATGCGTACAAATGTAAGAGTGAAAAATCAGTGTTTGAAAACAGCGCGCCCAAATACTAAAACAGCTGTCTTAGCATTGGGTGTGCATAGCATTAACATTTTAGGTAACTATCGCTGTTAGCTAAACAATTTAGCGTTAACAGGCCTGTTATTCATGAATTTTGTGTTGAAGCGTGTGGTTGTTGCGGCCGGCAAATGAAATGAAAAACGACAAAACATACAAATTTCGCGAGTAAAATTGTGTTAAATATTTACTAAGTGAATTGTGCCCAGTGTAAAAAATGTTTTAGCCAATCCAGTGTTGATGTTTTAAAGATTTTCGCTTTTCCCGTGCGACGCCACTGTTATTTCACTGTGCTATTCGCTCCTCGCTCTTTTCTCTGCGCGTGTGCTTTGCCAACATATTCGCCGTTTATTCGATTGTTTACGAATTTGTGTGCGTGCTTAAATGCATAAAAACTAGCGGAAAATTAGCCTTTTTGAATGAAAATGCCAACAACAAGAAGCAATATGATTAACAACAACAATAAAATGCTGCTCACTCTGCTGGCGCTGACTGCGCTGCTGCTGCGCGCTAGCAATGTCGGCGTCGCAGCCCATTTGAATGTGTTCCTCAATCCAGAAGAGGTGATGCGTTTGCTGGGTGAGTCTACCCCTTCCCCCTCCCTTTGTTATTGATTTCTCCACCTCAGAAAATAACAACAACCATAATTTGTGTCAACCAATTATGCGGCAGCTTTAAGTTTTACAACAAATTATTTCATTCATTGAGAACTGAAAACTGAGAAAATGCTTTTTTTTGAGTATGTTTATTTGATTGCTTTGGCTTAATTTTAGACAGATCTCTTTGACCATCCCGCTCTAGCTCCTTTGCGAACCATCTATCTGCCTCGCTCTTGCATGCTGTGGTTGCTGCTGCAGGTGTTGTTAAACAGTTAAACAAATAAACAAACAACGGGCAATAGCAAAAGCAAATGCAAAAGCAAAAACAAAAACTGTTTCTTCTATAACATAACTTTCTGTTGGTTCGTTAAGAAATTTTACGCTTCGTAAAAAGAAGCAGCAACAACAACAATACAAATTTACAAGCAGCATTAAATTTATTTCACTGCCAGGGAATATTTTTTGAATATTTCTTGGAATTGAAATTCCACTACCAAAAAAAACAACACACACACGAGAGACGACACGCAAACGAGATGACAACGCAAAGGAAACAACAACAACAACGAAAACACTGCAACGGCGAAGGGAACAGGCAAAGGCAAAGCCAAAACGTGACTTGGAGCAGCCGCAAAACGCAAGCGCTGAAGAGAGATGGTGAAAGAGGGCAGAATCAGAAGCAGCAGGAACAGCAACAATGAGAGCGCAGGCATCTTTGTCAGCTGTGTGTGTGTTATGTGCTGCTGTTGCTGTCGGTGTTTGCTTTTGTGTTGGTGTTAGTGCTTGTGGGGCTATAACAGTGCACAGTGGTCGCCGAGGGACATACACCATTTGAAAACTCAATTCGTGAACGGAAATGTAACAGGAAGAACAGCAATTATTTATAACATATGTATATATATTTTTTTATTATTTAAAAAGCTGTTATAATTTTATGTTCTAATAATTACAATTTAAGTATCATTCTGCCTGCACATTCTGATTGCATTTGAAGCCACTGTGCGACGACGCCTGTGGCTCTCGCTTGGCACTCTTATTTTTGGCAAGTCAAAAACAGCTGCCGCCCACTGCATATGTATCTGTTGTTGTTGTTTGGCATGCTGCCTGCTTGTTAAGTTTAGATAGAGTTTTTTTTTTAAAACCATGTGTGGGAGGTGCATTTTTTTGACGTCGACGTCGACGACGACGATGCGCATAATTTGCGTATGCATTGTAAATTTTGGGGCGTAAAATCAAATATGCAAAATATCGTATGTTTGGATTTGGATTGTTGTCGCTTGTCGTTTGTGGGCGCCTTAAGCGCATTCCGTTTTCGCTCAGTGCAGCTTAAGCCAGGCAGCTTTGAGACTAATTAAGACTAAGCTAAAAAGTTTGCAGACCACACCAATGCTCTTTTTCTTTCTCTTTGTCCTTATGCTTTATCGCTCTTTGCCTTTTGTTTGATAAATGAGCGCAATAAAGAGAAGCGCTAAGGTCATAAATCAATTAGGCAGCATAATTTGCATTTGATTTGTGTGTGTGTGTGTGTTTCTCATTTTGGCAAAAGGGGAAGTTGAAACTGAGCCGAGGCTTGAATTAATTTTTATTTCCATTGCACTTTTATAAGCATCCCCACAGGGAGTCATCGCAGAGTCGCCTCAGAGTTCAATGCCGCTCGGTTTTATTTTTCATTTTGTAAGCCTTTAGTCATAAAACTGGCATATGATATATGATAATCAGCCAGACAGCTGGGCGGGGCAGGGTCTAAAATCCACACACGATCGGTTCGACTTGTCGTTCAGTAAATAATATTCTATTTCCCCGTCTCTCCCCCCCTGTGTGCCGCAACTCGTTGCACACAAATTTTATGTGTTTTGCTGTGACACGCGCTACATTTTAAAATGACATTTTTTTTTCTTTGGCTGTGGCATTTTATTTAAATTGAATTTTAATGCCATTTTATATTGGACATTTTTCGACAATTTTCGTAGTTTTTTTTTCTTTCAACAACTTTTTACGACTTTAACGCTTTGGAATTTTCTGTTTCTTTTCTACACTAAACCAAATGTATTTTATGTGCCCATTGGTCGCTGTGTAATTTTTTGGGTGCTTTGCTTTAATTTTATTGCCCATTTGCTGTGTGCGTTAATGAAGCTGCATTAAAAAAGTTCACTGCACCGCGAGAGAGCTTTGCGAGAGAGACAAAGACAGAGAGCGGAAACTTTGGAGTTGAGCTTTACAATTCGGAGAGATAAAAGTGATGTGTATTTTATAGAAAACAATTCCTCTTTTATATAAATGTTGAATAGAATTATTTATTAGTATTTGTGTAATTATAAATCAGCATTAAACACGTAAAATACACATAATAATCATAATAAAATTACTTGCATTTTACTGGTGAAATTTGTAACATCTCTGTTAAGGTCCCACAAGCGAAAATACCCCATTACGATTCTGATTTGTGTTCTATAATCTATGTTCAAACTAGAGTAAGCTGAGCTGTGTCATCGAAATAATTAACAGGGATGTTAAAACAGATTGGAAATCACACGTTTGCATTTGTGCACAGATTTTAATGCTGAAGCTTTCGCGAAGCTAAATTTGTGATTGACTTAGGAGCTGCAGCATCCAACTCTGCATACAAGAGCATTACTAGAGAATGAATTACGTTGAATGAATACAGAACGCACTCGGTAAATATTGTTCATTCACCAGTTCGCTACTGGATGTCTTTGAAAGTGACTCGCTCTCATTTCTACTACGATTTCTCATCTCTCTCTCTCTCTCTCTCTCTCTCTCTCTCTCTCCCTCTCTCTCTCTCTCTCCCTCTCTCTCTCTCTCTCTCTCTCTCTCCCTCTCTCTCTCTCATGAAAGATTACTGCACTTGCAGCAGTGCCACTCCCCTTAAGGATCGACCCAAGCATAACTTGGTGTTCAATGCATGCAGCTGCTAGAACAAGCATGACAACAGCAACAACAACTGTTAAGTCTTTGCGAAGCAGCAGCACAAAAGATAATAACAACACGAACGTGTTAAATTTACCACCAACTGTGTTAAATAAATTAAGGTAAGAGACAAAGCTACGCGCTAAATGATAAACGGGCTCAAACCGGCAGCTCGCTCTTCTTGGCCAATTCCCAATTTCTATACGTAGACGGATTTGCATATAAATATTGAAACTATTCGGCGCGTCAGTTTGAAGTGGGCTTATTTCAAGTTTCACACATGGCAAACAAGCTTAAAAATTAAGAAGAAAAAAAGAAGCAAATACACAAAGAGGGGCATCTGTTGTTGTTGCCACAGTAGCCACATTTAGCACCTAGAAGCTGCCGTTGCCGCTGCTGCTGCTGCTTGGCCATAACAAGCATGCAACCACAATATTATCGTCTCGGCTTTATGGCTTGTTCTTCGCGCTACTTGCCAAGATCATTACAGCTGATTGTAGTTGGCAACAACTTGGCTTCTCCTTTTCCAACTCCAACTTCGGCTCCAGGTCCAGCTCCAGCTCTCTCCATCTTCTTGTCTGCGTGCTAAATGCCTTCCACGAACTGCCGCCGATCTCTGGGGGCCAAAGTTGTGTTAACGGTTTGTGGAATCGCTGCGATATCATCAGCCAGCACTCTTTTGCTTCGTTCTCTTGGTATGATCTATATTTTAATTGGTTTGTTGCTGCCTGCCTGCCTGACGACCACAACAACAGCAACAAGAATCTGTTGCGCTTCTGTTCTCCAGATCTCTCCATGCTCGCATAATGAAGTGCCCATTAGCTAATGAAGCTATATGTGCGATAAGCACAGCGGATCTCGTGACAACTAATAACCATGTCTTCCCCCACGATGTAGCACAATTAACAGATTATGTGTTGCAGCGAAGTAGGTTTACTGCCCTCAACAGGTGTTGCATCAGACTTGCCATAAATTCCCAGCTTCTTCATAAAAGGCGCTAAAAATTACCAAGTAGCATTTTTTCATCTCTTAAAATACGCAAAATGGGTGTAATGAAGTTGTGTAAATATATTTAACAGGCAAAAGAAAGTATCTACGACCTCAAAAACTATATATTCTTCAGCATAAACAGTCGAGTCGATTTAGCCATTTCCGTCTGAGTATAAAATTTATGATTGATGCTGGAATTTAGAATCCTAGTTGAGCTCTCTCGACTGATGTTTTCTTATTTTGTTTAAGTAGTCAATTGATTATGCACAGCTATTCAAAAATCTTGTTTTATTAAATATACAATTTTCAAGCTTTCTCTTGTGCTCAACGAATTCCCTTTTTTTTTTTAATAGTGCTGTACAAGTTGAGCGAAGCTAGAAATTAATTCAAACACAGAGGCAACCTACTTAAATAGACCCTGGCGATAATCGTTATCGGCTGCAGTCTGGTTTTCATTGAACCATCTTGTTCGGGGCAAAGATGTCATCCCATTTAGTGCTCATTACTATTTTTTGTATGTGTGTGTTTTTTTTTTTTGAATTTGATGCTCAATCTATTTATAATGCTCATCGATCGCTGTGGCCTCGACTGCATTATCGATTACAGCACGTCGATGGGCAGCTGGCAGCTCATAAAGAGTCACATTTTGATGTCTCAAATTACGGAGACTTTTTTTTTGATGACATTGAAGTGCCTCATTTTGTAAACAGGCGAGGGCCATTTGTGTACAAGTTGTTGCCGAGATTTAGCCCTGGCTTAAACGGATTCCAGTATTAAACAAAATACGGCATTTAAATAAATGAAAAATCGCATAAGGCGATTTTGGGCGTGGTCACAAAATCGATTGTAAAATACATCAACTCAAATCAAATAAACGTAAAATCGCAATACGATGTTAAAGTTAGCCGAGGGTGGAGGTGGCTAGGTGGGTGGTAAGGGGAAGGTGCAGTGGCAGCTTTGTGGGCTTATCAGCGGCAGAGTCAAACTTACCACTGTCAACTGATAACCCCTCCAGGCTACGCGCACGCTGCCGATGTCAATAATAAATAACTTGCATTGTTTGCCATCCGGCAGTCGCCGCTCTCTATATATCTGTATACATATATATATATATATATATATATACATATATATACCTTTGTATATAGAGCGCAAAAAGGAATAATCATATTTACATTAAACAATAACAACAAGAACAACAGCGATGTGGCACAATGAATGAATGAAATTTCAAGCTCGTTCACTGTCGCAGTTTATTTCCATGCCACACTCGGTCGAGGCAGCTGACAGCAGTGGCAGAAGCAGCAGCAACAGCAGCAGCGACTGTGCTCGTAAGTAACAACAACAACTACAACTGTGCAAGTGTGAAACTTTGCAACAGTGCAACTGTTAAGGGGAATAAGAGCTGCGAGCTTTGCGGCAGGCAACTCGAACGCCGCACTCATTCAGCGTTTCCAATGTGCATGTTGCATCTTTTGTTATGTTTATTGAGCTGTACGAGCATGTTTATTTTGGGGGAGTCTGTGGGAATTTGGCACAGCGCACAAACCAAACTCACAGCTACCCAAAGTCATCGGAAAAGCTGCTTGAGCATGAATATGTATATATATACATATATGCTATAGATACAAGTGAATAAAATCGAGCGTTTGCCTTGCATCTGTGAGAAATGTGCAAATAGGTTTTAGTGCAATTTCCCTTGGAGACAGCAGCGTTAATCGTGAATATGTTTGATTTACACAGGTTCATATCTTTTACCAGCTCTTCTTTCTTTTCCCTCTCTCTCTCTCTTCTCCCTGCTTTTGCTCTGTCTTTATTCTTACCATTCTATTTTAGGTGTATTACTAATCCAGTCATAAACATTTTTTGGTCTGATTGCGTTTTTTTTGTTGAGTTTCCCAAATCTTTGCATTGAATGTTTGAACATTTTATATTTTAATACCCTTACCGTTTTATTTTTAACATTATACGTTTTTTATTTTATAATTTGTATTTTATATTTTAGGTATTTTTTTAATTATTTTTCGTTTATTTTTATTTTATATTTCATAGTTTTTATTTTATATTTTACATCTTATATTACTCGAAACATTTTACATTTTAACTTAATCGTTCCTTTTAATTTCACACCCATTATTTTTGATTTATTTTATGTTTATTATTATTATTATTTTTTTTTTAACTCTAATCCTCTAAAGTTTGTTTGTGTTTACGTCATTTTAGTGTACTCAAATCAAATGCTAAGGCATCTTTATATATCTTTATATTTTTCAATAACCGATTTAATCAGTTGCGTTCTAACATTTAATTGCTGTCTGATTTGTTAAGCAGTTGCCATGCAAGAGGGCAGCTCTGAGTGGTGGAGTTCAATTTTGGCAATTTTTGTTTGAGGAATTTCGTATTTTAGTTGAACCCGACTTGGATTTGTTAATAACAACAGACGCATATCATTTTTCAGACGTTCGAAAAAAACATTATTAACATTTCGATGAGTTGGTTTTCATGTAAACATTTAAAATTAAAAAAAAAAAAAAATGGACAGATTTTGAAGTTGATGATTTGGGGTTTTGAAAAGTTCCATCCTCCCGCATTTGGCTAATGGTTAATGGTTAATGGCTAACAGTTTAGTTGGCCTCCGTTGGCAGCTTCTACAAGTCAACACTTGGACTCGAGGCGATTAAGGTTAATTACTATTGATTTTGGGCATTACAAGCCAGCCGCCTTGCTGTCGACCAATAACTTTTGTCAGGCGCAAAAATTTGTATGATTAATTTGAGCCAATTTGCGAGGCAACGAGCCGAGAGGCAAACCAAAAACAAAAAAAAAAGGCAAGCAGAAATCTGTGCCAAATGGTTGCCAAACAACTGAAGACGAGACGAGGCCCTAAAAACATGGCTAATTTAGCTGGCACAAATTTGTTACAATCAAAGCCGTAAACGAGTAACAAGAAACGAGAACGCTGCGCCCGCGGCTCCCAGAGCGGTATAAGCAGTGCGAAAAACAAGCCAGCTAAACATAAAACAGTAAAAGCGAACAGCGTACAAAATATTAGGCAAAATAGCAACAACAAAAACAGCAACAGCAACAACAAGAAGAAGAAGAAAAAGCGCATCATTTATCATAACGAAGACGTGAGTCTGCAAACGGCAAAGATACAGCTACGGCTACAGCTACGGCTAAGGCAACAATAGTTGTAGCTGTTAGCTATATAACTATAGATACAGCTATATAGGCATACACTCAGAAAAAAATCAAACCCAAAATGTAGAAAATCTACATAGTTTTGGCATCTGTTATATAACGAAAGATTGTCTCATTCCAAAGTGGTTTTTATTCTAAGTAAATTTTGACTAAATTATAGGAAAAAATGTGTCCAATATGCAGAGGTGTTTTATCTTTATATTTTATTGCATGCTTTATTTTATTTTTTTTTCTCTTCATGTATATATTTGTTATTTAATTTCTCCTTGTTTTATTAATACCTTTTTAAGAACTGTGAAATAAATAGTAAAATAAAACATAAATAAGATTAACTCATTACACGGCCCCTAAATCAGAGATTTATTAAATATTTATATAAATCGGAACATTTTTCTAGCTTTCAGCGCAATTTTCAGACGCATCTTAAACTTCAATGCGATATTTTACCTGAGTGTAGATACATGTTGCAGATAGATGGAAATACAGACGTGGCTCAAAGCTTAAAAACATGTTAAATGTTGACATGTGGTAGGCGTTTTGGTTCTTTGCTGTTAGCTTGTAAGCGAGATTGGTGTGCGTGATAAGCTTACACATATTAGAAGAGAGAGAGAGAGAGTGAGAGAGCGAGCGAGAGAGAGAGAGAGAGCGAGAGAGAGAGAGGAGAGTGTGGCCTGAGGGCGGATTGGTGTGATTTGGGTATAGCAACCTGGCTAACTGCTGCTGTCCTCCGTCCGGGCAACAGATCATTTGTTTTATTTATTTTTCGATTTGGCCAGAGCAATGCAGAAATGCAGCCAAGTGACATATTAGCCATTAGATAAGATTAACTTGCCTATGGACACCAAAGTTCAATGCGGAACGTGCACATCATTTGTCAACGATTGCAATTCGCTATGCTTCAAAGGACGACGATGATGCTGATGATGAAGTTGCCACATAAAGCTGTTGCCGGCAAGTGAGAAATCCAACCCTGCACCAGATGAAGAGATGAAGACTATGGCGGACTGAGCTGCCGAAATGTATCAGTTACTGTGTAACTTGAACCTTCTCAAACATTTTGCCCAAAAATCATCAAATCAGCATCAGCTACAGAAAAAAAGTACAAAAAAAAAACAAACTTCACGAACTGCAACGCTAATTACAAGAAAATGGCAAACCACATTCAAAGTTACAGCTAAAAAAGAAACAATTTTTGAGTGTCTAGCTTAGAGTTGGCAGTTGTCTAGTTGGCTAGATTTACTTGCCTTTGCCTGGGAGTCCTCTAAACTTGGTTTGTTGTTGCCTGCAACAATGGTCACGACTCGGTTCGGTAGCAAGCTATTAAAAAATACTGCCAACAACAACAACAAGAGCAACAACAATAACAATAGCTATAACAATAACATCAGCGAGACAACAACGACAACGTCATGACTGCACGCTCTGAAAAATTCGACATACGTTATGGCTACGTACTCGGCTCTGTGCCTGGGCACCTATCGTCCTCGTCCTCCTACTCCTGCTCCTGCTTCTGTTCCTGCTGCAACAAACTGTAGCTACAAGGCACGCCCCACCAAAATTTCGACAAAAAAAAAATAAAGAAGAAAAGCAGCTAGAAAAAAATATACAGCTAGTTATGAACATGGCGCACACAAAAGGTTAAAAAAGTTCAAGAGCCGTCGAGTTGGGCACATGCGAGTGACATTTGCTCGTGACATGAAGGTAGACGACGGCGACGACGCCGACACCACTTCAAGACAGCCTCGACTAAGAGCATACACTCAACAAAAATAAAATCACCTTGCATTTTATGAATTCGCCATACTTTTGACGCCAAGGGTTATGTTTTTATTTCCTTAAATTGAGTGTAAAATTTTTTCAAATTTACAAATAATTGTATAATTTAAAGTTTGATTTTTCACAGGAACATTAGTACAAGGAACTCTAAAATGAGCTTTTTTGTTGCTTTTATTAACAAACATTTGTATTTCAAAGTTTCGTATATTCAAACCATTTTTAAGAATTATATTTTCGAAAAGTAAAGGTTTGAATTTTATCAAGAAAAACGTTCTTATTTTCTGGAAGATGTTCTAAAATTCAGATAGATTTCTTTTTTTTTTTTTTACTGTAGTCCCTTCAACTCTCCCCACCAAGTGCAACACAGCGGCAACTTTCACATGAACCTGTGAACTGTGCCTCCTTTCTGCTGCTGTTGTTACATGGGAATCGAATAGCTGCCTCTACACTAAGCCTAGCAAAGTCACAGTCAAAGGGTCAATGGAAGCGTTCGGCCTGTACAGTTTGCCCTCTCTCCCTCTCTCCCTTTCCCCCTTTTACCCTTTCTCTCTCTCTCTCTCACTCTCTCAGTCTGTGTGTCTAACTGCATTTGATTAAGCTATGGGCGCTATTTTTAAACTCTAGCGAGGAATTTGTCGCAGCTACATGCATGTACAAACGTGCAACATGTTGCACATTCAAGAGGAAGTCGCACCGACGACGCTGTCTGCCCCTGCCCCTGCCTCTCTCTCTCTCTCTCTCTCTCTCTCTCTCTCTCTCTATCCATCTGCATCTGCATCTCCATCGTATGCCTGCATCTCTGCTTGCCTCCTACTGTGGGCCAACAACGTGTCTATGCCTGACACAATTTATGCCCGCCAAGTTGAGACATTTGAGGCAAGCGCAGAGTTCTCTGTCAACCAACCTACATGTTCACTGATTTTTATTGTTATTGCCAGTTGTCAAAGGAAGTGCGCCCCGTGCTGCCTCTCAGTCTCTCTCAATTCTCTGTCTCCGCAATTCTCTGTCAGCTTTATCCATTTTTCGTAAATTATTTCCTGTGCTTTTTTGTGCAGCTCAGCACAGTTGAATGCACCAAATAACAGGCTTAAAGCTTCAGATATATGTTATAATCTATATATGCGATTTGTATTTTACAATTTAGTTTAGTATAATCAATTTTTGACTGCAGCGCAGGCGTTTCTGTTAATTCACAATTTTGTTTCACAGTGTGTGTGGTCGTTGGCTGGCAATCATTTGAACTACTTATAATCTACTCAAAGACTACCTGCACTTTTCACAATCATTAACATAAACAACCATAACACACACACACACACACACACACACATACCCATATACACACACGAAATGAGTTGGCAATCGTTGCCAGACATCTCTCGGCAGTTGGCGTTGCCTCATTAACTCAATTTTTGGTCAAACCGCAAATAAAACGCAACAAAACGAAAAAAACAACAACGGCAATGAGATTGAGATTGAGTTGAGTATAAGAATAAGAAAAAGAATAATAACCAACTCGTCGAACGAACAGATCTCAGACATGCTCTGGGCTCATTTCTGTTTGTCCTCTTATACCCTGAGCTCATTAAAGATGAGTCTGAAGGCTGTAATAATGTTGTGCAGGAGTATGTAACTGGTGGAAGGAAGTGCCTCCGAGCCGATAAAGTTTCTCTGTACATTCTTCACCAGCATCAATAGCCAAATCGATGTGGTCATGTTCGCCTGTCCATCCAATCTCAGCGTCCATAAGAGTTAGTGAATTCAAATTTGGAATATAAGTTCTAGAGTATATCAAGCTTATTTCAATTGATAAAAGCAACCACTTTAAAAGCAGATCATTCTAATTGTCACATAATATACTTTGAACTCTTTAAAATCAATACTTTGAACTCATTACAATCAGCAGGCGCCCGCATTTTCTGTATTCAACAAAAGAGTTGCTCAGGTATCAGTTGGGGCTAATTTTGTGGGCATTGCCCTGCAACGATATCTGTTGGAATCGACTCAATAGTAAATTCAATAGCTGCGCTCAGGGTATCTCCTAGTCGAGCTCTCTCGCCTGTCGCATTCATACTTGTTTTCTTTTTTTTTCTTTTGGCTACTTCTCCTTTAAAACTGAATCTGAATCTTGACCTGGCGACATGAGGAGTTGCTGTTGTTGTTGTTAATCTTGTTGTTGTTAGTTTGTTTTGCTGTTACACATAGATCCACCAACAGATACAGATACAGATACAAATACAGATGCAGATGCAGATGCAGTTACAGATACTGATAAACTCGAAAATAGTTTCGAGGAATTCCCTAAACTCGGCCGCGCATGTTTATTTATACAAAACGTAGCCCTCTCTTTCTCTCTCTCTCTCTCTCTCTCTCTCTCTCTCTCTCTCTGTCTGCCCCCTCTCTCTTTCCCTTTCCCGGTCTGTAAGCAAACAATTCTCATGTTTGTATATGAGTCTGCATCTAGATAAATTTACATGTAAAGTGCATGAGTTTGTTTTATAAATTTGTTGGGTGGCGCACGTGACGAACGAGAATGGTTTGTTTGCACTGGAATTGAATAGGTTAAGCGAGTTTCGCATTCTTGCGAATCGAGTGAGTTCTTTTCAAAACAAACTTATCGAGTGGAAAGCGCATCCCAAAGCATTTCAATCTGATTGGTAACAAACTGATGGAATTTGCCTCGTTACGTATGTGTTTATTTAATATAAAGGCATTATCTATTAGTAGTTGATTCTCTTAAGCAATTTTGTGCAGTTAATTTCAATTTTAAAGGAATTATTTATAAGTAACTTATTCAGTTAAGTAATTATGCAAAGTTGATTTCAATTGAAATTCACTAGAAATTCCATATAAAATAGTAATTGAATTTTGTTCACTAACAGCTATTGGTTTGTTTTATATTACGCAAAGCATTCCAAACACTCAATTGATTCCCTTAAGCAATTTTGTGAGGTTAATTTCAATTTAAATCGACAAGGAATTGTTATTGAAATTGGCTCACTAACAGTTCTTATTCAGTCTGATATTAAACAAGAGTAAGCAAAGCATTCCAGCAACTCATTCAGTTCTCTCTTTTAGTTATTGATCTAAAAACTTAAACCTATTTTAATAAATTCATAAAAAATCTTCGATTTAATTTAAGTGGCTTATGTGGCTTAAATGAAACGCAAACTAAACCAAAATCATTTTCTTCTCTTGCCTTTCAGGCGTTTCCGCAGAGGTGTACTATGTGCGGGAGGGGCACATCAACAACTATGCGCTGAACTTCATTGTGCCGGTGCCATCGAGTGTGCGGGATGTCACCTTTACGTGGCAGTCGCTGTCTGGTCGTCCGCTGCCGTATAGTCTCAATGTGGTCAGTTCGGATCCGGAAACGTTGCCGCGACCGGCGATCAATGTGTCACAGATTGGTGAGATTCCTACGCACATTCAGACGTGGGCCGTGGCGCTCAAGTGCAGTGGATTGCGTGCCGGGGCGGTGGACATCACAATCAGCTTGGAGGTGATGCTGAATCGTGCCCTGAATAATGTGACCCATTTGGTATTTCGACGCAAAAAGATTTGTCTGCTCAGCGAGAGCGGGGAAGAGCTACAGCAGACGTTGGGCAATGATCTCGACGATCCGCAGCTGCTCGAAACGGTGCTGCCACCGCCCACAGGTCTAATCACTCTGGTGGTGGGCGTCACGGTGGCAATGAGTGCTGTCTGCATCCTGCTGGTGATTGCGTATTGTGTTCGTGGCGCGGCTGCAAAGCGCCAGCATCATCAGCATGGCGGTCAACCAATGCGTACCTCCAGCTTTCAGCGGCTCAACACACAGCCTCCGTGCCAATCCTCGATGGGCTCCGCCGCCTACATGACGCCATCGCTCATTGGTCCCGTGCACGCGTCCAGTTTACCCCGCAAGGTGGCCGTGCCCATGGAGCCGCAACAGCAGCCAGAAGAACTTCATCGTCGCATCTCCGAGCTGACCGTGGAACGTTGTCGCGTGCGACTCTCCAGTCTGCTCCAGGAAGGCACATTTGGTCGCGTCTATCGCGGCACCTACAACGACAGCCAGGATGTGCTGGTCAAGACGGTCGCCCAGCATGCCAGCCAAATGCAAGTGCTGCTCCTGCTCCAAGAGGGCATGCTACTGTATGGCGCCTCCCATTCGGGCATACTCTCCGTTCTGGGTGTGTCCATTGAGGATCACACAACGCCCTTTGTTCTCTATCCCGCGCTGAATAACACACGAAATCTGAAACTGTTTCTGCTGGATCCGGCCTGTGCTCGTACCATTACTACCATACAGATTGTGATGATGGCCTCCCAGCTATCTATGGCTCTGGATCATCTGCACAGTCATGGCGTGGTGCACAAGGACATTGCGGCAAGGAACTGCATGTGAGTAGCAAAGAGAGAAGAAGAAACACATAACAGCTCCATTGCCCCTAATATTAATATTATCGTAAAGTTGTATATCAAAAAAGGGAACCCTTTTATTTCACGTATAGACTATGGCTAAAATAATATTAAATTAAACAGTTCGAATATAGTTTAAAACTATAAATATTTTATTTGAGCACAAGCAATCAATACTGAAGAAAAGTAAACATTGAAAGATGGGATAGCTATAAAAATGATTAATTTATGTGTTGTAATTATTATTACAATAATATTAGTAAACCTTTCCCTGAAATAATAATATGAAATAACATAAAAAATTAGTTTTGATGTGTGGATGCCTCATAATTAGTTTAGTATTTATAAATAGCCGCCATTTGGTGTTGTTCAAGACGATGTTCAAGACCTCTTCACAGTCTCCCAAAGCTTGTTGGATTAACAAAATTACAAACAGTATTTTTAGCATCGCAAGCCAAATTCGCAGTCGGGTTGAGATTTGGCAAAGCCATCACATCGACATTGGCATCTCATCAATGAAATATTCATCTGATGTATCTAGTAATGATGTGTAGAAACTGATTATGAACAAGATGATTGCCTTATACACTGTTGCGATCCCAGGCCATCATATGTTTATAACTATGTTTATAATATCAATCTCAATTTGGAATAAATGTTCTCGTTTATCGGAGCTGCATTTTTTAATTGAGCCCCGTACAGTATTGAGATGACTACACATTTTCTATATATGTATTTTTTTATTTATCTTTATGTTTTTAATTTTTCTCTCTCGCAGCATCGACGATCAGCTGCGCGTTAAACTCTCGGATAGCTCGCTCTCGCGCGATCTGTTCCCCGCGGACTATAATTGCTTGGGGGACAGCGAGAATCGTCCGATCAAGTGGATGTCACTGGAGGCACTGCAGCATAAGCAATTCTCGGAGGCCAGCGATTCGTGGGCATTCGGTGTGCTCATGTGGGAGCTGTGCACATCGGCCAAGCAGCCATACGCTGAGGTGGATCCCTTCGAAATGGAGCACTATCTTAAGGATGGCTATCGTCTCGCACAGCCCTTCAATTGCCCCGATGAGCTGTGAGTATAGAGCCTTAGAAATTCGAGCTATTCTTTGATACTTATGCAGCAATTGCTTTCTCGCTCTCTCTCTCTCTCTCTCTCTCTCTCTCCTTTCTATTATCTCCCCTCTCTCTCTCTTTCTCTCCCTCTAGGTTCACAATCATGGCTTACTGCTGGGCTCTGCTGCCCGGAGAGCGTCCAACGTTTGCTCAACTGCAATCCTGCCTCTCGGACTTTTACTCACAGATCACACGCTACGTTTAGGTAGCTAAGGGTGCCACACACGCACATACACACTCATACACATGCACATACACATACACATACATATGCAGCTTGTCGTGGGGGGCACGCACTTGTAAAGTGTGTGTCTAGTCCATTAAACTTATCAGCTTCGGCGTTGCATCAACTCGAATCCTCGAATTCCACACACTCACTTACCATAGTTAGCCGAAGCCCAATTAGTCCATGTACATTGTTATATTGCCAAAACTTATGTTTAGAGTCTCATTCAGCGGTTGGACGTGCTTTTGTATATAGTACATATTGTAGTTACTCGATTTATGTTCTAAGTTCTTGTTTAGTTCAACAACGAAAGACTCAGATACACACACACATACATACATATTGTGTAGATTGTACAGGTTTTTGTGCATTCTGCGAGCATTTTTATATCGAAACAACAAATTAATTAAGTTATATCTAGGGAAAGAACCTTGAACCGAAATCAAATATAGTGATATTTATCTATAGAATTATGTAGTTATACATGCATATATCTAATGCAATAAGTTTTAAAAGTATACAACCATAAACATGATAATAACACACATATTTATAAAACAGCACACTTATATATATTAGATGAAAGAAGAACAACTAAAACATAAATAAATTGATTTTTTGAAAATTTACGTAAGAAAAAAAATATAAAAATTTATAAATAAAATACAGAAATAAATCGAAAATTCCACAAAATCATAAGAAACCATCTTTGCTTTGTTCGTTTAACAGCCGATCCAAATCGCATTTTATTATTTCCAGTAAACAAGGGTATTATGGGCCGATAAACCCATTAAAGCTGAGTCATCTATTTTCCATATTCCTGCGAAAACAACAAAAACGAAGAGAAAGAGTGCGAAAATTTATGAGCTCCGAATTAAACTCGGACAGTGCCTGGAAACTGGAAATTGGAAGAGGCGGAACCTTGGCATGGCAAAAAAAAAAAAAAGAAGAACAACAACAAATATCAAGGATACGCTGCCGATGAGAAATAAAAATGCTTCGGTCACACAAATTAGCCATAAATTTTAATTTTGCATGACAATGGAAGGCACTAAGAAGATAAAGGCATGCCCGGCAAGAGTTGTTTAGCGCCTACGCCAAGCCAACAGGAAGACAAATCAATTTTGTTTTTTCACTCTCGCTCTCTCTCTCTCTCATTCTAAGCCTCTTTGTCCTTGGCCGCAAACACACACACGCACACACGTACAGCGAAGGATAATGGCACATGTAGGAGGCTAAGATGAGCATATCCATATATATCTTATGGGCAAATTGCGAGAATTGCGCTAAGTAGGTGAGTGTGTGTGTGTGTGTGTGTGTGTGTGACTCGACAAAACATGTCCGTGAGCTCCCTGCTTGTGTGTGTGTGTGTGCGTACGTGTGTGTTCTTACAATTTAACAGCCATTGCCAGAACCATATCGTAAATATTTTGACAGAATCGCTTTTGCGATTGCCTTCCGTGTTGGCCATTGTGTTAGCCAGCTTCACCTCGAATGCTTGTTATTGTTGCTGTTGTTGTTGTTTTTGTTGGCTTTGGGCAGTGGGCGGCACCAGCTGTCTCAGTTTGCCTTTGGCCTTGCCTTGCCTTGCCTTGTCCTGGCTTGCGGTAATCCTTGTGTTTGTGAGTTGACCTGCTTCGTTTGCCATGGCATTTGGTTATAGCCTTAAGCGGCTTTAAAGTTACATTTACCGTAGCCTGTTGCTTTTGACTTTGTCCCTCAAGCAGCCATGTGATATATGAGGCATTAGCCACGGCTAGGACACACACACACACACACACACACACATGACACACAAGCAGCCATTGTAAACAGTTTGTTTAAGCACATAGTTTGTTTATACTTATTACTTTGATAATAGCCGGGTTATTCTCACTTTATGGCAACTGGCTAATCTGACAGCTGCAGTTGTCCGTATGTGGGTAGATATAGACACACACACACATATATATATATATGTATTTATATATACATTTATAAATATATGGAAACATATTTATTATGTATGCACATGTGTTATTTAGTTTTGTTTTGCAGTTGCAACATCATTTCCAAAACATGGCCAATAAACAGTTCAATTTCATAAGCAAGAAGACTGTCTTCTATTTCCGGCTGCCAGGGCGCCAACAATCAGCGACAGCCAGTCAGTCAGACGATCAGACGATCAGACAGACAGACAGACAGAGCGATGCTTGAATTTCCGTGGAAGCTGCATAGGTATCGAAGGGGTTTCTTGGTTGGGGCTCCATTTTCATTTCACATGGCCATGCGATTTCCACGTATTCGTCTGCTGCTCAAGTGGTACCCGGTTGAACGCGCCCCAATGGGTTGCCCTGCCCACCCCTGAACGCTCCTCATGTGAGGCACACACTTGCAGTGCGCCTCGGTGATAATTTAAAAAGTTTATTTGCCGTCGACTGTGCTGCCTAGGCACGAATCCAATGCCAGCCAGGCAGACAGAGATGCAGAGCTGCAGAGCTGCGTAGACGGAGCTGCTGCACAATTCTAATGACAACTTAAATAAACAACAGCACAATGGCAGGAAAGGAAGCGGAGCAGTTCAAGTTGTTGTATTATTCTTGCTTTTTTGTTGTTGTTGTGTTTCCCCATCGACGGCGCATTGTGTGGAAATATTTATTTTCTATAAATTATTTTCGATTATCGCGAGCTGAGTGAAGGAAAGCTTCCCCACGCCGCAGTCCAGTGTTTTAACCCATCCGACGCAGAAAACTAAATAAATACAGTGAGCTGCAATTAAACCAAACAAAATGCATAATTTCTGGTCATTTGCCCGGTGCCCGCCGATAAGGCCCCCCTATATCGCCAGACCGCGCGGGAGCGGGTTGGAGTCTCCAAATTTATGTGAAACGCATCCGCTAATGGAATTTTAATGTTTCATTTGAAAATAGTCGCTGTCGACGCATAAATTTTGCTTTTGCTCAAATATTGAATAAAGCACTTGTTGACTCTTCTTCTTTTTTTCGACTATTTAGTGGAACATTATTGTTGTTAATAAGTGAAAATGTGCTTTTGTAGCTCAATTGGCACCGCAGTTCCAAAGAAATTAAATACGTTCAATTGCTGAGAAAAACTCGATTAATATTCGTGCATGGAATAATATTAATAATTTAAATAAACACTACAAATAAAAAAAAAGTTAACGATACGTTAACAATACCCAAAGTTAACATAATTCTTATCACTTTTTGTTGGTCAGCACTGAAAGCGATTATCAAAAATTAAATAACTTGATTTATTTCATTTGTAAAACGATAATCAACCTTAAACTTAGCACTGTGTATAGTATATAGTAGATAAGAAGCGATCTGAAATTGATTACACATTGTGATCAGTATTGATTTACTCACATAAATGTCAATAATATACGAGAAGAAAATAAAATCATGAAAGAATATGTTTTCTGGCAATCGTTGTAAGTGCTTTGAGGTTCAATACAACAAAATGAAATATATATTCTGCAAGGGAAACATGCATATACAACATATCTAGACACTATTATTCAATATAATCAATCAATCATTCGAATACAGAGTTTGCTTATAATATATCAAATAGAAGAAACTAAGATATTTCAATCTCGCTTGTACTTCAATAAATTATTCATAAGTCTTAATACATTTATAATCAAGCATAATTCTTTTAATTAAATATTTGATATTTAATCCAAATATTCCTATGCAAGTACTTCGGTTTATGTAGAGTTGGCTTATGTACATATTGCGTAGAAGAAGCAATTGCTGGGAGCATTACTTCCATGCCGGCGGCAACTTGCTTAACCTGCAAGTTTGGGCAACTCTTTCAACTATGCCAACTATGCAATGTAAGCCGTGAGTTTCCTATTCACGCAAATCCTTTAATGCCATTTACCATACAAGGTGCACGCATCTGAAATGCATGCAAAATATAACGCGCCCTGGCTGATCTCTGGCAAAACAACATTAAATTGAAACAAATTGAACATAAAAAACATTAAAAATACTGCAAACACCTCAGCGAAGACGAAGATGACGATGATGATGAAGCAGCGTTACGGCCAGGAGCTAGTGCTGGCGCTGGATCTAACCCTAGAAGCAGAAACTAGGACGAGATGCCAAAGTAAACACACAGTCTGAAATCGACACACACACACACACACACAAAGTTGGATGGTTGTAGGGGTTAAGGGTTGGAGGGACAAAAAGGAAAGGCAAGGAAGGGCGACTTGTTGGATGGGTTACTTTGGTACTTTCAAAATAAAACGCAAAATCAAGCAGAGGTACACAACAGACTAAATAGAAGAGCAAGCCAAAAGAGTGATGGAGAGAAAGAGAAAGAGAGAGAGAGAGAGAGAGAGAAAGGAGATGGAGAGGAGGTGAGAGCGAGAGACGGGACACTGACAGACTGGCAGGGTAGGAAACGGAAGTATTTTCTGTTGATACTGAACTCAATTTAGACGAAATCAAGTCAAACATGGCAACAGCTACCGGGCGAGGCAGAGTTTGCGGGTGGCTCCGGAAAATGTTGTAGTAAATCATGCAAGAGCCAAAGGTGAATGGAGGAGCCAGGCGGTGCCAGGAGCCAGAAGCGAATGCGAGCTGGAGCCAATGCAATGCACTTGGCGTGTGTCCAACATAATGCTCAAGACGATGTCGGAGGTGTTCCACACCCGCTCAACTCCAGCACCTATCGAGTGAGTTCCTTGACAATGTTGAACGTCAAAGAGAAAATGTTGAAAATGGAAGGGAAAAAACCTGGGTCTTGATTGATGTTTGTGCTCTTAGTTGTTGTTTGCCAACAGGACAGGACAACCAATTCCAGACCGAACATGGCATTCAATTTTCGATTAAAGTTTCGGTAGCTGGCAGCAAATTGGTTTGCCCGTTGGTCCCATTGCTCGCTCTAATCAGTCCCATGTCCAAATATTTATGCCCAGCTCCGAGTGTCAAGCAGCAGACAATAATACATCGCCGCGTCAGACGCTCAATAGAAAGTGAAAGTCAGCGCAAAGGACAAGCACAATATAAAAATAGTGCAAGTCCAGCAAATAGGATGTTGTTTTCTTCCCCTCGTTTCCCGTTGTGTGAATATACCCAGCACTTGAGCTATAGGGTATGCTAAGCGGCAAAGAGCACTTGGCTTGCTGCGCTGAGTCTTGCTTAATAGTAGTGTGGACGGCTTAGGGTATCCTTTAGTTGAGCCAATTGGTATTTTAGTCAATCCAATTGTTTTTTGTTCGGTCTTCCTTGGTCAGGCACATTTAATGGGTTTAGCAGTGACTATTTTTTCTTCTCGGTTTTGACTCGAACAAAACGTTTTCCTTTCGTGGGTTGGGTGGGGGGTACAATTGCGATGGCCAGACAATGAATCCAGGGTATAGAGAATACCCGGACCCCGATACCGATACCAGCGCCCACTGGCAGGCCAGATAGAGACTCAGCATGTGGTGCTGTAAGGATTTGTGTCCTTTTGTGAGCCTCTTTCACTCTCGTGTGTGCTGTCCGCACTTTCACTGGCCGTTCTATTTAAGCAGCGCTGGATTTGCTGGGAATTGTGTTTTGTAAACAATTTCGACTCTGTTGTTTTTAATAAGAAAATTGGCCAAAGGCCACACACAAAAGCAGCAGTAACAACAACAACAAAATAAAAATAAAGAACGAAACAGAAGGACCACGAGGATGTGTAGGAGTAACCGGACTTTGGGCGACTGCCTGGCAGATTGCTTTTAAATTTCAGACCCGCTCCGTTTCAGTTTTTATTCCATACCATTTCTGTGAGTTTTCTGGTGATTTATGTTTGTTTGTTTTGGGCTTGTGCATGGATTTGTGGGTCAAGCCGAGCGAGGACGAGTGATGCGTTTACTAGAATCAGTTGGTCCGCACATTGATGGAGTTTCGAAAGGATAGCAGATGAAATGGAAACGAATGAATTTTCGTATGCTAGCTGAATAAATAAGCCAAACCAAACCAAAACAAAACTTAAACCTAAACCTAAACCAAACCAATCTAAACAATCAACAACAAAATCTAGATGACATTTGCATTATGGATAAGAGATTTTCTAATAAACTGCGATAAAAATCTGTGCGTTCTCATATTTTATTTGTGGAAAACTAATTCCCAAATGAAATGCAAATATGCATTGAATATTTCCATATTAAAACGTAAATAAATAAAATATGAAAACAAAATATGTTTGTATGTGCAGTGAAGAGCAAACGAGATGAGAACATCAAAAGACAGCCAGCGATAAAAATCACAGTCACAATAATCACTGGGGAGCCTTCCTGCCAGTGCGGAGTTATTCCCTTCACTTCCCTTCCCTTCCCATTACCCTTCCCCACTGCGCATATGCTTAGCAAGTCGGCTTATCGCCCAGACATCGCATGCAGAGAAGGGCAACAACAGAAACAAGAATCACAACATGAACCGAACAGATTCTCAACTAAACGTGATTTGGTTTTGAAAGATGGAGCCAAAAAGATGTTGCTGTTGCTGCTGCTGATGCTGCTGATGCTGCTGCTGCTGTTGCTGCTGGCTGCTGTTGCTGCTGCAGTTGTTGTTGATGATGAGGATGATAAAGTTGGAGGCTCGCTTTTTGGGCGTAATCAATTAGGCGGCTCCAAAGGTAAACATGCAGAGTCTCGTTGCTGACAGTGGGAGCCTCGGGGCACAGAGCAGAGCAACAGATGTGTGGCAGCCCAGTTAAACGCTGGCTAAACGCACATATCGATAATCTCTTTCGCTGATTAATGTCGATTATTATTTTGGGTTTTAAATTAATGAGCCAAAAATGTCCGCTGCTTGAGAGTTTTTTTGTTTTTTTTTTTAAGTTTTCATTTGTTTAGCTGGTTTCGTTTGATAAATGATGCAATTATGGTAGAGCACTTACCCTTCTGACATGCCCCAGTGAAAAGATCGTGCGTTAATGTGGAGGGTCATTATCTATTCAGTGGTGGCTGCCATTTTCTATATCGCCTGCAAAGTGTCAATTAATGAAGGAAGGTTTGCAAATCCCTTTGGCTGACTGCACCCGAACAGTAGGCTAACAAAATTATAAATAGCCTTTGGATAGCTTGATGTAAGTGATTAGAATCGCCTTAAGGTTTCAAGTCGTTTGTCGTGAAAGCATCGCGTTTGTCAACCACGTCACTCTGGAATCTTTTCAACAACTCAACAACGCGACTCGTTCACGTAGAATAGAAACAAAAAACACAATGCACTTTGGTCCCTTGATAACCTCAAGGCAGTGGCGAGCGAAATAGCCAACTAAGTATATACTAACTATTAATATACAGCTGTCAGCCATCAACGGCCAAAGTGTTGACAAAAGCAGCCGACAACATCAGACGTCAGCAGCTGTGGTCCACGAGCAACCAGGAGATGACTTTGGCATACCCTCCACTCCGCTCTGCCACCGCCTTCACCCTCAAGGATCTTCTCCATCAACAACAGCAACAAATCCAAGGTATTTGCAACGGAAATAAACTGCGCATGTTGCACAAACTGCTGAGTTTTTATGGCAGCACGGAAAATTGTCTGTGGCAGTAGGGAATGTTGGTGGGTACGGTGTTTGTGGGGGTGTTGGATGTGTATTACGTGAAGTATACTAAGCACATTAAAAAAGAGTAGCAAGAAGATATACTCTGGCGAAGAGCAACTGTAAAAATTTTTGGCGTCAACTGAAATAAAATAAATATAGGAAAATTTCTTAGTAGAAAAAAACAGTTGAAGTTGTCTTGTTTCATCTACATGCACACCCCTTTCTTATTCACCCGCCACGCCCAGCATTGAAGTCTAAGCAGTTGCTTTAATGGCCAGAAAGTTTTGCAGCGCTTGCAGCTGCGTCTCAGCCAGAAATCACTTCTACTGTGGGCGGTGGGGTGTGGCGTAGCACTGGCTTATTTAGCATAAGCTTGGCACAACTGCGACTCCAACAGCAACTGCAGCAACGGCAACAACGGCAACAACGCCAAACATGGCAAACTAATTCCGTATGCAAACTTGGCCCCCAAAAGCCATTGGAAATTGAGCAGGGAGAACGCCAACGAGAGTTGAGAATCGAGAATCGAGAATCCAGTTCTCAGCACGATGGCATAGCTCTCGAGAGAACTAACTGAATTTTATGGCCAAATAATCATTGGCACTTGTGTGGCCTATTGATTAGCATGTTGCTTAGACAACACTGCCACTACTCTCTTCACACCCCTCCCCCTCTGCTGCTGCTACGCTGCCACGCATTCGGCCAGCTGCTGATCTGCATACACCTAACACATCTATGTCCAATCATCGATATCTATAGGTCTGCTTATGCTAATGCCGCAGGTGCAACGCGTTTTGGCATTTGCATGCAAATTAGTTGCGTCACTCGACGGCCGATTGGTATTTTAAGACCCCTACATACAATAGTATTGTACACACAGAAAAATAATCGATGTTTTTGGCTCCAAAGATAACTCACCTTTTTATTCAGAAAGTATATATCTAAAACGGAATGTAGTGCCTACCTAAAAACAGTGTTTTTATTTTCTAAATTCTAGGGTACATTTCTGATTTTTATTTATATAATATATATTTTCCTCCCTGAATGAATGAAAATTTCATTACAATTTTCTGAATTTTAGAACGTATTTTTTTTTTTTTATAAATATGAGGACTTTGTTACTTTCTACTTCTAGAAATATTTCGTATTACTAAAAATATTTTTTTTAAACAAGATGAAAATCTTTCTCAAATTTAAGTAGATTTTTTTCTGAGTGTATGATTGTATGTACTTATGTCCGAAAGGTGCTAACAGCACTGATTACAGAGTAGGAAATCAAAATCTCATTTCTGTCCATTAGTCGATGAATAGAAAAGCAAACTTTATTGAATCAAGTAAATTCTCTACTTATTGTTATGCTTAAAATTAAATCAAGAGAACAGCAGGGCTGAAACTTTTTACTCTAGCACTTTTGAAATTATTATAAATTAACTTTTTCTCTTTGATAGTATCGCTAACTATGTCAGCTTCAGGTTTTTGTATGTAAACATTCATAATTTCTCGAATTTATTAAAGCTTTAATACAAAATTTAAGCTTACACAAATTTTTCTCACGACCGTCAACTGCGACCAAAATAACAATCAATTCAAATAAAAGTTTACCCAGAACGTTTTATTTTTTATATGCTTCGTATGTTTTCAGGTGAATGGTTTTTGAGTTTAAAAATCGGTTGCAAATAAATGCTAGGAATGCGCTTTCAGCACCGAAAATTGTAAGCCAAAAATTAAATCTTTAGTTCATCAATACTTAAGATTAGCTTATTTATAATTCAAGCCATAAGGGCAAATTATCGTGAAACATTTTGGAATATATTTGGCCTATTTCACGACAATCACGTTTTATTCACGCGTCCATCTCGAATGGAAATCTTTCTGGCCATGCAAATGGAAACCCACGTGGCTTCATTTGCATTGAAAAACCTTTAGTTGGAGCCAATGCTAGGCATGTTGTATTCTTTTGGGCAGATTTGTGAGCCGGCCTAGGCTAAAGCGACGCCTTGCAATGGTTTTTTAATCAATTTCTGTCAGTTGGCTGTCAGAGGCAAATCAGGCAACTTCCTCGGCCCAACTGCAGCGTTCCAGCAACTGGCAAATTATGCGCATAGATTTGAAAGATTTGCAGAGTCCACAGTAAGGTTGAGAGTTGCTAGTGACACTGTCCAACATGTGAGCTTGAATTTTCTATTACACTGCACAACATGAACTTGGCCAGTTGCAATTGCTGCTGCTGATTTTTAATTATGATAAGTCACAAGTGTAGCACAAATTTTCATGGCCCATTGACAAGGACGAACCGGAGCTGGAATAGCATTTCCGCCATTGCGATTAGAATCTAAAGCAAATTGTTCTCAAAGCGGAAAATGTTTTCCGTATTTGTCTGGCAACATTGACGAGCATTTGATGATTGGACAGATGGAGGGTGCCTCGAGCTGGCTGATGCCACTGACCCAATGGGTTAATTTTGGTTCGGTTCAACTGAGTATTGATTGGGAAGCGCAGCAGAAAATGGAGCTGGGCAAGGGTATATAAAAAAAGAGGTGAATGACATGCGCTCAGTTTTATAAATCATTAAATAAATTATTATTTATTTTTGATTTATTTATAGTACACATAAAATACATATATAGTTTTTTAACTTTAATTATTTCCACGTGTCAATTTCGCAGATTATTTATTGCTTATAGTTTGGTGACAAATTTTTATAATTTAAATGTATTTTTCGATGTTTTATTTAAAATTAATTAATCTTTAATTTCAAAAGCTTTTCACCAAATTGTCAAAGGTATATTTTATAGAAATAAATATATATACATTTTTAAAAAATTATTATTATATCTTTTCTTAAATGCCCCATCAGTCTTAGCTCATGCTTAGTCATACATTATGTTCCAGGTTAAATTGGAACCTCACTGTCCTTACAGTAAGAATTCTTGGTAATGCCAAAAGTTATCACTTTTGAAGCGGACACGAAACTTCACTCAAGTTGGATTGTACGGATCAGTCTTGTTTGCCATTTCTTAGCGTGGGCTTCGGAGACAACGCCTTCCATTCCAGCTCCTCCTTCTCCACCCACTTATCTCTGCCGCCCACAACTCCCTCGCCCTGGATTGTCATGCCGCATGCTGTGCGTGCATGACGCATTGCCTCGTTGCCATAATGGCCATAATGGCTCAAATGATCGTGTTTGGGAGGCATCATCATCATCATCATCGTCATCATCGTCATCATCATCCAGCCGGCCAGCCTGGAGACTGTAGGCTTGTTGCATTGCGTATCGCGTTACTTATGCAAATATAATTTCAATGGAAATGAGGAGACGAGAAATCTGTTGCTTCTCCTACCCTTTACCCCATACCCCTCATGAGTGCCTTGCGACTTGAGTCTCGCGTTTTCGAGCAATATAATTTTGTGTCTTTTTCACTTTTGTGCGGCGGTTGTTGTAATTTAATAACCAAGCAAGTTATATTTTGCCTCCCGCTGCTAACCCCGAGGCTCCATTCGCAGACGCAGGAGATTTATCTGGGACCGGGAGTGGGTGTTGTCGAGAGGGGGGAGGGGGGAGATGGGAGCTGTTGTTTGTCGTAGGCTTTTGTTGCTGTTGCTGTGGTCTTTTAAAACACTTGTGCAATAAATTAAAAAGGCGATTTCGTGTCGCCGTTGCTGTTTCTGTTGGTGGAGCAGCAAGTGGTGGCAGACATGTAGATTTTTGACATACTTGTTTCCATTTTGCTGCCGTGGCGGCTGCTGCTGCTGCTGCTGCATCAGCATCAAGCGGCAGTTGCAACAGCAGAATCTGCAGCAAGTACAAAAGAAAATAAAAATGTTGCAGTTTTGCTGTTGCTTTTGGCGTCTGAATTTTGCTACGTCATTTCAGTACTGTGTTGAATGTGCACTGTGAGAAAATTATGCACATATGTTAAGTCAAGTACATACACATATATGTATGTAAATTATCAGACTGAGTGTCTGCATACAAAATCACTCTGCCAGTTGAGTCTTAAAGAAATCAGGTGATTCTCAAGGTTAATGCAAATGCTCCGTAATTCAAATTTTATGAAGACATTTCTCTTTCGGTTTATTTCACAGTGGAGCTGAAACTTGGATTGAATTATATTAACAAGAGTTTGCTTATTAACTTTGAGCAAAAATAATAGACAAAGTATATAATTAATATTGTTTTTTTTTTGTAGAGGTTCTTAAAATGTATGGATTCGTCTTTGTTTGATTGGCAGCAGTAGTTGAAATTTTGGTTACTTCAGTCATTAGTTTGCAAGAATCCCAAATTGGTTTCGAAAACTTTCTCTAAGTATATGAAAGATATGCCCCGCCCAAGTGGCATTGTAGCCATGTCGTTGCTCTTGCTTTGCCAAAGTCGTCTCTGTATCTGAACGGACGCCTGCTGGAGCTGGAGCGGGTTCTGGACTGCTGGTTGCAACGGCTTGGGTGTCGTTGTCAGCTCATGTCCCCAACGAGATGTTTAACATACCCGTAGAAAATTGTTTTTCAGCTGCAGTGTCAGGATTTATGTGCAGTCAACCCGGCTGACCACAGAGGCCATGCTGGCCATGTGCTGTGGCAATGGCTATTTAGTGAATGCTGCAGCTGTCACGCTATGATTTGACCCACATTTCAATGGGCTATCATGGCAAGAGGATTTACAGATGGCGCTCTAAGCTGGCACGTAATGGGCTCGGGCTGCAAGTGGCCAGCAACGAGTGAGAAGGCACCTGCAAATCTGCAGTCCCCCAAGTGCATTGGCACCTGCGGAGGTGCTACCTGTAAACTGGTCGCCAGTCGCCAGTCGTTGGTCGCCGGTCGCCGGTCGCTTGTCACCCAGCAATAACTTGATGGCATTTTTGCATTTACTCTGCGCCAAAAGCCAAACAACTTGGCACAAGTCACAGCAGGCCGCCAGCCGCACAAATTGTCCCAGGCGAGTTTCACATTGGTGACTAGCAACAACAGCAACAGCAACAGCAGCGGCTTCCAGTGAAATGCAAAATTATGACAACTGCATTTGCAGAGTAAGCCAACGCCAACGTAACTGAGCAAAGTCTCTGCTTTTGCCACTCTGGGCAAACCTCAGCATCCTCGCCTGTTTCCTGGCAGGAGGTCCTGTTCTGTTATGTTCTGTCCAATTCTGTGTTGTCCGCCCGTTTTGCAAGTGTCAAAGTTAACTCGAAATTATTGTTGGCTAAACTTTTGTGGCGGTTAGGCCCCTCAGCCAGCAACCCTGGACTCGAGCCGGGAATTTATTGTTTGTGGTGTTCGCTGCACATTCAGTTGTTGGCCTGGCCCGAACCAAGTGCTTGGCCTTAGCATCCGACTCGCTCTCGACCTCAGCTTAATCAACTGCAATTGGTGCAATTTTTGTGTTCAGTATTTTTGCATTCTCATTCAGTTGGCTTTTCAGTGTTTTTTTTTATTGGCCATAGTTTCTCGTTGCTGTCTGTTGCATTGTTTTGGCTTCAATTTCAAGCCTGACTGCAGTTACATTAAAACTTTTGATTGCTGCTGCTGCGGTCTGCATGGGAATATGGCCAAGATTAGAGTAGACTTTAACAACAAGCAGACCTTCCGATTTGCAGCAACATAATTGGAACAATTGCCTCTTCCCAACTTCCCAACTGCCACTTCTCTCTTCTCAACCAATTAAACATTTATGTCAAATGCAAAAGTCCATTTTTGTTTTTAAGTGTGAAATGCTGTTTTTGAAAAGGTCAATTGTTGTATACCATTCAAAGGTTAATTGAATCAATTAAATCATAGCATTTTCCGCCGTGGGCTATTTCAATTTTCCACACACACTTTACTGTCGCTTGACCTCAATTAGACCTTATCTAATCCATTTTCCACTCGCTTTGTTTTGAACTAATCACCTTTGCGGCTCATCTGTGAGGGATACTCAACTACCTGAGCATCGGTACCCTGATAAATATGTGAGATGCAGTCCAACCTTCATAAAGACAGCGTGACATTTTCTACGCAGTCATCCTCCTCGAATGTAGCATTTGTTCTGGGTACATTTCCAGCATACGACTAATTCCGAGAGGTAATCATTGACTGGGTTACGCCCTCCAACAAATATTATGACTGCTGCTGCGTTTGAAGTTGATGTTTGTTTAAGCGAGTCCTTGCGGCAATTTGTGTACGCTTTGTCCTGGCGTATTCTTGGAAACTCTATAAACTGAAGTTTGGGTATTCCCCTTGGGATGTGTTTGGGCTATAATAATAAGTTTATATTTAATAGGTTGCATACACATAAGGAATTAAAATATAGTATAAATACAGGCTATTATTTAGAATCTACAATTGTCTTCAGTTCAATGAACATTAACTATCCTTAGTATAAACAATTTTCTCTATGATATTCTGTGGTATCACCACAAATTCTAAAGTCTGACATTTAAGTCAAACATGAAATGCGTTTGACTATTTCTAACATTGGTTTATTGCGTGCAATGAAAAATGCAATTTAGAATTCATGTCAAGCTTTATTTTTAGCATATTATGGATCAGACCACGGCAAAAATATTCGCAGCTTCACAGCCACAATATGCCATTAAATTAAATGCCAGAGTTGTTAAAGTGAAATGCTAACCAATAATGAAGATCGATATATGCATACGCATCGATGATGACAACCACTGAAACCGCTGCATAAAAATGCACAAAGTTGCATGCCACAGGCACAGTGGCAAAGGCTACACTGTCTCGACGTCAACTTCTACTTTGGCTTTCGAATGCAACTCAATGGCAACTGATAATAATGACGCTGCATATATTGCCTTTTAATGTCAACACAAAGACAAATATTAAAATATCCCAGCTCGATACTCGACGCGAGTCTGTCTCAGCCAGTCTGAGGCTGTCTCTGGCAGTTGCAGCCCCCTGGCCAGATGTCAAAGTGCGAGCTCAAACGTGGAGAATTATTTGCGGCTGCCGAAAGATATTTCCTGCAGCAGCTTTTCATGCCACATGCATCTTGTTGTCGTTGTTATCGCGTTGTTGCTGTTATTTTTGTTGTTGCTGTTGTTATTGCCGCAATCTAATGGAAATTTATGTTGAAAGCATGCTTCGTCTTTGTTCATGCCATCAACTAAAAGTCCACTACTCATCTCTCACTTCACACACCCTCGCAGCCCCACATCTGAACCTAGTTGACCAGCCAGCCAACAATTTGTAGGCATTTTCATATTGAACTGCCCCAAACATCGACCTTAAAAGCTACACTAAGCAACATCGAACTATTTTATGAATATTTTCTTCGAAATTTTGCAGAAGTCATCTCTTACTGAGATTCAAAAGCTGTCAAAGCATTTGATTGCAATTTTAAATAAATAACTTAGTTCATTAATGAAGTTTCGGATTCGTGTTACTAAATTGTGATTTTATTAATAATTTTAAACATAGAATGCTAAATGAGCAAATGATTGCATTAACTGGAATAACTAAATAGAAATCAAATATTTGAATATTGGCACAACCCCTGTTGATGTGTGTTATTTGTTGCCAATTGATGGCGAAACAAAATTGCAGTCAAAGTCCGAGTCTCAACTAGACACAGGAGAGGGGGTGTGGTTGGGGGTGGGGTGGTACTACAGCTGGACTGTAATTTTGCAATTATTTGCTTGGCGCGGTCATAACTCACAGCGAACGTGGCTGAGTGCCATCACTGCCCCACTACGCCGCACTCGCTGGTTGTGGCCGTTTTCCTTTCACGTTTCCTATGCTTGAACTTTGACACACATTTTGCATTGGACTCCCAGTTAGAGCTCTTCCAACTCCACAGCGCTGATAATCGCATACCATGCACAGAAATATGCTCGATGTTTGCGCCTTTGGGGCGTTGGCGCGGCCCAGTCGGTCGATCTGTCCGTTTGGCTAGAAAAGGCCAAGTTGCTGTGAAAGTTTTAGCGGTAAGCAAAAATGTTTGTGAAGCAGAAAGGCTTGCAGCCAAATGGCTCTGCCATGTGAATTGGTAATGTGTATGCGGCAGGGGGGTAGGGGGGGTCCGCGAGATAATGTAGGTACCTGCATTTCTAGCTTATCCCTGTCGTATCTGTTGCTCTGCTCACCCATGGCTATCTGCCCTGACAACAGCACACACGATCTGGCTGCACAGATAAGGATTATAAATCATTTTTATAATATTTTCCACACAAGCCAAGACAATAAATCAACTGCAAAATGTCACTTGGCGCCAGGCAACAACCACCGCAAGGACTGAGAAACATTCTTTTTCGTTTCTCTCTCATTTTTTCTGTTTGTGTGTGTGTTTTTTAAACAGATTCTTACATATGCATGACGTTGTAACCATCTAATAGATGATTAATGCAAGTGCTACGCGCTTTTGATAAACGCCTTAAGCTAATTTGCATAATTCGTATCGCTTTGTTTCGGGAAATCAGTTGTGCATGGAGACAGACATCGACCTTGTCAGGGCATTTCCTTTTCCTTTCCCACGTTTTTCCCATGCTTTTTGACATTTGTGTAAACGAGCGAGTTGGCAGCGCCGCGAGCTACTCAAATGACTGGCAACTGTACCAGCCAAGTAGGAGTAGAGGTGGGGGCTATTCGGAGTGAGGGGCATTAGTTTGTTAGCTTGTAAATATTATCGATAATCGCATCGATAGCTGCACAATTGTTGCACTTGCCATAAATCACAGCGTCCGCAGTTGCTGCCCCTTATCAGCTGGCCCCAGCTGTTTGCACTCCTATGTGTGTGTGTGTGTTTGTGTGTGTATTTGTGTCCTACATGACGCGATAACACAAACGATTTATAAGACTACACAAAATAAAAAAATATATCAAAACAGAATTCGACATTTGTAATCGCTGCCTCGAAATCTCCGGTAGAAATTGCTTCATTACAGCTCGACTTCGATTCCCGGGAAGTTTTTGCCGGGCCCGGCAACCATAAAAAAGGTGCTGCCTGGCTGCTGCTGCCTTTTTAATTGATTGCTCTCTGCTCTTTCGTACAGTTTGTGTGTCTCACATTATCACAACAAGGCAATCGCAGCTTGCAACACACACACACACACACACACAAATGCACAATAAATAACAGCACGCAGCGGGCACTCTAGTTGGGTCCACTACGTGCGCTGCCTGTTTAAGGTTAGGCCATAAAGGCCTGTAATGAACCCTTTCTTTGGGCCGTCTTGCCTCGACTTGCCACAGCCGATAAGCATCGCCAAGAAATTGTGTGTGCCCATCGTTAGTGTTGCTGTTGCTGTTGCTCTTGCTCTTGCTCTTGCTCTTCATCTTCATCTTCACCTTTATCTTCATCTTTGGTGTTGGGTCTTGTTTTGACTGCCGTTTGGCTTTGGTTTGCTTTGCTTTCATCTGTCGTATTTAGTTTCGGCTGTTTCGACAACGAGCTAACGAGCCTCTTCCTACCTGCTGCAGTCGATCGATTGAGCGATTCCGATCGGATCATTGACCACCACTGACTTGTCCATTGCTTCAATCTCGCTTATCACAGCAGCCACACAACTCACACAGCTCACAGGAAGCATGTAATTAAGTGTTTTTGTAATTTGTTTAAGTCCCGGCCAAGTTCATAGTTCAGTGTGCCACAAATTGCTTTGTGGCTTTGTCTGCCACTAAACTGTCTCTGTCTGCGGCTTACTCAGCTGTCATCAGTTGATAGTTGAGCACCACAAAAACACATCCACAGAGCCCAAGTCAGGGATAGAACGAGGCCGCACCCAGGGAACCCAGTGCCACACATGTGTTGTCATTCGCGTCGTCACTTGCATTATTTTGACAGTTCATTTGTCACATCTTTTGATTTGACTGCGGTCTGGATCTGGGTATATAAACATATATACATATATGTATGTATGTGTATACATATGGGTCTGTGGGTATGCTCACATATGGCGGCCACCATGTAACATAATTGGTGCAGATGTGTTGAAAACTAAACCCACACACATCATCATACGACACTCGCAGTTGCATCAACTTCCAACTTCCAACATCCAACTTGCAACTTGCAACTTATGACTTTGGGCAACATCTTAATTGAGTGACACACATAAACATGACCAGTTTGAAAACACAACTATAAATACATACATGTATTCTAAATAACTAACTGATTCGAACAGCTTCTCTTATCTAAAGATATTCAATCAATTTAAACTAATAATTCTAGCTAAGCATATTTAAATTTGCATTTATCTAAGTAAAATATCATTAACAAATTATGCATTTCGAATTCAATTCAGTTTCCAACGGTTTGCTTTTTTAATCAGCTTATCAAACTCCTTTGATCTAAAGAAAGTTTACTAATAACTAACTAAATCAAAGTGTTCAAAAGAATCTGTACAAGCGGCTAATCCAAGCTTTGGCATATAAATATCCAAGAAAAACATAACACAGTATATTTATATGCATGTGTACATATTTATATTTATATTTATATGTATGGACATGTACGTATGCAGATGTATGCAACCAAATTTATTACCCCCTCATATTTGTTTTTTTTCTCTCTTGTGGCATCGTCAGTCGGACCTCGACAATGACCCCTTGGATTTGTTAGCAAAATCACCTGCAGTGCTGCTCAAGCAGCCAAGCGGAGGTTTTAATAATGCAGACAGAGGGTTCTGCTGCTCTTAACTGGTAACTGGCAACTGGCAACTGGCAACTGGCAACTGGCAACTTTGCTGGCTGCTGCTCCCTGCTGCTCAATATGTCGAACTGATTTTGAATGATGCATTTGCTTTCTTACTTGGGGCTTTTTTTTAGCTTTGGGCCGGGTAGATATGCATATGAAATATTGGACGCATGTCTGGGTTAAGTTAAGTTATTGATGCTAGCATACCAAAACAACTAATTCTCATACATCTTGTAAGCGAAAGAGCAATAATTAAAAACCAGTCAAATAAATACTATTAACTAAACTTCTTAATGTTTGTTTCACTACAACAGCTTCTGTACTTTTCCACTTGTATTTCCATTCGAAAACTGACAGCAACATTAAATGTACTTCATAAGAATCGAAGCGAGTCTTTACTACAAGTACCAAAAAAGCAAACCGAGAGCTATTTACACTGCATTTTTTTTTTTTTTGCTTTATTTTGGCATATGCCATTTTCAGTTGGCCTTTTATATAACTGCTGATTGAATTGCAACATTTACTTGAGAGGTGATACAAACCCGACCCCTGTAAGATTTGGCACGTTTGATTAATTTTCTGGCAAACTTACTTTTTGTGTTACCTTCAATTAGTTTTTTCCATAGTACACGAATTATATTTAGTTTAAATAATTAATATACAAGAAAGAGTTTTATAAAGCTTTTGGCTTTTGTGTCGGATTATAATATGTCAAACAAATCTGGATTATCTTTAATTATAAATCTTAATACTCTCCGTTTAGCAATTATGGAAGTGGTATTTATAAAAAAGTTGGGCGAGAGTTGAGTGAAATGAATCAATAATAAGGAAGATTATTATACATACGAGTATTTCTTAGAGGTTAAAAAGTCACTTTCACAAACAATCAAAATAGAAATAAAGGAATGTACATCTATTTCATAATTCCATGAATCTCTAAAGACCTGTATTCCTTGGAAAGAATTCACTTTAATTTGCTCAAAATAAAGTTCTTAACATTCCAAACATATACAAATTTAAGAGAGCATTAAACCAAATAGCGCTATTCAATTTTCAGCAGAATAGCCAGATTATTGATATATCACTTAGCGATCGTAAGTATTTTGCCCCACGGCTAAAGTTTTACTTCACAGCATTATCTCAAGAAGTGCTCATAAAGGGCATTGTTTAGGCCAAAATGAAGGAGACAAGTTCATTTTATGTCCACAATAAACACGCAACATGTGATTTTGATTCTGTATGCGAGACATGCCATGGAAAATTATGTAAATTTGTGAGCCTAACAATGGGAAAACTGTAAACATGTCGCATAAATTTAATTAATTACAATTTCTTTATCCAATCGACCCAGATTGGGGGCCTCGTTTCCCCACTGCCCCATGCCGCATGGTAATCGTTTTATGGCCGCACAGCAGCCGCCTACAGATCTTCTCGAGATTAGACGACGACACATAGCCAAAGGCCGAAATCACTTGATCACATCCAGTCCAATCGAACAGGGCCATTCGATTCGATTTTTACAACAAGCGGGATCATTTCTTATTCAAATTTGATTTAGTTTTTCGGAGTGGATGGTCTGACCGCCTTTGGCAGCTCATTAAGAAAGTTGTTCCGCATTAATTTTTTATCGTCGTTGTCGCCCCGTTGCCGTTGATTATCTGAACTTTTCTCCAGCTTGTCTCGCATTTTATTGTCTGGCGTTTATTTTACCTAAATGTTTTGATAAGTTTACGCAAAGCCCGCCTGTTGTTGGCTTTGGTAGTTCACAATTTATGTGGCATCGTTTGTCAGTTGGTTTATGGCTTGTTTAGCGTACGGGCGATGTGTGTGATGAACCCAACTCCGAGATAATGCCACATTTTCTTCACGACTGAACTTAAGATTGATCTCACCAAATATCTGCTAGTAGTCGCTTATCAGCACGTTTTCCCTGATTATCAAAGCAACCACAGCGAATATCATTACGTCAACAGAATCACAGCTACTACTTGGTGGACACATTCTTTATGCACAACGGTCACATAAACCATCATTTTTTTTATAGGCAACTTCTCCAACCGCCTGGTAGCTATATATTTATGTGAGTCATAATTTCAACATTAGTGCATCATAAAAACGTCATGATTATTTTAGAACTCATTTTCGTTTATTTTTTTCATAAGCACAAATTACAAAAAACGTTCAATGGAAGGCAATGAAAAGGCGGCGCAAAGAATAATATTTTATTAACACTTCGTTCCAATGAAGATCAATATTATTTTTAAACGTGAGTTGCGCGGAGCGCCAGCCACTTCCTCGCACGGGTTGAGGTCTTTTGGGGGCTGCTGGCATATTTCAAACAACGAGACGGAAATTAGTTTCAATTTATTCGGTTTGCATTTCCATTTCCACACTAGGCCGCTTTTAATTGTACAATAAAACCATCAGCAGCCTGTCGATGAGTTGCAGGCCTGCAACTATCTACGGTAATTTGTTTATTTTAAATTATATATGTTGAAGTTTTTATTTATTCCACTTCCATCATAAAATCGGCCAAGTAACGAGTATGTGCACCGGCTTATAAACAAATAAATCGCTCGTCGAAACCCAAACCCAAACCCAAAAACCAATCTTTACTTTTCTCTCTCTGGGGGTGGCCCATGGGCCATTAGCTCGAGAAACCGGACTACAATTGCAGCAGCGCCCTCAGACCGGCTATTTGTGCCATTTCTCACAGAGCTCTATTTCTTTCTCCACCTATATTTCTCTCTCTCTCCCTCTCTCTCTCTCTCTGTCTACCTCTCTTTCTCTGCCTAGGTAATTACCGGTCATTAATAATATGCAGATGTGCCGTTTGTTGCCGCAACGAACGCAACTCGAATTTCATTTGCCTGTTTTGTACACAATTTTTCGGTGATGTTGTGTTTATGTTTTTATGGGCAACATTTTCAAATGCCCAAGTATTTTCAAGTGGCAGTTAAAATTATATAAAAATGAAAGAATATTTTGCCGTTGCGCCCCCCACTTCCTTCCCATGACCCAAGGGAGTTTTTTGCCGCCGCAACATTTTTACGACGCGAAGATTCCTGAGCAACATTTTATGAAAGTATATACATATATATATAGATATATATATATATATATATATGTGGCCACTTATTACCTGAGTAGGCTCTCGGGGCCACAGCGAGGAAGTCAAACATCTGAGCCGTTGAATTGGGAGTTAAGGCGGGGACTTGTCGGAATTGGGGTTGTTGTATTTAATGTACAGTTGCAGACTCAGTTGCAATGCCATAAAAGCCAAACTTAGTTTCAGTTTAAAAAAAAAGTGTGCACTCCATTCAATAACCAAACATATAGAATATATAATGGACACTTTTGCCAGCTGTGTGCTTGCAATTTTTACTGCACAGTATACAGTAGACAACTAGTATCTCTTGGTTAATGAATTGTATGTCCGCATAATAAAATAAAATTTTATTACAGCTGCAGCTGTTGCATGTTGCATGTTGCAACTAATGAATAAGTGTAAATTCTAATGAAAAAGCGTTAAAGCTGCAACAACAGTCGCAACAAGAGCAAAAGAAGACATCTCTAAAGAATACCAACTATGGCGAAAATTCAATTAAAAATGTAAAACAACTCTAAAGCGCAAACGACATGGAGGCGTATCAAGGGGATGGGACAATGGAGGTACGGTGCGGCAGTGGGGCAGGGCGGCAGTCCGGCAGTGGAATGGCCAGCTGATGGAGCGCAAGAGCTGCGACAACGCAAACGAGCAAACACAGCATGCAATTAGAGAAGGAGGAGGAGATGGAGATGGCGGCCAGGACAAACGCAACGGATGAAATGAGGACCGAACGCAGTTGGCTTTGATTACTCAATATGCCACACGCCACACGCCTTCCTCACACCAAGCTGTTCACTTTGTAGCGTATTTATTGTAACTGCGGCTTTAGTGCGAATAGTTGCCGTTCGCATAATGCCCATGGAATGGGCAGCTGGCCGACTGGCTGTCCAACAAACTTGACAAAGAACTTGGCTAAGCCGAATAGCATCTGTGGGCAGCGGCGATTGCATTGCAAATCATCGCAGGCCGGGTCCAACAATCTGTGGGGGCTGAGACTACTGGCAACGAAATAGAAAAAACATGGCACAATATGCGATGAAGGTATGTGTAGTATCACTATACTCGTACTATTGTTTTTATGATTATGTGTTCGTTTGTAAAGGGTAAAAGTTTCAAGCCGCCCCAGAAGTGAGAAATGCGAGCTAAGTACGAAATAGTAAACTGATTGACTAGGTTTTACTGTCTAATATTAAGTTAGCTATAGATCTCTCTTATGGGAAAATGGACCAAGTTAAACTCCTAATATTAAGTTAAATTTGTGTACTAATAAATGTAAGTATGTACAATTGTTTAAATATTTTTCGCTTACTCCAAACTCCTTTTCTGGCTGAACGCTTTTGACAGTAGCCTTATTGATTTTTAGCATTCGCATTATCTATACTTGTCGAGCTTTGCTCCAAAGTCAATCTTTTATTATCCTGTTTAAACAAATTAAATTTAGCGTAATTTGGAGTAAACCCCTTTTTCGTCTCCTTCTTTCCGTTTACAAATCACAACACTTTTACCCGGGGCTATAATTTAAACCGGAATAAAGAACTTTTACGTATCTCCCTCGCTTTCTCTGTGTCTCTCGCATTTTGTCTGCTTGGCCTTTTTAAGCAGTTTGTTGCCAAGATTTATTTGTCGAGATTTGAAAAGAGTTGCCGCAGTTCCCAGCCGCGTGATTATCCAGTGCATTGAACGCGGCCAGCCATTAATTACCAGCAGCTGTTGCTGCGGGGGTGCAGATGATCAGATCAGAGATTCCCCAATGCCTCTCTGCCCATTATGAAATATTATTTTAGTGGCAGTTACTAGAATGAGGTGAGCATTTTTCTTCGATGCAACAAACCAAAGGAATTTCCGTGTCATATTTTTCTTGCGGTTGCTCGCCCCAAGACAAAATCTGAGCAAATATGCGTGTAGGTGTAGGGCGCCTCGGATTTCCATAATTGTCTTGTGGATTGTTTTTGTACATTGACTTGATGTTGAGGCGTGTTCCACCCGTTTATGGGGCTTCTGTTTTTATGGTGCTAAAGACATTAAAACTGTCATAGCAGCGGGCACTTAATTTGATATTCGAGTGCGGCATAATTGGAACAGACCCCGACAACATGTGTAGGAATGGGTATACAAACATCCAAACATGGGGTAAAAACTGTTTCGTGTGGCGACGAGTATTAATTCTGACGTGTTTGGGGTTTCATGGGTGGCCCACTCACACTCACACACACGCACACGCACACATTCACTGAGCTGGGGATGGTGTGGGAGTGACTTTCACTGTGGGGCCACACGACATTGGAGTGGCTGTGGGGCTGATGCTCTATTTTTGTTTTGCGCCTTGTTTTGGTTTCAGGATGCTGATACGTGAATAAGCATTTGACATGTTTATATTTAAGGTCTGTTTACCGGCGGTAATGTGAAACGAACACCCCAAAAATTACGCACATCTTGTCAATATTAATTATTGGTTTTTTTTATTCGATAAAAAGTCGTCATATTTCATAGGGAATGACAAGCTTTAACGTGTCTTTAACCCAAACATCATTAACGGCAGTAAGACTCAACAACTGCTGACTCAACCAGAATTATTCTTACTTGTTACTTTTTCCTCAATCGAATTTACACAGAATACACAGCTGCAATTAACGCTCGTTTATGTCCATTTAATAGCTTTTTATGTAGTTCTTTTGAGATAGTCATTCTTCCTGGAACTTGTTCACATTCTTATTCTAGTTGATTTTGGTCTGTCGCTAGCTAAAATTATATAAACAATTTTTTTTTTTATGGATGAGCTAAATAAAAAATATGTGAAACAAATATCCATAATTTTTAGGATGCAAAGTAAAGACTTGTTGCCAAAAAGAATATAATTTATCTGCATTTAAACTAGATGATAGCACTTTAAAAAATGTTTTACATTCATCTCATTGTAGCATTTAACTATAATCAATATTTAATTTTGAGAGACTTATTTAATTATGGTAACATTTTAAAATTTGCCCTTGACTCAAGTTGCAGCTAGTAAAGTTAGGAGTAGAAAGTACTCAGACACGAATTTAATTAAAACAACATTAGTTGGGTTTGCAATGGCTTCCTCGTATAAGCATGTTGAGTAATTACTCTCGACAATAGCACGACCGACTGCTTCCATCACTATCTTTCTCTCTCGCAGTGCAGACAGTGTTCCAGCTTGGGCACATTCTTATCGAAATCTCTGGCATAAATCAGAATCACAATCCTCACTAGCTGGCATGGCATGAGCAAGGCCTCACATGACCATGAGCCATGAGCGGCGACTATTCCCACGCTTTGGCACACACAGTCATAAAGTCTGCCACCCAAATGGTTCGCGAGCCGTCAGCAACTGGGTGGAGCTGTCCACACACTAAGACACACTGAGGGAGGTGAGGGTAGGGTGGCGGGGGCGACCATGCTGTTGGTCATAAAACAAACAACGCAAAAACGCAATGTCCTCGATGAGTGAAGCACACATAAAAAAACGTTCTTCTACAATATAATAAACAATTTCCTGATAAATCGACAAAGACTGGCATTCAAGTCAACCTCTACCGCCACCTCCACCTCCACCTGATCGTGCTGCTCCTCTGTCTCATTGGCATGCCGAGTGACGAGTACGAGTCAAAATTTATGGCGCACACAAATTTATGCATTTTAAAATGTAAGCGAAATATTTAGAAGCCAAATACGAGGCGTACGTGTCTAATGTGCGAATAGGCCAATGGGCTCTAATGAGTGTTGAAACTTGCCCCTCCAAGTGGCTGTGCCAGGCCAATTCATTGGTCGATTGGTTTGCCTGCTACAAGCTGCATTGTTGCACAAATAACTCAAGTTGCAACTAATTACGACGCATTTCGTACTTTACAACTGTGGCAATAAATTTCAAGCGTGTCCCCTGACACAACATCGCCCATGGAGCAACTCTCGGCTCCACACTCCACACTGCCACTGCCACCAGCGACTGCCAACTGCCAACAGTCAACTGCCAATTTACAGCCGGCGACGGCCGACTGGCGACTGCGGGCCGTTGCCAGGCGGATTTCAGAAACTCCTCTCCTTTAATTTTTTTTTTTTTGTTACAGCATTTAACACGCCTCGTCATCATATTCGGAAGCAATGCATCATTCGGCGAGGCAGGCCAGCATCAGCTACGCAGAGGCCGAGGCAGCCGAGGCATGTGTCATGGCAACCCAGGCACTTGCCGCAAATTGATTTGCATTTCGCTGAGAATCGCTACGAGGCAGTGGGCTGCATCAGTGCGTTAGTTATGTTGCATGTGCAAATTTTGCGCATGTTGCGCTTTTTACATGACACGTTGAAGGAACAGCAGAAACGAGGATTGTGGCAGAGCAGGGGTAATATGCATCAGGTACGCCAACAAGCTGTAAATGAGTTTAATGCTGATGAAGAAGCTGGCGACACGACAACTACTCAGACATCATCCATTGCGGAAGCCTGGCCAAGATGTCATTGTCACGCTGACAGCGCACACATTCAAATGTAATTGGGCCTAATGCAACATGTTCGATGTGCAACGAGGTGAGGTAAGAGTGGTGGCGGTGCACTAACAGTTGCACTTAACAAGAGAGAGATAATTAAGCGGACATAATACTGCAATACATTGCATGGTAAATATCCATTAATTATTATTGTTATTGTATCATCCGATTTGCCAGCCCATCCTAAAATGCAATTCAATCAAAATGCATCGCACCAGTAAAACAACATTTTTCGCACCTGACCACAACACTTGCAGCCCACACAAGTCCCGCCCCTTTTATCATATAACAACATGGTGTACAAATTCGCGACAAATTTGATAATGAGTTGTGTGTTGTAAAGGCATATACGTATGTGTGTGTACGTCCGTGTATGTGTGTATGAACAAACACACATTCGCTATTAATTGTAAGTCAAACATCGCAACAACTGCCGGTCACGCACAGACCCAGACCCCAGCACAGACCAAGACCCAGAGCTGGAGACGCGTGGAGCTGCATACGAATCGGCAGCAGTGACTGCTGCCACGCCCACCTATCGCCTAATCAGGCAAACACATGTGTGCTCCATAATTACATTGGAGCTGTATACGTGCCCGCCACCGAAACCCAAAATTAAGAGCACTGCAACAGCAACAGTGACAGCAACAACAGCAACAACACCAGCAATAGTAACAGCAATAACCGCAGCAACAACAACAACACCAAATGCAGCGTGGCATTATTTTGTCCAAAATGAGCTACTCTGGAATGGTGCAGTGGAAACGGCAACGGTAAAGGTGTTGCATAGTTGAGCACTCTCGTGTCCCTTTTTGGCTCGGGGATGTGCACAAAATCACAGAACTTGTGGTTTTTCATGGCAAAAGTATCCAATCGAAATGCCCAAAAAATCACTGAATATGAGTAAAAGTCTTTACTCTAATTCTGGTGAAAGTTTATGTCCGGCTTTATGTCTCAAATGGAACAGCTAGCCAAAAACCATGTTAAAGTTTAACTAGACTCTTGATACTAGAGCATGAGCAAACCATAAAAAATATTTAAAAGTGAAGCACTTTTACGGCTTTATCATTTAACAATGGTTTATGGTTTACATTAAAGATATAAAATAATATTTAATAATTGTAGTCATAACTATTAAAAATATTAAAAAAATAAAAATAAATAGCTGCTAATTAAGTTGAATGAATGAAACTACATTAACTGTAAAACACACATATTTTGTATATATTTTAGGATATGCATAGCTGTGTATTATTAAGCGCAATTGTTGCAGCATTCATTATTTAGTCGTATGTTGCAATATGGCATTGTTTGCAAAATCACAGTTGCCAGAATGACTCATCCCTGTTGCACTCGGTTGCACGTGCAAGCAGCAACAACAAGAACAACAACAACAGCAGCAATAACAATGACTACAATTGTAACAACAACCGCACAATCAGTTGACACTCGTTGAGCCCCCCCACACACACACATACACACACATTCATGGCCATCTCCTGGTAGCACTTCCTATAATTCGGCTGCGTAAAATCACTCAGTGAGGAACATCGGGTCGACGAGGCTATTGAAGTTTTATTGGGCAATGCCGGCGGCGCTGCTGCCGTCGCCGAGTTTCCGTTTGACATTTTGTTAACAATTTCGACCACAATGCGTTTTCATTGCAACGCATATTGGGCCAGGGGGACTGGGTGGGGGGATCGGGTCGGGACTTGCGTGTGAATGCGAATGAATGCATGAATGAGTGCGACGCACGCTGCAATGGGACACAGGTCGAGAGGGGCTTCCATGGGTTGTGGGAGCACAATCAAAGGCCCGTTGGCCGGGAGCTGATTGGAAAATCGTGGGGGGGGGTGTGGGGTTAAGCAAAGTTATTGCCCGAGTGAAATCAAACGACAAATGTCACGAAGCTAATGAATTGAAACGTGCCAAAGATTTGTTCGAATGTGACTGCAACCGCGACTCCGATGTGTGATGATGATGATGATGATTATGTGAATGTGGATGTGGATGTGGCATGTACAATGTGGCTGATGTGGGCGTTTTGAAGTGAGAGTGGCATGGGAGGAAAGCGAAAAGTGTCAATAGAATTGCTGTTGATTAGATGAGCGAAAAGTTGTTAGATTGTAGTGCTTACTGAATGCAGTCAGTTTGAATGTATAGAATCAACTGGCGTATTTCTCATTTACACGTGGCAACTTATTGAAATTTAAAAACTCATTAACATGTAGAAAGTCGGTGGTGGCAAGGCTAACGAATGGAAGGGCCAAATGGCATGGAGGATAGAGAATAAAAAATCGTTGATAGAAGGGCAAATTTCTAAGCGGCGAACCCGCGAAAGTGGCCCGGCTAAATAAATGTTAAACGCAACGAAGAAGTGTTAAAATATTCACTAACTTTGTAACTCTTTTTAACGAGGAATCCGGTAGGCGGTGGGCGTGGCAACTAAAATAAACACACTTAAAGCGAAACTTTATGCAGAGCCAAACTCATTTGCATGTTAAATATTCTACCAACGGCTGTCAAGAGGTGGGGCAATCGACTACAAGGGATAGCAGAGATTCCAGGGTGGTAGAATCTCCATCTAGGAGCTGGAAAAGTGTCTCGGAACTTCACACTTTAAGGCCAGAATGAACGAGAACTTCCACGAAAAAAAAACGACAAAGCGCTACGAAAATTTTAATTAAAATTTGCGCTCAAGACGAGCGCGTTGTGCGTAGAAAAGTGGGCGGGGTCGGAGCTGGGTGGGCGTGTTGGGAAATTTCAATTAAATGTGCACATGCCAAAAAAGAAGGAACCAACAGCCAAACAACCGACTACCGACTAACGACAACCAACAACTGAAAACCGAAAACCGAAAACCAAAACAACAACAAATTGAGTGCAGGAACTCGCAAAGGACTCGAAGGGAGTCGAACACCCGAGTTTGCGGTAAGCGATATAGATAAACACTTCAAATGACTAAAGGATTTTGGCTCTTAAGCTGCTCATGGGTGTGGCTCCATAATGGAAATCAGGCAAAGCTTTAAAGCCAAACGAAAGTTGAGATGAGAAGCGGTCATGTTAAAGACCGTCAAAGTAATCCAAGCCAAGGCTGCACCATCCACTCGGGAGGAGACTCACGGAACTGGCAGTAGCCGGGTCTGCAGTCAAGCGCTAGTCAACTGTCTGCTTTGCGTGCGCGGAACAACTGCAGCCTGATGGGTTGTTGTGGGCTGCACGGTCGCATGGATGGATGGTGGGGTGGACCTGGCTTGCTCAGGCAGTTGGCAGTTGGCAGTTGGCAGCTGGCAGCCACTTGACAATGCTCAAGTGTTCCGCTGGCATGTTTAAGATTAAAGCAATGCGCCTTGCAACAAAAGTTGCACTGACAATGGGCGGCCGGGCATGCGACGATGCTTACAAGTGGGACCCGGCTAAGGGAAGGACCCACAATGAAAGTGCTTCAAGCATTTTGCGAAAGAATGGCAACGCAATTGCAATGGCATTTTGGAGTGTGACAGAGGCAGCTACAACAGCCAGCAAGGGTATATTGCATTGTTGCAAGCAAATGGGTGCCCACTGGGCACGAGGGTTGCTGGGATGCAAACAGATGTGGTGCGGATTTTGATGCGTGTCCTTGTCCTTGCTCAACCAGCTGGCAGAGCCGATGGGTGCCAAGCCAAGCAGAGCTGACGTCACTCACTTTGTAGATTTGCTCTGCGATAAGCAGTATAAAACTGAAAGGTTTCCACGGATCAGCACTTGGATGTACTGCACATTATAGGGAGATGCTACCACAAAGGTCCTCGCCTACGATTGTCGTATATCTGTTTTAAGATTTGGCTCAAGTGCTTACATCATTTTGGCAGTAACAAGATTGAGTTGCGGACTTACGAACAATTTAGATAAGCTCGGTGAGGGAGTACTTAAGTACAATAATAGGTATAGGAGTTTCAAATACATTTAGATCAATAATCGTTATTGTTCCTTATTATTATATTCCTTACACATTCCGAGTTGCTCTCAGACCATTTCTTTGTGTTCTTAATTTAATTTTGTGTTTCGTTGAGCAAAATGGAAAATAATTTAAGGCATATTTTATATTAGAAATAACGTTTAATGGAACTTTAAGTTGCTGTGACCGTCACAGGAAAGCTCATTTAAAATTGAAGTGTTGGCCTCACTTGAAATCTTGTCTTTATAATTGAAATCATTTCGTGTTCGAAACGATTTGCACAATTGATTAATAGATGACACTATGACACATCTATAATAACAAAAACAACAAGAACATCAACAACGACAACAAAATCTCTGGTTTAGGCCCCACCCAGGAAACTCTTCGAAAGCCACAGCTAGGCGTTAACATTACGCTTAGCTAAGGCCAAAACTTTTTGCATTAGCAGCTGCTTGCATGCAACTTGGCCAACTCAGCAGACTCGCCTCCCTCTTTCTCTCCTCTCTCCTCTCTCGTCTTCCCTCTCCCCTCTCTCCATGGTGTATGGTAGTTTACTGCAGCTTTGCTCCCTTGGACCTGATTGCAACTGGTGTCTGTGGCATAATTGATTCAGCAGACACTGCTCGGTAATACGTGTGGGTGGTGGTCTATGTGTGTGTGTTTGTGTGCGTAGTTAGAATAACTCTCTCTATGTGTAAGAGTGAGTGTGTTTGGGTTTGCCACTAAACGATTTGCTGACAAGCAGTCACTGCATCTGTCCATGTATGCAACTCAAACTTCAACTCCAACTGCATGTCGGCAACTTTTGCCTCAATGCCGTCCTGTTAGTCAATCAGTGACTTTCCTCGGCAACAAATTTTCTAAATGAAAATGCAACATCATTTATCAACATCAAAGGGCAAATGGCAGCACATTGGCCACATCAAGTGGATGCCAGCTGGACGCCTGTGAAGTGACTAAGGCTATGGCTGAGGCTAAACTTTAATTTTTAAAGAATGGCATTGTGGAGTTGATGTTGCTGCTGTTAAAGTTGGATAAACTCTTGAGCAGTTTGGTGCCACCACACCTTCGACCACAGTTCGAACTCATTAGCTGAAAATCAGAGGCGAGTCTCATCTCCAGTGGATTTGCATGCACTTCATTAGCCACAGCATTCAAACGCCCACAGGACCAAGAGAGAGATAGAGGGAGATGAACTTAAAGTGCTCATCGGTGGAGTCGTTACCACATCAATGCCCAAAATTGCAAGTTGTCTTGGACGTCTGTTTGCGTTTGTCTCCACGCCGGGGTAAGTCAACATGCCAACATACCAAGCGGCAACCGTCAACAACAGCTAAGAGGCAGAGGAAATAAATTACAGACGACTTTGTCATGTTGTTCACTTTACTCACAGCTCACAACACTTGGGCAGGACGAAGAAGCCACTGCCTTCTTCATCGCATCGCACATTTTGGCTAAATAATTGCAATTTTTATCAGAGAGCACAATAAATGCCAGGCGACCAGTCACTTAGGAATAGTATCCACCATCTCATCTCAGCTCATCTCAGCTCATCTCATCCCCCATCGAGATAGTTATTATCCTCGTAGACATCGATGATGTTGTCGGTGAAAGTTGTCGTTGTGGTTTTGTGTTTTATTTGCTGCTTGGATGGTGTGGTGCTGTGCTGACTGCTCCCATCTGGCAGCGGGCATTTAATTGGATTTCTGCCCAAATTGCGTTTATTACTGCGGTCTTTATGAGGTGTGAAGGGGCCAATCATGGACAACATTTTTGGACCAGCCGCTGAGCAGAGAGTAATTAAGTTCCTCGACTCTGTCCATTAGATGGTATTTGGTTGGCTTGTGGTTTGGCGGTGCACATAATGAGAGACAACTGCTTAAGGCGAATTGTCAATAGGCAACTTCCTTAAAGTTCAAATTGATATATGTATATTTATTCTTAGTGACTTCCTTCGTAGGCAAAATGTCACTTCATCAATCTGACAGCCGAAAAATGTAATGTCAATTGCAAGGCATAAATCAGCGGAAGCAGGCAGCAGCTAGCTGCTAGCTGCTAGCTGATGCTATGAAATGTAAATGTAAATGCTTTGAAAGCCACCCAGGCATGGCCTCCATTTATCCCACATGTTTATCTACGACCGTGGCTCCAAGTGGGGCGACTGCGGCTCATCTCGTCTTGTCGTGCACAGCAAATGGCGACAATTTGTGAAAAGAGTCGAGAGAGCCAAATGAAAACGAAAAAAAAAGAAAACAGAGGGAAAAACGTCAATGGAAACTGCGTTGGATTGCAAATACTTTCATGTTCATGCCACATGCTCATATGAGGAAGAGATGACATGCTACCTCTGCTCTTGCCCCCACACGACCCTCCCTCGAGCCTTTGGATTTTTATTTGACTGACCCACTTTGCGGAGCAACGACTTGATTACTGTTTTCAATGCATGGGACTTGAATGGCGTTTTGATAGCCTCTAATGCAGCTATCTGGCATCGCGATGCAGTCCACTTAGTGCCAGTTAAGCTTGTAACCTCCTCACCTCACCTCCAACGCACACACCCCTTTCCACTCAGCCCCTTCAGCAAATACCTCGCAGACACTTTCACTGCCAGTTTGGAATACATTTCACTTATCTTTAGCAACAAATTCTCTGCACTTGCGTGCAAATCCTTGCAGGCCGCATAGTCCTTGAGCTACGAGCAGTTGTGGACTCAACTAGATACAACTGCTTCCCCTCCACCCCTTATATATATCTCTCTCCCTTTCTCTCCCTGCCCCCATTTGTTACAGAGTCGCCTCGCACTCAGCTGCCATAATGTACTTGAAATATTTTTGCATCTTCTCGACGTTGTTTCATTTGTGACAAAGTGTCCACATCCGGATCCGTACAGCTGTCATTCTGCTAGCATATCTCTGAGTTATATATATTAAAAACTGCCGCTTCGTGTTTAGCTTTGGCTTTAGCTTGTGTTTTTATGGTAGAGAGAAGCACTTGAAATTTATTGTCCTGTGATTATTGCTTCACTTGTCTGCAGATATCGCAGCCTGCCTGCACATAAATCCTTAGCTCTGTCGCATTCGTCTAGCACTGAAATAAGGGCATTAGACTTGTTTAAAGTTTAAGCCGACAACTTCCTTTCTTTCTCTCTTTCTCTCTTTCTCTCTCTCACTGTCTCTCTGAATCTCTATCTCTACCTCCCTCTTCCCCTGTATCGTTTCTGTTACCGCTTACCACGTGGCCATGCAATCATCCAATTAGACGCTTAATTGTCTGACAAGCAAATTGCTTTGTCAATATTTTCATCAAGTCATCTCTCGTTTTCTCTGTATGCTATTTGCCCGCACCCGCCCCCGGCTCCCGCCACACCTCCTACGACTGTCTGGCACACGCACTTACTTCTGACAGTTTCAAGTATCGGACTTTATTACCCAACCCACCAGCTGGCTCCGTGAGTCATGAGGTAACCATCAAACAGGCTTTCAAGATTGACCACAAGTGTGGCTGTTGTTGTTGTTGTTGTTCTTATTATTGCTGTTATTATTGCTGTTGCCTTGCCCAAAAAGCTTCCTTTTTTAGGGGGGTGTCGGGAGTCAGACTCGTGTCACTTATAAACTTCACTTTAAGTTGTCAATATTTATAAATATTTACACGCCCAAGAGGCAGACGCTTGAAGGGATGAAGGCTTGTCATTGTATAATGCCACTGCTTGAGATGTCTCTCTGCTTTATATCAGTCAGCAACAGAAGCTATTTTCAAACTGACATCGAAGTGAATTAAAGGTCGCTGGCTCCAATCCAAGAACTCTTACAAGTTCAACTAGATAATCCCAGGGAGAGCTCCTTATGTTTGTTGAAACGAAATAAAGGGGTCAATTTACATACCTGCTGCGCCATCATTAGATATAATAAATATTCTTTCACATCTATGCTAAGCCATTGTGGCTCCTTTTTTTATGTGCCCAGATAGCCCATTTTGGAATTACAAAGGAAACCATAAACAGCAACATTTCACTTCCTTAAACCCGGTTCAATAGCCGTAAAAACCGAACATAATTTCCAGGCCTCAACGATGATTTTATGCAAATCGTAATCAAGAGTGAATAAAGGGAGCACACATATGCCCAGCAATTCGGTTCAATAAAAGGCAACAAATGCCTCTTGATAAGTGTAAAATTTACAATTCCAATTTTTACAACAGTTGTGCAGAGTCTTTAAAATGCCCGACACCCCAGCCACTCCCCCTTAACAATGATATGAAAAAATTGCGTAGGCTTACAAAATGCGCCGTTAAATACAACGTTTGTATTCGCAGCTTGAGGCCCAACAAAGGGCCCGCAATTCAATTGAAAAATCTGTCGGAAAAGGAAAAGGGGTTGGGCCGTGGAAATTCTCTCAGTCACCTAATGCACAGCTGTTATACTGCAAGAACATTCGTACATAATTCTCAATTGTCTGAGCTGTTGCTTTTGACGCCTGGCAATCAAATTAAAAATTAAGATACACTTTTTTCTCACTCTCTCCCTTTCGCCCCGCATAGACAGGGCGGATCAGCGGACTTAAGATAGTCGACTTGATTGCTGGCATTGTCGAAAAGGGGTGGTTGCTCAGCTCCTCTAATGAAGTCATTAAGGGTAGCTGCCAGTCATAAGTTCTCTATGCATATCTACTACATCCTAAAAACATGTGTGTGTATACCAGTGTGTGCCAGCGTGTGTTTGTGTGCGGTTAACTTTGAGCAACTGAGGTCCGTAAATGTTGTTGCTGATGTCGGCAAATGAATAAATTATCAACTATGCGAAGGTACTTACGAATAGAATGAGTGCTTCTGTAGTGGCTGTTGCTTTTTGAGGGTAGTAGTAATTGCGAGCGGCTTGTCGTCTAGGCCATTAGAACCTGGCACTAATGGGCCTGTTGCCTGTTGCCTTTTGCCGCTTACCACCCAACTTGCGACTTGCGACTCCTGACTAAAGGTGGGTGGTTGGTGTTGGTTGGTGTTGGTTGCCAAATTTAAGTTAAGTTGCTACCCAAAAGCCACAGCGATATTAGCGCATAAAAAAGGCATTTGTAAGACATGAAAGGCACTCAGTCAATGGCGGGCAGGTGGCTTTTAAGGGAGATGCTCAGGGGGGCGACCCAGGGATACCCAGGTCCGGGCACAAAAAGGAAGACAAATCAATGCAGGTGTCACAAATGTCAGACGACAGCTTTGGCCCGCCCGTGAGGATATTAATGTCGCTGACTGAATTGATGATGACGATTGTTGTTTGCTTGTTTGTCGGGACGAGATGGGATGAGATGCGGAGAAGCAGGAGAGGGATGCGGCAGTCGAACCTGAACTTAAGCCGATTTGCCATCTTATCACAGGCGCACGAGCAAAAGCGACCCCGATACCAATCTCCGCCTGAAGCGCCTCAGTCAGCTTTCATAATGTGCTTTTCCTGCCTGGCTGCCTGCCTTCCTGCCAGCCAGCCAGCCAGCCAGCCAGCCAGCCAGCCAGCCAGCCAGCCAGCCAGCCAGCCAGCCAGCATGCCTGCCTGACAGCCTGACTGCCTGCCTGTCAATTGACAGGCATAATAAATCATGTGTTATAGTATTAATCAACATGAAGCCTTCTTGTTGCGCCCGTCTTTGTAGATGTTCCATGTGTTGCTGTTGTTGCTGTTGCGGTAATCGCATGACATTTATTGCAGTTACCGTTCTGCCTGCCACTCAAACAGCCTTCACTTTAAACTTCCTTAAAGCCAACTTCGTCTTTGACTTCAAGTAGCATTTAATTGTCTCAATGCTCTCTGCTCATTGTCCTGTTGCTTTAGCATCGCTATTGTCTTGAATGGTTTCTGTAGTTGCCACTTGTCGCAAAGTCTTCTTGGGGTTACCCTTTCTGTCTGCCACACCCATACCTCAGCTGTCTGGCCGGCACATTAAGAACTTGTAAAGTTAAATTAAGTGTTTCGCCTTCTATGCAAGAAATTAAAAGGCAGCTGAATCGTGTGTGGCCAGAAAAGTTTCAACAATTATTATTCAGTAGGGGTAAAAGGGAGTTGGCTGTTTGTTTAGTGTTTGAAGAGGACTTGCCTACTTTATGTGTAGTTAGTTAGGAATGTGAACAATTCTTCGATATTTTGGATACCAGTGAATTGCTTGTCTTCGTTCCACAACATTTGAGTCAACCCACGCTAATTACTGGAAATTAATTCTTCTGCTGCCACGCTTTGCCAACTACAATTGAAAATAGCTTATTATTTAATTTGCAGACTGTAAAATGTAATGCAATTAAAGGATTAACAGGGAATGCCATTAGGCTTTATTGTCATCAACACACTTACCGCTAGCGACAGGTTGGACGGACACCAAGCAATTCACACGGACTTCGTCATCTGCTCCTCATGAATGGGACTATCGAAATATTCTTTTCCTTCTTAAGTTCCTGAACAATAGGCCACAATTTGGCTGGTTTTTGTAACAATTTCGCTTCAGTATTGCTGACAATTGATATATTTTCAATTATTGAAATGACAAGCAACAAATCTTAAGTGCTTAGACAAATTGTCCAAAATGTGACAACACGACACAAAAAAGGGCAAAACTGAAACTATCCGAGCCTTAATGTAATTGCTGCCCCTCGCCACGACTCGCCTCGACTCGTCCCGCCCCGCGCCGTCTCCATTCGTCTTGCTTCACTGCTTGGGGACACGACACGCAGTAGGACCACAAACCGAAACGAATACCGTCCAGGAACGGGAGTTGTGGGCGGTCAGATGGCGGCATTTAAATAAACCAACGTTGACTTTACCAACTACACACACAAATACACACAAATATGTACGACACAATTTTTCTAAAGGAAAATAAATTTCTTTGCATTTTATTCTGTTGCTAGCAAATTTGATTTGATTTTTAGGCGAGAGTTGGTTCTCCGTGCCCCGTTCGTTGAGCTTAGTTCTTCAGCGGATATCGGCAAAAGTCGCAAATCAAATAAAGTAAATTGAATAAAGACAAACGACACGCCCCCTCCCAACCAAATGCATCTCAACCAAAGAGGCGAAACTTCTATGGAAGTGGGCGTGGCAACGGCGGCATGAAATTAGTTGCTAGTTCTCTGACTCGTGCCTCCCTTCTTGAGCATCGAGCTCTGAGCTTCGAGCTCCGAGCTCCGAGTTGCAAAGGCGAGGACACAAATCGAAATCAAAATGTTCCCATAAAAGAATTATCTGTGCTTAAGTTAGATTATCTCTGGCCATAGAATCCAATTGCCAATTGAATGGAAAGATGCAAGAGATTCGATTTGTCGAGTTGCCGCCGAACGTAAAATTTATTCGCCCCCCAATCGACAGCCACTTGAGAAGTTGTCCATATTCTTCTTAAATGTTTGTTCGTCTGTCTTTTTATCGATTGTCATTTGATTTGGTTGGGTCTAAGCACAAATTTATGAGACACACACATATGTTTTGGGATTTCGGGGTAGTTAAGGGTTAGTCTGACATTAAATAAAAGTCTTTAACGCAATGAGATGACGTAAGACAGTATTTTTTTTTTTTTTTTGCTCAATAGAATTAACAAAGCTTTCAACTTTAATCATTATTCACACATAAATTCTTCTTCGATATTGGCAGATTTGCCGCCCTTGTCTTTGTCTTTGTCCAGTTCATGCAAGACGAGCGTTAGAAGCTCAAATTCACGCTTAATAAAATCTAAGCATTTCTCCACTTCGAGCCTACTAAAAGTGGCGTCGATATCTATATGAAAATTAGTGTCAGGTCATAAAGTCTAGGGTGTTAAGGTGTTGTAAGGCAATTCGAGAGAAACGCACCACGACGCTTGCACAGCATTCGGTAGATTATTTGAATGCCATCGAGTGCACGTTCCTTGTCCAAATCATTGCTCCTTACAGTGTCCTTGCAGATGCTCAATGTCTTCTCCCACTTGAGGCCTAAAGCGCGCGATTCGTTATAGGATCGCTCCAGCTTGGCCAGATCATTCTTAAGGCCCAGCACTGTGAGAGCCGCTTCATTGGTGATCTTCACCATGCTCTTGCGCATCTCCTCGATCTCCTGCAGCTTTTTGTTTTCCAGCTCAGTGATCTCAACCTGGGCAAGCACTGTGCAGCAAATTTAAGCATAGTATAAGGATCTGCAAACGGCTTCTCTAAGATGTACTCACTTAAGGCATCACAACGATCAATGCAATCTTTGGGCGATACGAAAATATCGGATGCGTCCACCACATCATCCAGGACTCGCTCGTATTGCACAAATTCGCTTACAGTTTGCTTGAGAGCAGTGCGAAATGTATTCAGCGAGCTGAGCGATCTTTTGATCTCATCAATGCCAATGGTCAGCTCGTCATGCTGGGCTTCCTGCTCTCGAATGATCTTCTCGGCAGAACGCTTTTTGTCCGCACAATCCTTAATGAAGCCATTCACCTCAATGAAGCGCTTCCGCAGCCGCTCCTGCATCTTGTACATCTGTGCGATGCGCTGATTATTCAGCTCCTCCTGGTGCTGGGCATCCTCCAGCAGCTGACGCTGCAGCACTAACATGGCCTCATGCTCGCGACTATTGGCTATGTACAGCATCTCAACTGAGTCGCCCGCCGAGTCCCAGTTGGGCGGCTTCCTAGGATAGAATGAAGGTGAGTCCCTCTAACGAACAGACTGAGCAGTTAGAACTTACACGAAGAAGCGATCCTGCTGGCGAGATATCATATATTCGCCAACCGCCGTCTCGGGACTTAGATCCAGATTGCCGAGGACATCGGTCTTCGTGGTGGGCTTACGGCGCGGCATGTTTGGGAAATATCACCCGAACTTTATTTGAAAAGAGATAATATTTATATTTGTTTTCAGCGATCTTATGTCGACTGGTTTTGTGTGTGGTATGAACAATGTGAGCAGGTTTTAACTATTTGACAATAAACACACATATGAAGTTGTAGGGAAAGAAAGCTAGAAAGTTAAACTTAAGTTAGTAAGATGGAAAAGGGGCAGCGAAAAGTCAGTTGCATATATATCATGATTTTGCGCAGACTGGGTACATATACATTGTTTTAAACACTTTCAACCAATTAGATGAAGCTCTGGTAATAAAGATATGCTTGAAAATCGTGAATAAACTGTGCTGTACTTTCACCATTTTGCAGCTAATTCCACATAATTATGTATAAAAAGTAGTATGAACTACATTCGACCATAAGCATATAAATGCCGGATGCTTTAAAACAAATACGATTACCTGGAGATGGTTGAGAAAATTGCTTGTTGGCAAAATTGGCTGAATTTCTGATGTTCCCTGGTTACCAAGTTAGAAACAACCCAAGCATGGATAAATATTATAAATAGTCGTTGCTATTAACTCAACATTGCCCAGGCAACCAAAGTTGTTGAAAATAAAACACAACTTGGTTGGCAACGTTAAACATGTTACTTATACATTTAATCACTTTGAACACTTACAGAGTTTATTTTTTCTCGTTACTTTATATTGCAATTTTGGAATGCCACGCACTAAGCCAACAAAGACTCTCGATGTCCTGGGCAATCTGGATTTGCGGCCCGAGGAGGCGGTGGGCGACTACTTGCTATCGAAGATACAGGACAAGTATTTTATGTAAGTGATTCGTTTCTAAATCCCCCAGCAGCAGCCATTGTTAAGTACATTCCAACATTCCACAGCAAACCGCCGCTTGTGGATACCGCTGGCGACTCTATTGAGCTCCTCCACATACACAATACCCGGGAACATGATAAAATGCTCGAGCTGCAACAGGAAATGCTTGAGAATTCGAAGCGCCAGTCTCAAATAAATGAGGATCGAGTGAAACAGATGTATCAGACTCAGGAAGAACTCAGACAACGCTTTATCGATGTGAACAGCTTTATCAAGGATTGCGCTGACAAGAAGCGAATCGCTGAGAAGGCCATTCACGACGAAGAACAGTTGCACGAGGAGCTCAGCGAGGATATCAAGAAGTTCCAGACTTCTATTAGCGAGTTAACGACTTTTCGAGAGGCGCTCAAGGGCACCGTGGAGGAGTTCCAACCCTATGAGAAGGTTCTCGAGGAGGTGGTGAGGGTCTCTGATATATTCAGCTCGCCCAAAGATTGCATGGATCGCTGCGATGCACTCAGTAAGTGTGGAATAGGCATTAATAAACCTGGACTATCTAAAACCTTGTGGTTTAGTGCTCGCCCAGATCGAGATCAGTGAATTGGAGAACAAGAAGCTGCAGGAGATCGAAGAGATGCGTCAGCACATGGTTAAAATAACAAACGAGGCGGCTCTTACCGTGCTGGGCCTCAAGAACGATCTTTCCAAGCTGGAACGATCCTATAATGAATCGCGTGCCTTATGCTTCAGGTGGGAAAAAATCCTTGCGCGCACTAAGGATGTCGTAGCCGCCAATTTCTTGGACAAGCAGCGAAGTCTTGGGGCGGTTAACGCATTATATGGTATTCTATGTCGCCGACGCGGTAAGTTAACTATTCATCACAAATACCGTTGACTTTCTCTGAGCTCATCGAAAATAAAATCACAGGTATTAGTACTGATATTCGACCCCAACATTTGGAAGCACAATTGGATTTCATCAAGATTGAGCTGGAGCTGCTACAAGAGCTACTGAGGGAGTTTGAAGAGGAAAATGAAGCAAAGGGCAGATTGGAAAATTCAAAGGGCATTGAATCTTACTGCTGACTTGAGACAATCAAGTTTCTTGCATTATATTAAGTAAATATATGGGAGATAGAAAAGGTTATCGTGTTTAGCTCGTGGAATTTGGCTTGCTTAACTTGTTCTTAAATAACCTTTCAACTTTTTATTTCTCTTCCTTTCTCTGTCTCTCTCTCACTCTGTTTCCCTAGTACACATTCTGCTTTGTGCTTTCACCCTTGCTGTAGCTCTTAAACGTTATTAATAGTGCCCCACTGCAATCGCTTGTTGATGCTGCTTTCTAATTGCTTTTACCTCATAAATCTTGCTCCACTCGGACGCTGGCTATTCTTTCCCATCCTCCATTTTTTGTTGGAGTTTATGTTCCACTCGGAGTTTTGTCGCTCTCTCTCTCTCTCTCTCTATGTCCCACTCTGTCTCGCTCTATCTAACTCTGCAGCTACAGTCGTCATAAGTCACAAAATTGTCGGACACTCAAGACAAATGTGTCGCTGCATTGGCCGTTGGCTCATTTAATTAGAAATCTGGAGACAAGCTGAAGAAAAGAGCTGGAGAGTAGTCGGTTCTATGCGGGACTGCAGTTAACGGCCTGTCGCATCAATTGCACATTACGGAGTGCACAAAACTCCGCTTGACGGCATTTTAATTACGTCAGCCCAGCAATTTCCCAACACTGCTCTTTCCCAATTTCCTCTACCTAGCTCACAATTAGCGGAACGGCTGACAAAAGCTAAAAACAGACAACAAAAACGCAAAAAAAAACATTATCAATTGCACCAGTTGACACTCGTCGGAGGCATATTGAAAAACTTTTTTAATTACCCCTGAAAAAAAAAACGACGGTCGCTGGATTTCAATTATTCATTGACAGGCCTTCGTTGCGCCATTTAACCTGTCGACCACTTGACATTGTGGCACGAACGATGCCCCAATAAAGTTCAACAAAAGCAACAAAGTTCCAACCAAAAATCAGTGGCTAAAGTGTTAAACTGACGACTTCTGGTTAAAAGTAGAATGCATTTTGGCCTTAACTTGACTCTTATTGTTAATTTCTCAGGCATAAATGATACTTAATATTTTTATTAACTGCCAGTTTTGTTATTAAGAGAAAAATGAAAAAAAAAGAAATAGCTTCCAAACTGAAAATAATTAAATTAAGAATTAAGATTAATTAATTCTGACAATTTCCATTCAGCCGAGCATATATTGAAAAATTTGTTTGCTCCAACGCGGCGACAAATTCAATGCCCAAAATAAATTTCAAATCTCCAACTCTTTCGGGTGGGAGTTGGGGCATGGGGGAGTTTGACATTTTTATGCCATGTCGTCTTGTGTTCGTGTTTTGATTCCCATTGCCGAAGACATTTCCGCCCGTTGGAGCTTGAAAGGTGTTAGAATTCAGTCGTTGCCGCCGCCGTTGATATATAGACGAGTTTGGAGTATATGAAAACATTTTAATTAATGCTGACAGCTGAAAAAGTCGCGGTTGCTTTTGTTGTGTAAATTTCTCAACTCATCGAGGCATTGGGGTCGATAATTATTATTGGATTTCCTTCTGCATTCACTACTGGTTTTCTTTTCGCTTCGGCTTGCGTGTGTGTGTGTGTGTGTTTTTTTTTTTTGTTCTTTGCTCTTTATTCACTTTTCTATTGAGCAACACGTCAACAAATTAATCCGCTTAGCCTCGCATTTTTACCTTATTGAGTGGGTGCTCCCGCTGGGGTTGCCAGACTAGACAACTGCCAGACCCTGAACATGATTCAGAACCCAGAACGCAGAACCCAGACGTATTGCCAGACGGCTAAGCTTTAATCCTTAATAGTTGGCTCTGGCTCAGGCTGGATGGGGGTAAACCAGGGGCTAGTGTTCGAGTTCAGGTTTTCCTAGGGTTTCCTTTTGTTGTCGCCTGGTGTCAAGGTGAATGATTGAACCACTGGGGAATGTGCCATGCAGCAGCAGCTCAGTTAATTAATGATTTCGATTGTTAAAGCATACAACCATAAATTGTTGCGATAAGCAGGATTTCTTGATTATATTTATCAAATGACTAAGCAGTCCACATAAATACATAAATAAATCACGTATTCAAAGTATATGATATGATTTGAAGCATTAGAATTCAGAAATTCTAGAAATATACTTGAATAACTTTGTATTTAATAGGAACGAATTACCATTCTGGTTGGATATGGCTTAAGCTTTACAGTATTCTTTGATAGTGGAGAGTAGTTTATAGTTTATAGGCATCAAATAAGCATTCATATTTCTACCAACATACACGATCCAAAATCTTCGTAATTTCGGCAAACTACACATACATTTTTATATTTGCTAATGCAAAGTTTAAGTAATGTGAAGAATCGAAGTACAGTTGCCAACTTCAATGGACGTCTATTAAATCGACTTGTCATGTCATTTGGTTGCTAACAACAACGTTTGCCTGTCGGCCAATGCACTCTCCTAGGGTGCAGACACAGCAACTACAATTTTCACTCTAATAACAATATATAACACACAAATTTGAATAACAAATTAACTTGCACACAAACACACACACACATACATACTCACTCTGCCATGCAGTTAGTAAGCCAGTCAGTCCGTCAGTCGAGGCTCCGACTTGCGGTCACAACATAATTGAATGCCTGCAGGACACACACGACAAAGCAGCGCAGGAGCAGCGTAGAAATACATAGAGCAATAGCCACAAAATATTTGCTTATGTCGCTGGCTGGGCTGGCATAAGGCAGCCACAGCTAGACTCACAGTCACAGCAACGGCCACAGGCTGATCATGAAACGTTCCAGTCGCACAACCACCAGATTACACCATCCAACGTCCATCAAGCATCGAGCCATCGACCAATGCGACTTGCAGCCAAGTCAACGTCAACGTTGCATAAATCAACACAACGGCAGCAGCGACTACTGCGATGGCAGCAGCAACAATGTTGCAAAGGCAACTGCGCTGCCAATTTCGATGCAGTCAGTTGCTGGCCCCAATGTTGATTGAATATTTCAAACTATGCATCTTTAATAAAGCACAACAATAACAGCAGCAACAACAACAGCAACAAGGACGCCTGTGGATATTTGTGGGCGCAAATGCAAATGCCCAGCAGCAACAACAGCAACAGCAGCAGCAACAAGGACAGCACCCATAGCTTCAGCGACCCTTACTCAATGTAATTTAGACTTTTGACTAACTGACCGTTGGCCTAAACAGGCCCATTCCGACTTGGCCTTAGACTGGCTGTCTATGTGTCTGTCTCGTTGACTGACATCCAAGACGCCTCCTAATCAAATGGCCAACTGGAGAAAGATTTGCTGGCATTTTTTTCCAAGCTAAAAGTTGAAGCCATGTCTGGGACTTGGCCGCTACTGAGCAGCATCTAATTGAATCCGACCGCATCAAGATGAAGTTTGTCGTCTTTTGGCGACAGTTTTGTTTGGGACGAACGGCTGTTGGTTGGGTTGGTTTTCTCTAGCACTTTGTGTTTGTTTAGTTGACCAGAGTCAAAAATAGCTTTGAAAAAGTTTCTACTCCGAAACTCTCGACGTTGCTTGACGCTGATTATGCATCCCGTCCAAAAGATTCCTTCGCATCTTTGTCAAAGTCAGAAAGTTTGCCATAGTTCAAGTTAATGTTGTGTGACTTTTGTGTACTTTTGGCCAATGCTGTCAGGCAATGAACCATTTTTGATGCCTTCAATGCCCTAACTGGCACGGTATTGGCAAAAAGTTTCAATAACTTGGCCAATTGCCTGCATGAATTCTGTGTTGGCTAATACAAAGTTTTCAATATCATTGGCCAATAGAATGCATCGATCTACAATTGTATACCCTGTGATCATGAAGGGAATAAGACTGCATATCAAATCCTATTTAATTTTAAACTATAATGTGCTCCAGTGCTCATTAGCAGACTCTTCGAGGTTAATCATCTACAGCTTATATTTCAATCTTGAGTCTTTAAAAAGCAACAGATAAGAGTCCTGGGTATCTTTCAGTCGTACACCAACATTATTAGCTGTGGCTCTTTTTCTGTGAATAGTGTAGCAGGGGAACGATGAAAACCGTTTTATGACCATGGACAACAAGCGCCGCTTAATTAAAATTCTGTATTAAAATTAACTACTGCGGCAGCTAATGCGAAATAATTCCAAGCGCAGCTCGCGTCGTATACGCAACGTGGCAAATGTCTGGCCAAAAGTTGCACTGCGGCAACCCAAACCCATCCACAGATAGCCAAGCAAATCAGCTTAATGCGGCTCAGCTCAGCAAACCTGGCTGACTGGGTAGCTGGTTGGCTGGCTGGCAGTCCATCTCAGCATTTTACTGGCAAATGAAAAACAAAATGAGGAAAATAAGAAACTAAAATTTGCTCACAATGCGAAAATTTAATTTAGCTTTTGCTTTTCTCGTTGTTAGCACCATGAATAGGTGGCTGTGGCAACAGCAACAGCAATTCGCTCGCAACATGAGACGCATTACACATACGCAGTGTTATCCGTTCGAGTCTCTATTTTACCTCTGCCCCCCTCTCTCTACGTCCTCCATTCTATGTGTACTCGCAACTGTGAGCGAAACCACAGGAGATTAATTTCGTGTCTGTGTATTCTTTTTACAATAGAGCATGGACAAACCACCGACAACAATGGGTCGAACGACTGAACACGCCCTAAGCCCAAAACGGGGCAGGGTCAAATGCGACGCATTGAAGTCAATAGTTGCGACATGAAAGCCACGCCCATCCGTCACAAACATTTCAAAATTATTGAATAATTCCAAGAAAATGATAAATTTCTTGAGAACTGCTGACAGTCAGTTGCAATTAAAATTTCTTTACAGACTGTTGCAGACAACTTTGCTCGCCTCCCGTGTGATAGCGTTGAAGGACCAATGAAATGCCTGACAAATATCACAATCAGGCACAGCAGGTGTCCATTAAGTAGCAATTAGCTGCACGTCCGTTTAGTGGCTGCCTTGATTACTGCTGCTGGCATGTGGATAAGTGGGCGTCTGGTTGAGTGGGCGTGCCCGGTAGGCTCAATCAAAATTACACGCTTTCCAATATTATAAACACGCACCAGCCCATCATCAGTGGGGGGATAAGCTCCTGCTGTGCAGTGCTGCTGCTGCTGATTTTGATGTTGATGACATCCTGCTGCTGATACTCTCGTGCGCCGCAATCTCAGGCGCCCTCCCAACTTTGATATGGACAATTGTGTGTGCTGCGGTCCAAAAGGTGTGACCAGTGGACACTGGATACTGTGCATAATTGCCAAATTGGGAAATAGTTGACCAGCATCTCAGAGCGGCTGCCTGCTGCTATAAAACCGTTAAGTGGCTTTTGCCCAGAAGGCAATGCACAGATCCTTCGGTTAGTGGTCACCTAATTAGTATTTGCTTCAAGAGGATCTAACATCGATTTGAAGTACTGCCGAGTCGACATTAAGCAAGTAAGATATTATTACCAGAAGATATTCCAAGAACATTTGTATTTTAACAAAATATATCGAGCAACTAATATATATCTACAAAGCTAAGCTTGAATTACGCAATGAAATTCATCAGAATATCCGGTTCATCGCCGTTAGGTGTTTTGCTTCACTCCTTTTCTACAACACTTAAATTTGGCAAAAAACCACCTTTCAGCTAATTGCCGTTGAGCACATCAAACATTATTCTTGCCAAACTTTGGCATCCCTTCCAACCAAGTCTAGAAAAGTTTCAGCCCTTCGCAGCTTTTGCCAAATTTAACTAAAAAAGTTTGTCGGCGTTGGCTCATAAATTTCAGATTTTGGGCATAAAAATAAGTTGCCAATTTCAAAGTGGGGCATCTATTAAAGCCTCCCACAGGACGTAAATCCAAAAACTCATTACGATAATTAAGCATTGGTCGGATGGCGGATAACAAACATAAAGAGGCGACTGTGGTTCCAGGACATTCAAAATACCCAATATTGAAATTGATTTTTGGCCACAAATCCATCTAATGAGTTTGGCTATCATTTAGACCAATTGGCCATACCCACAAAGAGATGCGCTGGCAAATTGAGAAATTTCGAGTATGATCAACAAGCTCTTGGAAAGTATATCGAGTGGCAAACTATATACACACATTACCACAGAGTGCATCAAATGTCAGTTGCATTCAGACACGATTCGGCAACCGAGCACTCTATAAATAATTATTTATTGCAGTTGTTGTTAACGACAATTGGATTATAATTATGAGTTTACATCGATAAAAGCGATATAAATTGTATTTAAATCCGTTCACTTCAATTCAAGTTAATAAAAATGTCGTATTATTATTGCTCATTATCGTTGTAGTAGTTGCGCCTTAATCGCATTTAAACTAAAGTGACTTTTACAGACAATAATTAAGCGGTTTAATTGCATGACAGGCCATTGAACTGGGAATATGAATTCAACACCACACGTACTTATATTTGTATATTTGTGGGTGCTTACATACTCGTACTTGCTAGAGAGCCGCAGAGTTGCTCTTCAAGTTTCAATTCTTCTCATAGCTAGCAGCTATGGTGGAATGGACTGTCGCTCGCAGCTTTTGTTTGCCTTCGCCTCTTCAATGGGCGCCATTATGTTGTTAATATCTGTGCATGCAACGGACAGAAGGACCACAGCCATGGCCACGCCCATAGTGGCGTGCAACGCTTTACAGAGTTGGCTTTTGTTCCCAGTGGCGCAGCGGCAAACCGCATTAAAATTAACTTTAGTGCCATTTAAAGTTATGCGCTTCATAAATTGCGAAAACAGTTTCAATTAAAATGCGGCCATCATAAAAGGGAAATGCTGTCGACTGGCACAGCTCCTACAAATGCGTTGTTCTCGTTGTTGCGGCTAGAAACAAAAGGCATCAGCCGCCGCTCGACGCTCTAGCCAATAATGCATAAAATGCAGTGGCGTCGACCTCCATTCGCACTCCCAAAAGGGGTTAACGCAAGCATTTCAGCCATTGCAGAACACAAATGAGCAGCTGAATTTCTGATATATTATGTGTAAGCACCTCTTCTCCATTAAAGCACTGCCTCTGGTAGCTGGTGTGTGTATTCTGCGCACAGTTGGCTCTTCCGTCATGGTCATCGGCATAATTTGAATGCAACGCATTTAATTGCAAACTTGCATTAATTATTATTGAACAATTTTTAAAAAGCGAAAATGCGCCCAAACCGTGCCCAAGGCATCAACTTTTTGCGGTACCTGTTATCTAACGCCCACCTTAACCAGCCCGCTCCACTCCAATTCCATTGTCTGCTTATCGGCGCTTCGCAAGAATTTCAAAGAGCCCGCGGCGACGCGCTCAAGTTTTGATTTCCGCTTTTACGTGTTTCGGGCACATTTCTCGCTTATCGGCCATGAAATTGTGTAGGCTTTTCACATCCTTGTTCTTCCCGCAGTAATTGTTGCTGTTGTTGTTGTTGTTTACTTTGGCATCGCTGCCGGCACTTATTTCGATAAAATGCGACCAAGTTCGGTGGTTAAATTTTTTTGAGTTCTTGTCCTATTTAAGCGAGTCTCGCAAATGTATTGAATTTTACAATGTGGCCAAACTTTTGAAATGGGTGTGCACTTTATCTGGGGATAGGGATGACATAATATTAAAAACTTTACACAACTTACTACACAGTTAATACTTGATACTTCGCGACAGGTTAGTTGCTCTATATAGTAGAAACAAACACAAATAAGCCATTTAAAGCCTTACAACATATTTCAATAGTATTCAATTAAGGATGATATAAAGCTCTCAATATTCATGGATTATCAGGCTAATGAAATTATATGTGTCCACAACGTGAAACCTTCGACCTAGCACACACAACTTGCAACTGCAACAGACGCAACCTGTTAAGAGTTGATGCTGGGCCAATCTCTACCGACACCACAAACCAACCAATTGCATTCACAGTTGTCTGCAACCAAAAATGTTACACTCGGAGAACATTCACTTTGTAAAAGCCTATGACAAACAGGCCAAATTCTTGCTAAAAATAATAATTCCCTATTCAGTTCTGTTCATGTTGTGTAGAGTCATTCAAAGAAGAATTCTAGATTTAGTGTGACAATTCAGTAAAGAGTATTCGTTTGTCGACCGACATTTTAAATATTCACTACTTTCTGCACTTGCTAAAAATTATAAAAATTAAATTTACAGTTAATCTGCTATAAACAAACAGAAAAACGAAATGAAAAACCTGGCCAACGATATAGACACTCGTTTATCCCTCTTACAAAAAGGGATTGGGGGTTGGCTATCGATAGGAAACCATTGCGCACTTTCTGCAAAGCAGCTGCCGTCAGCTGAACGACTTCTGTATTCGCTTGCCACCCACTTTCACATCCCACCTACCAACTCCCACCTGCCATCAACCAACCCGCTTTGCCGCCTGCCAACGAGCGCAGCACATTGAAAGTCATAATTGTTGAATTTGCCATGGAGGCTGCCTATAAAATAAATCAAGGATAATGCTGAGCGGAATTAAAAATTAAACGAAGTGCGCCATTTACTTTTGCACACGGCATCGATCCTGAAGCTGGAGCTGGAGCTGATGCTGATGCTGGAAACCCAGCTGGATGAGGATGCGGGTATTCTCATATTGCATATATCGTGTGCGTGCGTGTGCGCGTGTATGCGAGTGTATTCGAGCATGTGTGTGTGTGTGTGTGTATGTGTGTGCATTGCCGATTTTTATAGACGATTTTTATTGCGCATTTCCATTGATGTTGAAATTTTCGCCAATTTTTTTTAATATTTTTTCTGCTTGTCTTTCGCTGAAATTTTTTCCATTGCCCGCTGATTTTATTTGAATGAAAATTGGCGAATTGTATGATAGACGTTGGTGTGGGCGTTGCCGATATGGGCGTGGCGCAGCGTATGCGTAATATTTTACCAACTGATAGGGTCTACAGAGTGACTGGGAAGGGGGAGGGAGGGGAGGCAGTAGCAAGTGTGTGCATTGAATTGAGTGGCAAGCATCGAGGAACGAAGTGCGGATAAACATTTGCTTCGGTGCACATCTGTTCAAGTGGCTGATTATATTTAAACTCGTGGATTGGCAAGCTTACATACAGCGATGAAGGATGCACTGGAATGGACAGGCAGTTGTTGATCTATTCGTAAAGAGTCTGCATCAATTTTAGATGCGAATCGATAACAAAAAATAAAACGCTTACACAACTCGAATGTGTACCATGCGATTCGGGCGCTCCTTTTGGGCCCCACGTGCCATTCAAAAGTTGGCAATGGCCATTTGCAGCGCCTCGCCCGCATCTAAATTTATAACGCAGCAAATTTGTGGCAAAGACAAATTTGTCAAAGCGAGCTCACAAATGTGTGCAAACAAATAACTTAAAGGACACACGCACCACTCACCCACTTATTCACTCGTTCACCCCACATACCCAAGCTGCTCCCCACGGCATCCGCCTCTGCTCGCCTGTATCGCTTATACCAAATGACCCTCATTATTTTGTCTTATTACCAAAATAAATTGAGTTTGGCTTAAAAACTGTGTGTGGGGGATAGTGCAGACTGTGGACTGTCATATGTAGAGCCAAATGTGGTTGGGTGGGCTTGCATTGAGACAAATGGCACCTACGCAGATGGAAGGCAAGTTTTGTGGGACAAAAAATTAAATATTAAATTTCTTATGAAATTGCTCTGAAATTGAAATGAAATTGAATTTACCTGAGTGGGCTCGCCCCGCTGAGGCGCATTGTAAATCCATCAGGGTAGCTGTCAAAACGGTGCTCCCTCCCCAAGCCACCGCCCCTTTCCACACCTAACAAAAGGCACGCACTTTAATTGATGTTGCCATTGCCTTTGCCTGTAGGCCTGGCTGTCAGTAAAGTGGCAGAAATACTAAATCAAATATTGACGAAAGTAAGTAATATTTTAGACTGCTGCAGGGTATCTTCTACTTCTTCGGCTTCTTCCGCATCTAGTAAGCAAATTCGATTAAGCGCCACGCCCGAAGCCATTAGAAAGGCCTTGTGCGAAATTGAATTAAAAATGCATCATGAAAAGGCCGAAGATTTGATTAATGGCGCCTACCAGCGTACGGCAAAAATGGAAACGAAATGAAAAGTGTCATGGAGAAAAGGTCCTCGAAATAAATGGCACAGCAGACATGTCGGACCGACAGGACAACTAATCATAAAATGGTCGCCAAACATCCCGACAAATGGCAAATGGGAAATGGGAAATGGGAAATGGCAGCATCCCAAGTAAAAAACAGCAGCCCTATCACTTGGCTAATGAAGCCATTCCACTGCCTTTTCAGTCTTGACTTCCAGAAACTTGAGCTTCTAAGTTTCTGGGGAAGGCGCATCGTAAAAATCAACAGCCATATGGTGAGGTAACAAAAATAACAAGCCCTCGTAACGGGTTCCCTGAATTGCCAGCTACCCCTAGTGACACATTACCGTTCCTGGACTATTACCCGTTCCAGTCGTCCTGGCGTCCTGGCGTCATTGTCCCTGCTGCTCACAGGAGGCGTGCGTCTCAACCGTAAAAATATAAAAAACGTATATACATATATTTCAATTAGTTGCGTTTATTTTCTGTGAGTGTTTCGACTTAAATGAGACCATAAAATGTCTCTGGAGTGGTTTCCAGTTCATTTGTCGGAGTCCCTCGTAAATTATGCCAAGGCGATCGTAAATAATTTTGACTTGTAATAGGTTTTTTCTCTCGACAAAACAGATGTTCCCCTCAATAAAAAGAGAATGTCGCCTGATACGAATAGACAAAAGTTCATGGCATTGTGAGGTATATAAATATAAAACAGACTGTTCAAATCATATTTTATATCGAATTTGCCAGCACATTAAGCGCATTATAAGGCTATCGCTCATAACAGCCAGCCAGTCCACCCCTTCTAGCGGTGGGATGCTGCTTAAACCTGTCAAAGCAATGCAAATAATATCAAATCGAATTATTTTCATCTACAGGACAAACTAATGCAGATATGTCCTCTCAGCATACACATAAATGTTGCCTCGCAACTATCAGCCGACAACTGGCAACTGGTAACTGGTGCAGGCTGAAATTGTATTTTATGTGCATTGAAAATTCGCAGCAAATAAATTCAATTTGTGCGTTTAGAGAGAGAAAAAATGCCCATCATAGCCCAAACCCAATCAATCGAGAGAGCGACTGACAACATTTTGATATGTCCAAAACAAATTGAATTTTGTCGTAGCCGAAAAGCTTTATAGTTGTGTATCAGATCCCCATCCGCCCCTTATTCACCTGGCCGCCTCCCAACTGGCAGGTTGGGTTCTTGCTCGGAAATCATGGCAGTTTCATGTCTGGACAGCGTCTAGGCCGCAAGGTTCCGTTGGGCAGGCATTGGGTAAGCCAATTTTATGCAAAATTGCCTGAGAAATTGAAAAGCAAAATAAAATAGGTTTCCTTGTTGTTATTTTTATTATTTTGTCCTGTTTTGTTTTCGGGTTTTACGCCACTTATGTCATTATTTTCATGATGTTGACTGCGGTTCGGTGATGAAAGTAAATAGAAAACACGGCAATAGATATAATAATGCAGAGGCACATCAACTTGGGCGTGTGCTTCTGATGAGCCTGTAGTGTGGCCGCAAAACTTGGGGTTGTTCCAGCTCTAAGCACTGTGCACACTCGAGCACCCAGTGGTGAATGGGCTAGAAACAGAATTGGATAGAGCGGAACTTACAAACATTTTACTCTCTTGATTCAACAATCTTGAATGAAAATAAAGAATTTTAACTTACAATTAAAATTCCGAATCTGTACAAAGGGTGGTTAGGTCTAGAATAAACGGACTCCTGACTTAAATTAAAAATTAAATTCTTTATATGCAATAAAAGTGGCAATAAAAGTGGTAATCACTGTGTAGATTGTATAATCTCTCAATATTAGTGAAGCGAATCTAAGACCTATTGAAATGTATCTCGTTCTCAACGTCTTTCACTCAATATTCTTTATGGCAGTGCATTATATTTCCAACTGGGATCTTTGGATCTGCTGTGTTCAGTTGTACTCTGGCTGTCTACTGGCTTTGCTGCAGCAGGCAGTAGGCAATTTCAGTAACGACAGTCAGCAAAATAAAATGATTTCTTTTAGAGGTTGAGCAGCGCGTTTGCTAAAAGAGAAATATCATAAAATACGTAACGACGATTTGCCTGCCATCTACACGACCGTTTTTTCTTCCCAGCTTTCTGTGTGGAGGCCCACATGCGTGTCCTGTGGCTGGTCCTAGTCCTAGTTCCCGTTCTGCTTCTGGTTCCGTTTGGTTTATTTCTTTTTGTTGCCCTCGGTTTTTGCATGCTCAGGCAGTCGACAGATAGAATTTTAGCTTTGTGTAAAAGTTTTTTTTCCCAACTGCCCCCTACTCATGCCCAGCGAAGCGCATAAATGGCGCTGACAATGGACGAGGGACGTGAGTATTGCGTGGAGGGAGGGCGGCAAGGGGATGCGGTGGAGCAACATCAGCGACAGTGGGAAAATTCCATCTATCAACAAATCAGCTGCCAAATTCTTGTTGACGCGTGTAGCCGTTGACAATAGAGTTTCCCGTTTTCCCGTTTCCCCCTTCCCGCTTGCCGGTCCCGGATTCGCGCCTTTCGTTTTCCAGCTCTTCAGTTTCCGATTCCTGCTGGTTATGCAATATCATCGCCTAGTCTTTCACTGCCTCTCCCTCCAGCTTGCCCGCTGCGCTGTCTTTTGTCTCACACAAACTGCTGACGCATGCGGCTGGCAAAAAAACAAAAAAAAAAAAAAATCAAACAAAAAGCGCAAAAACAATGGCAAAATGGCGATTGGCGAAATCAAATAAAATCGTTAAATTGAATTACAATCGCTGAAAAACTGAAAAATATCTGCGCATTTAATGCAATTGACAGCCAGTGGCTCTCCCGGAGCCTCATCTGGAGGCCAGATGCTACATTTTGGCCAAACGAAAAAAATGATTGCGTAATTAATGGCCTCTCCCCCAGTCTGTTGGGCAACTACATTAAGGCCCACATTAAGCAAATGGCCAGGCTACATTGTAGCTGAGGAAAAACTCAAGCTGAAGTAGTGGAACAGGTGGGCATGTATCAAAAGGTAATTTGAGGTGATTTGCAGACTAAAGATTAAAATGATCAAAGAAGCCTTGAAATAAGCTACGCAGTTCTTTTAGTTAAGCTTGGAATAATAGCAGCGTCTGCTACTGTGTTGAGAACTGTGCTGGAAATATTTGAATTAGTTCTTGTTCGTATCTGTTCAAGCAGTATTATTATTCAAAAAGCTTATTAAACAATTATTTCAACAACATATCTTTAATTATAGAACAATTTATACCGGATTTAGTTTAATTTACCTAATTTATATTGGTCCTCTTAAAATGTTGTTGCTGAATTTACTCCATTGCGCTTAAGTGGTCAACTACGCTCCTTCCAGACTCTGTATTCAAACTTTAACCTGTACTCTGTGTAATTAAGCTCGAGCAGATGTGGTCAAAAGTTTTTCTTGATTAAGCACATTCAAAGGCGTACATTTGTTTTTCTATTTCAACGCAACTACAAATTGTATTTACAATTGCAGCTGCCAGCCTCTGAAGCGACGTTGGGTTTCTTGAAAAAAAACTGAAGTCCAGAACTTATTCGATTCAAGTTCAAGTCATTAAAGTTGCGGTAAAAGCAAAAAATCAAAATGGAAGCGAAGTCTTTCGTAAAGTTCATCGCGTCCCGAATTCATCTCAATCTGGATAGTCAAGTCTCAAGCGGAGATGTACACAGTTTTTTGGCCGTAGTCTCAAGCAGTTCGTGCAATAAATGCCACAAAAAGGCGATGCGGCGTTGAAGACGAATCCGAAAAGTGATGTTTCTTCAACCTCAGGCCAACATAAACGCAGCAAAATCGTCAAAAATCGCACTTATCGCCGCCCAGCGCAAAAGTGTCTGGCGTGGAGCGCAATACAAAGAATGGGTCGATGGGAGGAATAAAAAGGCTGTGATGGTCCCCCCTTGAAACTTAATTTCCTCCTTGACTGTGTAGGGCGTGGGTAAAGTTTATGGCACAGCCGAGTCCTTGGAACAACAAAATGAAACTTAAAATAACAACAACTATTTGCTCGTAAACAAGAAATTTCGCTCAACGCCAGACACTCGAAAATGAAAGAAGTCTGGAGTCTTGGGACTAGCTTATTCCGAGTTTTATAGATGAAAACTTTGAACGAAAAAAGCTGAGGCAACAGCAACAACAACAACATCAACAAATTCACAAGCCAGACCAAGAGCAACACCAAAAACAAACTCTGAATTTGTTTGCCGGAAATCCGCAGGAAATCGCTGGATTTTGTCTCTTGTTTCGAGACATGAGACAAACTACAAGTTAAACTGAAGGGTTGTCCACGTTTCTGACAAATCGACTGCACTTTCCCTTGGTTACCCCGCAAATTGTCTGGTATTTAGTTGAATTTCTTGGCCTTTCCTCACGTTCGCCTCGTAATTATGCGACCAACAATTGCCGTTTGTTGCTTGAATTGGATTGCCAAACATCAGCATTAGCATCCAGTCCAGCAATCAAACAGACTAACAATCATACAAACAGCTAAGCAGCCAAACATACAATCAGCCAAACAGACAAAGAGCCAAACCGTTTTCCCTCTAATCGTTTGACGTACAAATAATTTCCAATGAGTTTGCAGCTCATTGAGTCCTGGACGTGAGCAGTGAATTCGGGCAGCAGCTCCTTTGTCCAGCATTGAGGAAATACTCATGAATATTTCAGCCAGAGATAGAAAGAAAGACAGCTTCATTTAAGCACAAAGCTTGGGATTGCTTAATTCTTTTAAATGGATATCTTCCATCTCGTTAGCATTGCTTGCTAACTGAATCAATGTCTTTATTTGTGGGCCAACTTTAATTTTTGTGGAAATCCAAAAACATAAATTTTTTCAGCGGCAATCAACTGATTTATATATTCAATATATTATCTAATATTATTTTATTTTAATAACAATTATTTCATAGTTAGTATAGTTAGATATGTTTATATATTTTATACAAATTTTAAGCTAAGCTTAAATAAAAATTTATAAAACGGCCCGAAAGAAACTAAATACGCCTGAAAACGCGCATGTTGGAGAGAGAGAGAGAGAGAGAGAGAGAGAGAGAGAGGGGGAGCTTATCTAAAGCACAAGTGTTAAAATTACTAATTCCAAATTAATGTCTTCATTTATAGCCATCATTGCTCAAGTAAAAAAATCAATCAATCAATAAGTATTTAAAGATATTTGTTTATATATTTTGTACAACTTCCAAGATTAGCTATTAAAGAGACCCAAGAGGAAACTAGATACGATTAGACTGATTATAACAATATTCGTATCTAATAGCATTTATATATTTTTTTTTGATTGCCTGGTTCATATCATCTAAAACCCAGCTCGCCATCTGTTAAGTTGTAAAAGTCGGCAACTTAAAATACATTTACTTAACTTATCACATACACCACTTGTACTCATTATTCGACAATGTTATAGTTACTTCACACCTAGCTACTAGAAATTTGTGCCAGGCCACCCCCATTCCCCTTGAGTGTCATAGAAAACTGCCACTTCTGAAGTGTCGCGACACAAATAAGCTGAAGTAGAAGCAGCAGCAGCAGCTGCAAATGCAGGGCTCTGAGTTTTGCATTTTCATAAATGCCATAACATAAAGGAAAGTTGCTGAAGCTGTTATTAAGTACATAATTTTCGCAGGCATGCCACGCCCACCTGCTCACACTCTCGCACACACACACACACTCATTGCAGCATTTTTTCATGCATTTTGTTGTTTCTATTTAATATTTTATGAAATTGCAACGCGGCCAAAGCTGCCAAAAGGAGGCGAAACTTTTGCCATGGAGGTCGTTAACACGTTTACTCCACAGACCCTCCCCACCCCCACTCTCACCCACCCAAACTGCTCTTGTTTTACGTTGCAGCGTTTTCGACGTAGGAGCAACAGTTAACGTGGCGTATGCGCAACGCATGCATTTAATTTAATTTCATTATATTTATGCGCATCTATAGAATTGTGGGATGCTACCGTTAAATATGGGAGAGAGTGGGTGGATGTGTGGCCATATGGCTGCAAGCGTGGCATGCATATTGCAAAACTTTTGCACACTTTGTTAAATAATTGATGCATCAGTTTAAGAGCAACCTTTATGAATTTAAAATTAAAGCATAATGTAATTGCAATTTCAATACTCAAATTCATGCTCGGTTTTTTTCTTTTTTTCTATTTTTAAATGGTAGTAAACATACTTATCGTATCTAGCAACAAGTTTGTGCTTTAAAAATCTACTAATACTACATAGAGTGCTCCACAGCTTCCATTCAAAACATTTTCGAAATTTTAAATGTGCATTTGAATTTAATTAGGCGTCCATGAACCCAAACCATACCAAACAGCTTATTAATTTTCATTTAGATTTGAACACTCATAGAATACCATATTTGAATATGCATTTATCTCACCTCATCCTCATCCATAAATTTACCCCGAGCGTGAATAGGCAAATTTGCCATCAAAGTTGGGTGTCATCTTTAGAGGCTAGCGACACTTTCATAAATAAACATTTAACGAGCAAATTTATGCAGTGGAATTGCGAATGCATTTGGCTTTTAACTCCTTTCTATGCATTGATGTTATTGCAATTTAAATTATGAATCAAGCCTTTGGAATGCTAAAGAGGCGCCTGCCAAAGAGTTTCACATAATTCTAAGAATACAGGAAATTGCTCGGTGGAATTTGTTTAAAGAGATAACGCCAACTTCGAGTTGCCAACTTCTAAGTGATTAGCGGTCTCTGTTTCTCTCTCAGTTTGACTCGTTCGCTTTCATTTTATAGCTCCGTTTGACCAACTTATTCACAAGCGAATTAACTTATTATCCATAAAGTAAACCTCATTTGGAAGCTTTTAATGTAACAAGCAAATGCTGCTCTCGACGCTGCCTTACTTTTCTTTACCTCATTGTTCGAGTTGCCAGCGACTGCAGTTTTCGGGCCACAATGGAGCAGCCCTGCCAACGACGTTGATGTCGATTTTAGAATTCGCAGGAGTCGTGGAAGTCAAGCCAAGCGGAAATGCAGCTCTTAGCTAGTTTTTAGCTCGTTTCCACCAGCAGTTGTTGCATTGTTTTTTATTTTTTTTCTCTCCACGACTAACACAGTTTTTCAGGTCTTCAGAAGCTATAGTTATGGCTTTCCATTTTTGTTGTTTTTCATACAAGTCACTTTTTAAGGCTGCTGCTGCTATTATATAGATTCGTTAGTTGGCAACAAAGTGGCCAACGGAATGCATTAGGGGGCGTGGCAGACCGGTGGCTCATGTAAATGTGAATGATTTAATGTGCGAGTGGAAGCGCTAAGCGCGCTTTTAGCTAAATTAAGCATCCGCCACGTTCGCCACAGATGTGACAACTATATTAACATGCCAACAAAGCACTCAAGCCTTGAGTCGCATCATTCTCTCTCTCTCTCTCTCTTTATTTGTTTAAATACGTATATTATTTGTACAGAGAAGCGACATGTAAGTCCAGAAAACATGCTGAAAAGCTCATTTGATTGCTTAACCCCAAAAACAATTCCCTTAATAATTGAATTTCAACTGGTTGGCTATGTCTCTCAGCATTATTTATTTCTCTTTTTCCATCCTCTCTTTCTCTCTCTCTCTCTATCTCTCTCTCTATCTCTCTCTCTATCTCTCATTGTCTATTTGCTATCTTGTTTTTGGTCCAAACAAAAGCCATAAATGCGCGGCAACTTTTTAATTACTTTATGTTCCAACATTTTTTTTGTTGATTTAAATAAATTTTCAATTGTATTTTTGTTGTTATTCTTTCTTGTGAGTGAAATATTATCATAAATTTGTATGGCTCGACAGTTCCATCCCTCGTTCTCTTGTTTTATTTTTGTTATTTTTTTTTTCTCACTAATTAGAAGTGTTTTTCTGTGTGGGCGTGTCGCCAACCGCCCTCATGACCCCCGAGTACGTGTCCGGAAGTTTTTCCACAAACTTTTCCACATTTCTCTGTTGATTGCTTTGACACTTTTGAGTAAGTTACTTGTTATGTTTTCTTACTTTTTTTTCAAATTCAATTGAATTGTTTAACAAAATGAAATATGGATATGATTGCCTGGCATTGTTTTCCGCATCCTTGCAAGACAGACAGAGAAAAACTTTTTCTTTTTCGAGCTTAGCAGTGAGGAAAATGTAGATGAGATATAAGATATAAGCTTTTCTTAATTTGATTTTGAATGATTTTAAGACATTGCGTGAAGATTTCACCAGCAACTCAAATTATATTTGCCAATTCGCAACACAGCCAACTTGATTTGTCACTGGCACTGATTTGAATTCAGGCATGAAGCAACAGCTAGAACATTGAAAAACTTTGCATTCCAGCTCATTAACTGGGACAAAGTGCAAGCATTCCGTAAAATAGGAATGCTCAACTTAAACGCTCCCAAACCACATGTATTTGACCTTCTAACAAAAACGCTAGCAAATAACTGCAAAACTAAACACATATTTTAAGAGCCTGGCTGCCAACTTGTTTGAAACCAGAGATACCTTAAAACACAATTGGTGGATGGGCAAATGGGGAGAGGGGAGAGGAGAACAGTTTTTGAACTTTCTAAGCTGCACAAACTTGTTCAGAAATTGATAAAATATCTTTAAGTTGCCCCGGCTGGCATTCCGAGAGATCAGGGACCTGATTCTCACTCGCACTAAGTTTAAATACTTATGCAAGCAAAGCGCATAATCATTTGCAAGTCGCATTTGTGCCAGGCAGTGGAAATGATGGCTCCGGGCGCGGGGTGTCGTTGCTGGCACGGAGATTGCAACCGCACGCAGTCGCAGCAGCAGCTGAAAATTTGCATTTAAAACTGTTGACGGCATTTTATTAAGTTGAAGATAAAACCAGGAAAGCCACAAACTAAAAGTAAAACACGAAACTTTGCCAAAAACCTCCCAAGCGAAGCTGTGAAACAACAACAGTAACAGCAACAGCAACGGCAACATCCACAGCAATTCAAAGAGAAACTCTGAGAGGAACGGGGTGCAGAGAACAGCTGGAGAGCCGCAGAGGCAGCGACGCGCTCTGGTCGCTCCTTCAGCGACCGGCTCAGCGGTCGGCTGTGTGTAAAAGGATATGTAACTTGTGGGCTGCCTTACACAACCGCCACACCGATTCCCCCTTCCCAGCCAACCCCATACCAGCTCCATGATCCCGTGGCTGCTCGTACATTGGTTGCTGTTTTCGGGTTCTTTTGGGTGCACAAAAAAGTTGCATGTAAACGAAAGTGTTTACAAAATGAAGTTGCCACTTGAGCGAGTAAACAAATGAATGAATTCATTGCTTCCTGTAAAAGCAACGCAACACCCCTCGTCCCTATCCCAGCACCCAGGGTTGTGTTGTATTTGCCCGACTCGTAGGTGTCAAAAGTTAAAGCATCGGAGCGCAAAAGTTGCGCAAATTTAAATGCTTTCGCATTTATACATTTGTGAACGTTCAACTTTTGGGTCGGCTCCAGGCAGGAAATAGGTCTTAGCACAGGCAGGATGTGTCCGGGGTGTGCGGTCATTGCTCGAGTGTGTGTGCCAAAGCAATTATTTTAGCTGACAGCAATTTGCATTTGTCTTCCAGATACGTTAATAGATGAAGTGGTGCCAGCAATCTACCAGCTGTTAAAGCGCCAATATCTTGTATGGGCTGTGTGTGGACCACCACACATATAGGAGACTTAATTAAACTTAGGGACCCCTACATAAATATAAAACACGAGGGTCGACTCTGCTGCGGCGAATTAGCAAAGCAAATCTCAAGGAAGTCACTTTTTAGAGGAGCTCCAATCTCCATTCAAGCTTGAAGGCCAATGTGTATTTGTGTTTTTGATTAAATATAATTCATATTCTTTTCGGGCTCATATTCTTGCAATTCGCTGCAATTCCTTTACTGATTAGTTCTAAACTAATTTGAAAATGATGCCATCTGCAAGTTGAAAACAGTTTCATATTTTCCACTTTCGCACTTCATGACAATAAAGCAATTGCTTTACGCCACGCTAACGAATTAGACCAAACCCAACAACCCAACATTTACAACCCAAACAAAACCCCAGAGCTGAACTGAACAGAACTGTACAGAACAGAACAGAGCCAAACTAAGCTGTAAAGAACAGACTGGAGAGGCAAAGCTGAATACGGAGCCAACTTGAACTTTCGCCCCGAAATTGCGGAACAAAATGCAAAAGTCAAATTCTGCGGTGCCTCTGCAGGAAGGAGGTGGCTATAGGGGTGGTAGCAAAGGGGCGTGGCTATAAAATGAGCGTTGCCAAAAATTCGGTGCTGTTGAAACCAAATGCATGCATAATCAACTTTGTTTAAAATTGAGCTCCATTTTCATAGTGGCTGTTGTTGTTTTTGTTCTTGTTTGTGTTGTTCATATTGCTGTTGTTATTGTTGTTGTTGCTACTGTGTTTGCTCCAATTGCTGTCAGCTTCATTGCTGTTGCTGTAAATGTCACTGTTGTTCTTGTTGTTGCTGTTGCTGGCGCCTTATCTCTGGCAAAAGGCGCCAATTTAAACTCAAGTTAAAGGTTCATTTCATTAATTTGCAAGTCGCATTTAGTGCGTCGACGTCGACGTCGACTGAAATTTGCATTTAAATCCCGTGGCAAAACGAGCAGAAAAAGCGACGACGTCGAGAACGACTTGAACGACTTTGCCTGGCTGCTTGGGTGATGCTGCTCAATGGACTATTGCCTGGGAGTTGCACTTGGCCTTCGACTTATCAGGGGAATTGGTGGACATACCAGAGGAATGGGGCTGTGGGGCAGGATTGTGGGTAATCATATGATGAACTGAGCACTGCTTAGCAACTTGAGCCGTTGGCAACATTTTGATACCCTAGCCAAAATCATTAGTATGATAGCTTTGTCAGTGTGTGTTAATCACAACCTATTAGGGCAATGTCAGGCAGAGACAAATTGGGGCTTTATTATCATAGTATTAAATTGACACTAGATGTAAGTTAGTCTGAATGAAAGGAAGATTTGTTTTATCAGTTAAATATTTAGTAATCTACAGCATGTCATATATGCATATTCTCTTATTGTTTATTTTATATTTAAAAAATTCGTTATTCTATTTAAATTTTAGATAGTAGAAAAAAATGAATATCGTGCTCTTTAAATTCAATTAAAATAATAATCAAGATTGAAATAGTTGTAGTTCTAACTAACTTAATTGATGGATTTATTTTAGGACAAAGCTTGCTCAATAATGTAAATTTATTGTGCAGAGCATCCTGATTTCGTATACCGCAAATAGTTCTCGCCTCATCCTCAGTGGCTTATTTTAAGGCAAATTGCTTACCAAATAAAGTTGTTACTTCAGCAGATTGTATGTATCCTCTCTTTCGCTCTCTTTATCTGCTTATTAGCCATTAATAACTTGATATCGATGAGCTGGCCAAGCCAAGGGCCGGATATAGGGTCAGTTCGGCAACCGCAGCACACAAATGAGAGGGGGACAGCGCTGCTTGGGCAAGCGGATGCCTGCGGTTACACACAAAATTATATTTGTACGGAGTGCGCGTGGTGGCCAGGCTTTCGTAATTGACTGGCATTTAAGGCTTTAAGCTGGACAACACGCATACGACGCGTGCACCATTACAGGACGAGCAGCTCACTTGGCAGTTGATGCGCGCGACGTTCCTTTGCATAATCAGTGGAGGTCCAGCTGCCGACAGTGGTGCAGTGCTGAAGTCGTCTCCTTTTAGCTGGAGGCCATTAAGTGCCGCGTGGGAAGCGACGCAGCTGTTGGAGCCTTTCGGATATTAAGCGTCGCAGTAGCTGTTAAAATAAACACAAATTATTTGTGTAAACTTTGCACAGATCTGTCGCACTCGTCCACTCCAGTCCCCACACCCATCCCCATCACTTCCCATCTAGACAACCCCCGCTCCAAGTTGAATGAATAAAAGGTTTTTGGTGATGGCTAAGTGCCTGCTTCTGGTTCAGGCCTCCAGCATTTTGGATACGGAGAGAGCATGACTTTGATATGGGGATGGCGGGGCATTCATCCAGCAGTTGATTGATTGAAATTGATCGTCTAGTTGTACAGGGTGGACGGTCGGAGATGGGGCGATACCCTTTTTTGGTACTTTCTTAGCCGTATTGCTAGCAACTGAAGTTGGTGTGCGCATGTTCGCAGTTCCGGTTTTGGTTAGATTACTTTCCCTTGTCTGGTTGGGCGAAACATGCAAATCGATACGTCAATTTGTCATGCTATTAGCAAGTATGTCAGCTGCTGGAATGGACATGCAAGCGGAACTAAACCAGCTCAGCAAACTACTTTTGAATAGTTGTTCTCCTGGTTATTGGGTCTGTTTCTTGTTCTGGTTCTAGTTCTGCTTCTAGATCTTGTTATTGTCTTTGTGCTGTTTGTTTGCCGCTCAACTTAATTGACTTCTTCTACACTTTGTGCTGTATTCGGTTTTGGATAAGACGACACCCACGCAATGGAACATTTACTCGTAACTCATTCACATTATAAACGATGACAGGCACGGTGCGTAACAGCCAAGCACCTCAGCCATTTTCACACAAATCTCCGACAAATGTCAAATTCTACACCAATTTTCCGATCCGCCTTCCCGTGCCCCTGCCCCTGTCCCTGTCCCTGTCCAGTCCCTATTCAAGTGTCGGTTCGCTTCTTGTTCTTTAAAACAACGTCGCATATTGTTGTCATTAATTAAAACGTTTTATGGATTATATGGCCAAGGGAGCGTGGAGCAGCGGGGAGCGTGTGTGTCTGTGTCCGCATTTACAGTCTGTGCTATGTTTTTCCACCTATCCGACGATTTTTCACAATTTTTCAACTTGGCGTCGGGCAAACACTAAATCACTTTAATATTCAACAATTTCAGCAGTTGAATACGCAACGAACAAAAACAAAAAAAAAAAACAGAAAAAGACACACCAAATTCAAACAATAAAACATAAAAATGTCAGACAAGCGCCCGCGACAGGAAATCACCAAATGCAGCCCGAAACTTTGCCCCGGCAGTGCTCGATGTGTGTTCAATGCCGGCTAGTAAGGGGGTTTGGTGGGAAGCCCGTGTCAGAGAGCGCGCAATGCTCGCTATAAAAATGTCACAATAAATACCCAAAATGCCAAGACGAACTCTCGTCCAGGGCGCGTAGTTTTCGGGTATTGGCTGTGACCCAGTTTTCTTGGGGCTGGGTATTTGGCTGGTTGTGAAGAGCGCAGGAATTTCAATTTAGCCCAGCGGGATATCTGCATGTCTCAGCTGCCTCGTTGCCCCAATGCCTCGATGCCATTACCGGCGGCAGCGGAAATTAAACCCAATGACAGGCAGACCACGTGGTGAGCCAAAGGAAGGATGTGCGCCCACATGAGCGTTTTAACCCTTTGTTAACACCAAGCAACTTCGCTCACACACGCCTCTCATGTCAATGCCTGACTGACTGCCTGCTGCCTGCCTGTTTGCTTGCCTGTCTTCCTAAAGAACTCCCTCACCTATCACCTGTCCCGTATTATGTTTATGAAAAATGCAGAGCCTGCAAAACGCTGAACTACTTTCTGCCCATTCCATTAACTGTACATCAAAGGCAATTCCAGGTAGACTTCGCTGACAACAACGCAAACACTTTGTCGTTGTCGAATAACAACAGGTCTAAGGTCTGAAGCTGCTTTTCGGTGGCCAACTCATTTACTCTGTGCTGAAAGTGACACGACAAAGGCAAAATGCAAATGCAAAGTGTTTTCCATAAAGCAGTTCCCTTCTTTTTTTTGTTAATTTATTTTATGCAACTTGCGAAAATGTCAAAGGCATATATTTCCAAGCCCCCGCATAAAGTTCTTTCATCTACTACAATTTTTTGACAAAAAATGCAAAGCTCTTCCGAAGTTTGGGAGCCACTTGACAAGTCGGCAATTTTGCAGCTCTTTCAGACAAAATCAAATAATGAGCGATAAATTAAAGTTAAGGGAACAAGGCCATAAAAAGAATTGAATTATTACCGAATTGGTTCATTATGATTGGCTACTGTTACATTGCTGCTGATTATTTTTCATTTGCTCACAATCATTGACTTAATTAATTTATATAAAGTTTAAGTTATGATGTCGAATATCAATAATCTGTTAATGTCACTTTTGATTGGGTTGAACCAACTCAGATCTTCATAATCACTTCTTATCTAGAAGTGTTGCATTTTTAGACTTGTTTCTCATCTCAAGGCTAACAGTCTTTCAAAAGCTATCGTTGTTCACATTATCTGATACAAGCACTCCACATGTAAGTTTCAGGCGCGGACTGCAAGTGTCAAAAACTTAATTAAAAGCGCGCTGCCTCAGCTGCCTCAGCTGCTGCTGCTGCTGCTGCTGCTGCTGCCTCAAATGCAGCTTCTCCTGCTTCTTCTTCCACTTCCACTGCTTGGCGCACTTGATAGTGGTGGGAAAACAAACTTAAAGATACTTCTTCGCCAGGCACTTAATTAGACGTTAAACACTTGTAAAATGCTCAAGGATAATGGATGCGAGTGAACTAAGGAGTCGACAGCCAGGACCAAGCTAGTGGCTTGGGTAGTGCGAATGCAATTGAGTCGACTGAATTGATGAGGAGAACTGAATATCTGATACTGACAGACCATTGGAACTAGGAACTGAATGTTGTTGTCTGTTGTTTAAGGCCAGATTTAATGGACTGACCAATTAGCAAATTTTAGTGATGCATAATAGTTTTTAAATATAATCTATGTGGTAACCAAGTTAATTAATTACATGTATGCATGGCCGTGTTGCACACGCTCGACTGATTACTTTACCAGGACAGGTTCACCCTCCTCCGATATAATATGTACATACGTACATGTTCTTTCTGTGTATAATGCGTGTATGCAAAGTTGGTCATTAGTTAATTCACTGCACACACAACTAGCTAACCACCTAGCCATAAATGCGAAGGGGAAACGGAGAGATGGAGGGGCGATATTAGAAGCAGCTATCGACCAGCAGTTAGCAGCAGTAATACCAAATGCTACTAGCACCAGATGCCAAAGTGAAATCGTGTAAATTGGACCACACAGACACCAAAACAAGCCAACATGACGACCAGGCCAGATCCAACCAGACATGCATTCCAGGCTGTAAGCACCACCTCCGAAACTGTGGAAAGTTCTGCATGCATTCAAGTTGCATGAGAGTGACTCTGAGACAAAGAGTGAGTGGCTCAGATGCACCACATATTCACGGGAAGTCAGGCCATGCATATCTATATATTTTGCATAAATTATCATCAGAGACCTGGCCACAGAGGAGTGCGGCACAGCAAACAAGATAATGCTACAGCGGCGCAACATCATTAAGGAAATTACTTGTAATTCACCAAACCAGCAATATCAGGTACTTACTACCCTGCTTCCACTCCACTCACACCACATACACTACACCGCCTGGGCATGAGGGCGGACCTGAAGCTCAACGTGGACATGGATGGCGACTAGTGGCTATCAAACAGCTCGCTCCACTAACGACTGACGGCAGCCCCATTCCTGGCATGGGGGACATGGAAAATTATCATAACTGCGGCGCAAGGCAAACTCCGTACTCAATATTTTAGATGCGAAAATAATTAATGTGAGAAGCTTCAGGTCTCCCTGGTTCGCATCTGCTGTGCTCGCTGGGTACCCAGCTCCCTAGTTAGTCTGCTTCGACTTAGCCGTGTTACCGTCGTCTTAACGTGGGTAGCCTAATTAGTTGACTGCACGTACTCTCTGCTCTGTGAATCCATGCGGCTGTGGCAAAAGGCTTACAAATTAAGCTATTTGCCATAGTTGTTACGTTAATTAGCTCGGGTAGACAACTGCAGACAGAGGGGCTAGAGGCAATATGACTGCGAATAAAACCGTCACGAGTAAGAAACTTGTTTAAGATTACGGCTAAAAGTTGCTTGCTAACTGAAATTGGGAACGTTTAAGATTTGATCTCTAGTTGATATCAATGCCAGAAGGAAGCCAAACCACGAACTGTCAAAATATAATAATTTGTACATTTTATACCTGACTCAATACTTATACTTAATACTTTTCTTTTTTCATGGGATTCTGCTTGGCTATAATTAAATATATATACAAGTTTGGCAAATGCGACCCGCATAAAAATTAAAAACACTAAGGCAAAATGTGAAATTAGTCAACTTAAAGGCAAAGCGAACGGCTGCTAAATAATATTTGTTTGATCAGAAACCAAAACCTCTGTCAATATCAAACCATTTTGAGGCTCTCTGACCAATGTGTCACAGCACACATCGCATCCAGCACTTTCGCTAAGCCACAAAACCACGACACAGATTCCCAATCACTTGCCAAACACAAAGATGCTGGAATAGCAACAACAACAACAACAATGCAAAAGCATTGAACAAAACTGCAATAACAACTATGTAAATGATTCAGAAGGAACGTCGAACATTTGGTTTGTTGCTCCGTTGGCTTTGAGTTGGCTCGGTACATGAAATTTGTGCTGCAAATTACATGAGAAATTAAATGCATGAATAATTCGAATGGTTGCTGTGGTCTCAACAGCACAAAATGGCCATAGCTAATCAGGGGTTGGGTTCCATTTTGTGGGATGGTGGGTGGCAGTCGGGTTGGTCAAGGGAGTGCTCCTGCTTTGTATTTACACTGCATTTTATCGCTTTAACACTCTGACACAATGAATATAAATATTTAGACAGCAAAAACAGCAGCAGCAGAAACAAGTCCAGGCAGCAGCAGCAGCAGCAACATCAGCAGCAGGACGGGAGCAGCAGATATGCAATGCTGCCACTCTGTGTGCGTCTATGTTTTGTATGTGTGTGTGAGTGTGTGTGTGGGTGTGTATGTGTGTGTGTGTGAGAGTTTGTGTGAGAGTGTGTGCGAGTGTGTATGTGTGTGTGTGCGTGGACTTGACCTGTGCATAAATTTCAATATAAATGAAAGGTTGTCTGTCCCTTTTGGAAATGTGCATTTCTCGCCAATTTATATTTTATTTTTATCTGTCATGTTCATTTCCCAAATATTTCATTTCGAAAAACTATGTTACGTTAGTTTGCGTTACGTTACGTTGCATTGAGGCACTTTACGCTACGTTATTAAAGATGCCCATCGATCGATAGAATGGCCCTCAAACGGTATGCGGTATTTGGAATCCGGAAACCGGAAGCCGGTTGCGACTACAAATTTATTGTTTACCATTAAAATTGACGCAAAAAGTCTTGTTTATGTGCCCTTTTAGTTAACAAACTCATAGACCCATAAATTGAGTGCCGAACATGAAGTCAAAGTTCGCTTAAGAGGCACAGGCTCCCAACAGTTTGTCCACTTGTGCCCTTACCCCCTCAACCCCCTGCCACACTCGATTGGCAAATTTGTCCCAGGAAATGTATGCGTATATTGCCGGCACAACTGAGGATGCCGAGTTCTTGCTATAGGTGCCACTAGTTCGGCTTTTTGCAGTGCCGCCTCAAAGCGAAATCAATTTCCGTTATAGAACTGGTTTCCTCCTCTTCCTTGGCTAGAAGTTTCTTCCTGTTGCACAAATAAATATTTTGTACCGGATGTTTGGGTCACAATCGCGTTTCGCAGCCAATAGCAGATGTGTTTGCTTTGGCTTTCTGAAATTTTAAGTCCTGCGCCTCCATATGAACAACAATTGCATTCCAGGGAAATCGAATTGAATTTGTATTCGATTTCTTTCCTTTTGATTTGGCACATTTTGGGAATACAAGAGATATTTTTATATATATTTGATTTCGTTTTCATTCACTTTGAAATTATATTATTATTAAATAATAAAAATTCATTTTCAGTGTTGCAAGAAGTGATGACATACTTGGCAGAGACGCGTAATCATATTTTCATTACTTATCCAATGAAGTTTTCATTTTGATAAAATTATATCAGGTCTCAGTATGTCTACAACAAATAAACCCAGTTTTTATTTGTAGTAGCGAAACTTTTTTAAAAATAAAATTATTCGTTTAACAGGAATACAGTTTCAGTAATAAAATTAAGCATTTTATATTAAATTATGGTGTAGCACATTTTTTTTCAGACTCTTTTATCCAGAATGCAATTCGTGCCCTGACCGTCACGGGTAGATATTGTTGCCGTATTCAAATCTCTTTTTTCTTATTTTTAGTCCACATGCAAATAGAGCTGATTATTTACACTGTGCAAGTGCGCTCAAAAATTCGCCAATGGATATCATTTATTTTTAAATTAAATCTATACATTTTTTCTTTGCATTTAAAATTAGTCATCCATTTATCCACAAATATTTATATTTATTTATGTGCCACATTTTAATTTTAAGGCCATGAATCAAATTCAAAAAAAAAATTGCAGCGATTAAAATGCGGTCACATGACAATATATTCATTTATATGTTTATGAATATATTTGATGAAGCATCGTTTAGCTCCTGGTGGCAACCGATGGTCCCAGGCTATGTCATATAGAGGTATGGTATACCATACTGCTGGTCCTGGTAACGGTAGTTCGCCAGTGAAACAGCTTCATTAGTTGAACAACACGCAGTCTTTGAGGTCAGGATAAAAACCACAAAACTTTAAGGCACGCACAACCCAAACCAATTTCAGTCTATTCGAATCCTTAGCCTGGTGCGTCTTGGCAGTCTCTGCACAGTTTTCACTGTTCAACGTCTTAAATCACAAAAAGTAGCAAACTTTTTTACTCAACATTTTTTTCGGCTTTTTTTTCATGCTTTGTTGTTGTTTTTCGTAGTCCTTGGAATGTTACTCAAAGTTTTATTATGATTTTGTGCCACTGCTGTTTTATGTTTTTTTTTTTTTGTTTGTAATTTTTTTTATTGTGTGCGTTTTTCCTGTTTGTGACTTTGTGTTGACAATTGAAATTGATTTTGCGGTTCCTGACACAGCCCACTCTGTTGCTGTGGCCACAATGGAATCTGTTGATTTTTGAGCGTATTCGATGGAAAATAATCACAGATTGCAGTTGAGTTTGCTCTTGATTGCCATATCAGGCATTCTCAAAACAATTTAAATGAGTTTTAAATTGCAATCACAACAGCAATAGAATCAGCATCAACATCAGAATACAAACGTACCTGAATTAAATCAAACTGTGCATGCTTTAGGGAAGTTCATTTATTGGTTGCTCGATATAAAACATAGGAAAAATAAATCATAAAATTGTCTGCATTAATTCAGCTTAATTTAAAGGGTGTTAGAGGGCAATTGGATGGAAGGATCGAGGGTGTGAGTTAATAAGCCGAAAGATTACGTTCAACATAATTGACATTTTAATGCGCTGATAGTTGGAAAATGATAACAACAGATTTAATATTCTGATAATTTGCACAATAATTATGCAACTTAATCGAATTGTCAGCGGGCTGCATTACGCATGTGGCACTTCAGGCTCACTGTCAGTGTACCCAATGCACAACATCTACATGAAACGGATATTCGCTAAACGAACAAATTGACAATAAATCGAATGGTCGATCGAGCAAGTTAACATGATAATGAATGATACATAACCAAATGCAATGCATTGCCAACAACAGAGAGAAAAAAAAATGAAGTGGCCATATTTAGATAATAATCTATTGGAAAGCATTCGATTGTCTAAATTGCCAGCTACATTTTGATAAATCGAATTAAATGCTGTCAGCTCGTTTGTTAAGCATAAATACATTTTTGGACTGAACGAATCATCTACAAAGAGGAGCCCCCCTGCTAACAGCATTTGAATGCAGCGCCTCATTTAACGAGACAATTTCCACAACGCATTCTTTTCCATTCAGTATCGGCATGGGATCACTTTTGGATGTGATCATTGTTTAACTTTTGGTATATGTTGTATTTAGGGGGACCCCCTCTAGCTGTCATTGCAGCGCCCATTTTGTGACATTTATCTTGAAAGGGGCGCTGCTATAGCTTAACGAAAAGTAGCTCTACCAAAACACGTACCTTTTCAAGCCAATTAAGTGCATAATTTTGTGCAAGCAAATTTAAGTTGTAAAAATCATGTAGTGAGTTGTGCTTTTGTGTATGCACCTGAAACTCACCTGCCCAGTTTGTTGGTTCAAACAACTGCGGCTGTCTTTGGTTGAATCATTTCATTGCCCATATTCATATGAGGCGTTCATGCATTTTATTTGTTTGTTTGTCGCTTGCATTAAATTGAAATGGAAATGCCGCAGACCGCACTATTGGAATGACAGTCAAACAGACAGATGGACAGGCAGACAGATAGACAGTGGGAGACAGACGGACAAATGTCTGCTGTTGCTGTTCTGATGATGACAGTCGGCGTCAGTCGCCGAAATTTAAGTACAGTACAACCTCTGCATATAGGGACTGCTGGTGATTCTGCTACAGCGGAATGTCCGTGTGCCTCTGGTGCTCACTGTGCTCAACGAAATCGCTCATACGCCACCGCAGCAATCTATACGCGATATGCTGCTCTGGTCGAGAGGGGGGCATTGTTGCCAAGGGTTGGGGTAAAACGGGACGGCGGGTAAAACAAACGAAATGAGAGCACATAGTTTCATTATCCCTCGGCTGATAGACGGAGCAAGGACGTGGCACAGACCTGCCGCTACATGCGGCGCATTACAAATTTTCGAAACGAAACTGAAATCAAATAAGAGACAACGTTACTAGCCAGAAAGATACACACACATACACACACAAGCACACGTACGAGAACAAAAGCAACAACAATGCAATGCAATTAAAATTGGCTGTGTAAAAAAAAAAACAAGATGGAAGACAAAAAAGCCAAATGTGGAATGACAAACATGCTGCGAATTTGTAATTTGTAATTTGTAATCTGTAATATGAATTCGAGTTTAAAACATACATATTTCGACCAGGTATGGCAGGTGAATATGCTGTAGAATATGATTGCATCTCCATTTAATTGAGTTGCTTGAATATTTTTGCCAGCTATGCGCATCAATCGGATACGGCAACTCAAACAAAATGGCATCAATCCAATCAGCAGTATTGTAATTGGTAAAATATAGGATGTTGAATGTGCGAATAATCGAATGTTTGAACACTTTTTACGGCGTTTGATTGAAACCGGAAATTGGCAAAATAATGCAATGATATATATATGTGTGGTTTATATGTAAAAATTTCACGATTTTTCCAATTAAATCGAGTGGAAATTGTCATCGATTGTATAAAATATCTTCAATTAAATTAATTGTGTGTTATTCTTTCGTTGTTTTGTGAATGTGTAATTAAATTGGCTATTGTAATTGAAACGAACTATTTATGTACAGTGACTCTCTACATAATTAAGCATATATTAATATGCAATAGGCAACACAATTGTTTGCTTCTCAGAAAAAGTCTATGAATCAATCAAAAACTAAAAACAATTATGAATCAATCATTTAAATTATATTTTACATATATTCGCATAAGTTAATTTAATAAGTTTTTTAAAGTTCTTTTAAATATCCCCCATCAATAATATGCGGATTTTTTTTGCAGTCCATAATGGATATATGTATGTAAATATATATGTTTTCCAGATTTTCCGGCTTTTCTCGGAAAATTAGAAATAAAACCTAAAGTAATCGATAAAAAAGTGTTCGATTGAATGAAAATGTATACGAAATACGACTGTCATCAATTCTGGTTCACAATTAATCGAATCGATCTTGCTCAGCCTATAGCTACTGCTCCAACTGGCAATTATAAGAGCCTCCTGGCAAGTCCTTGCAAACATTTTCGCTTTTGCCTCTTTGCTGCTGCTGTTGCCAGCTGCCATTAGTTGGTTGACTGACTGATTGCTTTGTCTTATCATGTGGCACAGGCCCCATTCCCAATGTCGAATACAATTCAAATTGAATTTTGCTTTGCTGCCACACCTACCGAACGCCCTTTTCCCTTTTTGGGTATTTTCATTCTTTTTTCATCATCAGACTGTTTGTTGTTGCCTGCTGGTGCTTCTAATCAGAATTTGTTAACAATTTTGGGTGCTGCGTGCATTTGTTTCTCTTTTCTTTGACACTCTCTGCAATCACCCAGAGAGGCAGCCAGGCATCGAGGACATCAATTCAAATGATGCAGCGAGGCTAAGCCAGAGAGCAGCATTTGATTTTGCGATTGAATCAAACAATCAATTATCCTGTCTTCTGTCGCTGCTGCCTTTTTGCGATTGTCTTGTTCCGACACAGTTAACTGCAATCTTCATTGCCAACATTTGTGCCTAAATGACAAAATGCCAGAGCCAAAGACAGTATTACCTACTGACAGCAACAGAATGATAGTAAAAATGTTCCAGATGACTGATAAATTGGCAATATGTGTTTACTTTAGGTACTTTTCAAAAATGTAGTTATTTGTTGGGGAATATAATCTATATGCAGCACTCTTGAAATTAATGTATTATTATAGTTTAAATATACAATAGTTTCCATCTCAAGCTGCTTGCCAATAGAAATACTGTTTAAGTACTACTAAAAAAGTATTTTAAGATACCATATTTCAAGTACATATTCATCTTCAATAATATTTGCTTTGCCATCTACTTTGTGTGTTGTATCAAATTGCAGCTGTCGGGTTTTCCTTTCTAGCGCTTGTATCTGCGCGTTTTTCGAACACACACTTAACTATGTCAACAGGAAGTCAAATGGCTCACACACACACACACACTCATGTGTATACACACACACATACAACAACATGGCGATGGCAAAATGGCGTGCATAAATATCCGGACCGCCAACCGAGCGCGCTTTATGCGCGTGCGACTAAGCCGAAGATTGTTTATGGCGGCCAACAGTTGATTCATCGTATTTAATGGATAATGCTTGCATATTCCGCAAAAAAACGGAAGAGATACAGCAAAAATATAGCAAAATATAAAGAGAGATGGAAGTGAAGAAGAGTTGCCTTGCCCCTAAGCATATGAGAAGTTTTTATTCTGGAAATGCAGCATATTTTATTGAGTTGAGTGTCTGTAAAATATGACTTTGCTACAAGCTTAAGCAATTTACTTTTTCTTACTTCCGCCACTGTTGCTTGCAGCCTTTTTGGCCAGGACTTTGGTAGCTAAGCTAGCCTTATTGTTTTTGGCAAGAGGCGCAAATTGTGTTGTAAGACCAGCGAGCTCCATTCAATACCAATCCCCAATTGTCAATTGTCAAGCAATGTCGATGGCTTATCATTTAATGAACTGCAGAACAACAGCAACAACAACATAAACACCACATCAATATAATATACTGTGTGTGTGTGTGTGTGTATGGGACATATATCAAGTGAGTTGGCCTTTACTTAATATAAGATCTTATTTGGGTCAACTTTATTATATGCACATAATTACAAAAGCCAACAGACTGGTAGCTGTGGCGTGTGTTGGCCAGAGATAAAGCATTTATGATGACAGACATGTGGGAATTGCTGTTGGCTGTTTCAACAGACAGCTAGCCGGGGAGGCGGGCAGGCGAGTGTACAAACAAAGAAGTAGTCGGGTTGACTCAGTCCAAATTCTTAGAATTTTCCCGACCGGCTTGGCTTGCACACTTCCGTCTTTCGTTGTCACCAAATTTCGACTCCATTTATTTGCGCTGCTCTAATAATAAGAAATAATGTCATCTTCTGTATACTCGTATTGCTAGAGCCTATTGTCTATGTCCTCGTGTACAGATTGAAGGGAGGGTGTTGAAAGCAGGGCAAGGACTTGGCCTTTAGTTTGCTTCACTGTTCAGCCACAGGCTAAAATATTTATGCGACAAACGACAATTTTGGATTTATGTTTGTGTTTTTTTTGCAGTCGGGCCCCAGCCGGCTCAGAATATACTACATACATACATATATAAAAGTAGCTGGGTTTCGTTTTTCTTTTTTATTTATTTCTTTTTTGTTTTTTGGTTTATTTTTTATTTCTGTGTATATAGCAGGAACTGGTCCATAAATAGCAGCGCCATGGCAACAGCTCTTGTGTGCTATTAAAGTGGCAATGGGCAGGAAATTGTGTGGGTTTGTCCTTGCCGATGTGGAAGGTTTGCAGTAGCAGGGATAAAGACTGTGTTGGGTGAGGGTGGAGGGGCCATTAGGCTTATACATGCGGTTAGAAATTGGAACAGAAAACAAAAGTGGTTTTTGTTAATTTAAGTACATTTTAAATAATCCGATTTTACAACTGCGAAGCAATTTCGAGACTTGAATTCCCAATTGAAATATTTTAATGAGTCCAAGTCCGATTCGGAAAAGTTTATAATTTAAAAAATGTTCGTCTTTTCCCCTAACCGTTTTCTTAAGCGTTGCTGAGCCAAGATTTTGTTATTTTTTCGTTTTGGCTACGCTCCTAATCGTTTCCTTGTTACTACAAACAATCTTATGGCGCATTATGCCACTCGGCAAACAACACTCAAGCAAACACACTTAAAAAGCATCTTCATTGGAGCTTCACTTCATATTCAATATCAAATTTCCCAAAATTTTGCCAAACAGCAGCCGCAAATACTTGAAAATGTTCCCAGAGCTCAATTAAAAGCCATTAGCTGAATATCGAAAAAGCTTTGCATCAGCAACTTCCACAACAATCCACCACATCCCCTCGTTGTTGGCTGTGTTGTTTATGGCCAAAGGATATACACGCATTGAATTACGCAGACAAAAGGCCAAGGCATTCCAAAATTTCCATATGCAAGATTTCTCATAATACATACACACATAAATAAATACTCACTGCTTTGCCGTAGAACCAGTTGTGCCCGGGGCATAACACTAGAGGAAAAACCCACTCCCTGTCGAGTAATTAAAGTTTTGCACAAGTGTCGATAAATTATGCGGAAGATAGAAGATGGAAAATGCCGAGTAGGAAGCTGCTATGCAAATCACTCACAACATACAACTTACAATGCACAGCTGGGAGCGAGACGAGAGCCGTGAGTCGAGACAGAGCGACAGATGGACATTCTTTTGGCTTTCGAATGACAGGCACTTCATCATCGTGTCCTTCGGCGAGTGTGTAATTCATCACGCGAACAACCGCAGACCCCGCTGCCCCCACCGCCTCCGTTTGACATGACATGTTGAGCCTGCATTTAAGCTGGCCATCTCAGGAAGGGGGTGGGAAGGAACTGGGCCTAGACTGGAAATTACTGTGGCTGTATGTTGCCCGTCTTGGCAGGCCCGTTGAGTTTTGGGAGCCGCTTTGTAAGCGCAACATGGCTGAAATGCTATTAACAAAGTTGACATTAATCGCTCTGACTTTCTGCAAGAACAGCAGCAGCAACAACAGCAGCAGCATCAGCTAAAAGAGGCAGCCGTTAAACGTGTGTGTACTTAAAAGAGGCCCAAGCAGGCTTCCTGCAAGCTTGTAATGTGAAAACAATTAAGTATGTAAAATGTAAATGGGTTCGGGCCCTGAAAGCTAGTCAACGAAAGCATCTGAAAGCCAGAGTATTCAACAAAAATAATTACTATGAAAAGTGGCGAAACTCACTCTGACATCAACCAGCTTCTGACTTGTGCCCTTTGGCAAAAGAGCATGTTTTGAATGACATTGATTCCTAATACCAAATTCTCAGTGAACTGACACTGCATGTCATTCGAAATGATTTTGATGGCGGTATATCAGATTATAAAGTAAGTACATAATGTAGAGAATTTAATTAATGTTTTTCTTGTATTACACAACATATAGTTCTGAGCAATAACACTACATTTTTTTCAACTAGATTTCAATTCTGATTTGCACTCACAACTCTCCAAGTCAAAGTAGATTCTTGTATGCTACTTACAAGGAGCAAAGGAAAGTATTGGTTTGCTAAAGGTATAAAATGGGATCATGTAACTCTAGTCACATAATCTGAAACGTGCTGAATGAGATAGATTTGAGTGTTGAATGCATATTGAATGATCACAGCACATCATTGTCAGTGACTGCTGCAAACATATTTTCCTAAAATAGGTCATAATTTGGTATTCAATAGTTTAAATATTCGAATATAATTCATAAGCAACCTGCTGTTTTTGCGTAGAATGCATATTAATTCAAATGCATACAAGCGAAAATATAGTCATAATTCTTGACTTTTTCTGCTTTGTGCTTTTCATTGACTCAATTCCAAGCAACCAATAAATTCAACTCAGCATATACTCACACACAAATACAAAACATATAAACATAATCACATAAATATGCATACCATTTAGCTGCTGTCAGTTTTATGAATTGGATTTGTATGCTTAGCCAACTGACCAATCTCTGGCTCCAGTCTCTTACGCAAACACACATACTCATAAATAGGAAGTTAAGCCCTATTAATTTATGGTGCTGCTGGGAAAATAGTTAACATAGCCCAGAGACTAAGCTGCCAGACAATAAATGCTGTTGATACATTAAACAAGATTAAGCATACGACACATGAACCCAGTCCCCGTCGCAGTCCTAATTACTATTATTGTTACTGTAATTGTTGTTGTTCTCATTATGAAATATACAGCTTCTATAGTTTACTGCGCTATTAATGAACAACGAATGCACCCCTGACAATCATCTAACCCCCCCTGCAAGAAGTACACAATTTCCTCTTGCCATTATTTCGCATCGGGTCGCTTTGAAATTGACCTGCTGCAAGCCACCTGCTCTTGCAGTGTTGCATTCAGGCATAATTGCACTAAATCGAATGCAGTGGAGCCTTAATGAACATTAATAGATTTCCAATTTATTGTTTTGTGTACCCCCGCTCCTCTGGCCTGCTATTTGTGCATTAATGTTAATGCAATTATGCATCTGTCTACTTATAAATGCGAGGCATGCAAATATTATTGCTGCCAACTTGAGATTTGGGATGTTTCAAATGCTAAAAGCCAGAAAGATAAGCAAGCAGAAACTAAGACAATTTCCCAATTTCTGACATTCGATTTGTGAAATATGTGTAATTATAAAAGATAATAGCTGCAGGCAAATGTAAACAGACAGCCTCCGAGCTTGGAGCAGAAGGACGAATTGATACTTACAGTAATCGTTATTTGATGCACATACTTTCCAATATCTTCCATTTATTTCCACGACCCATCAAATTTGATGCCCAAAACGCCTGCCGGCTTTCTTCTTCCTACTTACTTTTTATCGGCATCGTATTCCATTCCCATTCCCAATATTTTATGTGCACCTCATCCGCAAAACATTATCAAAAATCGCTTACAACCAATTTGATTTTATTAAAACGAGTACCCTGAAGCGTGCCAAGCCCCTCCCAATCCGTCTCCATTCGACTCTCTTTAAGTTGCGCTAATCATGCGAACCGTTGGTGAAACTTGCACCAACATTTGGACAGTTTATACTCCAATACGACTCTGACGACGATGACGACGACGATTAGCATTAAAGTTAGGTGCGAGCTGGAGGCCCCACATAAAACAGTTTTATGTACGCCCATAAACAGGTGAGAGGCGTTTACCCACCTGGTGGCTACCGAAATATCGCAGCAATGTTCTTGTCTTCTTCCGGTGGCGCCCACTTTGCCAGGTGGCATTGATGGGAGACGCCTCTAGAGTGCCGTTGACTCTTGAAAATGGCCGCACATAAAAATTATATTAAGTCATAAAACTGAAAAAGGACATATACACATACACTGGATAAAGCACTTATTTTATATGCGGTCAAGGCAATTCAATTCACATTTGCGGAGTGCGCAAAATGCTTTATTGCCTTTGTCATGCCGGAAAGCATTAACTATTTCAACAGAAATGAACCTGTCAAAGTTCAGATTTGGTAAGGCTAATGGAATGACTATAAACGGTATATAGTTACAACATTACAATTGCTGCGATTTTTTATTGTCTTCAAGAAATGGCGCAATGGTCTCGTTTTTATTATAAACTTGAGTGTGGTGTGGGTGTGTGTGCAAACGAGGCAAATATGATTGAACAAGCCATAAAAAGAATGCTCATAGATTTGAGAGATGCATAAATGCAATGCTCTGGGGATTACTTGAAAGTAAACTATGTCTGCATTTGCCCTAAATAAGATTTCAATTCTTTTTTGCAAGCGCATTTCAATTTATGTTCATTCGCTGGCCTGTTCAATATGCCAGTTACATGCAGATGTCATGGCCCCTACATGTTGCGCCACTGGTGCACGCCACACCCCCCACGCCCACAGCTTGCGGCAGCATAAATCGCAGAGCATATTACACAATGCGATGCGTGCCTGGATGCCTCAATGGAGACGCCCACAAAACAGGCAGCGACGTTTTCGGTTCGTCTTTTGCCTTGCTCAATCGTTCTGTTTGCATTTGCTCTTGCCCCCGGCGGGGCGGTGTGATAGTTGAAGATGAGATGATAGTGTGTGTATGAGCAGGGAGGGCTCGATTGTATTTGCAGGGTAACAATGAAAGAGGGGCACAAACTTTTTACTCTGCATTTGTCCTGTTGCTGCACACAGGAGCAGATAGTAGTTGGAGCATAGACGACGAAGGTAGAGTCACTGGATAGAGTACATCCTCCTGGTGAATCCCTGCCCGTTTCACCTCTCTTCCGACTGCCGTGCTACGTGTTCTGCCTGCAAATACATTCAAATTGTTTACCGTATGAGCGGCGCGCACGTGAAAGCCAAAAGAAAATTGTAGTAAATTTTAAATGGAACGGCAGCAAAAATGTGCAGCGTCTCCACGATCCCCGATCCCCAATCCCCAATCCCCGATACCCGATCCCCGACCCACTAGCTGCTGTTTGCCTTGACGCAGTGTAATTTATTGGCAGCACGTTTATCATGCCGTCGTCTCCGTCTCTGACTGACTGTACTCAGAGTCTACGCCTCAGTCATCTGCTGCTCTCCACTGGTAAGCCCAAAAAATGCAACCATGCGGTGCATGCAAAAATGCCTATGCTACAGCGCAGGATGCTCGACTAGAGTGGCTGCACCAGTGCTCCGGATCTGCTTGCCCAGCAGCCTGCCAGCTTGCCTGCTAGCCTGGTTGCCTAGCTGCCTGTTTGTCTCGCTGCCTAGCTGCCTGACTGCCTCGTTGTTGCTTGCCATAACATTTGCACAAATTGCATCCACAGCCTTTCCATATTCTTTCTTACTTACTTTTATCCTTGGCCAATGTTTGCTAACCGTTTTGCCAGTCAAGCCAGTCGACCTCGGTGTGGGGAGAGGCCTTTTCATTGTTTGCTTTTTTGGTGCCTCCTGCGCCTGATGCAACATTCATTAAAATGTTGCCAATGTGTTTTTGTGGCAAATTGAAGCTGCTGAACCTTACAACGCCAGACGCCCAAAGGCTCAAGCCCCTTAAAAACATTTGGATATGCATTTTCCGAGTAGTTGCCTGTGCATGCAAAGGATTAGGCACATCCCAAACAAAGTGCGCCACTTTGTGATACATCTGAAAGGGAAAGAAAAATAGTGCAACGATAAGAATAGTAAAAGTGAGTATGAAGTAAGGACAAACACAGATACATCTTTGGCAAAGAACACCAGAATCCAATCTTAATGTATGCCTTAGTGAACATTCTAAATTATTCGTCAGTCCCTTTGAAGCGACATTGAATTTGGTTTGCTCAAAAAACTCAGACACTCATTGCACCATATGTGGAATAAAGTGAAGCAGAATTGGTCTGGTGATGTGATTATTCTAGGCTATGCACTAGTCTGTCTAAGACAGTTTGAGCATTTTTCCTTTTCTTTCTTTGCTAACACTAAACTGACAAGCAAATTGCTTGGTTTCCAGCGGAAGCGACTGTATCTAATTGTTCTTTAAATTAATCATAAGCGCTTGCAATTTGGCGGTTTCCCAGTACTCCATGTTGGCCAGGACACTCTACAGAACGTTGTTCGCAACTGTCAACACTTTGTTCGCAATTAGTTTGGCCAACACGGTCAATGTGGTAAGAGGGGTGTGGGTGGGTTCAGCCTTAAATAAAGAAAATTGCAGCATTTTTTTCAACTAATTGGCCAGCCCCAAAGAACACAGCTACAGAGTGAGACTGAATGGGAGAATGAGAAAATTGGGTACTGCTGGTGGAAAATTAATTAAAATGCTGTTGTCTTTGGTATTTACTCAACAAATTGCTTCAAATTCGCATAAATCAAATTGTTCACACCGTTCGATTGGGGCTCCCAGATCCCAGTACTCCATATTAATATCGAGTGAATTCAATTTTACGTGCATATTTCATTTATTTTGTGGCTGTGTGTGTATGTTTGTGTGTGTATTTAAAGCCACCGTCGACTGTCGCTGCTTGTAGGGGAGTCTCTGGCTTGCCAGCGCTTTTACCAATGGAAATAATAAGAATACACTGAATGAACACAAGAGCAGTCCTGGAATTGTTGCTAGTGTGCTAGTGTGCGAGTGTGCGAATGTGTGTGCGTGTTTGCCTATGTGCCTGACAGCCTGCCTGTCGGCCTGTTTTTGATTCATGCGTTAAATGAAAATTAATCCGATTTAATCTGTCGCTAATTAGGTTTACTCTGGGATTTGTTTCGCACCTCTCATGCCCTTATGGCCAAATGTTTGGTGTCGATTTCTGTTTGTGCCATTTGTACTGGGTATATTGGCATGTAGCCATCAATTAGAGATGGCCAACCAATTAAATGCTAACCATGAGTAATACCATGGATAATACCATTCATTATGGGTCCATTCCATTTGGCGCTCTCTCGCTGTTAAAGAGTCGTTTGCTTTAAATAACAATTTGATTCGCAACTCTCGACTACCCGATATAACCCAAATCAATGCTGATGATGACACTCATACGCACTGTTGCCTCTCAATCTGTTCCTCAACTGAACCACCCACCCACTCAAACCAATCGAAACCCCCACATCTCCCCTTCGCCACACACACACACACACACACACACACACACACTGCACTAAAAAGCATCTTTTGCACCTGCAATGCTTTCATAGTTGCTGCTGTTGACAACATTGTTTCACTGGTTGGCTGCCTGGCTGGCTGGTTGGGTGGCTGGCTGGCTGGCTGGCTGACTGGCTGACTGGCTTGCTGGTCCCTAGTCTGGTCTAGTCCTTGTCACTGCCTCATTTCCATAAAGCACACATACGCATACGCACAGTGAAAGCAAAACAAAGCCAAAAATCTGAAGTTTCATTACGAAAGGATGTGCTGCGACTCCTGCTCCTACAAACTGTTCTCGCATGTTTGTGCTTTCGTTTTTGGCCATGTCAAAAACCGGCAAAGCCAGAACAGATTCTGCTCATCGTCATTGCCATCGTTGTTGTCGTTGTCGTCTGGCTGGTGTCTGCTGTGCCTGCCCAGATAATATGCTTAATACGTTTTTATGTGCCTGGCAGGCGGGCTGCCTAGCTAGCTGGTTGGTTGCGACAGCCGCCTGCCCCAACGACCACCCTCTCCCGCCACCCACTTTTCATTGTTATTGCCAACTGGTATTGACTGTTGCCTCGCGTGAAATCAAATTTCCACTGTGATGACTTTTGGGCCCACAACAAAAAGTTTTTGGTTTTTGCTTTCGCACAAATACCATGAATTATGCAAAGGACTCTTGGCAGGCATTGCGACGTCTGTTGGCTTCTCTACTCCAGCCACTATTGCTGTTTCTGTTGCTGGCTTTAGTTATCAAAAGCTATTGACCCATTAACAGCCTTTAGTGTATTTGGCAGAGTCACTTGAGAGCGACGCCTGCGTTACAAACTAATTAACATAACGCATTAAGCCAGCAAACACTTCAAAATTATGTCAAGTGTCGAGTGGCAAAAGCAGCATTGCCTTCAAAGGATTATGCTTCACTGCATCGCTGACTGGATGCCAGCTAAGTTTTTTGCAACGGACAACCCATTTTTGCCCTCATCGATGAGTGCAGTGTGAGGCGCAACGCGAATTGAACGCGCGCTTTGACACGAGCTCCCGACACTTCATGCAACGCGGCAACTACTCAAAGCAACAACTCAAAGCAACGACTCCGACGCAGACGACTGATGTCAAATAGCTCGCCGCCATTGACGTCTTAAGTCGGGAGCAGGCAGCATGGTGCAGGGAGCAGCCTGGAGAAGACTAGCTGCATATTAAACACCCAGACTCAAGTGGCGCCACTTCGAAGTAAGTCAAAGGCGAGTGCATCAAGCTGAAGCAACTGCATGTGCATTCCAGACTTCAGCTAATGAAATCCGCCAAGTATGTTGTGCCAAATGCTAAATAAAGATTCCTCGAAAGTCTTTGGTTGTAGGTTGGTGGGTAAGTTGAAATTTGGATACGATATCAAAGCTAGTTATAAGATAGGTAAGTTGACATTTGGACAAGAAATCAAAGCTGAGCCATGCTTATTGACAGCGATCAATCGAAGAGTGAAAGGAGAGTTACATAATGCTGTAATTTGCGAACTGCTGTTTAACAATCACGTAATTTACAATAAATCAGTTAACTGGGACTGTTAACAAAGTTAACCGACAGCAAACTTATTTAATTACCAGTCTCTCAATTTACTCGTATTCAATAAAACTTCATGTAGGAAACAAATATCATTAAAATTTTATATTTTATTTAAAATACGATACCCATTTTCATCTGAGTCACAGTTGTGAATACAGCCGACCCTATTTAATATGTAGATTAACAATGCAGTACTATTTAAAGCAATTAATATGGATTAATTGATCTGATTTTTATACAAACAGAACAAAAAAATAATTTGTCCCGATTTTAGATGTCCAGAAGATTTACATGTTTGTCCCAGATATTAAATATATCTAAATTATTTATTTAATTTAACTTTTGATTTAATTTCTCATTTTTTTAACTGCAACTTTTTAACTGACTGTTCTCAGTCCATATTAATTAAATAAATAAAAAATCCATCCTTTTTAATTTTATTAAATTTAAACGTTTAATATCACATTTGCTTCTACAGATATCTGAATCCGTATAAATGTTGAACAACTTTTATCAAAATTCATATACTTAGAGATATTTGAAAATCTTGTAGCTGCGTGTTAAATAATATTTTCAAACATATTTCATTTTTTATTACTACCTATTTTTGGGCAACTGATTGTGCATTTCTGCGATGTTGTCACATTTGTCGACTTTTTGGACGCTTAATTAATGGAACACAGAGCCGGACATAATAAGCAATTACATAAATGCTGATGTAATTATTAATTATTTAATGTAAATATATGTAGCTATGAAGAAAAGTGTGCATAAATAAATGTGAGGGACGCTGTTACTGGCGACTCTTCGTTAGTCCTGTCGCATGTGTGACGGGCAATAAATGTATTTAAATTAATTGCATAATAAAGATTAAATATTTATTTACACAACGTTTCAATTAACTTTCGGCTTTGCTGAAGCCCTTGCTGCGATGCCTGCCACGCCTTGTTGCGGTCTCATTGCTTTTGTTTCTGTTTCGCACCAATTTAATTATACAATTTATTGCTTAAAATCGCGCACAACTACAAAATGGCGGCCTATAACCGGAAGTAAACAAGTTGAACGACCTTCCCGCATCCGGATACTGGCTATAGAGTCGCATGTGCACCCCCCTGGCTGGGAATGTGCCACATATTATGCGACCAGCTATAGAGAGGATGCTAGTGCGACTGTGCATGTGGACCGTGGCACCCAGAAACCCAGTAACTTGCCATAAATTTTAGCACCGCACGCGCAAATCCAAATGGTAAATGGGTTAAGGATTCCCACAGGCGGCAAACACCAGGACGAGGACGACGACGAAGGACGGATGGCAGCAATTGCAAAATTTTTGTGTAAATTTAACTCAATTGACATTGGCTATGAGTCGAGTTGAGTGGAGCGCCGTTGAGTTGAGTTGAATTGGGTTGAGACTGGGGAATTGCATTTGTGCTGCCTCTTTTTGGAGTACTTCAAAGTCAGTGCAGCTGCTGCCCGGAAAAAATGCGGAAACTGTACGGAAACGGAAGTCGCAGTGGCAGTAGCAGCACCGCCACCATCCCCTACAACAATGGCATCAGCTGCGCTGACCAGTGCCACACTTTACTCTCGTCTCTGCCTTTCCCCTACCCCCACCGGGAGCAGCCGTTGCCGTCCAAATGCCTGTAGAGACAGCCAACGGCTCAGAGGCGACGTGTGGCACGAGAGGAACGTAGGAAGCGCGGCTGCCGTCGTTTTCAAAAATTCATATTCGTAATTGTTGACTGTATTGTCGGTGGCATTGTTGCCAGCCAGCTAGAGGATGACCACAGTGCACACTCCGAAAATGCGCCAGTAATTTGTAAACTTATTAAAGTTCCTTGCGAAGGGGAATATTTAAATTAGTATTCCAACTAATAGGGTTTTTAAAGAATTATTTAACTTTGTTCATCAAATCACAAACTTGTCAAATACAGAAACTTTCTTATGTTATATACATAAAAATTGAATTATTTATTTAAATATCTCAGCAACTAAAGATGTTAGACTTAATTTTTAAGATCGGAAGGCGAATTTAGACGTACAATTGTTGCCAAATGATATGATTAGTTGATCAATCACATAGCTAATCTCTACTGTATCTTTAATACTTTAAAGCCGCTTGTGCATTTTGCACTTTATCTCTGACATTTTTGAGTATGCGAAAATAAAATATTTTCCTGCTAATCTCTTGCAACGGAACTTTCGACTTCCTGCTCAGTTTTCAAAACACTTTCCGTTTTGACAAACTTATATATTTTTTGGCATATGTCTTGCATATTTTATGCCTGGCAAAAGCATGTACGGATTAGATTTAGGGCCGTTGAAACCTTATGGACGAAGACTTTACATGCATACTTATGCTCCATATGTATCTTTTGAAATTTTCTAATAATTATGGCTCTTTTGGCTGTCATAAATTGTCAAATGAATTTCGCGTTTAGATCAACCCCCCCATACTGAGAACATATACATATATTTTTAGCTTTTCGCTGATAAGCGAGCACCGAGAATAGTTGAAACTTGTAGCCCAATGCATTCGATTGCACTTAAGAGAGTGCGCAGAGTGCCGCCTGCATTATTTATTATTATACGATATAACGACTACACATCATATTTATGCTTATAGAGGCCCATGTACACCCGCACTCGACTCCGGGCCGGAGTCAAGTGTAGAGTCGCCGCCGTTCAGTTAATTGCAGCGGAGGCCGTCGCTGATGAGTTTAATTGAAATAATGCGCACTCCTCTCTCGGCGGGGGCAGTGCCGGAAAGTGTTTTCTTGTATTCGGAGCATTAATAATATTTCTGCTGTCGGGTTTTATATTTTCCTTCTTTTGTTATTCTTTCGACTGTCTAATGAAGTTTGTGCCGAAAAAAGCGAACAAGAAATGAAAGCGACGCTGTCAAAATGTTTAATTGCCAGCAGCGGGAAGCAAAAAATATAAACAATGCTGAAGAGAGTGTGGGGGACAAGGGGAGGGGCACTGAAGGCGGGTCGAACCATTAGCCAAATGAAGCGTATGATTTGTCACAATTCAGAATTATAATTCTATTCCTGCAGTTGCTCAGTGAGCAGCTTGAAGTGGAATAAGTCACTTGTGAGCAAAGCTCCAGCGAAAAGAGGTAAGGGGTGGACATAGACATTAATGGGTTAAAGCTCTTTGACATATGACTTAATGCATTACAGCGATTTCGCACTAAATGTAATTGTGGCCCAAATGCGCTTGAGCTGATAATAATTGCACGTCGACTCGTTGCAAGTTTCTGCTGAAGTTTGTGCATATTTTTGGCCCAGCCGTGCGCAACTTGAAATGATCTATTGTGCTTAAGAAGTGGTGGGGGGGAGGCGGAGCGACTTGGGCGTGTCTGCGCTAGGTGTTGCTATCACAGTTCGCAAAGTGAACGCACAATAAATGGGTTACCCAAAAACCATTCGACGACGATGTCGTTGCCAAAAACTTGCGACGGCGTCGGCTGCCCAAAAAGTTAAGTGAATTGCGCAAAAGTTTTTCGCTTTTGGGTTCCAGCAAATTTGTGCACTGTTCAAAAGTTTCTACCTCTGTGTGTCTGTGTGTCTGATAAAAATAAAAAGTGCCCCCATACCATACCAGTGACCGGCTAAAAGGTAAATATGCCCCAGCAGCACCAACAATAACAACAACTGTTTCAGCAACAGCCAACAACAACGACGAGCAACAATGGCTTTGGCAATGGCAATACAATGGGACCCCATAAAATGTGCTACAAAATGCAAAATGGCTTCTGCGGTTTCAATAGTAACTGCGACGTCGACTACGACGGCAACGGCAACGGCAACGTCGACGGCGACTACGATTTTAAACCGCTGACGCAGTGAAATTTAACGTTGTGAACTTTTATGGTGTATGCGCTGCAAGTTGCCGTCAGGTGGCTGGGCAGGGTGGCAGGGTGACCCCTGTTCCATGCAGCCACCAGTTGCATGGCCAAATAACATAAAATGTAAGTACTTATTTTGCTCCCCATTCCCGGGCAGACGCAATTTGCCTTTGTTGCGGATGCGGATGCTGCTGCACTGCCTCTGACTTTGGCCCAGATGAAGTAATAAATGTTGCATTTAATTTATTAGCATGGTCCCATATGATGTGAATTGAGGTGTGTCTGCACAAGCACTCAAACTGATTTGATCTGGCCGAGTTGAGTGTGAAAAAAGTTTCTAATTGCGATAAAAACTTATTCGAATTTGACAGTGCAGATTGGTGAACACATTCTATTCTAATTTTCATGATTAATAAATAACTTCAACAAATCGTATAAGCAGACAAATATATATATTTAAAAATAATAAGGATATAAATTTGATAAGTTCAGTAAAACATTATTTATTCCATTAAGTACAATATTTACAAACAACATGCTTAATTTTCGTTTGCAGTTAATCTCAGGCTACTCAAATTAATTAATAAATTACAGGTATTTTTTATAAGTACTTAAACTTCCGAATACTCAATTTGATAATTTATGTAAAATAAATCTTAAGGCAACGAACTTAAAACGTTTGAGTTAATTTTGCTTCGAGTTAAGAAGACAAATTGTTAAAGTAAATCAATCAAAATTATTTAGGTAATAGTATAACAATTCTTAAATCAATCCAGATGGTCTTCCTAAATACTAATCCAGCTTATACCATACAAGTATCTTATTTAAACATAATATCAATTTTCATTAGTCATTTTTAAAGCGATCTTTAAGCTTGTTTTGTTTTGCTTTAGCTGCATAATCCCCATTATGGTGTAAGAAGATCCATTGTCGAAAATGACCACAAAATATTTCGATAGGTAAAAACATACAGCAGAAGCTGTACATATGCTGAAGAGTCAATCACTTGTATAGCAAACACTATAATCGCATATTGAATTCAGACACCGGGACACACTCACTGCCCCTTATGAGCTTCCATTGAATGGTTTTAGGGGCTTATGGCCAAAAACATGTTCCAGCTTTGGCAGCTTTAGGGTTTCACGAAAGCAATTTAAAGACATTATCTGGATAACAGGTACATGGCAAGGTATTTCAAATATGTGCGAACGTAACTCAATACCATAAATCAAGTTCCACACTTCAACTAAGCTACTCCGTTCTTCCGTCTCCGACTCAGACTGCGACTCCTTGTTCCCTCTCAATTCCGACAATGCAGTAAGCCGACTCGGCAGTCGATTAATTGATTGTCTAAATGCACTTGTAAGCAACTCGACAAATCAATGAAGTGTAGAAAACAAGTCAAAGCTGCAAACAATGTCCAACAGCTTCGTCCCCAACCCAAGGCCAATCCATGCTCAGCTGTAGTCCGCCCACACATGACGCTGCCAACTGCCAACTGCCAACCAGTGATGAGTGAAGAACGTAATGGAGAAGGTAACTCGGAAAAAACGCTGCTGTCTGTGAATTGGATTTTGCGGTTTCACGTTTCGAATTACCATCGACAGCAGCTGACGGATACCTCCGCGCCCATCCCCGGTAAAGCCAAAGACCGACTCCGCGACTGTGTTAGCCATGGTTAATTGTCGCTATCGTCGCTGATTCTGCCTCATTCTCCTTCGCCGCTTTCGGTATGCAATTATGCCATGTTGCAATATAGTGGGCGTATGTGTGTGAGTGTATGGCAGGAATACTCAAGGATGAGGCAAGATCGAGTGGCAGTGACAGTGGCAGTCCCAGTGCCAGTGCTCTTGACGTAACTCAATCGCAGTCATTGCTGACAATTTGCCAGAATTCACAAGCGAGTGACTTTGGCTGGAATCCGCTTGGAATTCGACTGGGTCACGCTTCGTTGGCTGCTCGGCCAGGCAACTCAGTTTGTTGGCAAGTTCATCAAGTTGTTAAATATTTTAAATTTTTCACATCTTTCTCGCAATCCCTTGCCACCACTTCTTCTTGCTTCCTTTCTGCCATTCTCTGCGCACTGCAGCACGTTTAATCGTGTTAAACATTTTACGAACGTTACCCCACGTTTGCCCCACTTTGCAACAGTCAGAATGACTGCAGTTCGCCGTTCTCAGTTCGCAGCTTGTCTTTTTTGTTGGTGCACCAGAAAACCTTTTTGCGGTTGTCATAATTGTAATTTTGGTCACTGCAGGCTGTAGAGAGTGCATGAATTTATGATGAACGACGAGCTCATGCCAGGCCATCCTGCCCCAACAGCACCCACCGCAACCACCGCACAACTCTTCCTGACATACAAATTCAGTAATGTCGTCTGTGTCATAAATGCCATAGAACTGTATTTATATATACCTATATATATATATATATATATGTACTTATAAATTTATATTCAGCTTTGACTAGTCAAAGACAGAAAGTAAAGGCTAAAAAGGTCCGTAGGATGTGGCTAAGTGCCTGCTGAGTACAATTTTCATATTTATTTTTTTTATTATTTCTGATTGAAAGCAAAAGTTTTGATGTGCTATTAAAATTAAGTGCTATGCAAATTGGTATGATTTCCAACTGTAGCCAATATGGAAAACCGCAGCTTTTATTCTGGAATTCACACTGAAATCTATATAAATAAAAATGATTGTTTTAAATGACTGACTGAATAAATTATCCATCGAACTGGCAAATGCTTTAAAACAATTTATTTACATTGATTTTTTAGCTTGACATATTTCATTCACTGGTGATTAATTAATCACTCAAAATTCAAAATCTATAATGTTAATGTGAGTCAAACATCTATCTCGATTTTCTTTACCAAAACTTAATCATTTTAAACTAAATAATTTCCGACCTACTAAAAATCTGCCTGTTCTTCTGAGACTCACAGAATGGCATCGGTTTAACTAAGCTTCTTGTTTATGAACAAAATCAGTGTTGACATGCTAAGGGAGTCTTGATTGCCTTTCATTTAGATTCAACTTGGTGCCCACAGCGGAAGTAACAATTGATCCCATTTTGCTGTTGGTATCTCGAAACCTGCCTCAATTTAAACAGCAAACTTTTCAGCCTGTGCAGCCATGCAATTATTTTTGCAACACATTGTCAAATTGGAGTAAACTGTCATCCCCACATCCGTTTTTATAGTTGGCTGAACATTTACACAATTTATACATCAACTTTTATTTTATTTAATACGAAAAACAATTTACAATGGCTTAGAACTGGGCAAAAAACCAACGACCATATATACCAGATAGTTAGTGATATACAAAAATAGCAAAAATTGCATCAACTGAAATTGTTATCCTCGTCTGGCTGTCTACTTGTCCGGATGCCAAGCGGTCCACTTGTCCCGTTGTCGGGTTGTCCGGCTAGATGGTTGTTATCAATATCTAAACATGGCTGAATTGCTCTTAAATAACCAAACAATAACTATACAAAAATTGAGGGGTAAAGATGCCAAGTGAATTGCTGTCCCTGTGTTCGTTTGGTTGTTGTTTGTATTGCGCTGCAATGGATGCAATAAAATAAAATGAAACTCGACAATAGAAATAGAAGTGGCCGCTTCTCTGTAGGCATCAAATATAAAGAGCATATCAACTTAATCAATTGCTGTAAGTATTCTTAGATTAATTAACTACTCAAGTCTTGGCATTGAATAAATTCCAAGTGTATGTTGCCAAATATTAATTGAGGTGATAATAAAGAGGCAATGTTATTGAAGGGTATTGTTTGCTTTAACGTTAATAATTATTAACTTATTAATATATAAAAATATATATGTAAATCAAAGTTATATATAATTTCTTTCAAAAATCAAAAGGTGATATAATTTTAAAAATCTGAAAACACATTTCTCTTTATCTGCAATTCGAATATATACTACGCTTTTAGTGCATGCAAAGGACAGCAATTTAGAGGGGCTGAGGAACCCTCTACGGAGTGTGTAGAGCCTCAATTTATTTTAACGCTAAAAATACAAATAAAATACGCTCATGCTCATCTAAAAAGTGGTCGGTGGAGGAAATGGAGGGACTAGGTCTAGTCCCGCTTCATCCAACAAAGCCCGCATCAATTTGCAGCCGCCACCAAACAGTTTACGTTAGATATTGTAAATTTTCATAGGACCCGACCACCGTCTAAAAAACAACAACTGAAAACCAAAAACCATAAAAAAAAAACGGGAAAGAGAAATAGAAGGGGAAACGGGATGGTCGAGCCGAAAAAATATGTCTATTTAAATTTGTTCTGTGGTCTCGTTGTGTTCGTCTGCGGTTCTTTTAGGTAATTTGCACATTTTACACGCAGACACGAGGATATCGAATCGGGCGGATCGCCGGTTGCGGGTTGCGGGTCGAGGGTGTAGCCTAGTAACGTAAATATTGAAATATATTTGGCAGCTGTGCCCAAATTCTGGTGAAAAGTAAATAAGAGCGATGACTGTTCCGGCGGCGACAGGAGAAGTGGGGCAAAATACATATGTGGCATGTTCGAGTGGTACGTGTTTTGCATTTTAAAGTGATTCCTCCTCCGCAACCTCCCCCTCTCTGTCGCTATAATATGTAATATGTAATCATAATGCAGCGCGAATTAAAGAGAAGCCCAAATATTAATCATACGCCGCGTGGCCCTTATTATGCGGCACTTGAGAAAATTTGTTAGCAAGCGCAAAGAGCGCTGAGAGAAAATACTGCGGCTGTGGCCATATTGAAAAGTGAAAGGCTCCAGGATGTGAGGAACAAGGCTGTTGCTGCTACTACGAGGGCGGCTTCCAGTCAGGCACAAACGGAAGTAGGAAAAATTTAATTAAAGCTGGCTACGCTACCAGAAGAGCAACCTCTTTCAGCCAAGAAAGAAAAGTGGCCAAGTGGAGCTACCTGAAGCTGATTTCATTTTAAGCGTTGCGATAGCAAAAGGAGCATGATTTCGTTTGAAAAGCCCTTAGGCACAATATAATAACAAACATGGTGGGGAAGGGGTGTGGTGTTAAGAAAGTAGATGCAAGAAATTGTTATAAAATACATGGTCTATCGATAGCCAAATTGTAAGACTAAAGACTCTGGCAGTATTTCACCTGCAGTTGGACACTTGCATACTTAATTGCTGTCGCAGTGGCAGCCCGACCCATATGTGGAAACGTGGTCGTGTGTGTGTGTGCGTGTGTGTGGGTGGATGGGTGGGAGGTTGGCTTGTGTGCATGTCGGTTAATAACGTCATTTATTATGCACTTCTTTCCGGTATTTCCGGTATTTACCGCGCACGCGACACGACACATAAATGTTGCCATAAATTTTAGCACTGGTACGCCACAGGAGTTTGGGGGGAGGAGTGCAGGAGAGGGCGGACGAGTCGAAATGCAACACACGTAGCAACTGCAACATTTACGACGGCGACGTTGAGTACGTCTTCACTGCGGTCTCAGGTACTGAGCTCTGTGCCCGGCGACTGCAGCAACTTTTGCTCAAATAACTTGCAATTTATTTGGTGTGTTGCGAAAAGCAACTTCCGTTGACGCCTCCGCCATTTTGTTGGCGCGCCGCGAACGCCATTTTGTAAAGGCAACAACATGGCGGCAGCCATGCTAAAAGAAATGCAAATGGGTGTGCGAATACGAATATGAATGCGAATAAGAATGGTGATTTCGACAAGGAGAGCGCGTCGAGGGGCACTCGGGGGAATGGCAAACGCGTGCCAGGCACCTGGCTGGCATCTTCGTAACACCTGCTCACCGCTGCACTTATTTTTATGTATATGTGTATATTTTTGCGGTTTATAAATTTTTACATTTCACTTGGTGTTTTTTGGATTTAACAGCATAAACTTTACGACATTTTATGTGGTGAAAGTGGCTATAAATCGAACAAGGCAAACTTGGCAATGGATAGGTGGAAGGAAGCATCATCTTGCTCTATGCTCCTGCAGAGTTCGGTTAGCTTTGGCTTACGTGGCGCAGATAAATTTCCATTTCCATTTCGTTGCAGGCATTTGGTTTCACATAGAAATTGAGCAGATACTCATAAATCTTGGTGAGTTCAATAACATAAATACCAAATTGAAGGTTGAACTTTTTTTCACTTTACTGCATTTGCATTTATATTATGCAGACTGCTCAGCTGAAAATTGTATCGGAATATCGGAAGTGCATTAGCCGTGTGTCCGTGTGCTGGTGTGTGGGGATGAGTTTGCCAGAGTGAACTTAACCTAAACTTTGAAAAAGTGTATATGGATTCTGTGGCTGGTATTTTAAATCGAGCTCAAATCAATTGCAAAGTTTTTAGCCTCTAAGAGTTAAGTACGATAACTAAAGTGCCACTGAGTTGAAAAAAAGTCAACAGAACGAAAAAAAAAGGAAAACGTTTTTAAATTACTCCAATAGTTTTGCCCAGTTTCTTCTACTTACTTGTTGGCATCTTAAAATTCTGCTTGAACAAAAGAAAGTGTAGATTCAGCATATTTTTTTACTCATTTCGATGGATTTTCAGAAATAGTTTGATTTTTACATTGCTCTTTCAAGCCTATCGAATGATATATTACATAGAAATAATCACCCAATTTCCGATCGAGTAGCTTAACTTTATAAAATCAGAGTGCAGACAAATCAAATCACATCTTTCAAGAGTGTAGGATAGTGTCTTGAACGCTTAAAATATTCAGGGGTATTCTGTGCTTTCAATAAAACAGAAGAAAAGAGGCCACACACACAGTCGTTGTGTGGACCAATTAACTTTGAGTTAGAGGGCCACCAGCGGCGTTGCTCAATTGAAGAACATCAATATTCACACATACATACATAGATACGTACATGCTTACATACATGCATGTATACATTTGCCGCCCACTGGGCAGAAATTGACATAAATTACTATCAAAACAAATTAAAACTTGCCAACAGCAACCACAACAACAAGCTGCAACTCAAGTGGCCCCTGCTTCTTCTTCTTCTTCGCTGGCTCTTACACTTTTCCCCGTTTGCTCTTCATCTTGCTCTATGTTTTACTTATTACCATAATTCAAACTCAATTTTTATCATTCTGTGCTCGTAATTTGTGCGCAGCCTAATAAAATATGCAAAAATAATTATGCGCAAAGTTCAACAAGACAACAAACCAGCTTGCTTCGGTACTGCATCTATTCTGTTTTGCAATCCTGCCTCCCTCACAATGTCGTGGGAGTGGGAAGGGGAGGGGGCATGCCTGCCTGCACCACTCACAGTAGTAAATGCAGTTGTAAATATGTCCGTTTATTTGTCTGGCTATCTGGCGGCTCCTGCCATTTGTTGCCCTGTTTATTTGTTAGTCTGTTTTACATTGTTTGTTGTTGCTGGTTTGCACATTGAAAGATTTAAAAATCATTTGATTTGCATGAAATTGCAAGCGCCGCTTTAGCTACGTGGTCCTTGGATCATTTGATTTGCCATTCAGTTCGCCAAAATGTCCAAAAACTACAACAACAACAACCATATCAACTAGCTAAATCCACAACAACTAAAACAACAACAACTTAAATGGATGCGCATTTATAATTGTTTCGCATTGTGTATTCCACGCAGAGAGCTCATTTTATCTAGAATGCAAAACCAAAGCAGACCTAAAATAATGAAAATGTAATTTCATTTGCGAACAGATCTGCCAAATTCATTCAATCATTCCAATTTACTACTCAACAACCAAAGCACCCAACCGCCCCAAACATTTGTTTGCTTTTCGATACTGTTGGTTTTGCTTATGAAATTAATTTTCATTGATTTGGCAATGTTGAATTCATAATTTTGACGCATTATTTTTGTGTGAATTTCGAATTGTGTTTATCCCAAACGATGCTGCATTAAAAGATAATGAACTGAACGCTATCTGTTGTATGCCACAAAATTTGAATTTGAATGGGACCACTTAAAATCGTTGTTAACTTTATAAATGCATGCCTAATGAGCCATGATGCAAACATAACAAACTTGTAGCTATACTTTCGATAGAAATATTTGGAATAATTACTTAAATTCCATTTTCAGAATGCCGAATCAAAATGCTGCTTATTTTATGAAGCTGTCAAGTAATTGTGGCAAGCTTTTGCGAACAGTTGTATGAAGTGTTAAGTTATGGCAACGCGAAACTTGTCATGTTTCCAAAATTCTTTGATTTTATTAAGAAAATTTGTTTAGCAAATATTTAGTTTGATGTCTTTAAGCATCTGTAAGTAGACAATAAATTGCACCCAAATCAAATACTTTTCTGTGTATTTAGCTTTCCTCTATTTAACCTTTATTTCTGAATGAAAATCTTATGAAATAATTTAAAAGATATCGGAAAATATGTTTATCTTATTAAGCAATACATTAAAACTGCTACCATTTAATTTATTACTAACACTTTTGGGCAATTTTAAGCAACGAAATACAGCTCATATTATTCCGTATTTAGAAGGCCCAAAAGAATTTAGCAAGTAAATTAGATTTCAAGGAATTTGTGTACTTTACAGCAAAGTATACAGGAAAGTATAAGATAAATATCTCTATATTAAACACCCCCCCAACCAGCGATGTCAGCCCCAAGTAACAGAGCAACCTTGACATCTTAATTAACCAACTTGGCAGCTGCTTCATGCCACTCAAATGGGCAAAGAAGCGTGGCTACTTCTCTAGCGACCCCAATGAGCAGTTGAAATTTCAAGAACATTTAACACATTGCCAAATCTAGCGTAACCCAAGCCAGAGCCAAGGAAACTACAGAATACCCACGCAAGAAGTTCATGAAAATTTTATTTACACGCTGCCAAACGGTCCGAATTAATCTCTTGGCAAATTTATTTGAAAATTTGTGCCATAAAAATGCATACAAAAAAGCTGGCAAACAGCCTTTCTACCCTTCGCCACAAACGGATCGCAGCGAGGGTTGCTGGTCCAGGGCGAAGGCTGTTCAAACAAGCTCTGTACAATTTTCTTGCGATTTCCCTGTTTCCATTTCCAATAGACTTTTGTATGCCGCTTGATTTTCGATTTGTTTCTTAATTTTCACGAATTTGTTCTATGCTCGTGGATTTGCGCAAACACACAGCGACAAAACGCAGTGGGTGAAGGAGGCGGATGCAGGGCGGAGGGTGTGGAGAGGGGCTTACATCTCGAGGGATGCGAAAGCCTGCGGCGTCCACTCGTTCTTCCCACATTGAACCATAAATACTTCCCCTGTCAGCAACTGATTTGCTTCTGATTTATTTGCAAATGCGAATTTGCTTTTTATGTTTTTATTTTTGTTTACTTTATATTCGCACCACGATTTCGACGTCAGCCCGCAAATGGGAGAGGTTGAGTTGAACCACCACCCCCCATCACCCAGCTCTCCAACCCAATACCCTCTTCGGAGGTGTGAATGTGTTTTCCTTTGCTCAGCCATCCACCCCCCTCACAATTGGGCAATTTTCATTCATTTGGTGCAGCACTTTCACTTGGCTTCCTCTTCGGCTCTCGCTATTCACTGTTGCCCAAGCAAAACACACAATAATCATTTCAATTTTAATGCTCCAATAATTTGAAATAGCTACGAAGGGTTATTTAACTTTTTGCTCGTTTTCGCGTTTTTTCTTCGCTTTTTTTCTGACGATAGAACTAGTTGTAAGTAAGTTCGCCAAAGTACATATATATATATATATACATATATCAAAGTAAAACCTTGAGTTCATTAGGCAACTGGCGTTTTTCTTGTTCGTTCTTTGATTTCTGTTTGCACTAGCCACGAAAAGTGGGTCAAATGTTCGTGCCATCTCAGATAATAGTCGCACGACTTGTAATTAAGCTGATTTTAAATTGATTCTTCAAAAATATTTGGCTAAAACTCGATAGTACTTTCACAATATATATATGTATATATAATAATATGCTATAATGAAGCAATTTCAACCCTTCGCATCGGCCAACAGAAATGAGTCATATGTTGGGTTGAGTTCAGCTAACTAGGAAATCACAGTTTACGATTATATCACAGACACGCACCCCCAAGGACCAAAGCCGAGTTTTGTATTCCCGATGCTGGCATCCCAATGAATAAATGCGACAAATGTCAGTTAACGCCTAACGCCTACCAGGAAGACAATATATAGAGAACAAAAAACAACAAAAAAAGAGTCACGATGTCTAAATAAATTTGCATTAGCGGCAATGGCGATGTCAGCGGCGCCTGACAAGGATATGCAATGGAGGTGGGGGGAGGTTGCTTGACAGGAAGGGGCCTTCGCGTCGTAATGTTCATATGCATAAATTATCCAACGAAGGACGTACGCAACATTTTCATTATGGGTAGCCAAAAGCAGAACTTGTTTATATTCAAATTAGTAGGCAACACAAACAGAAATAGCAAGCAGCACAAACACAAACACAAAGCTAACCAAACAAGGACCAACGATGGCGCCCATGACTCTGTAACTGTTTTTATTGTCTGCAAGGACGAAAGGGTGACAACGACTAACGCACAGGACCTTGAGCTTTAACATTAACCATTTGCCATTTGATTTGTTTTGGTTTGGTTTGGTCGGGTTGGCTTTGTCGCAATAATGAGCATTTTATGAGGATGCTCCTCCTAACCGGAATGAGCGAACTGACAACTTAATTAAGATTTTATTGTGTGCGTTAGGTGGGGGGCATTGGTTAGTTTTGTAGCCCATGTAGCAGTTTCTGGGCAATCAGCGCACATTGTAAAGAGCTTCACACCCCAACTGTAACTGACACAACTCCAACAAAAACCCACGCCGCAGTTGAGTGCCACTCGAACACCAAACGACAACTCCAAGACCCAGTTCGACCCACCAAAGCGGTTCGGCGTCGCCTCGCTATGATCGATCAGCAGAGTGGAGGCCGTTCCGGGCCAGAGCGGAGCAGAGTATGGCAGCTGACTGTGCAACAAATGAGTGCAATTAATTTGAACGTTCGTTAATTAATTAATAACTGTGTCTGCCACAGCAGCACCAACCCTCTCTTCTCCGCTGCCATCCTCTGCCCAACTATCTTTTTGCATAACGACTGTAAGTGCAACAACGACAACGACAACAACAACGACGGCGACTGGGGCAACAAGTGGACAAGTGAACGTTGTTGAGATGTTGTCCCTGGCGGCGGTTCAGCTTTCTGCTATTTTTGCCGTTCTGCCGTTGTTGGTATAACTCATTAGAGTGCAATTGAAATATGATTGTTGCAATGAAAATACGACAGATGATCAATCAAATTGGTTCGAAGTTGCTGACAGACCGTGTAACGAGAAGGTGTTGTTGTAGCTGACAGCCAAGATATTGTACAACTGACATTAAGTGTAATCATGGGATACTATTAGATTGTGTACATGTTTATTACAGATTGTGGGAGAACTGATTTTGTCACTTAACCCGATAATTGACTACACCGAAAGTGCTGTGGAAAATGTTGTATTATAATTGAAATTAAAACTATGCCCGTTAATTGAAATGAAAATTTCTTTCGATTTTATTGAACGTCAACAAATGAACCAATCTCATATAATTCATTAATTAGTTTCGTGGTATATTTTTGAATGCCCACAACAAAGTCCTGTTTACAGAGTATGTCTTGGTTGTGCTGTCTTAAGTAAGGCACGTTTGCATGTTGAGCCTAATTATAATTAAAACATTATTACTTTTCATTATTAGGGCAGAGGCTAAACCAAATAAACCCATTGTCAGGTTCATTTAAAATTTAATGCCGCTGACGAGGGTATTAGACTCCTGGCAGCGATTGTGTTGAAGACATGCCCGAACCGAAGAGTTGGGAAATTTTGGAAAAACCGATTTTAATTGAATTCAATTAAAACACACAATTCAATTAAACACTCAATTAAATTTCACTTTTATATGCGAACCTGTTTGTATGCTTGCTTGTACTTCATTTTTATAAATAAAAAAAAATGATAATCCTAAACTCATTTTGATTTTCTGTAAGCCTTCATCCAAACCAAAGTGCGAGCGCTTTATTTCTCTTAATCTCCTTGCCAAGGCTTAGCGGATTTGATAAGTTTGTAGAACATCCACACATTGTTACTTTTTCGTTACGCCCCAAACAATCATCGTGGCGATACTCAGCAGAACAAAGATTTTAATAAAGTGCCCAAAACTGTCAGTGACAAAAACTGAAATGACAATCTCCTCCCAACAGCCCGGCCCGTTTTGAGGAAATGTAAAATGCAAATACTCAAAGGCATTGTCTGATGCACGCCCCAAACTGGACTCATATTTATTTAAGCAATCAACAGACCGCTGCTGGGCTGAGCTTGGTTTAGAGTCATCTCTGCTCCTTGTGCAAATCAAAAACACAAAACTAATTCCTTTGACAATGCCACACGCCGGCACCAGCCACCAAGCTGGATGGGAACATAATTGGGAATGGGAGATGCTAGCTGGTAGCTGGTAGCTGGGTCTGTCAGGCTTAACGAGAAGTTGCCTGAATGGTGAACTGAGTGGAATTGAGATGAGTTGTTTCCCTGCAACCGAGGCGAGGAGCCTGTCAAAGATGCATTCAAGGATTAAATTAATGTCATAGCAAGTGGACAATAGCCCCGTTCCCGGAGGGCATCAACAACTCGGCAATATTAACGCTTAATTGTTTGTAGGTGAGATGAGGTGAGGTGAGGTGAAGCTACCTGCTACGTATAGCTCGGGCTGCCATTGAGATGAAGTCATAAAGAACTGGCAGCTGTATAACCTTAAATATGGAAATATATGCTTAGGGTCGTAGATTGCCCCCGGGGATCTTTTGGCCTCGTCTATTGCTGATGCTGCTGCTGCTGCTGCTGCTGCTGATGATGATGCTGCTTGTGATGCTTGTGTTGCTTCTTCTTCGCCTTCCTCTGGTTTTGCTTATGCTTTTGCCTTTTCATTCTTTAAATCAAATCGCATTAACATTTCTTTACAATTTTCTGCTCAGCATCGTGACAAAAAATAAAGTGTTTGTTGGTCGGGGGCCAAAGCGCATAAAAAGGATATTTGACACTTTTAAATGTGCGCTTATTGTGACTGCCCCTCTCTCTCACACTCTGGTCGTTTCTTTTGTCTGTTGAACTATTTGCTGCCTGGCTTCTTGAATTTTTGTTATATTTTTCTCTGGCGTTCTTTTTTTTATTGTTTGCTTTTGTGTCTTGGCCTTTGCTGACTTGCCTGCCAATCTCATTCCCATTGCCATTCCCAATCCCATTCCCAGTACCAATCCCATTCCGCTTCCTGCCTTCGAAAATCAAATCTATTGTCATTTTGCCAGCTCCCAACTCTACGTTCGTTCTAGTCTTCATCCTTGTCTTCGTACTCGTCCTGTGCCTGAGCCTGTTCTTGGCCCTGTGTCTCAGCACTTTGTCGGCGTGTCGTTCACGTCAACATCATCGTCCTTGCAGCGTTTAAAAGCCATAAGCGTTTGCTTTTATTGAGTTTTTATTGTTTTTTATACGCTTTTTATTCTTCGTCTTATTATTTCTGTTCGCTTTGCGGTACGATGCTGCGCTGCGTAGTCACTGCTGATAGTTTTATTATCAGGAATCAATGATCTATAAGTATTTTCACGTCACGTTTCTGGCTACAGTAAGTTCCCTCGATGACAAACATCTTTGAGCTGAGCCATCTAAGTAGCTCAGTTCAAGTTAAACCTATCAGAGCCAAGAAATACTTGAGTATTTTATTGATACTTCACAACGTAGAACAATTCCAGTTTCTATTTATGTATTTATTTTGAATGTGAAAATATGTACAGGAAAACGCCCTTATGAAAACACCTTTGCCCACCGATGCTTATGATGGGTTGATGGTAATCCCCTTCAATTGCAGAGCGTCTGTTACATTCAGCATCTGCAGACGTTTCTTCAAAGCCCCCGGTGAGATCCTGAGACGTCGCACTTCATTGCCAGACAATGCACACTGTGCTCAACACATCAAATGTATGTCAATAACACTGGCCAACACGGCATTGAGTTGCTGTCAACATGGTCCATACAGATGTTGGTCTCTCTCACTCACTGTTTGATTCTTTCTCCGTCTCCCTCACACACATACACATTCGCTCTTAGCTATTAGTTTGAAGCAATGCCGCAAATCGCATCTCGAAAATTCATTCAATTTCATTTCCAAGAAAAAATATTACAAAACGTGGCACACAGCAAGGAGCTCCATAAAATTGTGAAATGAGAAATATTTCGCAATCATTCGTTGAAATTATAGAAATGCATTGCTGAGCTGTCGCATTGATTGAATTTTCTCTGGCCTTTCTTCGTAGCTAACTGCCCACAACTCACCCTCCATCCCTGGAGTTCCTGTGCATCTATTGTGCTCGGACTTTTACACCTTTCAACATCACGAAGCCGGATTAAAAATCTGTGTCAGTTGTGTTCGGCTTGTTTGAATTTCATTTTCGGTTTGCTGTTGCAGTTGCAGTTGCATTTCCATTTCCATCTTCGTCTCCACTTCCATTCCACTTCCAAGCCCATTGTTCGGTCGACACCTTTCCCTATTGTGCCCATAATGAGGTATTCCGATCCCTCGCCGACAGCTACAACTGCATATTACAGAGCGCTTAAAAATCAATTAAAGAGATTTTCGCTGCGAAATGTTTACAGCTGGTCTTTGTGGGCTGCCATTGAATACACCTTTGTGGATATGTCACGCGGTAAATGAGATTTCCAAGCATTAGTTATACTGAGTGTAGATAACATTCATGTACACACATATGAGGGTTCGTATCTTTTTTTCGATGACAGTTACTTGTCTCAGCAAATTTGTTTCCTTCTTCAAAAGGAGTTTTCCAAATACGCTGATTTTTTTACAATTCGTGCTGGTACTTAATCTACCGACCAACCAAACCACCCAATACCATCCGTAACTGCCTTTAATTGACATTGACATTTGAGTGTTTCGGAGTGCCTTCGAAATCAATTTTCATAAATATTGAGACAGGCGCATAATTGAAGACCCCGCTCTTACCCAACCCCTGCTCTAGGAGAGCCAGAACTATTTACATTGCCTCAGATACATAGTTGCAAGTTGATTGATGGATGGATTGAAAGCAGCGGCAGTCCAAAATTGACTTGCTGTTTGCCAAGACAGCCTCAGTAGCCTACAAACTTCGTTGGCAGTCCCATAATTTATTATCTATTTACAAAGTATTTGTAGCATAAATTTGGATGCCAGTCGGTTGTCTTATCAGCCCCCTCCCACCTGCCCAGAGTCGAGCTAAGGTCCGACTCATTTCTGTGGGCATATCAAAATGACTACTAATTGACTGATTTCTCCAACTCCCGGATTCTTGGCCTGTCTCGCTCACTCTCTATCTCCTTCTCTTTTTGTGTCTTTGTGAATGCTTTCGGGTTTTGTTTTCTCAGCGAGACTTTTTGTTTTATTAATTCGACTGTGGTAGATTAAAATCCGCCTGCCCGTTCTTTCCCCTCGCCAACCCAAAGTAACGGTCATTTCTGTGCATTCAAGTGATCAATCATTTGATTGACGCCACGCTGCTCACCATTAAGGATATGCTGGACGCCTTTGCCTGTTTGGCTGTTGGTCTATTTACACTGGCTGGTAATGGAAAAGGCGCCGGCGGCTTTGAAGCTGGAGACGGCGGCACCTGTTTCAACAAAACTAAAACAGAAAGTTGTTTGGTCAACCAACTGATGCCTTTTTTTTGCTGTCAAAGAGAAAGTGCCAAAGATGATATTGGTTATATCGAATGACAGAACGCTAAAGAGTCGATAGACTGCGTTTGACACAGTTCCAATTGATTCCACAATTAAATATTATGATGTTTAAGAGTCACATCCATTAATTAAGTGAATGAGAGCGAAGCTAGACAGATAGCTGTTGTTAAATGTCGGAAAATTATAAATTGTGCACACACGAGACTGACTTGGAAATTTAATTGCTTGTCAAAATATTCTACATTTTAGTTTTATAAAATAGCATCATTTTTATTTTAATATTTTCCAACTTTATCTTAATATTAATACTGTGTATTTTGATAAAAAGATTTTATAGTTGTGCCATTCGAAATTAATTGAGGGTTATTTCAGCAGCATAGCAATTAGTAAAGTCGCCCACTAACCCCTAGCTGAACATTTAACATCAAAGGAAGCCTGTGCACTTTTGTTAGCTCTAAAAAACGCTCTTGATTAAAGTGCAGTGTTGTAGCTGACAGCTTTTGACAGGCTGCTGCACAAAGCAGATGTAATTGAATTGCTGCAAATTAATTGAGACAAAAGCTTTGCAACTAATCATGAAACAAAATGCATTGACATGTAAATAACACACCAGTTCATCTATGTTCTCATTCTCTCTCTCTCTCTCTCTGTTAGTCTGTCTCGCTTCTCTGTTACTATTACTTTTTGTTACACATAAGTTATAACAATACGAAATGCGACGAGCCACAATGGAACGAGCCTTTTTGTATATTATAGTATCAAGAGCGGCAAGTGGCGGGGAATCGGCTGTCTAAAGATGGGGGACAAGGGTCGGGGGATGTTGTTCGTCACGTGACCGCGCCATTTTGTTGTTAGCCTTGGCAGCACATTTTTTTTGCCAGAATGCACACACACACACACACACATGCATACACACAGAGAACAGCAAGAACAAAGCAGCAAACAGGCCGTTAACGACAACTTTTGCTTTCTTTTATTATTGAAAATCGCCAGCACAACAAAAAAAATATATGTATATAATGGAAGAAACGCAAAAACAACGTTGCCAAAAAATGCGCTGCTAATTGCTTTTAAAATGCAAAGGCCAGAAGCAACGAGAGAGGCGCAGAGGTATAGGGCATCAGCAGGACCAACATTGACTTTGGGAAGGACAGGAAAAAGCCGCAGCTGCCTGGCAGGCAATAATTGTTTATGGCAAAGCCCAGCGCGAACAGGACGCACAGGAGTGGCGGATAGACCAGCAGGATACACACATAAATCAAGGATAATGGGCAGCGTCGTCGAGTCGGCGTGCGGTTAAAATTCGTAATTCGATGCTTTTGCATTTGCTTGGATTTTGCTCTTAATGCCTGTTATAACCTTGTGGAAGGTATTACTATTTTGTCGTGAACTTTGTAACTTTATGAAACTTGGCAAATATCTGTCTCTTTGCAGACATATGTATATTTGAGCCGTCGAAACCTATAGCTGCCATAGGAATAATCTGTCGAAAGATGAATAAAATTTTTGGTTACAAAGTTATCCTAACCAACCTCATCAGTTATGCGTACTATTAGTCTCATAATATTTGAACAACAACACTATCAGCATCAGACACCTATAGCAAATAGTTTTCATAGGATGAATAATTTGGTATTTTAAATTACGAGTAAAATTCAGATGATGGCAATTTGTTTGCGGTCTACAAGGGTGTGTAATCCTCGGCGTGACTAAGATGGCCATGCTTTCTTGTTTTGTATTATTTTGGGCTTTATTAAAAATTGAAAACGCATTCAATTTATTCAGTCGCCAGTCAACAACAAGGTCGTCTCCTCGCTCAACCAAATCGATTGAACGGCTCCGCGGCGGGGTTTGTGTCGAGATTGGATGCGACTCGGGGTTTGGGATTAGGGCGTCGTCTGAGTGACGTTTCGTGGCAGTTGTGTGATATGCTGTTGGCCCCTCGTCGCAGTTGCGACGTCGCATTTTTGTCTTTAAATCAATGTTAAAGCAATTTGTCACGGCCGCCGCATAGTGACAATGAACGAAACAGATGCGGCAGGCGGGGCTGAAGGGGTTGCCACTCACCATCACAGGAGCACAGCAGCACAGCAGCACAGGAGCACAGGACAAAAGCGCCATTGTCTTTCAAGAGAGAGAAATACACACAGAGTGAAAGAGAGGAAGAGAGAGATCTCAGCATTGCCATTACCTGTCAAGTGAGTTGAAAACAAATCGCAATGGGAATGTCAATAGGCCAACCGCCCAATCGAGAATGCAAAGGGGCGGCAAAAAGGGCGATGCCGATAGGGGACAGCAGCTCAATTGATTTGGGATTTAAACTGAATAGGAGAGTTCAATAATGATAAACGAGAACCATGGCAAGAGCAACAACCAATGCAAAAGCCAAAGCGACTCGATAAAATCTGTCAACGCAACGCAACCGACTAATTTAACCCAAATGAAAACTGTCAAGTGGTCACGACACACTACTTTTAACAGCTCAATCTGTAAATTAAGTGGAAAATTACAAATGAAATTACGAAATTCGAATGACTTTCTGAATTTAAATTAACTTAATATCAATCCTAATCAAAACCATTCCTAATTCAATTATTTCACATCACAGAAAACATGTATCTAAGCAATTAATCACATACATTTTTTGGGTATTTAAAATAACTTTATTTCTGCAGACACACAAATTCGTCCAATTAGAATTTGTTAATTTGATAAGTTTTATATTCTGTAGGATGTTTCCCTTAAGGCTTTGCTTTATTCACAGTTTGCCAAAACTCCCATGTAAGTCAGCAGATTTACAGTCTGCCTAATTGAGGCGAATTCTCACAAGCCAAACATAAAAACTCCATTAAAGGGAGCTGATGATGAACAGTTGGGGACAGGGGGATAGTGCAGACACACGTTTATATTATAAAGTTAGACAAACAACTAACTAAAATTTCAATTAAATGAAACAACAACAGAAACTTCATAATATAACTGAGATTTAAAAACATTAAAGTGTTTTTGTTTTGGAAGCGTCGCCATTGTCATTGTTACCCAGCGGGGCGTCGGCATTGCCAAAGGCATTTGTGGCATACCGAAAAGCCGCAGATGCAACGGGTGGGGAGGAGGAGGAGGCGCAGGAGGAGGGAGACATAAACAACGCACCAGCGGATTTCCCGCACAAGGAAAGCAACGTCAAAAAGGCGGCAAAGGCAAAACGCGTGCAACTCGCATCGATAGCGATAATTATGTGGGCGTGGCTGGCAAAGGCGGCATCGGCAACCTGCTGCTGTTGAATCTCTCACTCTCTCTGCCAGCCTCTGTCTCTGCATCAAACGCAAATGCCGCACGTGGCAGTGGCATCGTTGCGACGTTCACCCATTCCGATTCCCATGCCCATTTGCAATTCGCAGCGTGGGTGCAGTCAACCAACCACAACAACCAACGCCGATAATCGCGGCTGATCGGCAACGTTGTTGGCGTCGTCGTCGACGTCGTCGGCCTTTTTGCAACAGCGACAACTTTGTCTCATCCTCCGCGATTTGCCAATGTTTCTCCACCCGTCGAGTCAACTTGCACTTCACTTAATTAAATTGCAACCCAGCGCCGGTGCGCGGATGTACCGCAACACTGCCACGCTGCCACTTTAGAGGCAGCTCCTCCAGCAATTTGCACACCCGCAAAAACGGTGCGACGTCACTTGAAAGTCGCCGGCACCATAATCGAATAATGCGGCAAGTGCCGGCAAGAAGAATTACGATGGCAAAGCAAAAACATTATTAAAAGCTCATCAGCAATTGACATTCAACGTGGGTCGCCGTCACCAGCACCAGTGGCAGGGGCAGATGTCTGGCAACAACAAACCCATGGCGATAGGCCCCAAAGCGAAATCCACAAAGAACCAACGACCCACAATTAAACGGAAACAGCAACTAGAAAATGACTTCATTCACTAACATTTTAAGCATGTCGAGAACAATGACAGGTTTAAAGAAACACAAACAGTGCGCATGCAAATGGTTGTTAGGGGGAGCACAGGAAGTGCACAGTTGGATGACCAATAAAAAACCCTACAATGGTTTGATCAAGCTACAAGACAAAGTTCAGCACACACTTTATATAGAAACATTTTTGGGCAATTTGTAATAAACCAAATTCAGTGGAAAAACGCTCTTAATTTGTTGGTGCTCAAGCTGCCTAGGAATTTTCAGAGTTTTCCTTTCTTTTCAATACAAATAGTGCATTACCAAAAACTGTATCTTATCTTCGTTGTTGCTGTTATTAAATGTTTGTTTTAAATGTTTCTGCAATCCAAATTTAATTTATGTAGATAAATTTACAACTTAATAAATATCATTAAATCCTATCGCAAACTCATTCGAATATAAATAATGGTTGTTCCGGGTCCTTAATGACTCGGTCTCTTAAGCAATTCATCTAGCGAGATGAGCATGAAGGTCATCTAGTAAGTATGTATTCAAAAATAACAATAGTAATACGAATCGAATTTTGTTTGAGGCTCATACGAGCGTCACCTACTACCTCGAGCTACGTGCAATGTGCAATTGAAATTGGAATTGCAATTGCAATGCAATTGAATTGAAACGAAGCCAAGTCAAGCACTCGCATGTACCCGTACCCGCATCCCAAATAAGTACTCACAAATGTGCATATAACGTGTGCACATTGCCATGGCCATTATCGGTAACATCAGCCTCATCACTAACAGCAACAACAATAACAACAACAGGCAATGTGTGGCAGGAGTGGGAGCAGAAGCCGGAGCAGGAGAGAAGGAGCATCAACCATCACCATCAGCATCATCATCAGCGTTAACATCAGCTTCAGCCACAGCAGCATCTGTGATGCAATTCACGTGCAAGTGTTTTTATGTTTGTTGTTTTTAGACTCCTCTCGTTCGCTTGGGTCTCGCCATGAATTGAATGCGACAGCAAAATTATGTCCACACATTAAATTGGAGGTAACAGGGAGAGTGAGAGGGAGATAGACGAAGGCAACTCGCAACTAGCTCGCTTGCTTGGGGCGTTGCACTCACTGGTGCAGCAGCAGCAGCAGAAGCAACAGCAGCAGCAGCAGCGGAACTACATGAAACACGTTTGTACTACTCGCAGCCCAGAGCTTGTCAACTTAATTTATGCTTGATTCCGCCCTGTCCCTCCCCTTGCAGCGCCCGGTCACAGAGTGTGCCCTTAGCCGGTCCTGCCGCATTTGGCAAGACTGCTCAACTATTGCAATGGCTATTCATCCATCGGTTACGATCACATTCACTGGGCCCGCTAGTCGTCATCATCGCTCAGGCGCTGTTGTGGCGACATTTTTCATGTCTTCATGTGATCGAAGGCATAAATTATGCACGCGGCGAGATCGCAGATCACAAGCAGAGTCAAACCAGCGTCAGGACAGGGCCAATGGCAATGGCCAGGAGGGAGGGTGTAGTAAGAGCCAGCCAGTTTGTCTCAGCCCGAGGCATTCAATCTTTGTGTCAACAGAAATTATTTTTAACAGCAACTACAACAACTGCAGCAGCACCAGCAAAGATCAGAGTTGTCGACTTGGAGTACGTTGCCGGCATAAGATTAATTGGCCCTGATTACAAATGTATTTTGTATGGCAAATGCAATGGCTCTACGAACTCTCGACTCCGCTTTCGTATTTGTATTCGTAAAATATGCATTTGGATCTATTAATGCTAAAAAGTGATAATGTTTGACATAAATATATGTTGGCAGCCAGTTTTTCTGCAACAAGCTCAGTGATAGAAAACTCAATAGAAATTGTGATTGGTATTTGGATGCTTGAGTGAAAATTGTCGAGACAATTTCTGGCTGGTTTTTATATTATAAATAAATATGAATATATTATACAAAGAAGCATCTTAAAGTATCATTTATAAAAATGAATACTTATCACTTTTGTAGAAAATGCATACAATTTTAAGTCGATAAGCGTAAATAATAAAACTGGAAATAAATGTTGTCGGAATGTGGATCTCATGGGTTCAGCAGATTAGTACTAAAGTATTATCACCAAATGTGTAAAGTAGCTTCTTGCAAATCCTAAGCAAATCTAGACGAGTTTTTATAGCTCTCACTCTTCCAACCTATTTTTTCTCTGATATGTATTCCATTAATTTTAAATACATGCATTTGTATAACTTTTGACTATCAATCTCTAAACTTTCTTTTTGCTTTAAGGCAGCGAAATTTATATATTCTTAGCAAATTTAAGCTTAATCTTTAATGTACAATATCCTCTTTATCCTATTTGCTTAAGCAGCTTCCCATAATTTCCATTCCAACCAAAGCGACTTTGTGGCTTACCCATATTAAGTTGCATTGTCTATCAAAGTTTCTGAGCTACGTCTCTCTCCTCGAACCCCCTAAAAGAAATACTGTAATAGTTTATTAATGATTTTGTTGCTGCTCGTGCTGATACTGAAAGTTTATTAAAGTGTATGCGGCTCGAGTGCCTTGACTACCAGGAAAAGTATCTGCAACTATCAAACCAGGCCAACACTTTGCTTTCACGTTTCCTTCACGTTTTTTAAACCAATTATAAGAGTATGCAGTGCTAGAACACCGGAGGAACACAAGCTGCCTGCCAACTGAAGCTGCTGCCTGGCAATACTTCCACTGCTCTGACCCTGCCACCCCACCCATACTCCACCGCACGGTCCATTCCCGTTCCCTGCCTGTGCCCGGTGGCGTCTATGAAGCCATCATGTGGAAAAACACTTAATTACTTTAGAAGAGCTGGTGCACAAAAGTGTAAAGTGCCCGGCCACGCCTCTTCCATTTGGTATGGGGCGGATAGAGGCTGGCCAGGGGTATGCTTCCATAAACAGTTAACTAACTAAAGTAACTGACAGTCGGTACGGAACAGTAGTTCTCAGCCAGTATAGAAGCCATCAAAGGTTGCCAGCCTGCCTCTCTGCCTATCCTCTCTATGCTCTATCGTCGCTGCGTGTTTCCCTCGGCTGATGTGTAGTCGTATTTAAATTAGATTTGCCTGAAATCGTGCGTGATTGTCAACGAGAACCCGTAACTGGAACTGGTTGGGTGCGCTGGGTAAACATCAGGCCGAAGAATTTTGCGTGTGTGTGCACTCGAAAAACTTGCAAATTGGATTTTGGTTTTTGAGTTTTGCTCGAGCTCAAGACAAGTCCCAGAACTTTTGCGCGCTCATAGCTCGCACTCGGCTCAAGTGTTAAAGTTTGCTGATGGCGTTCTCAGCTACGTGGGTGCCTTATAAGTAGGGCCTTCACAAATAATGTACCCATCCCATCCCATCCCACCCCACCCCACACCACCCCAGCCACGGCCCCAAACCCAACCACTCCCAATCTACGCTCATTTGCCAGTGTCTTTAATTTAAATCTTTCAAATTTTGGGTCAATTAAACTGAAGCCTGCTCTTAATCAATTAAATACAACTGCTGCAATTGTCTGAAGTGGCCCTCGAACTGAACGCGACATAGTTAAATATGTACGTATTTATTTATGTTCTTTAAAACGCTTCGAGAGTCGAGAGGAAGGAAATGAATAATTTGGTCGCTCGGCCAGTGCCAAAGCACATGGTAGAAAATTGCTTAAACGATACGAGAATTTGTCTTAATCAGCATTTGAGTTGTGTGCGGCAGGGTGGGGCACTTCAGTCCGAATTTCGATTTAAAAATGTGCTGGGAATTAATTATGTAAAAAACTAGCAGCCGGTAAATGCGAGGGAGCGATGAGGAGTCGATTCCCAGGCACTAACTCAATAATAATAAATTGCCATTTCACGTTCCATTATCATATCAAAAAACAATTGCAAAGTTGAACTCAAATTCAAAGTGGAAGTCAAACTGAAACGGAAGCATAAATAAGAAACAATTATAGGCATTTTAACGCGCATTTCATGCCGAGGCACCACAGGATGCCCAGACTAAGGAGCTCTCTCTCTCTCTCTCTCTCTCTCTCTCTCTCTATTCCTTGGCGAACACAACTCTGATAATAAATGACGTTCTTAGGGAACGCATGGGGGGAGGGGAGGTTGAAGAGCTAAACTGTTTTGACTTTGTTAATAAATTGAAAAATTATGATAATGCTCGGGTAGCGAACTGTGTTGTGTGGGTACAGTAAATTTAAGCACAAGGACACAGAAGGACGTGCAGTAAGCAACGCAACATTAAACAGGCGACACGAAACTGCCAACTGCCAACTGGCAAGGACATTAAGGCCACGGGCGAGCGATGATGCAACATATTCTCGTGTTCTCGTTGTCTACTCCCTCCCCCTCCGCCCGACCCCCGCCAACCCCTGTGTCTCGGTTAAAGTCTACCCCTCGCATTGTAAGCAAGACGCCGCAAGTGCGCAATTACATTCAACCGTGTCCTGCGTGCATATCCTGCAGCCGGCGTGCCGGCGGCTTCAGTTGCAATAAAGTGTCACTATAAATAAATAATAACGCCCACGAAAACGCTCCCAACACGAAGCAAACACGATGCTCAGTAGACGGAGCTCAACGGCTGCTGCCAGTGCCCGCTGTGCAAAAATATTGAAAAATTGTAATTGTATCTCATAGATACAATTACGGCACGGCCCGCGACACGTGACTGTCTCGACGCATAGTATAGCATCGAGTGCGAAAAGTCACCAACGGCATTTGGCCGCCGGCGACTGCCGTCGACGACGTCACTTAATGGACCAGAGTTCCGAAAAGCAAACAACAGTAACGCTTGATTGCAAACGTGGATCAGGCGGGGAATATTTAGTTGACGCTCTGCTCCGCAAAAGGGCAAACTGGCCCAAAGGGCAACTGCGATGCTGGGCAGTGCGTGGCAAAAGGCGAGGAATGCAAACAAACACACACACAGGGACACACACACACACAGGGACACACAAGAAGAACCGGAAGCGGCTAACGTTGGATGGCAGCGGCAGGAGTTGAGTGCCTCGGGCGCAGGATAACGGGATGTGTTAAATGTGAGAGATGTGAAATCCATGGAACGGGTGAAAGTGTGAAGTCCAAAGTGAAAAACAAATATGGGCGACAGACAGGGTAAAAAGATATTCCTTTTATGGTCTTAGAGATTAAGCTAGCATAGTCTAATGTGAATTTCTATATTTGTTACTCCAATATTTATACTTTATTTATATTGGCGATAGGGAAATGACACGTCTGAGAGCAGATGCAATCATTGCTTTCCTGTAGGGGATAGGACTGGTCCAAGAGCCATGGCGCATTATCAATTAAAGGCACAAAAGATCAAAATGGTTCAAATGCAAATCGCGTAATCCATCCATCAAATTCAAAACAGTATTAAATTTATATGACAATATCTACTTCATTGCTACAAACCTGTATTTCACAGATGGGATTTTTATTTACTTGCTCATATTTGACTTACCAATAAGTAATAAGCATAATGTTTTATTAACTGGTACTAACCTAGGTTCGATTCTAAATGATTACTTAATTCGATTTTATAATGTAATTTATTTATTAATTTACTATCGCCGAAGCTGACGTAAATGTGGTTTGAGTTTCAGTTTTCTCAACCCTAAACTCATATTGGATTTCGAATAAGAGACAAGCTTACTCTTTGGGATTAGGCAGTTCTCACACATGCAATTGTGACTTCATATCAGACTAGCATTGGGCACATATATCAAGAACATTTGTAAATAGTAGTCAAACTAAACACAATGATCTCCGATTAGACTCGCTCAATTATGCCAAGCCTGCTTGTGCAACCCAATTTCCTCGCTCAGCTCACAATTTGTGTTGGAACTGCTTAGCGCTAAAGGAGACTCTCGCACATGACCATTGGCAGGGCAGTGCTCATAACACAAGCTTATCGCAGGCATTGCTAATAACGCGTAAAGCCATTGGAACATGCATGAAACTAAAGGCGGCAGCAGAGGCGACGACGGAACGCCTCGTGCGGAAGTTAACTTGAAAATCCAATCTCACAAAAGCAAAACCCAGCAGCCATATACCACAAACAGTGACTGAGCAAGGGGGCATGGTCTTGGGCCTGGGTTTGGACAGTCGCAGATTTGAATGCGAGGTAAGGGCGGGGTGGGGCGCCACAGCGAATCAATTCTGCTTGTGGGTCTCTGACATTAATATGACATTTATTTGTCACAAGGCATTTGCTGCGGCAGCCATTTAGGATGTTTCGATAAGCCCGCCAGACGCAGGCAACGACAAACGCGGTCCGTGCCCCCACACCTACCCTCAAGACGTTGCCAGCTACCCCGAAGAAGGAGCAGAGGGCCAGACGCATAAATTCAGTTGCCGTTAAGCACTTGGCCGGTTATCAATGGGTTAATAAACGTTATAATATATGAGTTCATTATGGCCCAGTTATAAATTTTTGTGCTTGTTGCACTCGACTCGCCGCTCTATAGCACTGCAGGGGCTATAAATTCGTGACGCCTGCAGAGACGCCACCAGACGCGGCAGTAACAGCGCCAGAAGAGAATGGGTAAGAGCAACAGCATATGCCATAAGGCTGGGCTGAGCTGCTGGGTCGCTTTTGTTGCAATTGTAATGAGAGATTATATTGCTTTATGCGACTTGGCATTGGGCACACGCGTGTCCTTGGCAGCGGCATGTGCTTGACTTGATCCTGCGTCTCTGAGCCGGGGCTTAAGTTGGACAAGTCACAACCACAGAGTCCTTCACAGTGCGTTCGCCTGGGGTTGTTTTTGGATAATGAATGAATTGAAATGATAAATTAATCGAATGGACAATTTAAATGAAATACATAATGCTGTCATAAGCTGACATATTGCATATGATAACTAAACTAAACTCAACTAATGCTATGAATAAAAATAACCCTTTAAAACACTATATTTATGTATTGCGATATACTCTAATAATGCTCACATCAATAATTTATTGAATACAATATATGGAATGAATCTAACAAATAATTTGCAATTTAAATAAAATACATAATAATGTTCTAAGTTTAGCTGACGTATTGAATATGTTAAATAAGCTAACTAGATCAAATCAAATCAATAAAAAAAATATCACTAAGCATATATGAATATAAAATATATTTATACCAAATCTAATGTTATAGATTAAGATTAGCAATACCAACGCTCACATTAATTATTTCTGTATAATAAATGGAATATATCTAACAAATAATAGAAGACCTTAACATTAACCCCTCGGAATAAATGCGAAAACGAAATACAATAGCTCTTAATTTATATATTGTTTTTCTGGGCAAAAAAACAAAAAATAAAATAACTCAAATTACCTATTGTAGTCAAGCATTTCACCATGTGTGGCTTATGCACGTATTTAGTTGCCAGATTGGCAATACTAATCACGAGCATCAGCGGACAATGGAAACTGATGCCATAATTGGTACTGAAGTCTGAAAACAATGCATATCCGTTGGCCAGCAGTAAGATTTGCCCAGATAATGAGCATGGATAATACGCGTAAAATGAGCCAATCCCAAAAATGAAGTTGTCCGTCGACCTTCTGCTTGTTTTATTATTTGTGTTGTGCTCTGCGTAATCTGGGTCTACCTTTTGGCACCTGCACGAACAACTTCACTAAGCTGTGACTGAGACTGAGACTGGCACTAGTGACTGGGTTCTTGGTAACTTTTGTGTGTGGTCTCTCGCAGTGGAAGACAGAGAGAGAAACCGGGGCCTGATTGTCAGACAAAAGAAATGAAAGCAAAAGAAAAGCAAACAAGTAACAGACAATAAACAAACAATTGATTGGTTCCCCGTATTCATGGGCATGTTGTCCTGACGCGCCCAGGACATGTGTTTTGAATTTGTCGCCTGCATAAATTTTCCTCGACTGATCCTTTTTTCTTTTCCTTTCCTTTCCTTTCCTTCCATATATTTTTTTTTTTTTTGAGTTTCTGAGTGCGTGTTGTGCCTTACAAATTTCATGCTAATGCCCATTTCCTTTACATCTATCCTATCCAATATCCAATATTGTGTAAACAAATGATGCCAGTAGGTGTCACCTTACAATTGCTCCCTTTCCCACTCAGGGGATAAACAAACGGGAGACGCAGGCTCTCAAGTATGTGTCGCATAGATCAACTGCTTGTTGGATTCAGACCCCGTCTGCCCCATATGCGTGGACTGGCATTAGTTTTGACTCATCCACTCATTGACAGTCGCCGGCAGCTGTTTCACCGTCCCCTACCCAGTTGCAGGGCATTATTGTCTGTGTTTATCTCCTCGGCCGCCGTTGCTCCTCGACTGAAATGCGGGTGAACTATTGACACAATTGTTTTTGCCAGCCGTCCAGCTAGACCTTTTTTCTTCCACAATCCACACACACTTCGCTCACATTGTCAATGACATTGTCTCCGGCTATTTTTAATTATTTGTATTATGTTTCAGTTGCTTATGTCGCGGGTTTTGTGTGTCGCTTGTCGTTTGTTTTTGGGTTACTCCGCAGCGCAGTCTCCGCCGTTAATTATGTTTCAGATAATGTCAGGGGAAAGCATCGGCCGCTTTTTCAATATTTGTCAATGGTTGAGGTTATGGTTACGCAGTTGGCCACTTAACCGACATGGTGGTCTGGGTTTCAGTTTCAGTTGCCGTTTCAAAATCGGTAACATTACTTTAGTGGGGTTGGGGAGGGGCTAATGTGGTTACTGTGTTAGGTCAACACAAGGTTCGATGATTGTAACATTACAAAGTCAATTCCCTTCTATTTCGTACGCTTCAATCAAGTCTCTGACTTTCACTCACGCCCTATTGGACTCTAGCCTTAACATTTCCCAATCCCCTCGTTGCCTCTTTGCCTCATCCATCATCAAAAAAAATTGAGGCGAGCCAACAAAAATCACGCTAATACCTTCAAAATTGCAGCTCCCACGAACATATAACGCTTTATTACCAGATAATTTCATTATTTAGCCAAAACATAATCAAATGCGCCATATCCATCACATCAAAAGGTACACACACACACACACACACACACACACACACACACACACATTAATATACAATTAATTTCATAAGCTCAGAAAACGTGTGAAGGAAGGAAAAAACCGCACAGAGAGTTACAATAATCAGATAAAGCCACATAAATAGGCACCTGGAAAGGGGATAGGGATGGCATAGAGTGTTGACGGCGATTGCATGCGAGAGTGTGAAAGAGATGGAGACGGGAGAAGGGCGAGCGGAGAGGGGTAAAAAACCGAAGAGAAATTATACATAATCCCGATGCGCAATCAGCGTGTAAATTATAAGCGGGCCTTACCTCAATGGGCGGTGCTGTGGGCGAGGCCATGCTAAAGTACCGCAAACTTGCTGCAAGCGCTTGTGAAAATAAAGTAATGCGAAATAATCCTTGGGTTGTTATCACAAATACACAGACACACATACACATAGTGTATATAGTATGTGCACAGCACGACATTTGCAGAGCTCGCGTGGCACACAAAAGCCTAAAGAGCACCCGTATTTGAGCACAGCGTAGGGGTAGTCGATAGCAGGACAGGGTGGAGTAGTGGAGCGGGGGTCGAAAATGGAAAATGCAAAATGGAAGCGAAGCCATGACATGGACAGGAACAGCGACAGCGACAGGCACTGGGACAGGATATTTACACAACGGGGATATTTGCTTAGACGTCTTTTCACATGTATTTGTGTGTCTGCCCGTGTGTGTGTGTGTGTGTATGTGTGTATAGCGGTAATTTGAGCAGAGCAAAAGATGTTATATATGTGGTGAATACATTGTATTGGGCATGTGTGGAAAATATATCAGATTGTCGGTGCGCTACATTGGTAAAGTTGATCCAATTGCGGTGTAGAAATAAATCATACATTTTTATCGAATGTAATTGGATACTTTGTCAGTTTATCGATCGATTGACGATTATAAATTACTATGGAATGAGGGCATATTAATTACATTATATGGAATTTGAAGAGAAAAGTGAAAGTGAATATGTTGCATCTTTCTAATCTTATAACACACAATAAGTATAACTAACAAATAATTATTTCTTCGTTTACTAAAACGACCACGTTGAATTAATAATATAGGTAATGACATTATTCCTAGATGTATGTCTAACCAACTTAATTAATTTGAACATATTATATAAATATATTTGTTAACCAACAGTTTGTACTCCAACAATATCTACCCAACTTTATCAGCTGAATTCATGGGACTCTCCCTTAAGAGTACAATATTTGGACCATCTATCATCAGCTATTTATAAAGAGATTTTCTTTTGGAACTTTGATAATATCATTTATACCCAAGTTCTCACTCAAAAGTACCGCCCTCGATGGGCGGTTACTGCCAAGATATTTTTTATTGCGACCTCGCTTAGGTATCATCCTTTTTTGTTGCATCTTTGAAGGCAGTTATAATGGTTTTAATGAAATTTTTATCTTTTGTTGCAGGAAGCCCGTCAGCAGCTGGATCTGGAGCTGGAGCAGCAGGAGCAACAGCCACCGAAGCCGGCGAGGCGTTGACAAGCCGCATTGTCATCAATTTTGCTTTTGAGAAAATATACATACAACACAACAGGGTGGACGACGGTAACAAGTGAAAGGTGGTTGGTCACCCGTTTCATGGGCTTATAGTTTATATTATGAAACATTTTTTTAATTTATGCACAATTTCGCTTATCTCCACAAACTCATTTTGGGCTGGGTGAGGGGCTGTGGTGCCGACAGGGAAGAGGTACCCACAAGTAGGTCATTGTCACTAAATATTAAGGCAACACAAGCAATTGGCTTTGGTTGATAAAAAAAAAGGTGCGAGCACCGCATGAAACAGGCCCCTAAATCCGATTAGATGTGCGTGCAACCAATTGTGACCCTCGGGCTAAACTGGCAGAAGAAGAATGGACCTAAATGGATTAACGCTTCAATGAGAATTCATTTAAAAACTCAATTGAAGCGACACACAAACAACAGAACGAACTCTCTGTCCCAGTCTCGAACGAATCCTTTTTTCCAATCAATTGTTCACACAGCCAGAGCCCAGACTCCAGAATCCGTATCGAGTGCTGAGTGGTTTTGAATTACACGATGCCTGAAATTCGAGCATAAGTAATTCTTCAACATGTTGGCAGTGTTGTGTCGCATTTTCGGTTACTTCCAGATACAAGATACGCTCCGTTCGAGCGCAAAATCTTTGATAATTCGTGGAAATAACATGTTAATTGAGTTATCAATGGATGCACTACGCCTACAAGATCTCGTTTGAAACTGATTACCAGGTATTGTCTGGAAGGAGATCTTTGAATTGTTGTCTCATTAAAGCTACAAAGGTTCTTGAGTGCTGTTTTCCGGCAGGCCCAATATGATAGGATCTTTTCTTTTATTAAGGATTGTATTTCAGGACATGTTCTCTTCGAGCGCTGACAGCTGGGAAATCGATAGTTTATATTACTCAGTTGATTTATTACTTGAATTAATTTGTTGCATTTTATGAGCTCGCGTATAAATCTCATAAACTATATACGTCTTGTAAACTTTAAACCTTTGCTTAGTCCACAAATGCCGTTTGAACCGAACCAAGTCTCACATAAATATTTCATATGGCACAAAAAGTTTGCGTGACTATAAGTCAAGCATATCCAGATGTCCCGGCCTCAAGGCATTCATGCAAAAGAAATAACTCGTGTTCTTTTGTATGCCACAGCATTTTATTGATAAACTTGGCCCACAGTCACCGACCACGGCAAGCCGAAGGACCACCGCAGTCCACAGTCCACAGTCGACAGTCGACAGTCCAATGAACAGTGAGCAATGAGCAATGAGCAATGGGCACACACAAAAAGGCAACTGAGCTGCGAACATGACTTCTGCAATAGCAGCTTCAATTGAACCAAACGCTGCTTCTCCCTCAAGACCCGGTCGCAATCAAAACCCAGTTGTCGCAGACTAAAGAAGCCTCAAGATATACTTTTATTTTTTTTCAATAAGCACCCAGAGAGAACTCAAACTTTATGGCACTTGCTCTGCCTAGACACAGAAGGACGAAGACTAGGAAGAAGAAGGCGGCACGATGCTGAGGCATAGGGGCAGACAACACCTTTGGCAGGTCGAGACAACGCGAAACAGTTATGTGCTCCGCGTGCTCTGTCTTTGATTAACCAGTATGCATATGTAGACCGGCTGGCGAAGTTGCGTTATGCTGTCGCAGTTGGCTAGCTTTTGGTGCTGCTCAAGAAAAATGAATTAAATTCAATAAAAAAAATGTATAAAAAAATAAACAGTTGCTTGTCTCAAGCAGCAGTCGCAGCTCTTACACACTTGCACAGCGTTGCGGTAAAAACTAATGAGCATTTATTTGCCTACACGTTCAACGCTTATGGCCAAAAGCCAGCCTCCAGACACCTGCAAATGTTGGTTCTCCTGGGCGTACGTGAGGACATGTGGTCTCGACTGCCTCTCAATGGAGTGTTTAATTTATGCGCCACATATGTCACCCGAGAATGCTAAAGGAAGCGCCGGGGCATGAGAGGGGTAGATCGACGCGCACTAACTGCTAAGGCACAGGTAGGAGCACTCCTTGCTTGGGGCTCGCACGTAGGCTGTCCGACCAGTCTAGGCCAAAAATTTAATTAAATTGCACGATGCACGAGTGCTCCCATTATTATTATTATTATTATTATTATTATACAAGTTCATATTCGAGTCTTGACACTTGCCCAGTTGGGTTCTGTTTCTGCTGCTAGTTCTGGTTTTATGGTAGGATCATGTGCCAAAATACACAATAAACAAGTTGGCAACCCACGGATTTTCCAGTGGAGTCCATCTGCTCGGACGTGTGACAGCAGAAGTGAGTCCAACTTTCAGCAGGTAGTGTTACAGTGTCTGTGCTTATTTTTGTGGCCAGCAATTCCAAAAGTACTCGTATATGTACAGTTTAGTTTCATAACAAAAAAAATAAATAAAACTAAAATGGAAACTTGTTTGTAGACACTTGCAAAACTATAATTGAATATTGTCAACACTTGCCATAATTTAATTAATTCATTTGTTTAATTAAAGCGTACCTAGATGATTTTGATTAGTTGGAATTTAATGCAGCTCGGAGCATAGCTAAACTACTACATTCGTGCAAAAGTTTGCATGTTACTGAACAGCAAAAGATTCAAAATTGGCAATTTTTCGAAAGTAGACTAATTATTCCCTTAGTATATTCAAATCAAATGCAATCATTACGTTGTAGTCTAGCCTAATGCATAAAAGATCATTTTCTTTTTGAGATCTGCTAACTAAACTGTTACCAGGATGAGTGCAATATGAAAAGCAGAAATAAACTCGCACAGCTGCTAGAATTACCGTTCCCAATGCCAGACAGACAATATTAGAAAATAGTAAATGGCGCAACTTGTAGCGATACAAAAGCCAGAGCCCAGGAGCAGAGTTAGTCACAGACAGAGATACCAAGAGCAAGGGCATCATTAATCTTCGACCACATTCAATAATCATATATTGAGGGAGCAGATAGCCGAGCTGCCAGACAAGCTAAATTTTAGTCTGGCAGCCTGCCACACTACCCACTGCAATGCCTGGCTGCGTGGCATGCATGCTGCGCACACATAACCCCACAATGCCCCCAAAAGTAACACAAGAGACAAGAGGCACAGAGCAACGAAAGAACTGAGCACTAAGCACTGGCATCTAGTATTAGTATCGAGCGAAGCTTTAAATTATGCCAATGATTTGTTGCATAAAGGCAAGTGGCAATGTAGCAAGCTTGGCAGCTTGGCGATATGCTTGCAAGCGAATAACCAAAATGAAAGCCGACAAATTGTGCAACTGCAGTCGAGGCCGGAGCAAAGCCAAGTCAACTTGTCTGCAACACACACTCGATCTATACTCGTATGTATATTTGGGTGTCTCTCTATGCCTGTGTGTTTGTACTGATTTTGGCAGCAAGTGGCATCGCCACATTTGTCGCTCCAATGGTCCGCCCAATGCCACCGCCTGTTGTCTGTACAATTTTTATTCTATGAATGCCTTGGCAACGCTTCTGTTGCATTGTACAACCACATTATACAGCCGTCCAAAAAGGCCTCTGCATTCCTACAATAACAATAACAGCAACAATAACAAGAGCAACAATAGCAACAGCTCCATTGACATTGCCAAATGATTAAGTTGCTTATTCGACAAATTGATGTTGCATTTGCTGGCGTTTGGGGCACAAAGCCATCAGAGCATAATGCTGCTATACACTTTGAAAATTTTAAACAAATGCACATTCAAATTTAGTAGGTTAAGTTTTCTTTGATTTAAAACCCACAACTGTAACGATCAATAAATATTATTTATGAGTTTTATTAATTTTTATTCGATATAGATAACTTTATGCGCATGCAAGACTATAAATAATATTTGATTAGTAATATGCTTAATGCAGACAATGTTTAACAGATTACATCTTCCAATCGCTAGCTAACTAAATGCACACTTTCAGTGTGTTGTGCCATAAAACATCCAAAGCCTACTCCTATCCCTTGGATCCTATGTGGTGTGGAGTGGTTTACGAGCCACTGGCCAAGAATTTTGTGTCGATGTCAATAACTCAACTGGTGAAACAGTCGAACCAAACCCCCACTGGGGCAGCCTTAGTAAGAGCAGCAACAGCAGCAACAGCAGCAGCACTTGCAACAATTAATCACACGTGGACCTTGGTCCAGTCCACAGTTGGCAGTTGGCGACATATGTGGGAAATTTGGAAACTTTGGGCTGGCAACACGCTTGCCTAGCTAAGCGAAAACATTTTGGATGAATAATGACAGCTGGCAAAAAGTCAAAGTCGAGTCAAAGGCGCAAAACGGCGACACGACAAACGGCTGTTCAAAATGAAAAATGATTGCAGGTGCCACAGTTCCATGTGCCTTCTTCTCTTCACAATCGATTGACAGTGGCAAACAACAAAAAAGGAAAAAAAAAGTTTTAATGAATTTGGAGAGGCGCGATAATCAAGAGAGAAGCCAACTCCCATTATCGGCAACGATGTCGTCGTCATCATCCGCAACACCTCTCTCCCTGGCCCTCTCTCCGTCTCGCTCTCTCTCTCTCTCTCTCTCTCTCTCTCTCTCTCTCTCTCTGTCTAGGTCTCCACATCAAACGCTGCTCACGGCAGATCCGAGGCACGCCCGAGTAATTCAATAAAACTTTGCGACAAATGAGGCACCCGCCGCGGAGTTGCAGCTAACTTCAACCGACAGCCAATGACGAAAATGAAGCTGAGCTCCGCCAGTGTAAAAGGGAATGGTAAGAATTTTGGGATTGGGTTTGGGTTTGAGTTTGGGCATAGGACGCAATGAAGCGAAGGCTTGCAAAATGAAAATGATTTCCTTCCATGTCATTATTATGTATTTTGCCTCGACGCGACTGTTTTCACTTTTGTCTGGTCTCAACTTCGACTCCGGCGTCGTTCCCTCAACCCTCAACCCTCAACCCTACATCGTTGGCAATTCCAATTGCAAGTGCTTAGCTCATCGACAGTCCCGTCGAGAGATAAAAAGGCAATGGCAATTCGGCGATTCCTCTTAGCCAGCATTGAGTTTGTTGGCGTTTGTCTGCGTTGTATGCTTTCCGTTTCCGCTTCCTTAGCCTTGCAGTTTGTTACTTTGCTGTCTTTTTCTTCTCTGTTCAACCCTTGGTGAGTTTTTGAAAATTTTTCACATAAAAATAATAAGAAAAGTTGTATGCTAATGTTGCTTGCGCTTCGGCTTCGGCTTTGGCTTCTGCTTCTGCTTCTGCTTTTCCTTCTGCTACTGCTTGTTGTGTGTATTGCCAACTAGAAAAGAAATTGAAAAACAATTTTCGTATTTGGCATTTTGCAGCTGGGGCAGGGGTGGAGCGTTGAAAACTTTGCAAGACGAGCGCCTTAAGACAGTTCAATGAGCAACTCAAGTCAAATTCTTAGACATTGATTATGTGCATTCTTAAAGTTGAGCACGTCGTTGAAAAGTTGGGATTAGCTATCGCTGGAACAGCAAGTTGCACCTTGGCAACCATTAAATAAAAACTCTCAATTGCACCCTTGCCACAGCGAATTAAATCTTTAAGGCAATTCCAAATGAGTTTCATCAACTTTTTAATTAGTTTTGCAATCAGAAAAACATCAAACTTTCCTGCAACTTAGAACAATCATTGCCCCAAACTCAAACAGCGTAACTAACCAACCAGTTTGACATTCTACCTGTGCCACACAGTTAACCACCGATATCAGAAAACTTTGCTTAATAATTTCAATAGTAAATATTTATGTTACAGCTAATACCTTGTGGCCATAATCAACCGCTTCAAAATGCCAGCCAAAAAACTCAAACTGGCTTCGTGCATCGCGCGTCGCACGTCGCTCTACAAAGTAATCAATTTTGAGGCCATGAGTCCAAACGACCGACCCACTCTGGCAAAAAGTTGCAGCACTTGCGTTGCGAGCCCATTCCGCCCGGCCACTGGTCGAGCTCATCTGTTGAAAGTTCAAAAATCACCCCAGCAAAGCCGCAGGGCTGGCAATGGCTCCGCGGGGAGCAACTGCGTCCCTTACAATGCCCACTGACGACTACCTGTCGTCATTTTGTTTGTTGTTCTTATTGTTGTTGCTACTGTTGGCTTTTTGGAGTGTGTCGTGGGCGTGGCTTTTTTTTTATTTTTGGTATAGGACGCTGTCAAACTTTTTTTTGACGCTCACCACACAGCAACTGAAAAATTGAAATGCTACCTCACGTGCTTTGAAATTTTTTATATTTGTTGATTTTTGGCTTAGAGTGTTGACCAACAACAAAGTTGCCCAGTTTGCCTTTTGTTTTTCAATTTTACACTTTTCTCATGCTATTTTCCGTTCATTTTCCCTCCGTTTGTGTGTGTTAGTTCAAGTTTCAATGAGTTCAGCCCATTCTGCTAAAAAATAAATATAAAAAAAATTCCCGTACTGCTCGCGTCGTTTTTAATAACTTAATATCATTTGTCAATTTGCTGGAGCGCTTTAATTTGATTGAAACGAAACTGTTCAAAGTTTGACTGTTCGGCTGTTCGATTCAGCTACTCGCTGTGAGAGCACTCAAAAAGCAGCGAAAACTCTTTGAATGGAGCAGCTATCTTTATAGTGATTTGATGCCGCTTTGAGAAAAAAGGGGGCAAATTATGGAGTATAAAATATGCAAGCCAAATTGGAATCAGCTAACCAAAAAGTTCGAAGCTAAAAGCATTTGTATGATTATTTCTTATAGCAATTCCCGCAATATACGAGTATATTTGTTCATGTCGTTAATCACTATAAATCATCTAACAGAGCTGAGCAGCTTTTAACATTAATTTTATTGCACTAGGCTCATGGGCATAAAAAGTCTTTAACACAATTGAACCTAATTCAAATAAAGATAGTTTGGGCATTTACTTATGATCTCCTTGGCACTTTAACCTTGCAGTTATGTGTGTGGCAAGTATTCAGTGGATTTGCCGAGACTGCTTTTCCCATTAGCTTTTGATTTGGGATAGTGGCTTTAGTTAAATGCTACGCATTTCAGCTGTGGCACGTGCCCAACGAGCTCTGAGCTCTTTGAGCGCTTTTTAAAGACGAGCAAGTCAAAAAAAAAATGGGAAACAAAAAAAATAGATAAACGAAAACAGGAGGGACACGAAACTAGTCGCTGTCCTGACGCTGTGACAGGCATATTAAAAAGGACACAGCCATCATCGTGCCGGGTGCCATGACGTGCCAAAAACTAAGTAGTGTCAGTGCAACCATCAAAGAGCATGCCTTCCGAAAAGCGTATCTACCTCATAAGCTCTGCACGCGCTCCACGGGCTGCTTCACGTACAGGTGTGGGCAAACACCTCCTACTTCTTCTTCTTCTACTCGTGTGCCTCCTCCTGCTCCTACTTCTAATCTGACTTCGCTACAGCTCCTCAAATAGGCTGTGGGCATTACATGCCTTTTGTGTTGCCAGCACGCTTGGCCTGGCAAAGAGATTGCCTCGAGGCTCTGCGTGTGTGTGTTTGGGTTAGAGATGGTTAACCCAACCCCACCACCCGTCGCGTCGTTGTGGCAGCCGTGTTCGCCATGGTGCAAAACCAAACAACACATTGCTCTTAGGCGAGTTGCTTTAGGGTAAGTGTTAGGCGGAGCTGGCTCAATTGTTAGCGATATACTTACACTCGAATATTTTACATAAATGTCGCACCATTTCCCGTTCCCGTTCTCGTTCTCGTTCCCGTTCCAATTTCCATTCACAACTGCATTTGTTTGGTTTTTAAATGTTATGCACGGACGTTTATTGAAATCGATTTTATTTTTTTCATTTTTTCCAGAAATAAAAATCATAAGAGAAACTTAAAACTAATGCGAAATGCTTAAGTATATTACAAAACTTTCATGACATGGCTGTGTAAGTAACACAAATAATGGGTTCGACTCGAAAGTGCCTTCTTTTTTCTAGCTGGTGGTTGGGAGGCGGTTCAACTGAATTGGGAAGTTTTGCAGTGCACCGTTGTTTTTTTTTGTTTACTAACATTAGTTAAATACAATAGATTCGAACTTACTAGCACTACGGTCTTAGACATAGATATACATACACATATAAATACATTTACATAGATATATATATTTATATATACCATTTACTCGATAATATATATATTTTTGCTGTTATTATATATACGTCGAATGTATCATCGAGCTCCTCCAAACTACAACAGAGCGTCCCGTTGATGCCTAGCCTAGGGGAGTGTGCTATAATACGGATCTTGTCTTTAGGTATGTATCTATATAATGTTAAGTTATGCAAAATGCTTTAGGTCATTTGGGGATCCACGAGGAATCTAGCCTAACTGGGTTTATCTGTTAATGTGTGCCTTCAACATTTATGTGGGTGTTTAAGTTCAACTACTACGTTTCTTGCATCGAAATGTCGCATTTTTGTTTTTTTATGTTAATATACTAACCTATGCCTAACTGCTAATTATAGAGGGCAGAGGGTAGTCAACCGCTTCCAGACTGTTATCATCCATTCGAAATTGTCTCCAAACGCCCGCGTTATACATAAGTAAGTAACTATTTATTGTGGGGGACAAACAATGGGCCCACACTTGTAACCACATCTCCACCACACTATCGCTTCTTAGGCGCCCTCTTTAGGCGCTATAATTTAAATATGTCTTTGGAAACAGAGTTGCAGACGTCGTCTGTTGCGAAATCTTCCGACGTCGCCTCTTGTTGTATTTACAAGTCTTGGTGTGCTTCATTACCGCAGGTTAAACATATCTGGTGATCTGTGTATGGAACTCAGATAGGCAGATCTGTAGCTGGCTAAACGAGGGTCGCTCGGCGGGCATGGAAGCCCAACAATAGGCCATGATAGTAAAACTGTAAGTAAAAGAGCAAAGAACACACAAGGTATTTGTTGAGTTTGCTGCGAGTCTTGGAGGGGAACTTGGTAGTTAGTCGTCGTTTGATACTCACAGTTCATCGGGACAGTTGAAGGGCTGGGCCAATCTGTAACCATCCTTTAGATAATGCTCCATTTCATAGGGATCTATCTCGGCATAGGGCAGCTTGCCCAGTGTGCACATCTCCCACATGAGCACACCAAATGACCAAACGTCGCTACCCTCGTTATAGTGAGACTTCTGAAGGGCCTCCAACGACAACCACTTGATGGGTCGGTATTCTCCATCCCCCAAGCAGTTGTAGTCACCGGAGAAAAGGTCGCGACTCAGGGCGCTATCGGTTAACTTCACGCGCAGCTGATCATCAATGCTAAAGGAAACCGAAGGACAAAACAGAAGAGGGTTGCAAGTGGTCGATTAGACAGATAACAAAATACAGATTGGGTTGCACTCTCTCTCTCTCTCTCTCTTCAGACAATGGGCTAATCTCTACTTACACACAGTTCCTGGCCGCAATGTCCTTGTGAATAACACCATGGTTGTGCAGATGCTCCATGGCCATGGCTAGTTGGGAGGCCATTAGCACAGTTTGAATCGTGGTCACGCTTCTGGCATATGAGGGGTCCTGCAGGAAAGTCTTCAAGTTGCGAACACTGCCCGTGGCAGCATAGAGCACAAAGGGTGTGGCAAAGTCTTCGATGGAAATGCCGAGTACGGTCATCAGATTGGGGTGTGTGGCCTCGTACAGCATCATGGATTCCTGGAGCAGGAGATTCACTTGTAGCTGGCTTGCATGCTGTGCAACAGTCTTGACCAGAACCTCCTGACAGTCGTTGTAAGTGCCGCGATAGATGCGCCCAAAGTTGCCCTCCTGAACGAGACAGGAGAGGCGAACGCGGCACTTTTGGACTGTCAGCTCTTGGAGACGGCGGTTGAACTCCTCAGGCTCATGCTCATATTCGCGAAAGGGCCGCGTCAATGTCGCATATGTGGGTGTTATGGTCGAGGGGCAGACATAGATCGAATTGTGGGCCGTAGACGAGATGGTTGGCAGACGCTGGAAGCTGGAGGTTTTAATCAGATGCACCCCGTTGGAGGGATGACGCTTTGAGGGACCCTTGGCACAGTATGCAATCAAAATGAGTGTGGAGACAAGGACCAAGGCCAGAATACCACCCACAATCAGAGTAATTAGGCCACTGGTTGGTGGCACAAGAGTCTCCCGCAACAATGGATCGTACTCATTGTTTGTGTTTCCACCACCCGAACCGCGACCCACAATTACAGTGGGCTCCGTTACGAGCACTCGATGTCTGTCCGTGCCCTTGCCATGCTCCACATTCGTTGGCAAATGGCCATCGGATATGACATGCTCGGCCGTGTCCTCATTGTGTTCCGTATAGTGGATGTCATCGTGACCACTCAGATCTGGATGCAATGGCTCCTCATCGTCGTATTCCTCGCGTGCATCGTTGTGCTCGTCCTTCAGGCAAATCTTTTTGCGTTTGAAGATCAAATTGGTATTATTGTTTGTCGCTCGATCCAGGATGACTTCCACACTAATAGTGACGGTCACTTCGGCCGCTCGTGTGCCCGAACACTTGAGACTAACGCCCCATGTCTGCGGCTCCTGAGGCACATCGCCGATGCGCGAGATGTTCAACATGGGGCGCGGCAACACACCCACATCCGAAGTGGCCACACTGATGCTGTAGGGCAGCGGATGCTCCACCAGCGACTGCCAGGTGAAGGTAACATCGCTAATGTTCGCCGGCACGGGTACTGCAAAGTTGAGGGCGTAATCATTGATGGCCCCCTCCCGCACATAGTAAAGCTCCGCTGAGACGCCTGCAATGAAAGGAAAGCATTTGAGATGCATGTTCGAAATGGCTGCTTACATCGCATTCAACGACACCATTCCCACCCGATTTTATTTGTATTATATCCCGCCGTTGTGGAAATTAATGATACGCTTGGTGACCCAATCGAAATCGAGGAGCTTTTGGCCAGTCACTCGACTCGACTGCATAATCAATCACCAGGGATAACAGTTTTCTTTACTTTGTCAAATTGATTTTCTTTGAACGGTGCCCACGATGCCTGCAGCCTGCTTTTTCAGGATGCTTCCGCTAGACTCCGCACTATCTGTCCACTTAGACACTTTGGTGACATATTGAAGGAGTTAAATAGCTGAACCCCCGCAACGGCTTCGAATGCCAAACAAGCGTTTCTTACATTTCGCCTTAATCAATCAAAAGCGACAAACAAGTTGGCAGCAGCAAAAAGCTGAGGTAATTTTAAGAATTCCACTTTAAAGAGCTAACCGGTGCAATTGATAATGTTAATACTTATTTTTACTTTAACCAATTGTTCCAAAAGTATTTCTCCTAACATATCTTTAACATCTAATGTTAACTAACAGTTATTAGTTAATGGAACTCTTTTAGTTTATCCTCTATTCTGTTACGCAAAGCTCAAATGGTAACTGTGTGAAGATGTCAGTTTACTAACAGTTTACTAACCCAACACTAATTTACCCATCTGATATTTGCAACTGTATGTTAAGTTTCTTACGCTGAAATCCATATTATTTGAAGCAAACAGATGTCAACAAAGCAATTAAATATATCGCAATGAAAAAATACCTAGTCGTCAATCTGATAACACAATTCTAATAAATATTCATACACATTTAATTTTATTACTACAGCTAGACTTTTATGCTAGCCAGTTGCTTTCAATAACATTGGCTTGGCATATAAAATAACTGTGAGTTAATTGCACTCTTACATGAACCCGAGCAATAATTAAACCTATAAGCCCGATATCCACCCCCAAAAATTCACCTGACTATAAATGGGCATATTTACGATTAATATTTCATGTTTGCTAGCTGTGAGCTGCAATAAGATTTGCATTTTATGTTAATTAGTTGGCGGTTATTTAATATCACTTTCACATGCTCCACACTAATCAAACACATATCCACAGGCCTCGACATATATTTAGAATATGTTTCAATAAATGTCTACCACAATAGCAGCTGGTAATCTATCAAATACATATAAGTGATAGTTGTGACAGCTATGTTGCAACCAGTTGTTGCTCGCTGGTGCATGCTCAATGCTCACTTGCCACGGTGCCCCTCGCAATACATTTAATTAAATTAACTGAAAGAATATGAGTCGCTCTCCTGGGGATCGGCCTACAGCTGGCGCCCTTAACGGATACCTGCTCTGACTGCACTTGCCGCTTGCTGCATTCCTCTGCAGCTCTGGCGTGGGCTCAATAAATCAATCAAATTATGTATACAAAACGAAAAAAAACGAAACAAAAAGGCGACTTGAACAAAACACAAAGCGGACCCTTCCATGAGTCGCGGACACGCGACGCTCTGTCGGAGGCGTGTCTCGGGGCAGGTTAAATGTTTATGCTTAATTAATGTGGATGGTTGTTGTTGTTGCTGTTGCTGTTGCTATTACTTCGTTGCCTCGCTGCTGTTGCAGCACATATGTTGCATGGCTCAGTTCGCTCACGGGTCCGCGGCTTGCCGCAGCGAGCGGTGTTTATTTTAGATTTTTATCGCAGTCGACGTCGCAGTTACATTTTATACTTGTACATTTTATTTTAATTTATGCCACTTATTCATCCACATACTATGCACATGCACACACACATATATATATATATACATATATATGTGCACATATATATATCGTACTAATTAGTGGAACATACTCAGTCCCTGCTACGTTCTAGTTCCCTTTTCTCGTTGCTCGCACGCTTCGTTTGCACTCTGAAAATGTAATTAGTGAAAGCGGCTGCTGGTGGACCACACTTTTTTATTTAAAAGAAGGGGCGGAAGAGTGTTTGGGGGGGAAGGATGGGATTGGTGAAATATTATGACGTTTTGCAGTTATGAATACTGTCGCATAATGAACTATGGTAGATAGATAGCAAAGTTGTGATAACGCTGCAAAGGGTTAATGGGCAGCAGACATGTGAGCTGCAAAAGCAGCGCATTTAATCACGAAAAATATAAAGCAGGAAAAGCTAAAATAGAAAAGCTAATCGCTTAAAGGCCGAAGAAGCCAAGCAGTTGCCAGTCTGCCGGCTTGTACGTTGTGTTAAACATTTGCAATTAAAATTCCACAGGCATCAAAACTTTTGCAGCCCCCCTGCCCCACGCACACGCAATTATAGACAAATAATAGCAAATTATTCAGTTGACCCACCCCATTCGAGGCAAACCCGCTTTGCATCTCAAGTGCCTGGACTAATTAGAGCTGATTGCTCAACAAATGAAGTCGATGCCACCCCACACTCTCTATCACTTTTGGAATACCTTCTACTGTGCCCGATTCCACTTCCGCCTGTCACCTGCTCAGACGAAGGCAAAATCGATTTTCATTAACCAGAACAAGACACCTTCACCCTTAGCTGCTGCTCGCAAACTTCGTCGAGTGATACTGACATAAATTTGTGTGTGCGAGAAAAGTAAAAGTTGTCCCAAAAGTGTAGGAGAAGCTGAGAAAATATGCTTAAAGTGCTACACCAAGTTCAAAAGCGTGAAAATGTGGAAACTGACAAGAGAATGGACCAAACAGAAGAGAACGGAGAATGGGGTTTAGCAGATAGCATATAGCAGATAGTAGATAGGAGTAATGTTTGGCAAGATGCTGATAAAGTGAAATGCAAAAGTGGCAACCGAAAAGGGGGTGGCTTTAAGTGAAGGCAACTCGGTGTCTACACTATAAATACACACTCTGAGACCAGCATGCAAGTGTGTTTCGCTCAAAGGATCAATGTACCGTGTATAGTTAAGATTATACGAACATATTTGTGTGCAGAGATGGGTTGCCTGAAATTCCTGAAGCTATTGTTTATGACACTGTACTCTGCAATAATTTAATTTGTGCATGTAACACTTTGGGTAAAATAAGATAAGACAAGTTACGATAAATGAAAGGAGTTAAATGTGTGTGTTGTGCACAAAGCTTATATGGGTATACTAAATTAAGTTAAGTTAGGATAAATTAAAGGAGTGAAATTAGAATGTAATTCAACTTGAAAGTTGAAAATAGCATTCAAAATTTCTATTTTTTCAGAACATGCAAGCAAACCCAAAACAAAACTCGCTAACAACATGTTTTTCAGCTATTTACATTGTGTTGCTGAGGCACTGCTTAAGCTTGATGTTTCATTTTAAGCGAAATCTTCAACTTCTTCTTATTGTTTCTTTAACTCTTTAAGTCCCATTTCCATTTCCATCCAAGATGGTGGCAGGAGCATAGCGATTTGAATTCATGGCACGACATCTATTTAATTTCAATTACAACCCTAAAATGCCAGAGCAGACGCATAAACCAAAACTTTCTGTGTGCAAAAAAAAAAATAAATAAAACAAAAAAAAACTGAGAAAAATGGAATAAAAATGGCAATTTTTGCGCCCCAAATACGCAGGGATCATGTTAACCCGCCAGTGGAACCCTGGCCATCCGAAGCAATCCGTTCGTTCCCCCCACATTGGTCCTAATTTATGCAAGCCAAATGGCTGAGCGAGATTTGAATGCACGTATGTATGTCTGAGTGAATGTATGTCTCGCTCAGCTCACAGCTAGTGGATATCACTTTATGCTTTCTTAACATATTTTATTTTCTTTTTTTTCCTTCTCTTTGCAACGGACGCCATTCGCCGCCCGCCCACAATGCGTCATTTGGTCGTCGTCAGCCTGGGGATTTTGCAGGCCATAAATCCGAAATTGTCTCTTGACACATGAATATGTTGTGCATTAAACGCAGACGGAAGACTACTAGTAGGCCACAGACACAGCCAGGGATAAGGCCAGGGAGAGACTGTAGACTGCCAATTTTGGGGAACGACGACAGACAGTTTTATTATTATCAATGTCGGGGGGCGGAGCTGTCTCTGCCCGCGACTGATGATGACGTTGGTGGCCACTGAGCTGAAGCTGATGCTGATTTAGGACACTTTTGTGAGAGGCAGGGGTTAGCAAGGGTTGTGCCTTTGACTATGGCATGCTTACCCCTAAAAAGGAAAAGTTTTCATTTGCTGCAAATTTGAATCCGGCCAGCGACGAGACTGTGGCGCATGCTAATGTCCTGGGCATCATAACTCAAGCGTATTCAATTTACACACATTTGATTCGGGCTGTAAGTCGTGCCCAGACGAGAGCAGCCAAACCCAAAAGTCAAGAGCCATTGCAACATGATGGAGTGAGCTTGCAGCTTCGCAGCATGCAACTGATTAAATCACAGAGCTTGCAGTCAGGTAACACACACAGGCCATAGAAGGTCAACATCAAACCGAAGCAGACGCAGAAGCAAAAGCAGAATAATATGAAGCTGACTCGAGACAAGGCGAGGCAAGGTAATTTTTATGCCCAAATGGTCATGATTCGCCAGCTTGTTTGGATTTGTATGCTCGACAACTGGTCGGAACGAGCATGGATCGAGAAGAGGAAGGAGGCGGAGCGGAGAGGAGTACAAAAAGAAGTTGGCTGCGTCGTCTGGCCAAACAACTTCAGTTGAGAACGCGCTGTGGAGCGCAGAGCGACAGAGTGAAAGACAAACAAGCTAAAGGACATGTGAAGTGCATGATGATGCTCTCACTGTGTATCGTTCTGGCAATGTGGCAACTTCGTTGCCGGCAAGGCGCAACGTGCAACGTGCAACGCGCTCCAACTGGACACTGCCAACTGGCAACTGGCAATGTTCAACGTTCAACGCCAACGGTAGCTGCCAAGTATTTCTATTTGTATTTCATCGCCCTGGTCGAGAGCAGCTGCAATTTATTTGCCTCGCTCTGTGCGCTGCGCCCAGCTCTTGGCGCTGCTCTTGCCTCTTTGTTTTTGCCTGCAGGCCAGACGCAATCAACGTCTTTCGCCTTACCTGGGACAAGCAACCCTTTTTGGCTGTCTTGCCGCTTATGTGTTTTCTGCTTTTATATTATCACCTCAACGACTTCAACTCCATCGATGATGCTGCTGCTGCTGCTGCATCGTCAGGCCATAAATTCAAGTTCATGGGAGTGCTGGGCACCAAGAGGCGTCCGGCCATCGGTTGTTGCATAAATTATGATCTTGTAGATTTCTATGACAAACCATAAAAAACACATTACGTTTATGGCGATGTGGCCGTCAACGAGTTCTAGTTGCAGTTGTATTTAATTTAAAATGTAAATACAACTGCCCTTCCAGTCCGGTCCCCTGCACGATGTCCGAAGCAATTCGTGGAACAACTCGATTGCTAATTAGCGCCGTGTAAGGACTATTTAGGTCAAGGCACTCGAACAAGCACGATATATGTGGTATTAATCCAACTGATTCCATAAGTGTCTGCATTTCATCAGGGCCAGAGCCAAGCCCATATGTTGTCCACAATCAACAAACCTCCTCCCTGCGATAAGTGCAAATTATTGACTCATAAAAATCAAAGCAACGTAGAAGGAAGAAGACAAATACCAAGTCGGAAATTTAATGTGATTATCTGGAAAAGTTAATGTGATTATTAACACAGGTCCACGCGTGCTTGCGTGAGCCAGAGCAGAGAACCCGAGAAACCCCGAAGCATGAACAGCAACCTGCCACCCAAATGGGAGCCAAATGGGATTCAGTTAGTCCCTCGAGCCACCCACAACCCACAGCCATTCATCAGGTAGCGTCTGACTGTGATTCTAAGAGTCAAAGTCGTAGCTGACCATTAATTTGCCACTGGTGTAAAGTTTTCTTTCAATTTCGGGCAACGCTTTTGCGTGATGTAATGAAATTTTTATCACCTCTGGCTGGACGCAATCCCAGGCAGAGAGTGAGAGAGACCTGCTGAGATAGACCGAAATGTGTCTAGGCGCTGCCATAAAATTTATGGATAGCCATAAACTGTGGTCGGGGCTGCAACAGCAGGTGCAGGTGGTTGCTGGCTTTTGGGTGGGTTGTTCCGGAGGTGATTGGCCCAGTTAGTTGAATTTTGTTGCGGTTTCGGTTGCTCGGTTGGGTCAGCTTGTAATGTGCCCTGTGGCTTGATTTGCATGCGTCTCTGCGGTCAGAGGCCCCCTCCTTCCCACCACTCTCCCACCATTGGCAACCTGGGTGGCCCAGCCGCATGCCAATCCCCGTGCACAGGGATCACAGCAGAGAGGCGCTGCAGAAAAGACATTCTGCGGCAAAAACCCGCAGAACATGTTTGTGCTTAAGTAAACAACAACTTCCTGTGCCGAATTTTTCTTCTTTTTCGTCTTTTTTTCTCTTTTTGGACCATGAGGTGAAATTTATGAACACATTTTGACATGACTGCAAGCGACACTGGCCAAAGGGAGCAGCGCAAATTCGTTTGTGCCCAAACACCTCGGGGCCCAGTGCCCAATACAAACAAACAAATAAGCAGAGCACACACACTCACACACGCACACACACACACGCACACACACACATGCAAACATTTTTCAATAGCACCCCAGGGATGGCGTAATTTATGAGTCTGACCGACTGAGCAGCGCCTCGTATTGACTTTTTCGGCCAGCCATCCAAAGCCAGCTGCTCGGCTAACAATAAGTGCGACTACGGTGCCCATTATCCACTACACAGATACACACACACACACACACACACAGTGCAGGTCCCAGTGGCAGTTCCAGGTCTCAGTACCAGGGCACAGCCGAGTGTAAGAGAGATTAGCATGCCTACATTAGTGTGTGTGATGTGTGATGTGTGTGTGTGTTGTGTGTATACTTTGTGTGTAGGCGGTGCCACTGAAGTGGACGCATCTCCTCCTACAATCCCCATCTCTCTCTCTCTCTCTCCCTCACTGTCAACGCTGCTGTTTGTTGAAAAGTTTTCGGACTTTGTTTATGGCTACGTTTTTTGCTTTTGGGTCAAAAAATATTTTCTAAAAGCAAACCAACACACACCTAAGTATATATCCATGAATATTTACTTGTTTTTTTTGGGTGCTTGCGTTGAAAAGTAGTTAAGGGTTTATCATCTTGTAAACGTGACAATGCAAAAACTTTTCTAAGAGAGCCCACACACATGCTCAAAACCAGAGCCCGGGGAGGGTAAGGTGGGGGTGTGTCTAATAATGGTGTCAATGTGCTGTGGTTGATGCCACTTCTCGACTGGAGCGTCAATTGGTGTGAGCAATTATCAGAGACCCAGGCAGTTGAGATCTGTGCATAATGAGCAGCTTATCGGTGAAATAATTGCGGTCTGCTTGATGAAAGCGTCATAATGAGACTTAGATTGCTCTTGTTAATGCATATGCTTAGGTATACTTATCTTGTGCGATTATACCAATAATTAAATCATTAATTAAGTAAAATGAATAATCGACGAGTATGATTGTATCTTGAAGTAAATAAATTACTTGTGAAGACCATTTGTCTTGCGTGTATAAGTCAATCGCAGGTATTCGTTTTCAATGTTCATTATTGACTGTAAATGTTTCAAATCGGACTATGATAGGATCCCAGATAGCGAATAAATTGAATGCTAATGCGAGCAAAGTAAGCTAAGCTACAATTTATTGATTATCTCTAATCCCATTTTATCTTCATTTGGCATTATAAAATCGCACAGAATCAACCCTGATGCAATTTTTTTTACTATTTTATATTTATGAATAGTTACAATTCGACTTCACATTTTACGATATAACTGTTTCAATTCGAGCTGTGAGATAAAAAACAAAATAAAATAATTTGATGCCAATGCTTTTTGTAAAACAAGAGGTATGCTAAAATTATGGGTTATCTGTAACAACATTTTATCTTAATTTGGTATCGATTAAAGCAGCACCTAAAAACAACCCTAATGTATTTCCAAACACTTTGAACACTCATTCCAGGGCTTCGTTTGATTACTTGATTCACTCTTTAGCTGTATAAGCCTCACCGAGCCAACCAAAAAAATGTATCACACCCTAATTTGATGCTGCAGAAATTCATTTATTCGCTTTGTGCTTATCCACATTTAAATATGTTAATGATAATGCTGCTAATATTCTCACACCCAACTCAAAGCCGGCACGGCACGGCACGGCACTCAACGCCATTAGTCTGTCCAAATAGAAATATGCGTATGAAAATAAAAAATAAATAACATAAAAAGCAAAAACAACACTCGCAAACACATTTCACGCCGTTTGGTGGTCTGTAACAGGCTCGTAGAGAGATGAGAATTGATAATAAAGAGAGGCAGACACGATAATAGCCGCGACTAATGCACGGCGGCAAATGAATGCGGACTGAGTGTATTCGTTGTGCTGGAGCCAGCCAGAACGAATCGCATTCGCAACGGGACGAATTGCCTAAGCCCAGGCAAAGTGAATATGTTTTGCTTCCTTTTTTTATTTTTTGTTAAATACGTTGGCAGGAGTATATGTAAATGTTTATATGTAAAATGAGCGCTTAATTAAAGTTGAAACAAGCCGCACATACACTCAGGACTCGTCTCGCATTCAACTGGCATTACTTGTTGCTACATAATTCGAGTCCGCATCTAAAGCTAAATCAGTATCTGTATCTGAATCCGAATCATCCACGCAGCCCGCCTCCTTCTTCACGTGCCATGTGCGCGTTTTATCACGCGTGACAGGGAAATTACCGCAGACAGAGCGGCCCCTAGGCACCGCCTCCTACTCCGCCTCCTTCTCCTTTTTATCCTTCTGTCTCTCTCTCTCTCCCTGCGGCTGTCATCAGTCAGTTTCCCAGTCAGTCAGTCAGTCAGTCACTTGGCTTGATTGAAGGCATAAATTATATGGTAGAGTCGTGTGCACAATCTTTCTGTCAGCGCTGCCCAACGGGAAGTGCTTTGAGTCTGCACTCGAAGATTGATTCCCATTTGATATTTTGATTAGCGTAGCGTAATTGTACCAAACGCTGCGCATATGTCACCCAACAGTTGTCTCCTATCACTGACAGCAAAATAGATCAGATGAGATATAAATAAAAAAAAATAACATTGTTGAGGAAGACTTGCAATTATTTATACTCAATCATCGAGTATATTCGCTGAGAAGTTATTATGGTTAGTACTTATTCCAAAGTCATCATTTTGTACAAATAAATAAATAATATATTCAACTATGAATTGGGATGCATTTAAGCTTGAAATGAAAATGTCAGCCACAATGCGGATTTATATCTGAGAATTTGCTTGCAATTTTTCAACGCATTTCCATAAATATATTTAAGAATGATGATGAAAAACAATAAAGTTGCATAGAATAAGTCTTTCCCGTGTAACCGCACTTGCGGGTGGACTTCTCTCAAACCCCCGCTCAGCACTTACTTACTGCCTAAAAGCAAACTTCAGTCTACACTTCAGATACGCTTAAAGCTATACTCGTATATAGGTCAGCACTCAGTCAGCACTCAGTCAGTGAGTCAGTCAGTTAGTCGCTGATGACAAACTCTTTTATTTACATAGAAAACACCAAATTCCCCCAGAGTTGTTCAACAAATTGGCAAACTACTACGTGTTCCATCTGTTTTAGGAGTTTAGGAGCAAGCAAGGAGACGCCACCAACTATTACCCCTCTGCGCCCAGCAGTCATCATAAGTCATTATGGCGCGAAATGCTTTTGGGAGCATTACATTGCAGCACTTAAGCGCCCTCAAATCTTAATTACTAAATATTTTATCAGCACAGAACGTGAGCCCCTCCCAGTCTCTCTCTCCCTCTCTCTCTCTCTCAGTCTCTCTTTTAAGAAAGTTCTTTGGCTGCGTGGGAAGCTGCGCGAGGGTTGGAGAAATGCACTGCGAGATGCGCTGAGATGTGCTGCGGGCGTGTGAAATTTTCCAATACGTTGAATTTGTAATATATCTATAAGTACATACTTATTATAGGATAGCAGAAGCAAAAGGGAGATATGCTTACGATACTAGTTTTTGGATTGAGTTTGTGACTTGAGGGTGGAAGTTGAATGTGTGCCACATAATTGTGCGGAAAGTAATTAACATTTTACATAAATTTGTAGCTGCAAATGGGGCATGATGTCGCGCATAGTTTAAGATTTATTAAAGCAAACTTATCGATATACTCTACACTCTACGGACTCGGTTCAAGTCAAAGGATGCCCCCAGTTGCAGTCAGTCCATTCCCTAAAGGGATGCAGTAACCCCTTTCGCTGCGTGGTACTTTTTCCGCATATCCGTTTCCCACAATCAATTCGAAATCACATGAATGCCACACACGCGTCGTGTGTTTTTTTGGGTTTTCTTTATTTTCGTTTTTTTTTTTTGTGCAAACAGCAATGAAAATATTAAATACAAAATAATAAAAAATAATTTACGGGCTCATTAAGAGTCAAGGGCGGAGAGAAGGGGAGAGTTTGCGGCACCCGCTTGGAATTTGCTTGGCAATAAAATATATGCGACGACGTCGTAATCGACAGCGACTGCGACTGCGACAGCGAACGCAGTAGCTTCAAGGGGCGGCAGCAGCGGTCCACCCTCGGGTGGCGTTTCAAATGAAGCCCTCAACAACGTGGCTAGCTGCCGCTGCTGATAGCAAGCGAGGACTGGGCGGGGCTGGGCGCTTGAGTTTGGTTTTGGTTTCGGTTCGGTTCGGTTTGGGTTTCGGTTCGGGGTGCCAATCGCGGCGTGCTCAAGTGCTGGCGGCAGGCAACGCTTCGCATTTCGCTTCCGGGCTTCGTTTGTTTGCATACGCAGCAGGACCAGAGCAGCGAGTGGGGAGGCAGCAGGCAGTAACAGGAGTAGAGATGGGCAGCACAGGAACAGTCACTGTGTTTGCACAGCGCATTTCTGGTCCATTAAGCAGCGATGTTTGTGTTGTTGTTGCTGTTGCTGCTGTAAAGGTAGCTAGTAACTACCCTCCTCTCCTGCCTGACAGCCGTTTGTCATTGTTGTGTGCGACTTTTCTCACTATGATGCAGGCAGGCAGAGGCAGAGACAGACAGGCAACTCGAGAAGCGAAGGTGTGCATCGTTGTATCCACACACAAGATACAAGATACAGAAATACAATTGCAGCTCGGGCCGCACGCGTCACTTGCCTTGTTTATTTAGAAGTCTGTTGCAGCTAAGCCTTAAATGCAACTGCAACGCTACACCGCCCCTCCCCTCCCCGCCTGCCCTGTAATCATTCAGCTTTGTGGGAAAGCATTTTGCTTGGTGCGTAAGCACAAGTTAATTACGCTAAATGGCTACCAATGTGAAATCCTATAGGATTTACCGGCATATCCCTTAATGCGGATATTGCTTTAAGCTTGGCCATCTAATGCAAATATCATGTACTTTATTATCCCTGCCATTTTGTGCTTTGGTCATTAACATAATTTAAGCATTTCCCATTGCCAGTGGCCAGTGGCCAGAGTCCCTGGATTAAGCGGCACTCTCCCTATATTTATCTTTCTCTCTCTCTCTCGATCTGCATGGCGTTGGTCATAAATTAATGCGTTATTATGGCGGAAAATGTACTCGTATTCAATGCACAGTTAGTTGGGCAAGTTTTGAGCTCCCATTGGGCACGATGAAATATGTATTTTCAATTCGATTTGCAGCCCGTTTGCCACATCGTTGTCAAGTAGGTGTCAGTGAGCATTTTGACGATCCACATGTGGTGGACATCAAAGCCACCAATTTTCTATCAAGCCATTAAATCGCCTCATAATGGGGCTCCAACAATTTGTCAGTTACATTAACTGCTCGAAGCTGACGCAGCAATTAGTACCGAGAAATAAAAATAAAAAAAACCACTATAAAAAAAAAACAGAAATTTCAAAACAAGTCAATTGAAAGTTGTGAAATGTGTTCGCTTTTCTCCCAAGTGGATTTCGGGTTGGGTCTTTTATTTTTATTTTTTGCCCATTTGCCCGGCTTCCGTTTCGTGTCTAGTGGCTACCAATCATGCCAAAAGGCAGAACTAAAACATAAACAATTGAAACTGATTAAATTCATTTGATAACGAGGCGGTGCCCAAGTCTGGGGATTGCCACTTGAGATATGGCACTCACTGTTTTTCCTTTCGGGGGGTGGCAAATATGCAACTGTGGTATCCACCCGTATCTAGTAGCCAGTATCTAAATGCACGGCATTCCACATATGCGTGTTGAAAGTCATTTCTTGCTAAATGGAAATGTGAAATAAGCTTTGAGTTTGCATAGAAATTCGGGTGCTTTCAAGTAGCTTACTAGAAAGAGGATTGCACACAAAAACTAAATACTCAACACAAATTTCAAGTTTGAATTTAAAAAAATGAACAAAAACAACAACAGCTTGAAATATTTTCTCGACCGAATTCAATAAAAGTATAAATAAACACAATGTGACAGCAGGCAGATATCCTCTAAATGTTAATAAGGCTCTTGGCATAAATAGAAAATAAACATGTTTATTTTTAAACGTTGTGAATTGAGGAAATAGTTTTCCCGTTTCTAGCTTCGCAAACTATTTTTAGTTGGTATTAATAAAATGAAATAATCATGAATTCAATGGCTCGGAAGATGAACAATATGAGAACTGTACGAGTATATTCATGAAATTGGTAAACATTTAAAAGTATAGTTGATGTGTATGCAACGGTGTTGCAGTCTCTGTTCTTGTTGTCGTGTTTTGTCACACGCTGCAACACGCTGTTGGACAACACCAACAAGTCAAACAACAACATCCGCAAAGCATTTAGCGTTTTAATTAAGCGAAAGTGGGAGTCAATTGTTGTTATTGCTGTTATTGTAAGAGATGCATAGCTTTCCTATATATGCATATACATATATACATATATAGTTTTGTGATGTATGTGTAGCTGGGCGTGGTCAGCTATCCATGACTGTTGCTGAAGTGTAAACTGTTTACGCACTGAAGGGCCAATGACTTGCAGTAGATAAAAAACAGCTGCAGCTGCAGCAGCAGCAGGAACAGCAACAGCAGCAGCAGGACAGCGAGTTTGTTGTAGGTGGCATGTTGCAAGCAATGCTGACGTTGCCACGTGTATCTCAAGCAGCCAGACACAGTCACAGTCAGTGTCAGTTGGCGCGGTCAACCCTCGAACCACCCTCGTAATTAAGCGCATTGAAATGCAACTGAGATTTTCGCTAGCTTGATGCTGCGTCATCGTCATCATCACTATCTCTCTCGTGCTCTCTCCCTCCCACTTTTTCTCTCTTTCCCTGTTTCTCTCTGTATCTTTCTCTACTTCGCTTGCTTCGCTGCGTCTCTCACTCATTTGCCAATTACGAGCTGTACTCGAATGCAGCAACCAAAGCGACAATGCAGACATGCCAACGACACGCTGTCGACTTGTTTATAATGTCGTCATTCCCAGCAGCAGCTGCAACAACAACAACAAGAACAACAACAGCTTCGCACTTTGCATGCCATGCGGCGCCGGCTAATGCCACCGATTTCAATTGCAATTCCCCACGCACCCCTCCATTCCCGTACATCAATTTATTAATTATTCTGTGTGTTGCAAAGTTTCGTTCTCGGGCGAAAATTCGGCACGCACGTTGCGCATTTCTCGCCAAGATTTGCCAGCCTTGGAGGGCTTTTCTATTCTTATTGCTGCACTAATTGAGTTCACATTACTTGGCAAAATAAATGCGATGTGTGTCTGTATTTTTAGCCAAATGTTGCCGTTTTATTAGCTAAACGTGAGTTGGCAACTATGCCGTCTAAATCCCTCGTCTGCCCAAGTAGCAGTTGAAAGTGTCAATCGATCAAATGAGTGCGTCCGATGGGCTTGGATGGCTTCAGATTAGCCAACGTTGATACACTAAGAGCGTGACTTTGCAGCTTTGCCGCAGTGGCAGTGGAAGGGTTGCGTACTGCTCAACTCTAAGCACTTAGCACTCTTGCGAGCGAGAGGGGGGGCAGCGACTAGCTTTTACTTAGATATTCCATTCATTTCCCCACAAGTTGGCAATGATTACTTTAGTAATTCATTTCGAATTCTTCACACCAGTTTCAATGGGCTCCAGGATCATTTTCAGTATGTGTCGATCATGTGAAGCTATATTTCATATATAGGTCTATAGCGCCAAATCTAAATCAGAACATTTTTTATGCACACCCTACTTAATTAACAATGAAATGTGATCTAAAGATCAAAGATAGCCAACGTTATTTTGAGATCTTTCGAATTTTTCTTATATGAACTTCAGATTCGTTTTTTCTTTATTAGTTAAAGAATAGGCTAAGAAATGCCGTAAAAATCGAACTCATTATGATAATTACTACATATAAAATGTAATCTTTTATTTATGACTTTCATTTGTGCATTTTTTTGATGCTTGCTATTTGCTTCATTCTAAATTCAAAAATACATTTCTGATTATTTCATAGTTTTAATAAACAATTGAAAATAAATTGATGGAATTTTGCGGTCAGTACCATTGAGTAAATTATTTTTGAAATTTCATCTCATTCGTATTTAGGATTAAAATTCAAAAATTAAATATGTAAATATGTTATTTTATCCGCTGAATGCTTTAATACTCATTCCATGGCCAGTTTATTCCGGATCAACATGCTCCCCTTTTAATCTTCATCCAACTACCTTTTTTTAGCACATTAATTCTTCCTTTTTTTTAGTGGTTTTTATTCTGATTAAATAATTTAATTAATTAATAAATCCACGATTATTATAGAGATTTTTTCGGCTTTAATATGCAAATTGCAACACATATTTTTCTCCTCTTCATTTTTTTGGTACCCTGAAACAAATATTGTATTAATAAATCCACAAAATATTATGGACTTTATTTTGGATATCATACAAAAATGTACACCACATTTTGTTTTCCTCTTCCGTATTACACTGAGCTAAATAAAAAATTTAATGGACATTTTCCTCCACAACGATGTATTGTAAATTTTATATTGATTTTAATCCAATGAAATGGCTTCGCTTGGAAATGTACTGTAAGCACACTTTCTCCTCTGGCTGATTCCCATGGCATGATTTCATGCTCTGCTTGATGGTTCCTCGTTTAAGCTGCAAACCCATTAATGATTCTACTTGTCGCTCACTACGTTAACGAGCCGAAGGCAGCAGTGCGTCAGTCCCTGACACGGTTTATATGCAAGCCTTTGGCCAGAGCCACCAATTTAGTGCGACCACGTATCCTTTATCCCATTTCCCAGATAGTTGCCCCAATCCGCGAGCTCCTCCTACCCCCCACCCCACCCACCATGCTACAAGTGTAATCTAACGAGCAGCAAGTGCTGCGGCAAAGTTTTTTTTTTTGTGGTCTGACAATTTAATTGATGTACCTGTATGCACACATAGACGGGTCAAACACATGTGCACACTGGTTGAAGTCAACCGTTTGAACAACCGCTAAAAAATGACACCTACAACAACAGAGGAAGAGAGACGGAACGAGAGAGAGAGAGAGAGAGAGAGAGAGAGAGAGAGAAAGGGGCAGGCGCCCGAATAGGTAAACCGAAAGTAGGTCAGGCATGCAACCTGCTGTCAACGCTGGATAATTGGAGAGGGTGCCCAACACTCATCAGCAATGGGACAGGTTGCAGCAGGAAAATGGCAGTGCAGTGCAGTATACATATATATATAATATATACATATTATATACATATAAGTACAACGGCAATGCGAGTGTTTTCCGATTAATGGCTTCAAATTTTGATTTTGTTTGACACGCGGCTGACACAACTAATAAATTTCCATAGCACTTTGATGGATCACCCAGTGCATGAGGAAGGGCAGTCAACAGCCTCCTGCAGGGCTGATTGATTGTCCGGCGCTCCGATAAGCCGAGGTGCAACAAAAACAAAACATGAATTACGATGACGTCGACGACGACGACGACGCCGAATACAAACTATTGACAAAGTCGATAGCTGACAGATAAGCGCCTGATTAGCAGTCGCACTCGCTTTAGTCCAAATATTTACCCAGTTATTCACAAGTGACACGATCGCATATCATATAAATGCGATATTCATATGTATATATATATTTATATTTACCGCCTCCTCTCGATGTGCTCATCAATCAATGGGCCTGTTTGCACAGGCAGCCGACGCTTCGTTTGAGAGTTGTAAATTTTACAACATAATTTCTGATAATTTAACCATATCTCGCTTCTTGGAGTGCGGCAGGAAAGCACTTCAACAGTGGCAAGCACTTTGCATGTGTTTTATGATATTCGACATAGATTTATTTTTTATACACACACATATATATATATATATGTATATATATATATATGTATTACCCCCAAGAACAGCAGTAGCGATAAACAAACAAACCGAAGAGCGGCAAAAGGGTTCTTTTTACTGCATTTTTTGGCAGCACCTCGTAAAACACTTTTGGATTTTATGCTCGGTAAGTAGTATATAACAAATGTCTTGAACGATAAATGGCTAGCGTAAAAGAATATATATATATATATATTTATATAAATATTTAATCTGGTTGATTTATGAGCTTACAACACACCATCCAATATATAATTCAATATGCTCGACGGAGAAATAATATTAAAAAAAAAAACTCTGCGTCGATAAAAATTTGACATTTTATATCAGATTTATGTTTAATTCATTATTTATAGTATACAAAAATAATTAACACAATGTCTATCCATTTTTAATGAATTTTCTGCATGATTTTGTTTTATAAAATCGAAAATGCCATCAGCCTAAAATCCAAATTCGTTTTGCATTAATTTATCATGCAACAAATATGCCAAATGATGACAGCTAATTGATATTAGATATCAAATTAAATTCGTATTACCAATTTCAAATTATGATAAAATGAATATATATATATATATATATTCATATATATATATATATATATGTGTGAATATGTATATCCGATGGCAACTCACCGATTAAACGCAGCACCTCGTGCAAATTGAGAAATATATTCAAATGGGTTTGTCCGCTGCTGAGCAGCGCCAAACATAATCCGATTGTGAAGATGCCTTTAAAGTTATTCTCCATTATGGCCGTTAAATTGAAAAAATATCACTTGAATTAACTACACTTGACGCTCTTATTGTTAAATGAATAATTGCTTGGTTAATTGTTTGACTCGGCTGCTGCACACTTTTTAATAAATAATTAAATATCAATTTGTTGATTTGATGGCGCGCATTTTGTGTTTAAATATTTCACAGTGCATTTGGCACTTTTGCCTCGCCTCCGATGCCGACTCAGATTCAGATTCAGACGACGCGCATATTCCAATCGGAATTATCACGTTGCGTTGCACTCGGTAGTTAGGCGACAGCACTAAGACAAAATGTTGCCCGTGTTTGGTTCGTTTGTTCTTGGTCTTGTTTATCCGCAACGAATTTTCGTTGATGCGCGCACCGTGACGATTTTCCACAAACTGTCAACTGGATAAACAAAACAATGCTCAAGTATCTTTCAGATACTTTTAACAGTTCCTGTTAATATGTGCACACGCTATTATCTGTTATGTTAGATGGCAGTTGTATTCTTTCGTATACAGCCATAATGGCTGTTATTCTCTACATCTCTTACACAGCTGTTTTCGAATTTTCGAACTCGCACTGAGCAGAGTACGCTCTGTTATGCTTCTTTTAGAGTCCTGTTACCGCCTGTTATTTTTAAATACTTTACTAGTTCAATATGGAATAAAGTCATTGCCTTAATACTACACTGGAATATTTCAAAACTCTATAAATATTAAAAACGATTCAGAAAGTTTTTAAATTTTTTTATTGAGATGTTACTGAATTCAAATGCTAACGTTCAAATCATGTTAATATTTATGTAAATGCAATTGCGCCACCTACAGTTACCTGTATGCACTACGCAGTGCAGTATAACAGTTGTCTGTGTAAGGGGCACTTTTGAGGGGTAAGCTTTGACTATAATTTCCAGTAAAATTAAAAAAATAAAAAAAGTCAAAATAAACAAAATTACGGAACATTAAACAATGGATAAATATTCAAAACTTTAGATATTATTTTTAAAACTTTCTTTACTTTAAGGCATTGTATTTTCGTCTAATCCAATTGAGTTTCAAAGTCATTTATATATAAATAATAGGCCTTTAAAATAAATAATATAAAATAAAATTTTTTAATCTAAAATGTTGTTCTAAGTTCGTAAGGAAGTATGTGTGTTTATTTAAATATAAATAGAATACAATTAGCTGCACTTTGGCCTTAATTTAATAACAGAGAATAATAAAAATGGCAGATCGAAATGTAAGCATGAGTAAGAAGTAGATCAAATTAGCATTACTTTTGTAATGAAAGTACCAATGAAATTACTGTAACTTAAGTGATAGCTATTAAATAATAGTACCTCAAATGCAGTTGTCGCTGAACTTATGACATAAATACTATTATTAAATTCTTGAATACTAACTGGACACGTTGCAGTTTCGATTACGTTTACACATTTGACACAAAACTTTGGCTTAAACACATAAACATTAAATATAAATTAAACAATTAGACGCTTAACGAATTACTCCTTGACTGTTAGCTGGTCCATGGAACTCAGCGTTGTCTCTATTAACAAGTTGTAGTCCAATTCGTTTAGGCTCGCCTTGGCGGTTAACAAATCCAGAAATGAGTCCAATGGCGACAAGGTTTCCGCCGTCAAATCTAACAAAGCCATAAGAGAAATATGAGTAAATGGGTATAAATATATGTGGATACATTAAACTACAGACAGACAGGCAGACAGACACTGGCTAATACACAGAGTTATTCGCTGCTTACCAGCCAGAAGATGATCGGGCATCGTGGCTAACTATATATCTATATATATGATATATGATTACCAAATCGCTGCTCGCTGCGTAATTACAAAGCTTGCAATGCTCAAAATGGTTGTGGTTAAAATTATAAGCAAAAAAACCAAAAGCAACGAGTGACAAACAACTGTTGTCGGCTTGTTCAGTGCTAAGCCATAACAATAAAATGATGCAATGAAAATGTACATTAAAATTAAATGAGAAACAAAAACGAAAAGCAAAAATCACCATCCTGATTCTTACCGCTTCTGGTGTGCATGCGTGATTGCGAGACGCCGCCAGAGCCGCGTCGCTGTGGCGGCTCCTGGTGCTGACCCGAGAGAATGTTTGCCGCATGCTCGCGTCCACGGATCATAAGGCTCTCGGGATGCTGCCAGCACTTGAGCAGGCGCTGAGCCCGCTGCTTGGGCAGAGCCGACAGCAGCGACAATTTGCGTTCGATGCCCGACGACGAGTCCTCAATATCTAATGGATAAATATCATTTAGATAGAAACTGCGCAGGTAAATCACTTTAAGTCGCACCATAAACAATGCTCTTCATAACATCCACTTGCAGCTCGAAGACATGATTCTCCACATACTGCAGAAACATGTCATAGTCCAGGGCACGATAGCCCAGATACGTGAAGAACGACGAGAATCCTTCGGGCAGGGGAAAAGCAATCGATTCCACGGCCAGGCAATAACGCTCCAATATGAGAAACAGCGAATGCTGCTGATTGCTTGACATCTGATCACTAAAATGAACAAACCATTATTTATAGTTATATATTGTATATAGTTGCATATGTGACCCACATCAGTTGGAAGCCACGCAACGTTTCCAGGCGCGCATCCAGGCCAGCGGCGCGACAGACCAGCGAGCAGAGAGCACGCGACAATTCCAGCTGGGCGGAGACGAACTGGGAGGCCACGGCATGAACATGAGCCGGCGCCTGGGAACGTTCAAAGAAGGTCTCCTTCAGCCAGCGGAAGCCGGAATGCGGCTTGGACGAGTGCTTCACAAGATGCACGCTCAGCTCGCGCAGATACTGGAAAAAAAAGGGAAACAAATCCTTATTTGAGATGGACAACTAATGAAATGTAACTGAAGGGTTTAAGCTATGATCTATGATGATTTATCTACAGCTGACCAGATGGACTATAAATACTTACCACAGATAGCACATGCTCCTGCTTGCTGGCCGTGCATCCCTCGAGCTCGATGAAGGGCAGCACCTCGTTGCTGAAGGGAAAGGCGCTGACGCTGCTGTAGTCGCCGAAGCCACTGCTGCCCGCATCGGGTGTCATGGGCGTGGTGCTTCGCGACAGCGCCTCCGGCTGATAGCAGGCCAGACTGAAGATGAGCTTCTCCGTAACCTGTTCGGCGGCGAAGCGTGGCTGCTCCTGCTTGCCGGTCTCGTTGAGCAGCTCCCACAGTCGTGTCCAAATATCGGTGCGATATGGCGAGAGTCGTTGCTGCGGCGACAGCAGCATCATGCTCGTATTGTGCAGCGCCTCGTGGGAGATGCCCACACTGATGTCGGCGACCCGCGCCTGAATGGGTCGCGTGGCAATTGCCGTTGTCAGTGGCAGCAGGCGCATCAATGGCTTCGCCTCCTCGGGCAAGCCACGCACAGCGGCCGCATAGCTGCCGGCGACGAGAGCCTCCCTCAGCAGCGCCACCGTGTCGAGCGAGAGCGGACGCTCGAGAATGCTGCTCAAGAGCTCGGCAAGAAGGTCCATGTCGCCGGAATGGATGAGGAAATAGTGTATGATGCTGATGCGATTATCCAGCGAGTTATCGTTGCGGAATGCCTCGATCAGATGCGCCTTGGGCACGCTCAGCGACACAAGATCCAAGGTGGCCGCATCATAAGCCAAGGTGCCCCACTTGCGCAACGGCACCAGTTGGATGACATCGGGGCCGCGATTGTTAACAGCCGGGCAAACAATGTGGCAAGTGGGTTCATGCTGCAGTCCAACATCGAGCAGATGCACAAAGAATGCCGACGAGACGAGCAGATGATGGGCGCCCTGCAGCGCAAATGTGGGACGCAAGAGGCGTGCCTTGTGCCAGGGCACACCGGGCATGACGCAGTGCACCACACAGCCATGATGCAACAGCGAAACTGAGTAGGCAAAATGGACATCCTGCTGCTGCTGTCGCGCTGTTGCCGCCTGCGCAAACTGCGGCTGCATGGGCTGGTACAGATAATAGTGGCACACGAAGAACATGCCCGAACTGTCCGCCAGAATGATCAGATTCAGTGAGCTGTCATGGACGCGCAACGGCACCACATCGTCATCATAGCTGGGCGCCTCCTCCGAGGCATGCGTGGGCAGCTTTGGCAGATTCAATGGAATATTGAGCTAATAACACGAGATATAAATCAATGTGGAGTCTATTAAAGAAGATCTCTCTTCTCCCATCTTACAACTGTTTCCGTTGGCTGCTTCTCATTGAACTGGAATGCGGAGAGTGTTGGACTCAGAACTGGAGCCATCTGTTCGCCGATCTGCTCTCGTTCGTCTAACAGACTGAGACTCACCGCCTTGGGCTTAAGGTGTATGTAGTACAATGCCTGACATTCGGCATCCCACTGGGCCCAGCTAAAGTTCTTGGCCAGTGTCTCATGAGTCAATATGCTGGTGTCCAGATGCCAGGCGCTGCACTCCACGCTGCCCGTCTGTGATGAGATCGAGCTCTGTTTGACCGTGCAGCTGTACTGTTTGATGGCTGCAAGGGAGACGAGACTCTTTAATAAGATTTAACTTCATATGCAGACAGCCACTCACAATCCTCGTGGGTGAGCACCAGTAGTTTATCCTGCCAGCAGGTGCGCGTTGCACACTCCACGCGCCAGAGGAACTGCGTCATTATCTGGCGTGGCGAGGGTTCTGCATTAAGGGGCGTTGGTGTGCCGCCCTCACTGCTGCGCACCTCCACAATGAATGCCTCGTAGCGCTGCTCCGCCTTCAGCACATAGGACAACAAGGTGATGCTGCTATTGATGCTCGCCTGGATGATCTCTATACAGCCGGGCAGTGTCCACAGCACACGCAGCTGTTTCTTCGTTGCATGAAAATGGCCAATGCAAGTCTCGCGCTTATCGTCCTGCTCAAATATCCAAGTTGTCAGCAGCGAGCCATCCTGTTCCTGGCCCAACATTCGCCATTCATTCGCCTTTTCTGCATGCAAAAATAAACCGAATTTCAATTAGCACAATTGCAATTTTCTGAAATAGCTACAGCACTTGCCTTTGTAGCCCTGGGCGGCCAGCAGTCCGCAGAAGTTGGCAGCCAAGTTCTCCTGTCGCAGCATTTCAAGTTTAATTTAATTGTTTAATAAATAATATTTCAGTTGCCGCATTTCAAATCACTCGAGAAATCAATAAAACGCCACGACCGAGTTGGCAACGCGGCAAATCAGCTGTGCGCAGGGTGACCATAGTTTTTGAGTTACTTTGCAGTGTGGCAACGCTGCTGCTGCAGACTTTTTTGTAATGGCGCAAAGCACCGTTGTTTTCAATTTAATGAGAAAGTTAATACATAAAAAATGCCAAGTGAAATAATTACGTTACAATTGGGCCAATGCGGCAATCAGAGTAAGTTTATCTTTTAAAAATAAAATGCAATACAATGCAATTGAAAATACAATTCACGCAGTTGGCTTCGAGTTCTGGAAGCGACTATGTTTGGAGCACGGCATTTCACCAGACGGAGTCCTGGAGGATTTTACGGCAGATGGACACGATCGGAAGGATGTGTTCTTTTACCAGGCAGATGATAATCATTATATACCACGATCAGTGCTCATCGATCTGGAGCCACGCGTTATACACAACATTATGAGCTCGCCCTATTCTAAGGTAATCTGGATATTTCGCAATAAATACATATGTACGAGTATCTGGGATTAATTCAGTAGAATTCTTTTTTTAGCTCTACAATCCGGAGAATGTGTACTTGTCAAAGCATGGCGGCGGCGCTGGCAACAATTGGGCCTCCGGCTTTAGCCAGGGCGAAAAGGTGCACGAGGAGGTCTTCGATATATTGGATCGTGAGGCCGATGGCAGCGAGTCCCTGGAAGGATTTGTGCTCTGCCATTCGATAGCTGGTGGCACTGGCTCTGGGATGGGTTCGTATGTGCTCGAACGGCTCTCGGATCACTTTCCCAAGAAGCTAATACAAACGTACAGTGTGTTCCCCAACCAGGAAGAGATCAGCGATGTCGTCGTCCAGCCCTACAATTCGATACTGACACTCAAACGGCTCACGAATTGTGCGGATAGCGTTGTAGTGCTGGACAACACGGCACTGAATCGCATTGCCACCGAAAGGCTCCACCTGCAGACGCCCACATTCACCCAGATCAACAATCTGGTGTCGACGATCATGAGCGTGAGCACCAGCACACTGCGCTACCCATCGTACATGAACAACAATCTGATAGGACTAATGGCGCCTCTGATTCCCACGCCACAGCTGCACTTCCTCATGACTGGCTACACGCCACTAATCACCGACTTGGAGGTGCCGCTTAGAAACCCCTTTTTTTTACATATTCAACTAATCGACAACTATATTGACAGACAACGACCAATGTGCGCAAGACGACCGTTTTGGATGTGATGCGGCGGCTGCTGCAGCCCAAGAATATGATGGTGTCTTCGACGGCTGACAAGCGTCACTGCTACATCTCCATACTGAACATCATACAAGGCGAGGTGGATCCCACGCAGGTGCACAAGTCACTGCAACGCATTCGCGAACGCAAACTGGCCCAATTTATACCCTGGGGCCCCGCAAGCATTCAGGTTGCCTTGTCGCGCAGCTCACCATACGTGCAGACGTCGCACAAGGTGTCCGGTCTGATGATGGCTAATCACACGGGCATCAGTGCCCTGTTCAACCGGGCTCTGGTCCAGTACGACAAGCTGAAGAAGCGCAATGCCTTCCTGGATCAGTTCAGGCGTGAGCCCATGTTTCAGGATGATCTCAACGAGCTGGATTCGGCACGCGACACTGTTGACTGCCTAGTGCAGGAGTACGAGGCAGCCACGCAGTCGGACTACCAACAGTGGAGTGCGGTCGCAATGGGGCTAAAACCCTAAGTTATATGATAATCGCAGTGAGCTCATGAAATTCATTTAAGAAGTAGTCTGTGCCTCACAATATCAGCCAAATATTAAAATGTCTGTCGCATTGTTAGAAAATTTTAAAATATAAGCATAGTGTTTGTATGATTGCTAAAATCTCAATCTTTTTTTTATTTCAAGTACAGCAGTCATGGGACTGCTCAATAGATCATTTAGGAATTTCTTGGACACCATGAAGTATTATCTCGGCAGTGGATTCCAAAGAACTTTCAAAATTTACGTCCAACTAACTGGAATAGGATGTTTCCGGCCTTGAAATGAATGTGGATAAACATCTTTATAACACACGATTTACAGTTGAGCCTGTATATTGGTTTTTTTATATCACCAGATATAACGTATCATGAACTTCGCGAGTAAATCATATATTATATATATACTTGAGTTATGAATAACCTGCAATGCTATAGATATTAAAATGTAAACCAGAAATCTTTAATTAAAAACACTAAGCAAGAAAATACGATTTTTATCTTCAAGTTCTCTTTAGTAGGCCCTGAAAACCGGAAAAGTATATATTTTATGTAAAGCCTTAATGTTGGCTAAGTTTTTCATTATTGGTTCAAAATTCGTGCTGTAAACACGTAAAAAAATTTGTACAAAATTTACATTATTATTTTGTTAGGTGTTCTCCAAAGCGCAATCCACATTATATTCTTAACTTTTAAATTCAATTAAAATTACTTCTCCTTGGCCATATACCAAATTTAAGCTTAAAAATCGTATGTATTTAAGAGAAAAGTAAGGAGAATCTGTACAATAAAAGTCTACTTTTCAGGATATGTGCTGCGGTCCAGCTGGTTGGTGTTCTTTCTGTGGTCCTCCGTGTGGCGGACCCTGCAAGCAAGTCTGTTGTATTGAGATGTGTTACTCGCCCTGCACCCCGGCCTACTTGCAATGTGGATGCTGCTTTAATTGAGTATTGAGTATTTGTGACATAATAATAATGTAAAGCAAAAAAAAGTAAATAAAAATTGCATAAATAGTTGCTGTACATTTTAGAAACTAGCTACGAAATACAAAATAACTTCTTTCACCAAAATGATGTACATATCGCAAAAAGTCTCTTAGAATCAGGGGCAAGCTCGCATTGAAAAATACCAACAGACATAACTCGAATCGAGTCAGTGATGCGAATAAAAAATATAGATATACGAGTATATTCTTTATGGGTTCGGAACCGTTTTCCTCCAAAATAATCGTAACCTTTGCAAGGATGTAACAATGGGTTTAAAATCCATATATGAATCATCTGTGAAGCATAACAGTTAGCGATGAGTTCGAATACTCAAAACAAAACAGCCCGACTAGGAAATTACCTAAGCCGAAGATAACATTAGTTTAATAAATATGAAAGTACGTTTTGGTTATATTCGCGAAACGGACGCAGTCATAGTAAAAACGGGCTTTTCTCCAAAATTATAGTTTCTGAAATAGGCTTGTTCTTACAGACGAACAAAGCCAACACTATATATCTTATGGGGTCGAAGATACTTTCTTCTGCCTGTTACCTAAATGAGTCCAGGATAAAAGAAAATGAAAGATTTGATTCCGCAGCAGTGTATTATAATATTATTAATATGTCTTGCGCTTGATGCATATTGTGACTTTACCAATCTTAAACTGAATGTTAATGAAAGTATCTCGATTGATATGCCTACTGACCAGTCAAAAATACACGATGCTTCATTACTAGATTTCTGAAAAACTCCAATAGGCCTTGCTTTAGTATCCAGCGCTAAGCTTTGAAAAAAGGGATTGCTTCAGTTTCTGGGCAAAACTCTAGTTGAAAGTTAAGATCAAATTCTCGTCCGGCAGTAAACAGATTGTAGCCGAATTGCTTTGGTGAGTATTTTTAAATTTTCCAATAAAATAGAATCACATCCAACAGATTTCAGAAGAGCATATTTGATCACCAGCATGTGCTGCCAAAGTCGCTTCTACCGGGACACGCCCTGTGTCCAGTGTTGCCTCATCGACTGCAGCTACTGCTGCTACCGCACCAGCTGCGCCGGACCCTGTGGTCCATGTGGCACCGGGAGTCCTCGCGGAACTTGCTGTGGCGGAGCCACCGGCGATTTGAACTATAAATATTCCTTCTTTGGTCTGCACTTGCTGTAACTGTGGAAAATCGGCAGTGGTTCATGGAGAAGCTGATGATGAACGGGCGGCAAACTGATCAGTTAGCCACAAATTATTGGTTGTCCAAAATTATATGTGAATCGAATTAGTTGAATAATATTTTATAAATATTTATTTAAGCGCAATAATATCTGTACTTACTTTCTTTTTCAATTAAGCCACGTGTTAATTTATTAAAAACGAAATTATTTATTTTGTTTTTTTTAGTGATGGAAATAGAAAATTGTACAATACAATTGCTGTTGTTGTTGTTGCTGTTTGTCTTTTATTATTACTGTTACACAACATTTTTTAAATGTTAATTAATACAATATATAATAATAATAATAATTACATTTTTAATTATGTACTTCGAAAATTGTGGCCCCTAAGCATTTAAAAGACTTTTATATTTGCTTTAAGTTCTGGTTGGTTGTTGTTGGTTTTTTTAGTTGTTTTTTTTTTTAATATTCATTTAATTGTTTTTTTTTTCTTTGTTGTAATCGAGTCGAGTACAATATCAATCAAATTCATACAAATTAGTTCATATCGAATTTCTTTTTTTTTCATTTCGTTTCCATTCGCGCAAATTGCTAAAGTTTCAGTTTTTTATTGGTGTATAAAAATATTTGTATATATTTTACCATTTTAGCGTGTTACCGTTATACTCTTTTTACCATTCTTTTCCTCTTACACATTAGAATAATGAGTGTTGTCGTTTATCGTGATGTTTTTCTCTTTTTTTTTAATATCATTTATGCATACAATTATAATCGTAATAATAATAGTTTAATGAGTTAATAACGTTCACATTTATTACATCGGTATTCCGTATTCGATATACATAATTATTACGGTTCCATTATGTATATATATATGTATATATATATATATAATTTTATGTATATGTAAGTTATGTATTTAATTAATTAGCTTGTTCATGCTGTTGCTTTCAAGTACATAATAATAAAAATATGAATACATAAAAATATACTCCGAGTAAATGCTTTTCATATGCGTTTAGTTCTTGAGAATTGCTGTGCTTTTATTGTGGGCTTTAAGTACTTAAGTTGTATGGGTAAAAATTTCATATGCAGGGTGTCCACTGTGCTACTCAGAGCGAATAGAGAAGGAGAGTGTGTATGGGTGTGTGTGTGTGTGTGTGGGTGTGTGTGTGAATGTGTGTTTGTGTTTGTTTATTGGCAGTCAAGTAGTTAGTTAGTTATTCAGTTGAAATTCAAATCATAAGCAATACTGAATGAGTTTAGTGATTTGTATCTGTATCTGTATCTGTATCTGTATCTGAGTGTGTTTGCGTGTGTGTTTGTGTGTGTATCTGAGATGTTAAAAGATTGTTTGTAGAGTACTCTACTATATGCATTATATAAGAAAACAGTGTGCATATAGTATGCATTGGTGGGTGTGTGTGTTTTTCTTTTATTTTCATTTTTTATATCGTTTTTCATTTCCTCATTCCGTTTTCTCAACTCATTAACATAAATTTAACAATTTCCCGAAACAGCCAAGAGAGCGGGCGACATCCAAAATGTATTTGGTTTTTTTGTAATGTCGACCCATCATCACTCCCATTGATATATTATTTACCTTTCAGTCCATTAGTCCATTTTTTCTTTGTATTTTCTTTATTTGTTTTTTTTTTGTTAATTTTTGTTTTTTTTTTGTTTTTGCTTTAACAAACTTTCATTCACATTAAAAAACTAAATTTGAGCGAAATATGCTTTAACTAAGAGATGTGTGTTTCTTTTGCTTTTGTTTTTGTTTTTTGTTTTTCTTGTGTTTAGAAGAAATAACCATATAGAAAACATGTTTTTATAGTAAAAAATAGGTATCCATATATATGTGTGTATGCGTGTATATGCATCTGTGTCTGTGTGTTTGTATGTATATAAAGCCATTTAGCAACACCCTGTATACTATGTTTATTTTTTAAAATTCAACTTGATGTCCGTTTTGTTCTTAGCAGAGAGTTCAATGGTCAAATCAATGGTAAAATGTTAAGTTTATAGAGTAAAAATGCTTAAAACGTTCGCTAAAACATATCAACTTAATTGTAACGACATTTAACATTAAATTGGTGTTTCAATTTTTTTGTTTTTTTTTTTAGTTTTTTTCTTTCGTTTTGTTCAATAATTATAAAAATACATATGTATATTGACATATAATAATTTGTAAAATGACTAGATGATGATTCCATGATCTGCACTATATCTAGGATGTAAGTATGTATGTATTCGTATATATACTAGATGTAAATGCATGAATATGACTGTATAAGCTAACAAATTTGCATACGTCAATAAGAATTCTTAGCAAATTTCATTGTAAATGTGTGTGTGTGTGATTTTGTGTATGTTTGGTGTGTGTGTGTGTGTGTGAATGTGTGTGTATGTGTGTGTGCGTGCGGTTCGACCGTAGAGACTCATTACACTAGATCTAGTAATTTGCAATACTTTCATATTATTTATCTTTTTTTGAGTCCCAAAATTGATTTAAATTATTTATGTATGTAATTATTTAATTACAAAAACGTAAACATCCAATTAGCAATAGGTAATCAAGATGAAAACAACTTCAACGTAAAGTTCAATAGACGAAAAAAGCAGTGCTGAATAATGGAATGAATAAAATAGATATTTCATTACTGCATCAAACATAACCTAAAAGTTGCTTTTATAATATATCATAATCGTTTGTTCTTTAGTATAATTTCGCTCAATTCAATTGTAAATCAATACAATTTGTGTATTCTGGCTGGAGGATTCGGTCTGCGAAGCTGTTGTGCATTTTACGCGACACTGCAAATAAAAAAGTGCAAAACAAATGATATTTGTGTATGTAAATAAATAAAACAACGCAAATCGGTTTCGTTTCTTTTTTCGTTTTTTTTTTTTTTTTTTGAAAACAACTCAAATAACTTTAATCTTTAATTGATATACAAACAACGAACAAATATTGTAATAGCAAAGAAATACAAAAATACGTAGTTAATACCATTTGTAAAAATAAATACTAATATTCAATGGAAATCGAAAACAAAATGTATACAAATTATAAATTATATATATATGTACGTAGTTACAAGGAGAAAAATCAACTTATTGCAAATTTATTAACAATTTCTAATGTTTTTTGTTTGTTTTTGTTTTTATTCTCTTCTTTTATTTTTTTTTTCTTTATTTTTTATTTGATTTGTCATGCTGACTTGATCTATGCATGTGTGTGAGCATAGTACATAGTTTAGGTAAGTAATGCTTACTATTAAATGCTTGAAGATGCGTATAAATATTTTTTAAAATACAAATACAAACTACAAATGCTTGGATATGAATGTGTTGGTAGTCTTCAATAGGAAGTATAAGCAGCTAACAACAAACAGTTATGTATATGCACTCTATATATATTAAATGTAATGTATTACATGTATACATATATATATATATATATGTATATATATATATATATATATATAACTACATACTATAAATATTTTTTTTATTACTTTTCCATTGGTTCTTACAAATAGAAAATATGCTGAAAATTGTGTGTTCTGTTCTCATCATTTGTTTTTTCGTCTTGCGCGCAAAGTAAAAGATGCCTTGAAGCGAGTTTTTCAGATTTCAGATATAATAGTTGAAGTGAGAAAAGTGAAGCATTTGGCATAAGAAATAAACTAACAGAAAGTGTGTGTGTTTTTTTTTAAATTCCCTAAACGAGTCGCATTCCAATTTTCTTAAAATTTATATTTTTATTTTTAATTGTTTTTTTTTTGGTTTTCTTTTTTTTTTGTTTCACGTTTACGTTTTCGAAGCAGTCTAAGATTTTGTTGTTTCTTATTTTTTGTTTGAGTGTCATAAAAAATGTGGTAAATATTAAGTTCACTACTAATTCCTTAAAGACACAAGCCACACATGTATTTAGGTAAGTACATGTCTATGTTGTTGTTGTTGTTGTAGTTGTAAGTATGTATGTATGCACATGTATAGATAGATATATATATATATCTACATATATATATATATATATATACGTATATAGATGTATGTATATATAGTAGTTTATGTATATTTATGTGTAAATGTTCTCGTGTAAAAATCAGTCATAGTTAATTGTTTATCAATTATGTTCGCATACATCTACTGCATATGTGTATGTGTGTGTGTGTGTGTGTGTGTGCATGGCTACGCACACACACACACACACACACACACACACACAGAGATGCATGCATTAATGCATTACTATGTATGTAATTATGTATGTTGTTGTTTGTTGTCCATTGTAAGAGTTTTATGCATTTGCGAGTTAATATTATGCTTTTGTTTTTCGCGAATTGAACTTGTATTTTAATTTAATTCTTATGCATGTAGATCGTAATCTTAGATTGAGAAAACTATGGGCGACAACAACACTGAAAAATTGTACACATGTATGTATGTATGTATGCATGTTATGTATGTATGTCTATGTCTATGTCTATGTATGTATGTCGACAAACAGACAGACACTACGCAAAAGCAAGCTTTTAATAATTGATGTAGGTAATGTTTTAAAAATATACTCATACATTTATTGGCATGCCTGTATGTATGTATGCATGTATGTATTTATGCATGAATGCATGTATGTTTGTATGCATATGTAATTGTTATAATTGGGTTCTCTAACATTTAACATTCTCGTTTGCCTGGGGAGACTTATCTACAATAAATCCGCATAGCATGTATGTATATATTATAATATTATTGTAAGTAGTTTGCGAGTTGAATTCATTCTCTATGCTGACGGATAATAGAACTTTAGCTTTAGCTGCCTACTAACAAAATAAAGTGAAGAAAACACTCAAATTGTCATACATTTCGTGTGTATGCAATTCTCTAGCTGAATTTCATTGGATGCCATTTTAGTTTTCACTATGTTTTTGTATATAGTCTAATAATACTTAAAAACACTTCTACGAAGCCAGTTTGAATTTTGTTTATTAGTTCGCTGCTGCTGCTTGTCAATATCGATTACGTTATCGTTATCGTTATCGTCATCGATTCTGATTCTGATTCTTATTCTTTCTCATTTTTATATTTTTGCTTATTCATGTACACAATCTAAATTCCGTACAAAATGCTCAACAATGCGCCGAATACGCAAATTTATTATTTTTATTTTTGTTTTCGTTTTCGTTTTCGTTATGGCTTTTGCTTTATGTTTTGCGTATGCTTTTGCTTATCATTTCGCTTTGATTTGCGGTTCATTTTGTGTTGTTTGCTTAATAACATTTATCAAAAATATAAACTACATTAAAAATTATTTCTGCATATCCGTTTCATGTACACGGGCTCATGATCGTCATCATCCTACATCTATTTAACTTGTGCCGACAGTCTCAACCTCAAAACTCAAACTCAACTCCAACCAACACCAAACTAAACCATTGCCCTATTTAATATGTATGGTATATGTAGATGTATATATGCATGTATGTATGTATGTATGTATGCATGTATATGTTATATGTAACCGACTTTGGACTGCTGTTAAATTAAGATAGTTTGTTTTTTTTCCGATTTAATATTAGTGTAACATTCATAGCCTAACAATGAAAAAGTCTTGCCCACACATCATCAGCAGACTTTATGCTTATTTCTATGCCTTCGATTATCGATCGAAATCAGTTATCGCTGATGATTTCGATAATTCAATTTCATATTCATTCGTGGTGGTAGTGGTGAGTGAAACGATTAATGATTTTCAAACGAGGCGGCGCCCAAAACTAATCACAAATGGCGGCACACGCATACCAACTACATTTAGTTAATGATTTTAACATACATATACGTAAATATGTACATAGTATATATATATAAATATAAATAGATGGGGTATATGCCTTAAAATTCACGAATGCCCAACCCGAGTTGCGTGGTTATCGTTTATCGTTTATCAATAATCCACTCGAGCCATGGCTTTTTCTTTTGTATGTGTAATTATGTGTATATTTAAGAGAGCACAGTTAATTGGCGGTATAAAAAGTTTACACATTAATGGTGTAATTTTTTTTTGTTTTTCTTTTTTTTAAATTTTTGGTTTGTTTGAAAAAAGTACATATTTTAAAATGTTCAATATGTGTCTGTATGTATATAGATTTATGTATGTATATATATATATATATATATATATAGTTTACTTTTGATAGATAGCGCACAATGTGTTATAGTTACACGATTTAGCTTACATAAATATGTTTTGGGCTTTAGTTCTTTAAATATATATACCTATACAAATATATATATTTAAAAAATTGTTACATATCCATTTTGCACAGTCTATTAGATTCTCAATTCATCAAAATTGTTATCAACATACATTTATATCATATATATATATATATTTTTTTAGAGTTAAATTTTTTAATTATCAATTTGTTGTTTTGTTTTTCTTTTCCATTTACACAATGCAATCAAAATGCACCTCTTGAATGTTCTGTATGTGGGAGTGGGTGCGGGGGAAGCGCAAGCGAAAAGGCGCGCAAGCGAGCGAGCGAGAAATAGAGAGAGGAATGTAATGTACAATACGCCTGCATGGGGCCAACTGTAACTGCACTGTTATCGTGTTAGTTAACAGCGGCACGCGTTAACATCATGTTAAGGGCGCAAACAAAATGCCAAAGAAAAAAATCAAACGATAAATGAAAACACAAAGCAAAAGTTGTTTTTTTTTCTTTTGTCGGAATATATATATAAAAAATCATTTAATTATGTACTTTTGTGGCGGTTTATGTGTGGTTGGTTGTGTATTAGTATTTTAAATTTACAACAATTTGTATTATGCATTTAAAAAGTGTCGCTTGCATTTGATGTTAATAATAATAATAATATTAATGTTATTTGTGTCCCTTTTTTTTGTTGTGTGTAACATTTAAAAATGTAATAATAAAATGTAATAGTAAACATAAAAAACAAATAAGCACAAGTCAAATAGTCGGCTAGTTTCTTTCATTTTTGTTTTTTTTCTTCATTTTTTTGTTGCTTTTCTTTGCATTATTGTTGCTGCTGGTTGTTTTTGTTGTTGTGCAAGTGTCAATACTCTAATATAATGAATAATAATAAATACAATTAAATAGTTGTATGCACACACATATATAAATGTACACATGTATATATATATATATATGTGTATATATATGTTTTTTAGGCCATAATAAATACCATAAATTAGCAGTTTCGCTTTCGTGTATGATTAACAATTTTATGTATATAAAAAATTTTCAACAGTTTCAGTTTTGGTGTCAAGTAAAAAGTTCTCACAAGAAATTTACAATACTTTGTTTTACCGTTCCTTTAGAGCTAAACACACACAATTACAATTACATATTATAGATTACATATTAAATTACAGTACATGAATTAATTAGTTTATAGTTTACAACAAGCATTAAAAATACGAACTGCCCCTTTGCGATGCAAAGCACATTACAAACACATATAAATACACACATACATATACACTACTATCCGGGTAGGGTATATTATGTGTTGTATATTATGTATTGTTGTTTTGTTTTTTTGTTTTTTGTTTTTTGTTTTTAAACTACAATTTAATAATCTCACTTAAGTGAAGAACGAACGAACGTCAAATTCTAAAATGCAAATTACTAAACAATATTCAAGCGTTTTTCAAAAACAAATCATACGAAATAATAAAAAGAAACAATAAGCAAAATTATAAAATTAAAATATAATAAATTCTAGTACCTATGCGTAGAATTTTGGGGAGGGGCCCAAGCATAATCCAACAAATATATATATATATATAATTTCCATACATATAGACTGATTTTACTCAGGATTTTGTAAATTATAAATAAACATTTTTTAAATGCTGTTCCTGTTACTGTTGCGTTTGTAGTCTCAAAAGTTCATACAGTTGCTCTATGATTTATTATTTATTTATTTTTAATTTATTATTATTATTATTTTGTTGAATCTATTTTCACAACTCGATTCTAACCGTGCGAACTGTGTATTATTTAAATTGAATTGCAAAGCAAACTCAGCAACGGCTAAAAATTCAAGTAAGTTTTTAAGATCTTTTTTCGACATTGATTTCGAGCTTATGTTTTAGAAAAGAATAAATTGTTATTTTCTGTTACTCTCTCATTAATAAGAATTTCGATTAATTGAGATTTTATTTTATACTTAAGTTGCTTCAATTTAATACATATATATATTTATAAACACATATGTATATATATTATATATATATATATATATATATATATATAGTAATCATTTATAATAAATTGTTTAAGTCTTCTGCGCTGATTGCCAACCATTTTTACTGTTATTCATAATTCTTCATTATCGTTTTTGCTTGAATTCATTTAATATATATTTAAGTGTGTGTGTGTTTTAAGGTTTTCGCAGCAGCAAAAACATTATCTAATATTATTTGAAATTTTCATACTGATGCTAATGAATAAAAAATGTTTTTGTTTTGTGTTTAATTTGATGCACACTACCAACAAAAATAATTAAATAGTAATTCCAATTTGTAATTTTAACAATTAGAAAATTCTCGGATAAGCCAAAAGCTTAAATGCTAAAAAAAAAAACAAACGCTAAACAAACGCAAAATAAAATAAATAAACACTTTTGTTGCACACACACATACATACAAACAATACTACATGTGTGTGTGTGTGTGTGCGTCGATCAACAGTTAAGAACAATAATTTTAGCTATTTTTCAGTGCGTTTAGTTCGTGTTTTTAAAAATTAAGAAGCGGCAATGTCTGTTTTTTGTTTTGTTGTTGTTTAAGTATTAGTTATTATTTGTATATGTCGTAGTCGTTTATGTATTTATGAATAGTAATAATAATAATAAAACAATGAAACATAAAAACTAAGCGAGTATAAAAAAGTTGTGTTTTGTTGGTCTTGTTTTGTTGTTGTTGTTGTTGGTAAAAAGTAGCAAACATTTTATAATAGTTTCAATAATTAATAATAATAATAATAATAAGTTGTAATAATAATCAAAATACATATATGCATATAAATAATCAGTTATCAGTAATCAATAAGTTTACAATCAAAAAATAATTTATAAACATAAAAAACAGCTCAATATATATATATCAAATTTTCTCATCATTTTCTTCTTTTTTTTTTAGTTTTTGTTGTTGTTTTTATATGCAATCAAAAAGAATAACAAACAATTTGCGTCTTATGCCTAAAATTACAATCAATAAAATATTTATTTATGCTCGATCTACTTGTGTAAAATTGTTGAAGCAGTTATTAAAAATTATCTTTTGTTTTCTTCGATTCTTTTTTTTTTGTAGTTCTATTTAATTTTAGATTTTTTGTTTTTTGTTTGCCTATGCAACGAGACGAGCGAACATAAAAAAGTGGAGGGATTTTCTTGCTGGTGTTCTTTGTGTATTATTTTATAAAACGAAATGTTATTAATTTTAAAAAAAGAGACTTTTGCAACGGCCAAAATGGCGACATTTGAGTTTTTTCTTCTTTTAACGAATTAAACAAAAATACTAATACACAAATACATATATAAAATATAAAAAAAAACACATCAAGTCTTAACATGGTGTAAAAAACAAAATTCAACAATAATTTAAAAAGGTAATAATAAAAATATAGTTAGGTATACAATATAATATATTAATATAAAAAAGAGAGACAGATAGAGAGAGAGATAAAGAGAATTCTTTCTATATGCTATGAGAAAGGCAGAGATAAGAGAGAGAGAGAGAGAGGTGGGGTGGTATAGAAGACGAGATAAACAGCGACAGACTAAATAGACAGAGAGAATCGCGCGCGCAAGTCAGAGTTGCCAACCTGTTATCTAAATTCTAAATATTATTTTGTTTTTCTTCTATTATTTGTAGTTTGATTTCGTTTTTGTTTTTGTTTTGTTTTGTTGTTGTGTGTTGTTGTGTCTGTTTTTTTTTTGTGAATGGGGTCTGTCTGGGGATATTGGGGGGGTTTGTTTGGGAGGGAGGCTCTCTGCTTACATACCCACAGGCGCCAGTTGCACATAGCGATAGATATAGAGACGATAGTCCTTGCTGGCTAGCACAACACTGCCATCATCCATGAGCGCCACATCGAAGCACTGTGCATGCTTCACCTTTGACTCCAGCGCCGAGATCAGCTGACCGTCCTGCGTGAATATGGTCAAATTGAAATTGTTGTGATTGTCCGCAATTAGTATTTCGCCATTGGCATTGATGCCAACACCAATCGGATAATTGGTAATGCCCTCGCCACCAATCTGTCGCAGATATTGCCCCTCATAGTTGAAGACCTTGACACAATGCGCCCGATTGTCACTGATGAAGATCTCCTGCTTATCGTTGACCACCACCCCGTTGGGGAACTCCAAATGCTTCGAGCAGCCAAACTTGTGCAACACATTGCCATTCTGATCAAAGATAATCACACGCATCACCTTGCACTCAACGACAATGATCCGTCCCTTATTATCAACAGTCACGCCACGCGGATGTTGCAAGATGGTCGCACCAAATTTACGCACAAATTGTCCATATTGATTGTAGATCTGTATCTGATGCGTCGGCGAACGTTCGGTGACAATAATATCACCCGAATTGCGAACAACAGCCACCCGATTCGGATAGAGGAGCTGCGAGTCACGTTTGCCGCACTCGCCAAACTGGAACTTGAAGCGTCCCTCCTTGTCAAAGATCTGGATGCGATGATTGTTCGTATCGGCCACAATGATATCGTTCTGGGCATTGACAGCAACGCCGCTTGGCTCCGTAAATTGTCCCTCCATGACGCCAAATTCACCAAATTTGCAGTGATAGATCATCTTCTGACGCTTGATCTGCGACTTGGGCGGATAGATGGAGGCCGACAGCAGTTTGTTGGTCAAATCCAAAAGAGATTCACTGCTGACAGCGCTATTGTTACTGCTCCCATTCAAATTGACCGACGACAGACTGGCAAACGCATCAACAACAGCCGAGCTGCTGCTGCTGTTGCCATTATTCCCAACATTGCCAATTGTGGCCGCCGACGATGTGTTGAACAAGTTATCGCTGCCACCGTTGCTCCACTTCTCGTACGGATTATAGTGGGACATGCTTGTGGCCCGCTTCGGCATCAGTTCACCAAAATGCTGCTGCAAATCATTGTTGAGATTACGTTCACGACCGCCCAGCAACAGGCAATTGCCGCCATTGGTATAGTTGTTGCTGCCATTGCTGCTGTTGTCCAAAAGGCTGCTCAGGCCCAAGCCAGGTAGCAACTGTTGCTGCTGCTGCAACTGCAAGTGCTGCTGCTGCTGCTGCTGTTGCTGCTGCTGCTGCTGCTGCTGATGATGGTGATGGCTGCCTGCGCTGCTGGCGCTGCTGTTGCTCGCACTCTGTGTGGGCCGGGCAATTGGCGGCTGTTTGCTGTGTCCATGACCATGTCCGTGAAGCACATGACCGTTGTGACTGTGACCGTTGAGATGGTGACCACCGCTGTGGCCCAAACTCAGGCTCGATTCCGAGCAGTTGCCACTGTTGGAGCCGGCAGCTACAGCACCCACAGCTGCAGCAGCACCGTTACTGGCGCGTATGTAGCCAAAAGTGTTGCGAACACCGGCCTGTATCGATTGATAGTTGGACATGAACTCCATCTCGAAGGGAATTTGCATATCCTGCACGCCGGTCTGCAACTGCTGTTCGAGCGTTTTGCGCAGAAGGAGCGCCTCGGCGAGCAGGGGCGATTGGACGCCACCGCCGTTGGTGGGCGAACGCTCGAGAGCCTCGCAGGCGGCGAGACCCTTGTCAATGATATCCTTGGCTCGTTGCAGCCAGATGGCATTGCTGTTGACCTTGGCCGTGAACAGAGATTCCAGTTCTTTGAGCAGCTCCGTTTTGCGCTCATCGAGCATGGAGGCAAAGAACTGATGCGTCTCGTTCAGCTCGTTGTGGGCCTTCGAATACTGCAGCTTGACCTTGGACACATTCTGCTCGGCACTGCCGGCAATTGCAACAATCTCACCAATCTTGCCACGCATATCGGCGAGCAGCGTTTGCAATGCTGCTTCGTTGCCAGATGATGTGGCTGATGTTGCTGCTGTTGCTGCTACTGCTGGCGATTGGACATTCTCCAGCTCGTGCAGTCCGCTCGAGTGCTCGAGAACAATGCACTCCTTGCACACCAGAGTGCAGCAGGTGCGGCAGCTAAACTTTAACAGCTCATGTTTGTGGCGTGCACAGAAAAGTTGTCGCTGCTGTTGTTGCTGTTGTTGCTGCTGCTGCTGCTGCTGTTGTTGCTGTTGCTGCTGCTGTTGTTGCTGTTGCAAGTGTGTTGCATAGAGTGTGTCGTGTTGCTGCTGCTCCTGTGAGTTGTTGGCTGCCGCTGCTGCTGCCAGCACAATCTTTGACAGCTGCGACATTGGCGGTTGCGGCTGTGTCTCTGTCAATTGTGATTGCTGCTGCTGCTGTTGATGTTGTTGCTGCTGCTGTTGCGCCAGCATCATTGTTAGCGAACTGGCATATTTAAAATCGCTCGATGCTGGATTGTTGCTGCTGTTGGTCGTGTTGCTGATGCCGATGCCGCTGCTGCTGCTGCCGCCGCTGCTCGTCGCCTCAAAGCCCTTAATCAGGCAAACATTGTGGCCGTTGAAACAGTGCATAAACTCGTGAGCCGTCACACAATTGGCGCACAAATAGCTCTGGCAATCGAAGCATTTGGCCACCGCATCGCTGCATTTGCTTTTGCACGCTGTGCAACGTGCGGCAGACAAACTGTTGGTGCCACTGTTGTTGTTATTGTTGCCATTGTTGCTGTTGTTGCCATTGTTGCTGTTGTTGTTGCTGCTGTTGTTGCTGCTGTTGTTGTTGCTGGTGTTGCTGTTGCCTTTGCCAGCGCCAACAACGAGACTGCTGATGCTATTGTTGCTGCTGTTGTTGCTGGGCAAATTGCTGCCAATGACGCCGGGACCATTGCTGGTCACCACATTGTTGGAGCCACTGATGACGCTGCTGCTGGTGCTGCCGCAGCCGCTGAGGCCGCTGGTCGATGAGCTGGACGACGACGATGATGACGACGACGACGATGATGATGACGACGAGGAGCAGGATGATGAGCTGGCCGATGAACTGGACGACACTGATGCCGAGATCGGATGATGCCCATTGATGACAGTCACATCCTGGCGCACCTTAACACTCACTTGACTCCCAGCAATATTATACTCATCACTGCATATGGCCGAATCACTCGCCGGCGGCGACGAGCCGCTCAACGTCAGCGGTGAGTCAGATAGATAGCCAGCATGCTCGTAAGATTCAATCGAGTTGGCACCACGCATGGAGTCCAGTGATGGTGTCGGCGAGGACGCCATCATTCCTACTCTCTCTCTCTGTTGTCTGGTTGTTGTTGGTTGTTGTTCTGATTGTTGTTGATCTCCTCTGCCTCTGCTTCTGCGTGTGACTGATAATTTAGACTAAAATTGCCGCCACTCAAACACCTGCACATAAGAGAGAGAAAGGGATGGAAAATACGATAATAAATATATATTAAGGCATATACGAGGTGTGTTCAAAAAGTATCGCGAATTTTGAATTTTCGCGGGTTACGTATAATCGAATTTCGATTTTTTTGTAGCGTTATGTTGGTACTCATGTCCCTCACTTATGCCGACAAGCTCGGCCATTTTGAATGTTCACTTAATTGTTGACAGCTGCTTTGCTTGCATGTGTTTTGGATCGTCTTCGATTTTTACCTATTCAAAAAAATGGATCAAAGAACCTGTATCAAATTTTGTGTGAAAAACGAAATTAAGTGCGCGGATGCATTCCGAATGTTGATTGTGGCATACGGAGAAGCTACCTTGGATCGAAGCAACGTTTATCGGTGGTACAAAATGTTCTCAGAAGGCCGAGAAGATGTGAACGACGAAGAGCGTGCCGGACGCCCGAGCACTTCAACAACAGACGAAAAAATTAATGGAGTGGAGAAAATGGTATTGGCCAATCGTCGAATCACCGTTAGAGAAGTTGCTGAGGAGCTAGACATATCGATTGGCTCATGCCATTCGATTTTTATCAATGATTTGGGCATGAAAATTGCTCAATTGCGACCAAAAACAGCATCGCATGAACATTGCTAATGAGATGTTGGACTCTGTCCGCGACGACCCGAATTTGCTCCAGAGGGTCATAACTGGTGACGAATCGTGGGTTTATGGTTACGACGTGGAAACCAAAGCTCAATCATCTCAATGGAAGCTGCCGCACGAACCAAGACCGAAAAAAGCGCGCCAAGTTCGGTCGAATGTGAAAGTTTTGCTGACAGTTTTCTTCGATTGCAGGGGCGTGGTGCATCATGAGTTCTTGCCACAGGGTAGAACGGTCAATAAGGAATATTACCTGCAAGTTATGCGCAATTTGCGCGAAGCAATCCGCCAGAAACGCCCGGATTTGTGGAAGAACAAAAATTGGCTTTTGCACCACGATAACGCCCCTGCTCACACATCGTTGCTTGTGCGCGACTTTTTGGCCAAAAACAACACACTAATGATGCCGCAGCCACCGTATTCCCCAGATCTGGCCCCCCGTGACTTTTTCTTTGAGATAAAGACGGGATCGAAGGAGGAGCTGAACAAGATAAAAAAAAATGATTTTTTGAAGTGCTTCGAAGATTGGAAAAACCGTTGGCACAAGTGTATAATATCTCATGGGGATTACTTTGAAGGGGACAAAATAGATATTCATGAATAAATAAATAATATCTGAAAAAACACCAAATTCGCGATACTTTTTGAACACACCTCGTACAGGCACTGTGTTCCATTCCGTGGCTTGGAGACCCCGAAATTGCCTGAAGAGTGACGGAGCAAGTGATGAATCGATTCCTCATCTCCTTCATCAAAACAGCTTCTGCAGAAGTCGCCGTAAGCGGGTTGCACGAATACCAATCAACCAATGTTCATTGATAGTTCGGATAAACACGAGGTATTCCAGGTAATGATTGATTTCCACTTCCACTGTTAGCTTGGAGCTCGAAGGCTTGCACGTGGCTACAACTATTTTAACACCTTGTCTTGTCTGTTCTTGCCTACCCAAGTCATCGGCAGCAAGTGCAACAACTTAGTAGTCAAAAAGTAAATAAATAAAGTGGTCGAAAGAACCTAAACTGATTTATTTGGTAGGTGTTTGTTGATTCTATATTCTGATCCTTACCACTAAAAATTTGCATACAAAAGTGTAACTCATTTGAAAGAAGTTGCGAACAGAATTTGGTCTAAATAAATTAAAATAACAAAATCTTAGGATATTAAGTTAAGTAATCTCTGTCACACATTTCTCACATACAAGAATTAAATGAGGCTAAATAATGTGTAACAAATGAATGAGCAGGATGTATTTAAATGGCAACATTATTTATTTCCAATCAATTAAACTGATTGAATTTCATCATCGCACATTCGTTGGGTAAATAAGAGTAGACAGAAATGTTTGTTATTTAGTTGTCAGGTGCATGCCTCATGGGACTTAACCAAACTCCAAGTTCTGCGCCCGCCCCCATCGTGTTGTGTGTGACTCAGCAAAAACTTTATATTTGGTGCCCCTCACTCAAAAATTATGATTCACCTTTGTTCTGTTTAACATAATTTGTTGTCTAATTGTCCCTCTCTGTAATCCCCATTTAACCCACATGCTCGCTAACCTTTTCACCCATCTCTCTCTCTCTCCCTCGCTCAATCACTCGTCCCCTATTCCCTGCCACTTTTGCCAAATGGAAACAAAGTGCTTTTTAACGCAATTCGAAGCTGTATCCCCCCTTTAGTCTACCCTCTAAGTGAGTCTCCCCCTCGTTGTCATTTGCAGACGTCATCCTAGCAACCCCCTTTGCTGCCTACTAGAAGCCACTACTAGTCTCTCCTTCAACTCCCAACTTCGGCCATCAACAGGAAATGCAATAATCGCACGCATAACGGGGACCACCCCACCATCTATCTTCTCTTCTCTGCGCGACAGCTTGAACTACTTGAAGAGGGTGCCACACAACCCCTCGGATAGATAGACAGACAGACAGACCGACAGGCAGGCAGGCAGCCAGGCAGCCAGGCAGGCAAAAAAGTAAACAAGCGACGAGGAACTTTTCTAGATTTCCATTTCCACCACACACACATACATAGAAAGAACATCCGTCAACAAAATCGTCAGTCGCAAGAAGTTGGAAGTGAAAGCAAAAACACCAAAGCCAAAAAACCCCGTAACGAAATGAAACGAAAATCAACCCTCGACAAAAGGCGACCAGTGAAGCGGCAAGGCAACAAAGCGACCCCCCCCTCCCCCCCCCCACCTAAATAAATGGTGGGGTTATAGGCGGGGTGGTGGTGCAACTGTCTAGACTGAATGTGTACATTTGTCACAAACACACACACAACTATATACATATATATATATATATATATATATATATATATGAGGCATTGACTTACCTTAGTTATGTGTATTTTTCCGTCTATTTTTATAAGTTTTTATTTTGTTTTTTTTCTTTTTTACTTGTTTTTCGTTTTTCTTATCAATTGTTTAATGCATTCACTTTTAATGCTGTCGGGGGAAAAATGGTGCCAATTTGGCGTTTTATGGTCCTTTTTGTTGTTGTTGCTGATCTCCTTCTTCTTCTTGTGGTTCTTTGCAGCACTTCCTCTCGTTGTTGTTGTTGTAGTTGTTAATGTTATTATTATTATTATTGTTGTTCTTGTTGTTTTTGTTGTTGTCGTCTGTGCAGCGATAACAAGTTGAATATTTTTGTATCATACTTTTTGGGTGCTGCCAATATCAGTTGCCAATATCAATAAATGTTGCGCGCACAAAATGCTGCAATGAAAAACAAACGCAGAAAAACACATTTAAATTAAAAATTCTTTTTCTTTTTTTTTGTATCAACTAATATCATGTACTAATATATATATATATATATATATATATATATATATATAGTATATCGAGTGGATTAATAATTGCCTATGCACTTTTCACAATGTGTTTTTCTCGGGAGGAGCCGCCGACGCGACAACAGAGACAAGAAGGACAATGAAGAAAACGCGACGCGTTTGCGACGCAGCTCCGTGCAAAACTAAACTTTGCGCATTATTCAGCGACCCGGGTAAAGCTGTTTCTTGCTGCGTCGACAGCGCTGCTGCTGCTGCTGTTGCTCCTGTTCCTGCTGCTGCTGCTGCTACTACTGCCACTGCCAACTGCTGCAGAGAGCGTAGTCTTGTCTGTCTGCCTCTGTGTGTCCTTTGGCCGGGCACAGGCATAGCGACCGACGACAGAACAGCACAGTAAAAATGCAACACTGCACGTTGCATGCAACGTCTGGGCGCAAAAATGAAGGGAATTTAATCCAACAATGCGAAAAATCAATATTCATATTTACAGTACTTCTCTATACACACGGAACAAACTCGCACACACACACGCACACACAAAAGAGAGCTAGTTGTGTGTGTGTGTGTGTGTGCGTGTGTGTGTGTGTGTGTGTGTGCGTGTGCGTGTGTGTGTGTGTGTGTGTGTGTCGTGTGTGTGTGTGTGCGTGTGTGTGTGTGTGTGAGTGAGTGAGCGAGATGGAGCAGCAGCAGCAAATGCCGAACTGTTGAATGCCGGCCCAAACCGGCCGAATAATTAATTTTCAGCCCCCACCAACAACAACAATAGCAACAGCAAGCAACCCCTAAAACAATATGGCGTCCTCGGCCAGTCACCCACTCAAACCTCAAAAACTAAAAGCAACAATTTTCCATGCGCTACAGGTTGCGCGCTCAGAGGAAGCGAGAGAGCGAGAGCGAGAGAGAGAGAGAGAGAGAGAGAGAGAGAGAGAGAGAGAGAGAGAGAGCGAGAGGTGAACGAAATGTAACAGGAAGCAAAATAGTGCAAACGATAAACCGATAACATAAGCATGCTCTCTCACTCTCTCTCTCACTCTTTCTGGAGCTCTCTGTGCGCATGTTTTGTCGAATGTTGGGCAACGACAATGACCGCAACATACAAACAAAAGCAATAACAACAGAATGCGCTCTCCACTTCTAACGGTGATGTGTGGGCGACAGAGAGAGAGAGTGAGAGAGAGTGAGAGATATAGAGAGTGAGAGATAAATAGAGAAAGAGCAGCAGCATACATTTTCCGCCCATGTCGCTCTGCCGCCGACCCCAGAACTTTCTCGTCGAATTCGAGCAGCAGCCGCAGCAGCGAACAGAGAGCACCACACCGGTTGCAGCACTGCCAGCACAACAGGAGAAGTTCTTCCCTTTTGGCATTCTGCTTTTTGTCACTGCATGGAAATTGCTAGCAATGAGACAAGCAAGCAAAAACCAGCATTGCATTGCATTTAACGCACACACAGACAAATATATGCTATACATGTTAGCATGTCTACACTTGTGTATGTGCATGGCAAAATTTCTCTACATATGTAGACAAAATAGTCAGACGACGCTTACATATTTACATATGGAGAGCAATAATTACATTTGCATGCGTCGTATGTGAATCAGTTAAAGCATGTGTGCAGCAAGTAGCGAGCAATTTTTTGCCAGCGTTGCCAACTGTTGCAAATTATGCCAGGCTTAAATGGGACAAAATACCTTTCATCAATTTAAACATTTGATTTAGTCCCAAGTCAAGATGCTTTATCTTAATTATTAGAATCGATTTTAGATTAACAAATGCAAAATAATAAACAATAAAAATAAATAGAATTTAATTGAAAAATAATTGAACACTTTCTATTACCTTGCTTATTTCGTCAACTCGAAAGACTGAGAAATTCGACATTTGTATAGAAATATAAATACTTCTGACTCAATATAGACTATCATTTGTCAACATTTTCAACAGGTTGGTGGTTAATAATAAATGAGTTGCGTGACAATGTTTTACCACTAGTCAAGCAAGAAAAGCAGCAGCAACGGCAACAACAATAAAAACTACAAAAATTATAATTATAATATTAATAATGGCAACAACAACTAGTTTCTATTTAGACACCTATGACAGCAACATATCCAAAAGGGAAACCAACAGCAAAAGGCGCACATAGTAAATTACTAATTGATAGTGTGAGTGATTAGATTAGCAAATAGGCTCCCTGTATAAGTGAGCAGTGAGCAGAGAGTCCAAGTATGACAGTGCATATGGATTGTGTATATTATCATATGACTAGATAAGCATCGAAATGGGATTTACGACTCTATGCCATATGTCTATGCTGTCTTCCAATTGATGTCTGATGGAACACATATGTGTATGTGTGTGTTGTGTATGTGTGTGTGTGTGTATGTGTGTGTGTGTGTGTGTGTGTGTGTATGTGTGTGTGTGTGTGTGTGTGTGTTGTGTATGTGTTTGTTGTGTATATATATGTATGAGTAAATAATACATTAGACAACCAACGAATTCCAGAGGGTCTGTAAGTGTTTAAAAATAGTAGCTAATAATAATCAGGCCGGCAACAGCAGTGCTGTGCAGCGCACTGAGGGCGTGCGCCTGGGTCATTAAGTTCAAATATGCAGAACAGGGCGGGTTAGATGAGGGGTGAGTAAGGGGTAAGCGGAGATTTGGGGGGCTGGGTGGGTGAAGTGTTCTGCGCAGTGTACGATATGGAAAATGAGTACAAACTGCGCAGCCCCATTACTAATGCAAAACAATTTGTACAAGATTATCAATTTCATGGCTGAAAAGTGCTCTGTGGAAAAAACAAAAAGAAAACCAAAACAAACGGAAGCAAAGTGAAGCAAACAGTGAGACAGATGCAGAGACGCGAAGAAGAATAGCAGCCAAGCCAAAACCACATCAGCAATAAAAATAATATCAAGTTCAGGGCAGACAGGCAGACCGACAGACAAGAGGAATGAATATAAGAAAACGGGGTGCAAAACGGCAATGGAATGTGAGGGAAACACAAAACAACAAATTGCATACATAACACAACAGTCGAAACGAAGCCGAAGCAAAAGAAGTAATTCTTCTCTTCTGTGGAAAATACCAAAATGCAAAATGCATTTAGAGTTCTCGTTTTGTTTCGTTCCACACACATACACAACAACAACATAATATACATATATAACAAACAAACGTTTCAATTCCCATCGTTTCATCGTTCTGTCCATGTTGGGGTTGCAGCAGAGTTCAATGGTACCCAGCGGCAACAACCACATAACAAAGCCAAAGAGCATGGCACAGACGCGCGCAAAAAAAAAATAGAAGCCCAGCACAAAGCGCAGCCCGTAAAACAGAACAAAGCATGCGAAATTTTTGAGACGAAACCGTTTCATTTACCTGCGCCATCATCATCATCGTTTCGTTTCGTTTCTAAACGGGCCGCCTGCAGCTGCACATACATATGTATACTAGATACACACACACACATTAACTTGTGTGTATGTTGTGTTGCTAGAGCCATGGACGAGGCCTTCGTCGACAAAGGTAGCGATTCACTCTGCCTGGATATATAAATGGTTTGCTCGACCCGCGTTTAATGCAAATTTTTATTTTCATTTTTTTTCTGTAGAAGTAACAACAACAAAGGCAATCATTAAATTCAAAGACATCGTCTGAGCTGGAGAGCTTCTGTTGCTGTTGCTTCTGCTCCTGCAGTTCCCCCTCCCCACAACAGATGTTGCTGGCTATGCGTCAAGCGGCCCCCAAAGCAGTTGCTGCTGCTGCTGCTGAATGAAATTCACTCGACGATGGCGCATTTATTGAACAAGTAAAAAAAAAACAATGGGCAAGGCGAACGCGAACCCCACACACAAGGAAGGGAGTTGTGTGTGTGTGTGTGTGTGTGTTTTATTATTGCTGTATGCGAGACGAGGCGACAGACGGTGACAAAAACGACAAAGAATGGCGCAGACAACATGCATTCATACAACAAGAACAAAGAACAACAGTCAGCATCCAATTTAGCAAAGCAACAACAAGAACAACAACAAAATCGCCGAGGAGCTTCAGACAACACTTCATGCAATGCTCTGTCTTCCCCCGCATCTGCCCCTCTTACTCTTGTACTCCTTCAATTTCTCGCTGCTGTCATTCAATCTCGCTTGCACTCACCCGCAGCAGATGCGACAGGTCAACGGTGCGCCATTAGTGACTGCATTTCTCATACCCTGGATATTTTGCATAAAGCCTGTATATCGAATGCTAATTAGAAGTGGAAGAGATATGCAGAAGATTGCTCTTTTACAGTTATGTACTCTACTAGCTTATACTACGAATTTATTTGGTGTTGTATTTTATTTTTTTCTTCGTCTGCAGGGCAACTGAAAGTCGTGCAGTCTTTCGACTATTGCAATTCTTATATTGTTGGCTGTTTTGCATTACGTTTTCTTTCTTACTGCGCTTTGCAGTGTCTGTGGCTCGCGAGATCTTCTGTGTATGTGTTATGTGTGTGCTGTGACTCTCCTGGTTAATGCGCTAATGGAAGTTAGTTAAATGTGCCTATTCTGTTCTGTTGTCCTCCCATTCTACACTGAAGTGCCTGTAAAGTGTGCACACAAACAACCAGACACAGTCCGGGAACATTAAAGTGATGCAACCACAACTAAAAACCAAAGTTTCGTGTCTATAACCATTTGTTTTTTGTCTCTTGTTGGAGCCAATCCATCCATCCATCCAATCAAATGGTACGTGTCTCTTGGTTCGTTTACGTGTAAACTTTTGATAAATATTTGCTATCTACTTAAACATTTTCAATTAGAGTTGTACCAATTTTCGATGTGTGCACAATGCATACAGTATATATGTATATATATACAGTGTACATGTACATAATTTTACTATGTGTTTTTCTTTATCTACTACGTGGAACTCGACCCAAGCCCACAGAGCTGCTGCCTCTCAAGTAACTAAAAACAAGCGCGCCAAGCGCAACTTTTTGATAATAAAAAATACATACAAATACATATATATATATATATATATATATATATATATATATCGAGGGGGGACTGGCAAGCAACTGGCAAACGAGAACGGAAAGTGTGTTGCAAAGAATACAAAATATACACATATATAATAAACATGTGACGAAATAATACATTCTGTGTAGAATAGATTATTAGCCTCTTGTTTCTATCTGCCAAAACCTTTTCTTCTAATCCAATGCAGAATTGCAATTCAAATAACTTAAATAATATTGAATGAATAAATTAATGAATTTTGTTCAAATATTAATAATTAATGATATTTGTTGAAATATTAAATAACATTTAATTATTGCAATTATGTTAAATATTTATAAATTCATTTTTAATGTGATCATCACTTATCTGGTAACTCTATGCTATCTATATGTATTTTGATTACCACTAGTGTGTCTTTACACAAATTGCAATTGTCATGTTGCAGTTGTGTTTAAAAGATATTTGCTGTGCGAAACAAGCCAAACACACAAGTATATTATCATTTTAAACACGTTTTTCGATTTTTCCTAAATGTAAATAAAGAACACACACGCACATACACACACACATACACAGATAAGCCGCTGTATTTTAATGAGCTGGAAACCAGCGTGGCTCACACACATCGTCAATGAGTAAATTCAAAGAACATTGCCGTAATATATAATTTGATTTTAAAATACTTACACACACACGCACACACACTAAGAACAAGAAAAACGAGTGAGAGAAACAACAATAAAAATCCATTTTATTCTTCCGCATCGACAGTGTCAGTCGAAAATCTTGAACACTCTGTTTAAACAGTTGCTAGCAAGGTCGCACCCCCTCCCCTGTGAAAAGGTTGTCGCACCTTTCGCTTCACTCTTCATTTGAATTTAATTTTTTTTTTCCTTTTTTATTTGGAGTGCTGCAAGGTGAAAATTATTTAAACTTGAGCTTGTGTTTAATATTAATCCAATTACGGGCATTTGTTTGTTAAGAAAACGTAGGTAAAAATTATTATCCATGAACTCTGATAACAGACACACACACATACACACACCCACAGTGGGAGATAAATTGAGAACAGACAAGGACAAAACACATTCGAGTTATTCTTGAAGCTTTAATGATAATTAAATTATACTGCTTGCCTATATACATATATATATATATATATATATATATATATATATTAAAATATAAAACAAAATCATTAATCAACTGTTTGCGGCATTTTAACACAACACATCAAGAAGTGAAGTGGAGTTTAAACAAATTCAAAAAAATATGCCTTGAATCTAAAATTCGTAATATTTTTATATATATATATATATATATATATATATATATTAAAATATAAAACAAAATCATTAATCAACTGTTTGCGGCATTTTAACACAACACATCAAGAAGTGAAGTGGAGTTTAAACAAATTCAAAAAAATATGCCTTGAATCTAAAATTCGTAATATTTTTTTTTTTTGTATTATTTGTACGAATTTAAATTATTTGCGAATTACAATTAGTCAATTTGCAAGCGTTGTCCACAATTATAGCGTATAGTTATTTGATTTCCTGTCAGTCAACTTTAAAACTTAAATCATTTTATTTTATTTTTTCGTCTCTGCTCACTTGTCGAAACTTGTTTAATAGACTAGACTAGGCCTGCCTCTGGGCACAAACACTGAATAATTTATACACTGAGGGGGGCCATCAATTCGAGATGTGACTGTAGGCAGGCAGCGGGCATAAAAAACATACCAAGAGACAACAACACACCAAGAAATGAGATAATAATAACAAAAAAATGTGTAAACGTTAAACGCAAACAGCAAGCAGTAACAAAACACTAAAAGCGCGGAAAAAGAACAAACGCGTAGAAGGCAAAGCAAAGCAAATGCCACAAAAATTGTTATTTGTTATAGTTGTTGTTGTTCTTCTTCCTCTTCTCGACTGCATTGCGCCGTATTCCAGCAACAGCAACAACAACAAACGAATGCATAGCGAGGAGAGCAAGTGAAGCGGCGCACAAATGAAATGTAAAAGGCGAGCAGGAAAAAAAAGGCAAACAGCACACACACATACACATGTATACAACCAAATGTATATGCACATGCACACACATAAACAAACGAGACAGCCACGCACTCACGTACCACGTACACTCAGCGCGCCGATTCTAAACAAGTTGATGAACTCTTCGACGCCGACGCTGCTGCTTTGCTATTGCTGTTTGTGTTGGCGTCGATTGCCGTATGTGTGTTTTTCTGTGTGTGTATGCATAGAGGAACAGGAAAAACAGTTTTTATACGTCTATGTGTATGTCTGTGTGTCTATAGAGATAGAAGCGTGCGCTGCACTTTTATTTTATTACACTATTAATACATTTTTTATTGGTTTTTCGCATTTGCAAACTCACACATACATTGAAAATGTACAACAACCGTTATTGGTAAAAAACGTTTAACGACTCAGCGCGACGGCTAATGATGATGATGAACGAGAGACGACAACGACGAACACAACGAGGACGACGACAACGAGAAGCTAGCGTGTACACGTTGTTCATGCGGCGAGCGCAAAGAACTGAATGAGAATGAGTAAACACAGAAGAATTTTACAAGAAACAAGCGACGGCGGCGTATGGAACAGTCGGTACAAATGGAACGAAATGAAATGGAACGAAACAACGCCAAGCCAAAAACTCACACAACCAGTTCGACCGCGCACACAAAACAGTGAGACAAAGAACGGCAGAAGAGCGTCGCGCTGAACTGCGCTGCGGCCAGGCAGCAGCAGCATGGTAGCAAAATCTAGTTTGAGGTACCCACATACAGTACAAAATGCTCAATGCGCAATGAAATGGCAAATGGAACGTATGTACATGTGGAATGTATTGTACATAGGCCGCCAGCGCAACGACTGCGCTGCCACCGATGAGACTGACCTCTGACAACCTCCTACACATATATACACACACACATTTATAACAGAGTGACAGAAGTACAAGAGTGAGAAGCATCAAGAACAAACATAAATTGCGAGAGGGAGCAGTGCACTCAGCAGTGCTGCAGGAAGTCTCTGTGTGAGTGTGTGTGTGTAACTATATATATTCTGCATGCGAGTAAGAGAGCAAAAGAAAGAGTAAGAGCAAGAGTGGGAGTGGGAGTGAACGAGTTGCTGCTGCAAGAAGATGGAACAGAGAAAGAATGCCTGAACTTTATTAATTCACAACACAGACACACATACACAAATGCAAGTATGTGTGTGTGGTGTGCAGTCAACTGTTAATGCTGCTGGCTCTTATTTCTATTATCTTATTTTATCTCTTATACTACCAATAATCGATCAATGTTGCCATATCGGAAGAACAATAAATACACACACAAACATACATAAATACACTTTTTTTTGATGCTCAATGATGAAGTAGAGAAAGAGTAGACAGGTAAAAGATAATTTGCGGCCTGCTGGTTTTCAGTTAAATGTGCTATTTGTTGTACTCTTTTTTATGGCCCCACAAGCAACAACAATAAATGATAAGCTAAATGCAAACATACATATATTTGTATATATATAGTTATTAGTCGCTTCGCGCTGATGCAATAGGAAAAATGTAAGTCTGCGCAGCAGCGGACGAACGCTTGCGTCATGTGCGTTGCGTTGAGCAGCGATTAAGAACAGCGCGCAGCAGCAGCGCACAGTAAACCAGTCTAGAAACGAGCGCGCAATACACACTTATACAGAAATACCTATATATATATATACAAAACGTATACCCACGTCTATATCTCTATTTATGTATGTGTAATTATGTTGAGTATGTGTGTTGGCAACTAAAAGGGCCTTAAACTTTGTTAAAAGTCAAGGTCAGTGATTTCTTGTGCGCTTTGGCCAACAACGTTGCCAACTTTGATTGAGTCTGCGAATGTATGTGTGTGTGAGTAGACGCAAGTGTGTGACTCACACAGGAGGTGGCAGCGCTGACCAGGAACGAGGGCTGCATGCTGGGCGCGTCTGCTTCACTTTTTGCTCTGTCCTCTGTTGCCTGGTTTCCGAGAATTATGGGTTCAAGTGTTCTGTTGTTGCGTGTGTATGCATCACTGGAAACAAGTGGAAAATGGCACACGGGATCTCGGATCTTTCGACATCTTGTTTCGTTTTCGAGCTTAAGCTGCTTCTGTGATCGATCTGCCTGCTTGCTGCTGCCTGCGCGACTGTCCTTGCAAGCGGTTCATGAACTCCCTGGTGAATGACGAACGACGGAGACGTCGAACGTGCCGAAGTCGCAAAAAAAAAGAACTAAAGAAGGTACAAATAAGCGGCGAGGCGGGGCAGCACCAGAAGTCACAAAAAAAAGATCGCCAAGCATTTTTGCTATTGCAAATACATAATTATAAAAAAAAAATCTCTGGCATCTGTATATATTAAGCGCCCCTCCCTTCCTCCACGAGGGCTGCATTCTGTGAATTAGTCAGCTCTAAACCCAATACACTTTTATTGCCATATTGATATATTGATAGTGACAATTCAATCGAGCGCAAGTCAATTTAACGCCGCTTCGAAAGAACCAGAGAGAGAGGGAGGGAGAGGGAGATAAATGCAGTCCCTTGGCTCGCCCTTTTAGCAGCTGTCATCGTCAGGCAGGCAGGCAGCCAGATGTTGTTTTGCTCTCCGCACAGGGTAACCCAACCCAAAAACTATAAAAACAACACACACACACACATACATACATACGTGCAGCATGCATAGCGTATGCATGTATGTTATGGCTCTTTCAATAATTTTGGATAAAAAAAAAATTGTGACACTTGAAACCGGAAATTAGGCAGCTTGTACCCGAAAAAAAAAAATTAATGCAGCTGTCGTGCGCTCACACGCTCTCTCTCCTTTTGCGCTCTCTCAGGTGTGTACAAGGAGAGAGAGAGAGAGAGAGAGCCCAAAGTCGCGCTCTGAGAGGCCGCTTAACAGACGGAAGTACAACAAAAAGAAGAAAAGCTCAAGGGTGAAGCCCAGAGGGAAAAGAGAGCCTGAGGGAGCAGTGATCGATTGTGAAATTCTTGTTTTTAAAAACATTTTATGCGATTATGAAAGAGAGTGCGTTGTATGTGGGCTTTGTTTTTTGCGCTCGATTGCGCAATATAATAAGTAATAAAAGTAAACTTATTTACAGTTAACTGTTTCGAGCAACCCCCTTACTTCTATTACTTACTTAACTCTCTCTGGAAATATTATCAGTAGGTCAGCAATCTTTCAAATTGTTCGGTAATGCAAAATTTTTTTGTTTATTTGCAATAGAAGACACGGAAAAAAAACAAGAATCCGAATTTGATATGATCGAATATTACGAATTGAATGTAATTTTAGCCACTCGACTGAGAATGCAACTGAGTGACAGACAGAGAGAGAGAGAGAGAGAGAGAGAGAGAGAGAGAGAGAGAGAGAGAGAGAGAGAGAGAGAGAGAGAGAGAGAGAGAGAAAAAGGAAGAAAGAGAAACGTTCTCAGTTTTCAACGCCCACGACGGATGGCATAATGATGGATATCCACTTACATTATGGCTAATTGGGGCAGTTTTATTGAACCCGCACAGAGCACAACAAAGCCTCCCTTTTATTTTTTTTTTTATTGTCTTGTCTTGTCTTTGGCCTCGCACTGACCTCATATGTATATGTGGAATATAATATAATTCGCATAAAACTAATGAGTGTTTCCCTCTGTTCCTCGTCCAATGAGGTTTCGAGGCATGTGCAGGAAATTTCAATCAGTCTCAACTCTTCTCAGCTTGAACTTAGTTTTGGATTTTTCTTTCCTAGTTGTTGTTGTTGTTGTATTCTCAGAAACAACTGCCCAACGAATGTTGCGAAAATTGTTTAAGGCTATACAAAGAAAAAGAAAAAAAAGAACAGACAACAGAAATAATAGAGCACAAAACAGAACTGAAAACCAGTGTTAAAATGGCATTAGTTTTGGTACAAACACACACACAAATATACATAACAAACAGTGTTAACAAAACAAAAGTCAACGAACGGCTAAAAATTCACGAACTTGAAAAAAAGTGGCAACAGCGACGACGCTGACGCTGACGTTGACGTCGACGGCGGCAGCGATGTCAATAAACCAACTAACCGCCTCTACCCGCCTCGTTGATGGTTCTTAGTGTTATTGTTGTTGTTTTTTTTTAGTGCGTGTGGAGCGCTTAGAGAGGGTCGCCCATGAATAGCCAAACGACAGTAAGAATAACAGGAACAACAACAACAAAAACACACACATACGCATTAACTATCCAAAAGCCCAAAAAAAGCAGTTAACTTGTATAAACTTGTTGCTCGCGCACAATCATGCAACAACAAGCAAGAATAATAGTAGAACGACAACATAAAGAATAATAATAAATTACAAATGCGAGCTTTAAATAAGCTTAGTCAACATCGGTTACTGCTGTGTGTTGTCCTGTGGTGAAATACACAACACTGTCGCTCTTTACATTCTCAGCACAAATCGGAAGTCGCGCTCGCTCCCTCTCACTCACACTTCTTCTTGGGCACCCGCATGGCATACAAAATTTTGCTAGCTTTGTGTACGTGAGATATGATTGATGCTTCTTCTTATTCTTCTTTTTCTTCTTTGTCTACATATTACCGTCAAGTGATTTGGCAGATATTGAAATTCTAGTGTGAAGGCCAGAGGACTCTGTCGCAAGATTTATGGCGACTGCTCGCTGGCAGGCGATATTTATACGTATTTATATGTTTATATATATATATGTATATGCGTGTATGTTTGTGCTTGTGTGCTGGAAAGCTCTTAAGTACATGCATTAATTTTAACAAGTCGCAGAATTACAACAGCCACCAAAAATTATTTTTCTCTTTTTTTCTCCCTTACAGCGGCCTCTCATGTTAATTACACGACTGTTCTGAGACAAACGAAAAAAATGGGCACACCTTTGTTTGGGGGGCTGCCAAATCTGATATACTCTTGCTGAATATCGTGACACTAATAAAATACATACTATATAAGAGTTGAAATAGTTTAATATTTACTAATTATTAACAGAATATTGCAGTTGGTGACTTAAATTATTCAAGATAAAGTGCATTTGTCCAAATAATATGTTAAAAGGATGGCATCGCTAAGCGGTTGTTCTTAGCAGGCAGCTAGGCAAAGAGTTAGCAGGGATCGCCCAAAGTTGCCAGACTGTGCACAAAAGTAGTTCAGTAGTACTCGTTCACCATAAAAAGTGTCATTCAGCAGAAGCAGTCACGAAGTAATCAATTATTAAGCAGTCAGCAGTTCAGTTCGTTAATAAAGATAAAATGTATTATCAAATAATCAACAATAAAGATATTGTTAATAAGAAACATATACAGTTAGACGCTCGTATTAATTGAATATTTTTTGGATTTATGGTTCTCAGAATAACAAAATACCATATTCTGTAAGAGTATTCCAAAATAAAAGGCAAAAACTTCTCAGTGTAGAGCTGGTGTGGGTGGGGGTCATTATAGGGTGTCTCTTTAAGCTTTGTCTGCGGTGCATTATGTGGGTGATGGTGTGTGTGTGTGTGTGTTTGGCTATGTGTGTAATTGATGAACGCAGTTAATTATGGACGGCTCTAACTGTCACTGTAGGTTAATTTCGCAGCTGAGCAAAGACATAATGAAAGATAGCGTCCCCCTTCCCCAACCGTTCTTGTCACTTGAGCGTGTATTAAAAATATAAATTTACATTTAATTTAAAATTTTAATAGTTATTTTGAAAGATATGATATATTAAATAGCAAACAAAAACAAATTTAATTACAGAGTAAAATATTTGCATTAATTTATCATAGAATTATTTTAAGCCCATCCAGAATCCGACATTTCTATAAAAACCAATTAAATTATTGCAATGCAAATTACTTTCAGATTTATAGATCAAATACACAAACCGCATTAACATATATAATTTATGTATTCTAAATACATATTTTGATATCACAAAATTTATACAGCCTTTCCAAAATCTATTTAATCCAATTTGATTGGCAAATTGTATTTACATTTCAAGCACAAATAAATTGAGATCGTGCCATTATTAATGTATATATATATATACATATATACATGTATATATATATACATAAATATGTAGTCTATTCTTCAACTATGTCTAATGGGCTGAGCCATCCTTTGCCTTAAGACTTTGCAGCAGATCTCTGTTAGCAGTTCAATGCCACAATGATTGCCCCCCACAAGTTTCAACGTTCCAGTTCCAGTTTCAGAATTTACCATTTCGTTCCTATTGCTGGCATAAAACATTGCACACTGTTTTCTTGTTGTTGTTGTTGCTGCTGTAGTTGTTTCTGTTGTTCTCATGATCTTCACGCGGAGGTGGCGTTTGAGAGATGGGGGAGAAGGGGTTGTCTGTGCAGGGGCGGGGGTCTGCTAAGCGTCTGTTCTTTTGTTTTAAACCCGTTTATTATTGGCTTTAGCTCTGTGGCTGCTACTGCTGCTTGTGCTGCTGCTGCCGATGCCCTGAGACTCTGCCTAGGCAGCATTTCAACTTTCAAAAAGACAAAGTCAGCGCCAGGTTATACATGCTACAAATACATACGAACACATATATATATATAAAGGTGCGCATGTATTGCAACCCCTCTCTGCGTTCCCCCACCTAACCCCCCCCCCCCCCCCCTGCTGTTTGGTTAGCTTTGCTCTTGGCCAAAATACATGTGTATGTTTTGGGCTTTTGCTTATTTGTTTGCCTTTAAAAACTGTTTTTGTTCTTCATCTTCTGCAATCTCTTCTTTCTTCTCGGCTCAGCGCGTTTATTTACTTAATGTTGCCTGTTGTTGCCCCACTGTTGCCATTAGATTCTATTCTCGCTTCTAGTCTTTTCTGTTCTTTCACCTTTTGCATCCGTTTCGCAGTGGAAAATTTGGCAAAAACTACAATAACAAAAATAAAGGTCAACGTTCATAATTGTTGGTACGCTTTTCAGCTAAGAGAGCGTGTACATAAAGCCAGCGAACCGCGGTCAGCTCCTCCACACACACATCCACATGTATTCCAGGTATGAGCAACAATTTGTACACACACACACACACACACACATGCAAACACGTGTGTATTTCCATTTCGTATACACTTATTTCGACAGATTATTTTCATTGGAAATGGCACTTTTGGGTCGCTGCTTCAATTTCTATGGAGTCGTCGTTATTCGTCCACACCTCCTCAAAAGTTTGCTTCGCTGGTTTTTCCCGTGAAGTTGCTGCCGCTTCTGAAAAACTTGTGTTTTTATATTTTGCATACAAATATGCATGCTCTTCCCAACCAGTTGGTTCTTTGAACCCTAGTTGCCCCATGGGAGACACGAGTTAAAGTTTGGAGTCTCTTTACTAATTTTGTCACCAGGGGTTACAATTTTCAAGTCAGCATTAAGGCTTAAAGCGCACAAGCAAAAGCTGGCTGAGAAAACTTTACACAAGAAAAATTTGGCATACCGAATTTTATATACACTTGAAAACTGAATTTCATTATGGGATTTATGTTAATTATCCATAATCATAATTTTTTTAAATTCAAAAATTAAGTGTATACAATTTTTGATATGTTCATATTGAGTTTAAAGTTTGTATATACTACACAAGCAAACATAGTTACTTACATAAATCCTTTCAAAAAGAAGAGATTAATTAATCTATTTCAAATACAGCATACCAAAAATATTTGTCTTCAATGTCACGATCAATTTATGTTAATCATATTTCATAATCATATTTTTTGGTCAATTCTAAAATCCAGTTTTTTTTATTATATTTATTATACAAGCCAACATACTTAATTACATAAATCCTTTCAAAGAAAATTTGAAAGAAAAGATTAATTAATCTATTTCAACTGCGGCATACCAAAAAAAAAATGTTTGTATCTTTAATGGTTTTTTTTTCAAGCTGTAGACAGAAATAATTTTTGGGCTGGCTAAACTTCAATTAGACTACGCAGCGAATGAAAGGTCAAAAGGTTGAGTTTTTCTAACGTTCGATGCACACTGATTACTCGAGAAACGGATATCTCCCTTCTTCCCGCCAGTTGATTTGAGAGCACAACATCTCTTGAGAGGGTGCCGTCAAGCAGGCCAAATTGAAACAATTAAATTATGTATGTTATACATAATTATCTCTATGAGACTGACCGAGACTGTGTGCGAAAGAGAGAGAGAGAGAGAGAGAGAGAGAGAGAGACCCGCCAGCAGCAGCACAATAAGCAAGCGTGAACAAGTAGGAATGATGTACTCGAGTAAGCTCGACTACGAAATACGCTGTTAAGCATATAATATTTATATTGGCAAATTTTTGTTTAGAAAGTTTTGCACCCAAATGTGAGCAGGTCTGCAAATTTACAGAGTAATAAATGATTTAAATAATAAATGTAACGATATCCAGTAAACGGAGGCAGTTATCGATAAAATGAAGCAAACTTGTTCTGCCTATACGGTATATGAGAACTTATATTCCAAATTTGAAATATCGAACTCTTATATTCTGTGAGTTCCGCGTGTTCATACTGCCGGACATGGCTAAATCGACTCGGCTTTTGATCTTGTTCGAGAATATATATACTTCATGGGGTCGGAGATGCTTGCCTTCTGCCTGTTACATACATTTGCACAAAACCATTATACACTTTTTACTATTTTCAAGGGGTTGAGGGTATAAAAACCATTAACAAAGCTCGGTTTTGGGTTCGGCTCTGGGTGCCTCTGGGGTTTCAACTCTAGTTTTGTACGCTGTTGAACCCGCTGCCGCCTTAAGACGACTTGCGACGACTTACGACTCTTGTGCGCCGATCCGCCAACAGTTCACTATCACAGTCAACGCCAACAACAACAATCCATGCCCAAACTAAACGGAGCGAAGCAGCGGTAAAGAACATCATGATGAGGGAGGGAGATGGAGAGCGGGCGGGCGGGCGGCTGTGTCAGCGTCCAACGCACGAACATTGACCTTCATTAAAGAAGAAGCAGCACCAGCAGCAGCAGCACAAAGTTTTAAAGCTCTCTCATTCTCACACTAATTGCGCACTGTTTGTACCCTGTAACGTAATGCTATAGTTAGGGGTATATAAGCCAAGTCATAATTATAGCTAATATATATCTATATATATGTATATATATATATGTTTACAAGGCTGTTTAGGGATTGATTTGCATTTATTTTTTAGTATTTGTTTTATATCTCAATAGTCTTTTGTGTTTTATCTATTAATATTATTTTCGGCTTCTGGTAAGCAATCGCAGTTTTCACACAATTATAGCGTATCCGAGCATTCGAATCGTTCGATTTAATACCGTACTTATTTGTGTTCTTTTGCACATCAATCACAAGCACACATACATACATACACACACTTACACACACAGAGAGAGATAAGCGACGACAGTGGTACAGATAGACAGAAGAGGGAACAACGCTGTGTCTTCGTCGCTGCTGCTTCCTTTTGCTGCTGCCATCTCTTTTCTTCGCTTTTGTTTTATGCGTTTCTTTCGCTCCAATAGTAGTAAAAAGTGTGTAGTAATTTTGCGCATACAACAATAAAATCAACATAAGTTCATTTAATGCTGGACAACAACAGCACCGTGACATTTTACAACTTAGCTGGCAAAAAAAAAAAAAACAACAAAAAAAACAACTAAAAAGTGTTGCCTTAATTTTTGGGTACATTCACTTTGGACACTCTGAATCACCCATACAACAAGTAAATGTTGTATTTTTTTTTTATGTGGCTGCAAAAGAATAAATAATAAGCAAGCAACACAAGAATATCTAATATGAAATCAGCAAAAGGCTAACAAAAAAAGAAAAAAAAACGTGTTTTTCTTTCTGTGCCGATTCCATATATTTTGTTCTTCGAGCTCAAACCGAGCCTCAGAACGTTGGTTCGCTTGGAACGTTCCCAGTGGAAAAGAGTTGGGAGGAGGGGGTGGGGCGCGAAGGGGCTCCCAGACACGTTGTGCCGATCAGAGAGTGATGGCAAAGCGAATCGTGAAATCATTTCTATTTCTACACAACAACAAGCGGAAGCAACAACAGCAACACATAATCCAAAAAGCTCTATATAAAACAAATAGAAACATTTATAAAACACACACATACAAAATATTATGTACATAACTGAATGTACATACGAATATTATTGTACAGTAAACCCTCGGCAATTAGCGCTTTCCGTGCAGAAGAATTTTCCAGAAACTCAAATGCATTTCCATTTCACATTTCAAATTTTACAATCAAAAATTTAACTTCTATTTTAAATACAAAAAAAAAATTCATTTTTCAAAATTGGTGTATTTTTGGTTTTTGCATGCATTTAATAATTATCATTTTTATGATTAACAAATTAAAAATAATCTAAGATTGGTGCTGCTGGAATTAGTTTGACCTCTGAAACTCAAGCGATCCAGTTTGCGAGCGAGCACTCTTTTATTATTATTGTTATTATTATTATTAGTAGTATTAGTATCATTATATACTTTGGTTTCTGGGCGTTTGTCTTTCGATTTGCTTAGCCTCGCTTCGCTTTGTTTTATCAGCGCAACAAATTTCATGCGAACTAAGTCCATGTTGTTGTTGTTGCTCTTGTTCTGATAATGTTTCGACACGAATAATTCTAGCGTGTGGATTGCTTCAATATGGCGTATTAGCTTTTGTTTTTGGATCTGCAGCCCCATTATGCTATTGTTTGATTTGCATTAACAGCTGTCTACTGCTCTGGCCAAGACCGTCGCAGCAATAACAATAATTAGAAACAATAACAACAACAACAGAGCAACAATCACATGACGACAAGCAGCGTGTGAACATTTTGTGAGCTTAAAGCAGACAAACAAGAGCACCAAGTGCAAGCAACAAGAAAAGAATAACCCAGTCAAAACAGACAGACATATATATGTACACATATACATCTGTACATACATACATACATATATATATATATATACATGTGTCTGTATCTGCATCTGTATCTGAATCTCAAGCTGAAGCTGAAGCTGAGGAGCCCACTGGAACCCAATCATAAAAGTCGAAACACATGCTGTGGCACTTCCAAGAAACACAACGAAGAATGCGCCGAAAGAGAGAACTCGACTAGCAAATACCCTAGGCACATATCTTATATGTATGTGTATTTATGATATAACTTGTATGTATGTATGCTTGTATTATTATATTCAGATTAAGATTGTGTGCCGTATTTCTAAAACGATCTTTATCAAATTTTCACAGATGATCAATATTATAGCAAGGTATTTACACAAACATTTAAAGAGCACATTTATATTATAAATGTTGGCTTAAATGTGCTATCGAAAATCGATTGGTATCGAAATTCGGGGCAAATAAACAATGCAATATAAAAATATATTCGCTTATGGCTAAGTAGAGTTTAGTTGAGTTCTGTACGTCAATTTTTGAAAATATATCTTTAAAATGTTGGCATTATTACTAGTATTATCGATATTGATAGATACTGGGGAGAGTAATCGACATTGATCGATACTAGAAAAACGGAGCAAGTTTCGATCAAATGAAATAAACTACGTTTGCGTTCGATATAAGAGAGTTTATATTCCATTTTTACCCAGTGAGATCGACGCATTCATAAAGATGTTGATCAAGAATATATACAAACTATGGGCTCTCAGTTGCTTCCGTCTGTCCGTTACATAATCTTGACCCATTTCATAATACCCTTCTTAGCCATTTGCAATGGGTTCGCGGTATAAACACTGAAAACTGACAAGCCAAACGACGACAGCAACAAAGTTATGGACAAGAAGGCAAAAAGTTGACTTTTTTCTTCAAAAAGACGGTCGAAAATACTGCAAGGCATACGTAGAAAAATACTTTGCCACAAATCGCCAAAATGCGGAAGCTATAACTACATATGTATGTATATATGTGTTTAAATTGTTATTAATTATTTTATATGTGTTTTCTCGGTTTACTGTGGTTTATTGTGGCACAAACATATTAAAAATTTGCCAGATTCATGCGCTATTAATTAGATTGCGGTCTTGAAGTTTTATATGCTTTGTTTACGGTTTTTGTTTGTTTGCTGTTTGCCTGTTGTACAATTTAATTAAGGAATATTTACTTATGTATCTATAATTCAAAGTGTGTGTGTGTGTTTCTGTGTGTGTATCCCTTATGGACCACACTAGAGCCTGTCTCAAGTAGCCAGTTTCCCGTTTGCCTGTTTTCATGCTTCAAGCTGCAACCTGTTCGAACCCTTGCTTTCCATTATATTCCTCTCTCTCCCTCTCTCTCCTTTTCTCTCTTTCGCCCCTACGATAAACTCATTACATTGAAATTTCCCACGAACCCTTATACAAACATAGACATCAAAATTCCCATATGCCTATGTGTAGATCTACATATTTACGGGACAGCCGCCCAAGATAATGTCCTTTCAGGCACTTTCTCGGTCAATATCCATTTACATATTAAGAGTAGAGCGTGAAATTTCGCATATACACACACGCACACACACACACACACACACACACACACACACACACACACACACACACACACACACACACGTACACGTACACACAGCTCTACACACTTTTATGCGCTGGCGCCCCCTGTTGTTTCCCAAGGAATTGAAAACTGTAAAACTAACCCTTAGGAAACAACCCAAAACTTAATGACCTTTAATGGTGATGCTTCTGATTGCTGCGCTTTGTTCGCGACTTAACGGAAATTACACGGCAAAAAAAAGAAAAGAACACAAAAATGTTGATGGTTCTATGTTGTAGTTGTTGAATGCCATTCGCAGCTAAAACAAAACAGGAAATGTCCGTCAGTTGAACTCGTCTCTTACATTACAATATCTGGCCACACCCATGACGAGGCATTCTTAGCCAAGTAGCCATAAAACAGTTGTATATATATATATATATATATATATATATATATATATATATATATATATATATATATATAGATGCATAACATATGTATATATATTTGATGATGATGCAGCCGACGCAGACATAAAAACCGGCACTAAAATTTTGTACCACTGTGCAATTAAAATCGTCTTGAGTTTATGACATCATAAAGGTGTAATCGAAGCTGCATGAATAGAATATGTTTTATATTATTTATATATGTATGTATATATATGGAAAATCATAAAAATTGGTATGGGAAATTCATAAGGTTGAGGCACAAGTGAATCCACCCCCATCACCTGCTTGACGACGACCCCCCACACTCAGACATATGAAAATCAAATCAACAAGGGTTGGCAACTTCCTTCTACTTCTTCTTCTGCTCGGTGCGTGGGGTCAATGCACAAAAATGCGTAGAACGTGCAACATGCGAAACGACAGAACGACGACGAGGGTGAACTGGAGAGAAAAGGAAAAACCGGTCCCCGGGTTTGCCTTTTTTTCATGCTTCGTTTCGGGGTCTGGAAATGGTCCATTCGCTTTTCGCGCTCGCACAAGATGGTGGCGCAAAAGTTTATTGACCCCCACAGCATTTTGGGGGAGGCTGCTGCGATTGCTGCTGCTGCTGCTGCTACTGCTGCAGTTGTTCTTCTCGTTGTTATCGTTCAAACAGCGCCCCAGAGGGTTGATTAGCAAACTCAAACAACTCCCCCACCCTACCTAGCACGTAAACTTTTGCACCACCTTAATGCCGGATTCGGGCATATTAATTTTATGGCTGACACGACTATTTATTTATTTGCAAGACACTTTCCGCCCGCTCGCCCCCTTCCACTAACAGACCACCGAGACAAAATGTTCAATTTTTGGGGGGTGGTGGACCAGACAGACGTCTGAGCCAAAAAAAAAGTAATATAAAAGCAAAACCCAAAAGGATCAAAGCCAGACATACGAATGTTATACATTTTTGTTTTGTGCGGCTGCCGACAACGAGGACGACGACGACGAGGAAGCCAACGGACAGAGAATTTCCACCCCTTGCCAAAAACACAAAGCAATAAAAACAACAACAAAAGAGCACCAGGAAGAATGAACGAGAAGGGCAAAAATGCAAGTTGGAAAAGTGGCAGCTGTAAAAGTAAAACAATAAAAGTAGGAAGCAAAAGCAGAAACCGAATCCGGCAAAAAGTGAAACGAAAACGAAATGAAACTGCACGCGTACACACATACACACACACACACACGTCGGTAACTTATGTATGTGTACAGGACATTGCCGCCGTGTGTACATTATGTACAGGCAGCACAAACGGAATAGGTAGATAAATATAAAATACATGCATACAAATTTGTGCAGGGCTGCATTTGATTGGGTAAAATCCTGCTTAATTTGATCGACAGAATGCGATCGCAATGCTGCTCACCTGCTGCTCACGTTTACGATCTGGCAATATTGTTCGCATTTTGTGCAGCCCTTACAACAAAATATTTAATAGTAGCCGCTATAAATAAGCAAAAGGATGCAATATAAAACACGAATGCATGCCTGATGTGTGCATTTGTGTGTATGCATATGTGATTTGGCCGTCTGTCGGCCCGATCAATCGCATAGCAAGAAAAAAAAAAATGTAAGTGTTGGTGTTGCCAGACCTTCCCTGGCTCGGGGCCCTGTTTGGATTGTCGTTGTTCTTGTTATTTCTGTTTTGTCTGCCTCTCGTCATTTGCTTTTTGTGTGTTGATTTTGGGAATTGTAAAAATGCTGCTGCCTCCTGTCTGCAACAGCGCTTGCACAAACGATGGACACGACGCACGGCGTTCAATGTCCTCTTCATTTTTGCTTTTTGCCATTGGTACACATATACATTTATATATATATATATACATATCTGTGTGTATGTGTTGCCATATCGGACGCATGCGACTGCTGGGCAGTCTCGACAAATTCCAACTTGTGAGTGTGTGGGAAAAGGGAGCCAGGGAACATCAGCAGATGACAGGTTTTTTTTTTGCTCTTTTCTTTATTTTGCTTTATGTGTGTTTTATTCGTCGCTGCTGCTGCACAGGATGTTGTCGTGGTCTGTATGTGTGCCGATGTGCCCTTGTGTCTGTGTTGACGACGCCCGACAGGGTTTTAGTTTTCATGGTCTGCCGCGCCATCGTCGTTGCTCCCTTGACAGATTCCGCTTACCATGGCCAGACATAAACAAATGTACATAAATATGTATATTTAGGTATATATATCCGTGACCAGATCATCGATTCAATGCGAAAAGAAATACAATATTCAATTTCGATTATATTTGATAAGAATAGTGGGAGGAAGAGGAAGAGCAGAGTTCAAGCACCGTATTGAATTTTTATTTGATTATCGATCAATTTTACTGTTGCAAATACATCTGTAAGTGTGATCTATATATACATACATATATTTTAAAACTCTAACAACCAAATAAAAATCATTTAACCACGAACATGATCAAACATAAAGCTATGCATATATGTTTTGTAAGTACATACGAACATACATAAATATGGCAGCTGTCGCGCTGCACACACATACATAAATATAAACGCATACAAACACTACATATACACACATACATACACACAAACATATGCATGCAAATGCACTGACAATCATGCAAAAGGGCGCACAACTTAATGGGGGAAACGAAATGAAAACGGAACGCAGACTAGACCAAATTGCAAATATGTACATTTGTAAGGGGAACGCATAACGCTGAGTGAAACACGAAACGGCGCCAAGCGTCATAAAAGCCAAACCAATGACACATACATACACATACGCACACAGAAACTCTCATTAAAAACTCCGCTATTACAACACAAGCTGAATGTTTATATGTGTGTGGGTGTTGATCTGGATTGGACACCGGGACGTGAGAAACGTTTTGGGATAACGGAACACGGTTTTGCGTTAGTCACCACCACCACCACCAACGACGAAGACAGGCAACTAACAACAGATGTGAGCGACGACGATGACGGCGACGACGCCGCCGCCACCACTAAACACAAATGAGCCGCAGAACATGTAAAATATAAAATAAAATGGAAGTAGCAACAGGGGTAGGGAAGGAAGAGCAAATGGCCTAGCAACTATTAAAGTAATATTGTACAAATGTATATATAAATTAATATATATATATGTATATAAATGTATGTGTGTGTGTGTGTCTGTAAAAACAAATAAAAAGAATAACAGAGTTGCGCGCTGCTGCGAACGAAGCAAACTGGTCTTCTAGCATACGCTTCCGCCTTTGCTTCGTACGCTTGGCGTCAGCATCGGCAGAGGCAGCAGCAGAGCGCAACTGCTGTCAGTGTGCATGAATTTGCATAATTTGATATTGTGTGCGTGCGTGTGTATGTATTAGCGCTGGGAGGCGTGGCGCACACAAGCAAAATTTAAATGCAGAAAAAATGACACCTTTTTGGTTAATAAAGTGTCAATAAAATATATTTATGTATGCTTGCAAATACATATGGACAATAAGCTGATTTGAAGATTATTTTTATGATTTTTTTTTTTGGTTTATTTTATTGCTGCTTTTGCACAAACCTGTATTTCATTTGCTGCCGCCGCCACCGATGTGCTTGTTTTTGTTGGTTCGCTGCAGTTGTTTTATTTTCGCCATTTCTTTCATTATTCCTGTCTGCATTGACGCACAAAAAAAAAAAAACGTTTGTGCCCGATCGTTTGTATTTTTGTTGTTGTTTTTGAAATGTTGGCTTTTTTAAATTTATTTTTTCTTTTTTTTTAGAGCAATGTGCCGATGCCGACGTTCACGTTAAAATGCATTGCACAAATAATTATGTTTGCAGTTGCATTTTTTCAGCCGCCTCGCTTTGCATATTATGCGCTGCTATTGTTGTTGTCGTGTTTCTTTTGCCGCCTTTTCTGCTACATAAGACTTTTTGTTGGTTCCAAGCACACGAACACACACACACATACATGTACATAAACATGTATTTATGCATGCACACACACACAAACACAAACACACTCGCGGCACTTTACTGTATGCAATGTATGCTTATGCTGCTGCTGCTCCGTTTGAATTGGCAACTTTTTGTCACAAGCGTTGAATTACACTACAAATTGATTGAAGTATTATGATTGTGACCTAAATAATAATTGCACTTATTATTATTATAGATAAACAACAACAATGCGCTATGTTTATAAATTCAGTGATTCAGTTTCGAGCATGTTCTCGCTGTGTCTGTGCAAGCAGAACACGAGTGTTGCAAGACATCGAAAATAAACGAACACACACAACTGCAATCGATAGTACAGGGCTGCCAACAAAACCGATAAAAGCTGTGCACGTTTGTTGATCGTGCACATCTCTAATTTACAACCATTTCAATTTCTAACACGATGGGCGCATTGACGGAGGTAATTAAAGCAGAAGTTTATGTATGAAAAGGAATAATAATTATAGTTTATTTATTAGTTGGCAGGTGATGAGAAAAACGGAGATGGCTCACGGACTTTTGTGTTCAACAATGAGGGTCACACGCTGGGCAATGCACTGAAAACGATTATCGCACGCTATCCCGAAGTGGATTTCTGCGGTTACACGATACCGCATCCCACCGAGCAAAAGCTGCATTTTCGCATTCAGTCGCACCGGGAGCGAGCGATAGATTTGCTTAAGCGTGGATTGGAGGATTTGGAGGCGCTGTGCGATCACACAATGAACACGTTTGAGTCAGAAATGAATAGCTTTAATGCCACCGCTGTGGGCAATAATTAATAATACCAGTTACAATATATATGTATATAAATATTTAGATTTATACAATTTTAGACAACGCTACGCGCCTTCTTGGGATCGTAGTTGGGTTTGCGCAGATGATGATAATTGGGCAGCACCTTGCGCAAAAAGTCAATTTGCAGCGTTTGAGAGCCCTGCTTCTCGATGGCCTCGCGTTGCAGTGCCTGCTGCCCATACACAATCGTATTCTCGGGCAGCACTTGGACGGTGCGCATATGTATGCCAGCTCCAATCACACAGCCACCGGATACCGTCACTCCCCTGCCCACAAAGCATTTGCTCTCGAACACATTCCGATCGCCTATCCTCGAAGCTTCCACATTGCAGCCAACCTCGAAAACGTTGTGACTACCAATGCTGAGAATATTGCTTGCATCCCAACTGGCACTGTCGGCCAGGCGATGCGCTATCGTCGCATACTCCTCCACAATACAATTCTCGCCAATGATTATCGGGCCAGCGTCGGCGATGATTGTTGCACTCGGATGGACGACGCAGCCAGCGGAGAAGGTGATGTCACCGCGCAGTGTGCTCTCCTCACATACCACCGATTTGGGCAGTATTTTGATGCTGAATTTATGCAAAACGTCATTTCAATTGCACTGCTTACGCATTTAATTAAAATGAAAGTGGCTTACTTGTTTTCCACAGGCATTGCAAAAATTGCATTCACTGTTCCAATTTGTTTACGTGCCTTGGACGATACGCGCTAGCGATTAATCGACATTTTTATTATTTACACAGGGTTGTTAATAGCAGCGGCCGTTAATGATATTAGTTGGAATTACTACTCAGCTATCGCCTGGAATTTTTTAATTTTTATTTATTTAGTTTTTATAATTTTAATTACGTTTTGTGTTTCGCATCAAATTTAATAAATATGTCTCTTTCATATTTGGCTAATTAAGCCTGGTATTTTCTTAGACTTGATTAAAAAATGCTGTTAATAACAGTAACAGTGCTGTTAATAACAGTACCAGTGCTGTTAATAACAGTAACCGTGCTGTTAATAACAGTTGTGCCATGTCTTAAATAAAATTTCTCATTTTATCAGGGCTGATACACTTTATTGCTTCCTTTGAGGTGATGCAATTTATTGTGCATATTGCTCACGTACACCGAGTTGTAGTTATTACTTGCGACGAAAAATATTTGTCATTCAACAAACGAGATGGCTGAGAAGCAGTTTTCCGAATTAACCCTGGGTAAGTGCTGCTATAAGATTCATTACTATATATTGCATGTTAAAATTTCCAACAATGCGGCATATGCGTCTGTCCACGTTGTCAGACATCCCTATGTCAAGAAAGTGTTTGGACATGCTAAAAAGTGCACAAAATTCTCATTACTTTTGAAAAAACTGTACTTTATTATTGACTTTAATGAATTTCTTATCTTTCTTCTATTAAATGATGCTCGTAAAAAAGCTATGATTCTGGGTAAAAAAGCTATGATTCATCAACGAAAGCAGTTTTGATATTTTAAAAACCAAAATTATCCATTCTTTTGGACGTTCAGAAAGTGTTTATGTTTTACCATTTGTTGTCTTGCATTTCGTCTCGGATTTTGTTAAACATATTCTATTGATATATAATCACAATCAGATTGGGAAAAACGTTCGATTGTTAGTTGGATTAATGTGTGGACTCCTTGCTGGAGTATCCAAAGTTGAAAGTAATACCCCTAAAATTTGAATCAGATCCATTGCAAGGTAGCGCAACAAAGATATTATTTGTTGATCTTTTCTATTATTTTTTCTATGTGAAATGTGAATATGTTTTTAATATCTCAAAATTGGTTCCCAGATTCGTTCTTCACCTCGGAGAAGCGTGGCAGCGATGAGTCCGGCGACGGCAGTGAGGCGAAGCCATTTAAAACCCTTTGGCACGCGATGCGTCATGCCGACAAGGAGCCCCTCTGCACTTTCTATGTGGACAGCAAGGATCCTAAAGCGACCGAACTCTTTGAGCCGGTTACCAAATCGCAGCTGAAGAAAATGCAAAAACTCTTCGCCCGCGAAGGTCAGAAGAATGCGGGCAAGGAGCAACGCGAAGCGGAGGATGCCGTGAAGCGTCAACAGAATCTGGAGGAGGCACGCAAAATCAAGATCAGTGAGGATCCCAGCTGGCCGGTGGCCAAGCGCATTCGCATCGCCGATGGCGTCCAGGAGCGTGGCACTCGTGTCAAGATCTATGGCTGGGTGCATCGTCTACGCCGTCAGGGTAAATCCCTGATGTTCATTACGTTGCGTGACGGCACCGGCTTTGTCCAGTGTGTGCTCAACGATCTGCTCTGTCAGACGTACGAGGCCGTTATGCTGAACACGGAGAGCTCGGTGCTGCTGTGCGGCACTTTGTGTCTGGTGCCCGAGGGCAAAACGGCGCCGGGTGGCCACGAATTGAATGTGGATTATTGGGAATTGATTGGCTTGGCGCCTCCGGGCGGCGCTGATGCCATACTCAACGAGGAGGCTAATCCCGACGTTCAGCTGGACAACAGGCACATCATGATACGCGGCGAGAACACCTCCAAAGTGCTCAAGATGCGTTCGGTGGTGATGCAGGCGTTCCGTTCGCATTACTTTGAGCGCGGCTACACTGAGGTGACGCCACCAACGCTGGTCCAGACGCAGGTCGAGGGTGGCTCCACGCTCTTCAAGATGCAGTACTTCAACGAGGAGGCCTTTCTCACGCAGAGTTCGCAGCTGTATCTGGAGACGTGTCTGCCGGCGCTGGGCGATGTCTTCACCATCGCGCAGAGCTATCGTGCCGAGCAGAGTCGGACTCGTCGCCATTTGGCCGAGTATACGCATATTGAGGGCGAGTGTCCGTTCATTACATTTGAGGATCTGTTGAGTCGCCTGGAGGATCTGGTCACCGATGTGGTTGATCGTGTGTTGAAGTCGCCATGGGGCTATCTCGTCAAGGAGCTCAATCCAGACTTTAAGCCACCAACGAAACCGTTCAGGCGCATGGAATACACCGATGCCATCAAATGGCTGAAGGAGCACAATGTGACCAAGGATGATGGCACCTTCTATGAGTTTGGCGAGGACATACCCGAGGCACCCGAACGCAAAATGACGGACACCATCAATGAGCCAATTCTATTGATCAAATTCCCAGCGGAGATCAAATCGTTTTACATGTCACGCTGCAAGGAGGATCAGCGTCTCACCGAGAGCGTCGACGTCCTGCTGCCCAATGTGGGCGAGATTATCGGCGGCTCGATGAGGATCTACGACAGCGACGAGCTAATGAAGGGCTACGAGCGCGAGGGCATCGATCCCACGCCATACTACTGGTACACAGACCAGCGTGTCTACGGCACAACGCCCCATGGCGGCTATGGTCTCGGCCTGGAACGATTCCTTTGCTGGCTGCTCAATCGCTATCACATCCGCGAGGTGTGCCTCTATCCACGCTTCCTCGACAGATGCAAGCCCTAAGCAGCGGTCCTCTTTCCACAACGACTGCATTTACGATGACAAGTAATAAATCGTTCTCGCTTCAAGCTTCAGTCTTATTATATATTCAATTAAATTATATAAATATTAATATATATTCACGGAGATATTGTCAAAGGCAACTCCAACTATGCAAGATCTTTTCCAAAAACTATTAAATTGCCAATAAACTGCTTACACAACAATAATGCTTTTATCAATATATATATATACGAGGTGTGTTCAAAAAGTATCGCGAATTTTGTGTTTTTTCAGATATTATTTATTTATTCATGAATATCTATTTTGTCCCCTTCAACGTAATCCCCATGAGATATTATACACTTGTGCCAACGGTTTTTCCAATCTTCGAAGCACTTCAAAAAATCATTTTTTTTTATCTTGTTCAGCTCCTCCTTCGATCCCGTCTTTATCTCGTCAAGCGTAGCGTAACGTCGTCCTTTCATGGGCCTCTTCAGTTTAGGGAACAAGAAAAAGTCACAGGGGGCCAGATCTGGGGAATACGGTGGCTGCGGCATCATTAGTGTGTTGTTTTTGGCCAAAAAGTCGCGCACAAGCAACGATGTGTGAGCAGGGGCGTTATCGTGGTGCAAAAGCCAATTTTTGTTCTTCCACAAATCCGGGCGTTTCTGGCGGATTGCTTCGCGCAAATTGCGCATAACTTGCAGGTAATATTCCTTATTGACCGTTCTACCCTGTGGCAAGAACTCATGATGCACCACGCCCCTGCAATCGAAGAAAACTGTCAGCAAAACTTTCACATTCGACCGAACTTGGCGCGCTTTTTTCGGTCTTGGTTCGTGCGGCAGCTTCCATTGAGATGATTGAGCTTTGGTTTCCACGTCGTAACCATAAACCCACGATTCGTCACCAGTTATGACCCTCTGGAGCAAATTTGGGTCGTCGCGGACAGAGTCCAACATCTCATTAGCAATGTTCATGCGATGCTGTTTTTGGTCGCAATTGAGCAATTTTCATGCCCAAATCATTGATAAAAATCGAATGGCATGAGCCAATCGATATGTCTAGCTCCTCAGCAACTTCTCTAACGGTGATTCGACGATTGGCCAATACCATTTTCTCCACTCCATTAATTTTTTCGTCTGTTGTTGAAGTGCTCGGGCGTCCGGCACGCTCTTCGTCGTTCACATCTTCTCGGCCTTCTGAGAACATTTTGTACCACCGATAAACGTTGCTTCGGTGCAAGGTAGCTTCTCCGTATGCCACAATCAACATTCGGAATGCATCCGCGCACTTAATTTCGTTTTTCACACAAAATTTAATACAGGTTCTTTGATCCATTTTTTTGAATAGGTAAAAATCGAAGACGATCCATTCAAAATGGCCGAGCTTGTCGGCATAAGTGAGAGACATGAGTACCAACATAACGCTACAAAAAAATCGAAATTCGATTATACGTAACCCGCGAAAATTCAAAATTCGCGATACTTTTTGAACACACCTCGTATATATTATATATATATATATCAGATACGAAATAGAATAGCAATCGGCTGACAAGTCTTAATGAATTTAGATTCAGATTCCAATTAAATTACAGCAAACTATAAAGTCCACATAAATTTTGTATACACAAAATACATTTTATTTATTTAATGTCGACAGAGAAAAATACAAAAAGTAAATAATAAATTAAATTAAAAATGAAACTTAATAATCAAGTTAATTCAAATATTTAAAGGCAAACAACACAGAAAAACCCAATTAGTCTAAAAATATAGTTTGAATCACAAATGGAATCATTTAAATCACGAGACAAGTAATTTATAATTTATGTCGTAATTATAGAAATAGATGATTCTGAATGGATAAAATGAAAAAATCAATTGTAATTTATTTGAATATTTATCAATTACACAAAGAATTTGGGTTCAGCAACCGGATTATGAAACAATCAAATATTTTAATACAAATTAATTTAAACTTTTAATCCCAATTCATAACACTATTATTAAAGATTTTGTTTCGTTGGCGTCGTTCAGCAGCTTGGACCCGGTTTGCCTATAAAATGGAGAATTCTTATCTAATATGTAAATTGAGAATATTTATTTAAATGTCAAGATTTACCTGGTTGCGATATCGTTCTTTGTCTTTGTCGCTCATGCAACGCCATTGTTTGGAAGCCAACTTGGACAGCTGCCCCACACTCAAGCCGCAATATTTTCGACGCACGTGTCTCAAATAGTTAAGGAACGAATTGTTTGTCATCGGCCCTGGACAGTGAGCATATTTTATTTTGGCAGCAGTGCGCCTTTTACACTTGCGATTCGAGCTAGCGTTGGACTTCCTCTTCCGTGAGGCGCACTTTGGTCGGACTGAACAGGACTCTTCAACTTCATCGACCATTTTATTCATTATGATTTATCTTACCGTCGCAGGATGGTAAAAAAAAATTGAGATTTAAGTTTCTGATTACATAGCCAAAAATTTTTATTACTCACCGAAAATTTTAAAAGAAACAAATTCAAATAAAATGCGTAAACTAAACTTCACATGACTGTGCAACAAATATTTTCATACTGAAAGATGTGGCACTTCCAAATTGAACACTGAAAACAGCAGCCTACTTGGATTTGTATCCCTTATAAATATGAATAAAACTGCAATTGGATTTGGATAATTCTTAATAGTTCAAGCCCTTCATTTGCTTAAGTTATAAGTCATTAGAGACAAACTCTTTTATATAAATATTTATGTAGAAGAATTTATATATTATATTTGAAGAAATACAATAAAAAATGCATTAATCAGCTAAGCAAATAATTAATATTGTTGGACCATCTTGCATTTAAATAACCTTGGAAATCTTATAAATATTTCTGTTTGTTTAAGTTTTATTTTTAATTTAATTTAATTTATATTTTCATTTTTGTATTTTCCTGTGTTGACTGATATTATTTTACATATATATATATAAATCATATCAAGTATATATATTGCCCATTTTCAATCACTTTTAGCTTCATATCAGCTTGTGATATTGTTGAGCAACTGTTCAATATTCTTATCGACAAAGTTTTCGGTGACTGGTGTCTCGTCCAGTTCCATGTCCTCCTCATGCGTCTCCTCATCGTCGACGAAGTACTCCTCATCTTCGGGCTCCGGTTCGCCATCGGCTTGTGGCACCGCCTCCACCTCGGCGGTCAGATGCTCCTTGCGATAGTGATTGCGCAGCAGATCGCTGATTGTGGCGCACACAATTTGACGCACCTGCGCATCGAAGCTGGGTGGCAGCCAGCCGGTGCGTTCATTGCAAACGGCGCCCGTTAGTGGCGTGGGTATCTTTTCCAGCATTTCCTGTATCTTCGGCAAACGGACATCGCAATATCGCAGCATACACTGCCTGGAACGCGGCAACTTGTGCTCATTGAAATACGGATAATCAATGTTCTGCACCAGATCACATTTTAGCTCCTCAGCAGCGACGGTGGAGGAGCGCTTCTGCTTGGCCGATTTGCGGGAGTAGACGAACTCCGATACGCCCGAACCGAAGCGTAGACGAAAGTCAAATGTCTGATAGTGACGACTCTTGAAATCCTTGCGCGGATCGTAGCCATAGCGTACATAGAGCGTTCGCCAAGGTCCATTGCTGAAGTAGAACGCCAGCGAGGGTATTATGCACTTGAGTTTCTCATTGGTCACACCAGATTCGTAGAGCAGTGCTATACGCGTCCAGATGGGACTCTCATCGAACAGTTTTTTGACGCGTGCAAATTGCTCATCAGACACATATTTGACCTTGAGACGCTTGAGGATCTGTGCATCCGGCTGCGTGGGAAATACATCCTGCATGTTAAACGAAACGACATCGTGGTTGTCATAGCTGGACTTGGCCAATACGCCCAGCACCTCCTGCTGTCCATCCTCACCGCCATCGATGCGATAGTGTCCACCATGGACAATGTCAACGCGCGCAAACAGCTCCGGCAGACAGAGCAGCTGCGACTGTGCACGTCTGTAATAGTAATTTAGTAATATATACGAGGTGTGTTCAAAAAGTATCGCGAATTTTGAATTTTCGCGGGTTACGTATAATCGAATTTCGATTTTTTTGTAGCGTTATGTTGGTACTCATGTCTCTCACATATGCCGACAAGCTCGGCCATTTTGAATGTTCACTTAATTGTTGACAGCTGCTTTGCTTGCACGTGTTTTGGATTGTCTTCGATTTTTACCTATTCAAAAAAATGGATCAAAGAACCTGTATCAAATTTTGTGTGAAAAACGAAATTAAGTGCGCGGATGCACTCCGAATGTTGATTGTGGCATACGGAGAAGCTACCTTGGACCGAAGCAACATTTATCGGTGGTACAAAATGTTCTCAGAAGGCCGAGAAGATGTGAACGACGAAGAGCGTGCCGGACGCCCGAGCACTTCAACAACAGACGAAAAAATTAATGGAGTGGAGAAAATGGTATTGGCCAATCGTCGAATCACCGTTAGAGAAGTTGCTGAGGAGCTAGACATATCGATTGGCTCATGCCATTCGATTTTTATCAATGATTTGGGCATGAAAATTGCTCAATTGCGACCAAAAACAGCATCGCATGAACATTGCTAATGAGATGTTGGACTCTGTCCGCGACGACCCAAATTTGCTCCAGAGGGTCATAACTGGTGACGAATCGTGGGTTTATGGTTACGACGTGGAAACCAAAGCTCAATCATCTCAATGGAAGCTGCCGCACGAACCAAGACCGAAAAAAGCGCGCCAAGTTCGGTCGAATGTGAAAGTTTTGCTGACAGTTTTCTTCGATTGCAGGGGCGTGGTGCATCATGAGTTCTTGCCACAGGGTAGAACGGTCAATAAGGAATATTACCTGCAAGTTATGCGCAATTTGCGCGAAGCAATCCGCCAGAAACGCCCGGATTTGTGGAAGAACAAAAATTGGCTTTTGCACCACGATAACGCCCCTGCTCACACATCGTTGCTTGTGCGCGACTTTTTGGCCAAAAACAACACACTAATGATGCCGCAGCCACCGTATTCCCCAGATCTGGCCCCCTGTGACTTTTTCTTGTTCCCTTAACTGAAGAGGCCCATGAAAGGACGACGTTTTTTTGAATAGGTAAAAATCGAAGACGATCCAAAACACGTGCAAGCAAAGCAGCTGTCAACAATTAAGTGAACATTCAAAATGGCCGAGCTTGTCGGCATAAGTGAGAGCCATGAGTACCAACATAACGCTACAAAAAAATCGAAATTCGATTATACGTAACCCACGAAAATTTCAAAATTCGCGATACTTCTTGAACACACCTCGTATGTCTGAAGGTATCACATGATTCCACTCACTTGAAATAGTCCAAGTCGGTCACATCACGCGGCTGCAGCTGATCCAATGCATATCTTAGCTCTGAAGCGGCGTTGGCGTCTTCACTTTTGGGCGTATGCCACAGCGGCAGATACTGAAAGTCACAGAGTGCTAATACGACCAGGTCATTCAGTGTTTCTTCTTATTATTATGGCTATCGCTTACATTCGAAGGAGAAGCTGCGACTGCAGTGGCCCAGCACACGAACAAAATGCTGGGGAGGACGCGATTTGTCGCGCTTGTGGCGGCGCACGGTTATCGAGAGCAGAACGCCCGATTTGTCGGTGCAGTCACCAAAGGTAGGCTTATTGTACGGATTATCCGGATGAAAGCGCAACTCCAAACGACGCTTCTCATCGCCCAGCACCTGAAAAGTGTTTATATTTTATATGCAAGCAGCACTTCTCTCTTTCGCTCGTTTTACTTTCGATATGTTGACTATGCCGCCCAGCGTGGACAGCATGCGATCTGTGTTTACTACACGGCCAGGATATTCAATTAACTCATATTCCTGCTGTGGACTGAAGCTTAATTGGCGCGACATTATCGCTGAAATTTGTTTGGTTTACAAAACCACAACACATTTATTTATTGCGGCGCGCGTGTTGTAATCGACATCTAATACAATTATCGATATATAACGATAACATTTGTAATTGTTTGCAGCTGTGCAAAAAGGTAAAGTAAGCAGCTCGAATCATATTAAAATTGACTATTAAAATTTAATTGCACACATAAGACAGTTTTATAATAATAATAATTCCAGATTAATTATAACATAATAATAATGTGTATTAAATTTGAAATAATAGTTAACAACTATTTAATTTTTCCAGCTTTGAGCTGCATACCTCTAAGCGAATAATCTCTTTACATTCTGCATTGTGAACAGCATACGTGCCTTGAGCAACCGGCGAGCTCAATTGTTTATGGTGTGTTGTGATTAAATTTTGCTTATAAAGATGTCGAGCAAAAATCGAAAACGCACGGCCAGCAGCAGCAGTAGCAGCGCCGAGGAGCCAGACAGCGAGGAGGAGTCCCGTCTAAAGGATCTGCGTGAGCGAGATGAGTTCTCCAAGCGGCTCAAGGAGCGCGATGAGGAACGAACACGGAAAGTGGTTGAGGCAACGGGCGGGCGCAAAGCGATTGAGGAAGCAACCAAACGGCTTAAGCTCGAGCATGAAGATCGTGATAAGATTGTGCCCCATCTGCGCGTCCAATCGCGTCGCCAATATCTGGAGAAACGCAAAGATGACAAAGTTGCAGAACTGGAAGCGGATATCCTCGATGATGAGTATCTGTTTGAGGATAGCGTGTAAGTATTTGGTCCACTGCTGTTGCCAGTTGTTGAGTCTTGACTTCTGTTGCTCCAGGTTGACCAAACGCGAGCGCGAGGAGCGTCAGTACAAGAAACAGCTGTTGAGCATTGCCCAGGAGCATGAGAAGGCGCGGGAACTGGAGCGCGTACAGCGCTATCATATGCCGCAGGATCTAAAGAAAGGCGAACGATGTAAGTGGATCACAGTGATGTGTTCCATATTGACTAACTATTTGTATTTTAGCTGAGTATGTCGAGGTGGATGAGTTTGAGAAGCAGCCTAACTCGGAACAGAAGAAATGGGAGGCTGAGCAGCTGGCCTCGGCACGTTTCCAGTTTGGCGCCAAGGATGCCAAGGCTGAGGAGGAGTATGAACTGTTGCTGGATGATCAAATTGACTTCATTCAGGCCCTAACGCTCGATGGGCATCGCGAGAAAGTTAGCAAGGAACCGGAACTAACAGAGAAGGAACGGAAACGTCTGACACTGGACGAGACACGCAGATCATTGCCGGTGTTTCCCTTCAAGGAGGATCTCATTGCAGCCGTTAAGGCGCACCAGGTGCTAATCGTCGAAGGTGAGACCGGTTCCGGCAAGACAACACAGGTGCCGCAGTATCTCGTCGAGGCCGGCTTCACAGATGACAAAAAGATGATTGGATGCACGCAGCCGCGTCGCGTTGCCGCCATGTCTGTGGCGGCTCGAGTCGCCGAGGAGATGGGCGTCAAGCTGGGCAACGAGGTGGGCTACAGCATACGCTTCGAGGACTGCACCTCGGATCGCACCATATTGAAGTACATGACAGATGGTACGCTGCACCGTGAGTTCCTCTCCGAGCCAGATCTGGGCTCCTACAGTGTCATGATCATCGATGAGGCACACGAGCGCACCCTGCACACGGATATTCTGTTTGGACTGGTCAAGGATATAGCACGCTTCCGACCAGAACTCAAACTGTTGATATCGAGTGCCACACTGGATGCCGAGAAGTTCTCTGCCTTCTTTGATGATGCGCCCATTTTTCGCATACCCGGCCGACGATATCCGGTGGATATATTCTATACGAAAGCGCCGGAGGCGGACTATATTGATGCGTGTTGTGTGTCGGTGCTGCAGATTCATGCCACACAGCCGCTTGGTGATATTTTGGTGTTTCTTACCGGCCAGGATGAGATCGAGACGTGCCAAGAGGTGCTGCAGGATCGCGTCAAACGTTTGGGCTCCAAAATACGTGAGCTCATTGTCATTCCGGTCTATGCCAATTTGCCCAGCGACATGCAGGCGAAAATCTTTGAGCCAACGCCGCCCAATGCACGTAAGGTGATCCTCGCCACGAATATCGCGGAAACATCGCTGACCATTGATAACATCATCTATGTCATCGATCCGGGCTTTGCCAAGCAGAATAACTTTAATTCGCGCACCGGCATGGAGTCGCTGATGGTGGTCCCCATCTCAAAGGCGTCCGCAAATCAGCGTGCCGGGCGTGCTGGACGTACAGCGCCGGGGAAATGTTTCCGTTTGTATACCGCCTGGGCGTATAAACACGAGCTGGAGGAGAATACGGTGCCGGAGATCTGTCGCATCAATCTGGGCAATGCTGTGCTCATGCTCAAGGCATTGGGCATCAACGATCTGATACACTTTGACTTCCTAGATCCGCCGCCACACGAGACGCTGGTGCTGGCACTGGAGCAGCTTTATGCTTTAGGTGCGCTCAATCATCATGGTGAATTGACAAAGCTGGGACGACGCATGGCCGAGTTTCCCGTGGACCCCATGATGGGCAAGATGCTGCTAGCCAGCGAGAAGTGCGTGGAGTCTTTCTCGGATTGCATTTTATTTACATTTGTATACATTTTCAATTCATTTGCAGATACAAGTGCTCGGAGGAGATGGTTACTATAGCGGCCATGCTATCAGTTAATAGCGCCATCTTCTATCGGCCCAAGGATAAGATTATACACGCGGATACGGCACGCAAGAATTTCAATCATCTGCACGGCGATCATCTGAGTCTGCTGCAGGTCTACAATCAGTGGGCGGAGACGGATTACAGCACCCAGTGGTGCTACGAGAACTTCATACAGTATCGTTCCATGAAGCGGGCTCGGGACGTGCGGGAACAGCTTGTCGGTCTGATGCAGCGCGTCGAAATCGACATGGTTAGCTGCCTGCCAGAGACGATCAATGTACGCAAAGCCACCACAGCCGGCTACTTTTATCATGTGGCGCGCCTTTCCAAAGGCGGCCATTATAAGACCATCAAACATAATCAAACTGTCATGATACATCCCAACTCGTCGCTCTTTGAGGAGCTGCCCCGTTGGGTGCTCTACCATGAGCTGGTGTTCACCTCCAAAGAGTATATGCGTCAGGTGATTGAAATCGAGAGCAAGTGGCTCCTAGAGGTTGCACCCCATTACTACAAGGCCAAGGAACTGGAAGATTCAACTAACAAAAAGATGCCTAAGGGGGCAGGACGCGCAGAAATGACACAATAAATGTTTTTAATAATAATATTTTGGATTTGTTTGTTTATTTTAAATAGTCATTTTGTGTTTAATGAATATGGGCGATGCCAACTAAAATTTAACATTTGTAAATTGTTTAAAACGCCCGGTTTCCGATCGGAATATTTCGTAGACTATCGACGTATCGATATTTCTAAACAGCGTGGACCAGTGACATTGCCACTGACGCTGTTTTGCAACACTGTCAGCTGTCGTTTCGTTGCGTGCGGTTTTAACAAAGCGAGCAGTTTTGTACAATTATAACATAATTTACATTATAAACGAGTGCACAAGCAAATAAAAAGTTAGTAGAAATTGTTAATACAAACGTGTCCTTAAAGACAATACCCAAATGTTCACTAATAACAGCGCAGACTTTGAACTCGAGAAGTTTACATGACTTTCTAACCTACAAATCTGACGAAATACAAAAACCCAGTCGGCATTTCAGTTCATTTACATAAACATACAAAATACACCCATAAATTTACATCTAAAACTGCATAGTTTTTCTTGTGTTTTTTTTTCTTGTAGATAATGGCTGCGCAATTCTTTAATCGTATTGGCCAAATGGGTCTCGGCGTTGCACTGCTGGGCGGCGTTGTGAACTCCGCATTATATAACGTTGAGGGTGGTCATCGGGCGGTGATTTTCGATCGCTTCACTGGCATCAAGGAGAACGTTGTCGGCGAGGGCACACATTTCTTTATTCCTTGGGTGCAGCGTCCCATTATCTTCGATATTCGTGCACAGCCTCGAAATGTGCCGGTGATAACCGGCAGCAAAGATTTGCAGAATGTCAACATTACACTGCGTATCTTGTATCGTCCCATACCCGATCAACTGCCCAAGATCTATACAATTCTGGGTCAAGATTACGATGAGCGTGTGCTGCCATCCATTGCGCCCGAGGTGCTGAAGGCCGTTGTCGCCCAGTTCGATGCCGGCGAACTGATTACACAGCGTGAGGTGAGCAACAAAACTTGTAATTAAACGACATATTTAAGATCCACTCCACGCATTATTCACAGATGGTCTCGCAGCGCGTCTCTCAGGAGCTTACTGTGCGTGCCAAGCAATTCGGCTTCATTTTGGATGATATCTCGCTGACACATTTGACCTTTGGCCGTGAGTTTACACTCGCCGTCGAAATGAAACAGGTGGCTCAGCAGGAGGCTGAGAAGGCGCGCTTTGTGGTGGAGAAGGCTGAGCAACAGAAGCTGGCTTCCATTATTTCAGCCGAGGGTGATGCCGAGGCTGCCGGTTTGCTGGCCAAATCTTTCGGTGAGGCCGGCGATGGTCTTGTCGAGCTGCGTCGTATTGAGGCCGCCGAGGACATTGCCTACCAGCTATCGAGGTCCCGTGGCGTCGCCTATTTGCCCAGTGGACAGAGCACGCTACTCAATCTTCCCTCTACCCTTGCGCAGTAGTAGACTGATTGACTAATCGAATAAGTTGTAACTATCTGTAGCATTTATTAAGTACTTTCGATTTTGTTTATTTCTTTTTACCATTCTATGCACTTTGTAACGCATCGCCTTCTGCAATAGAACATGGCCAATATTTGTATCACTTTGGACCCATCTTTTGTACGGGCTCTTGTCGTTCAACTTTGTTATTTCCGAATGGCTCCGTGCCTGCATCTGAGCTAATCTTGCAAATCTTAGAGCTCGGGCCGTAATGCGTAAAATTACATCGTGCAGGTCTATTACAAATTTGTTATGTGAACAAAAGAATTCAATACAATAAATACATATTAAATATGAAATTTACACGTCAATTATGTTTTCTATTGTGGATCCAATTAAGTATTGTTACTTGCGGGGTTTATTGTAAGCTTGTTTTTATTAAAAACTCATTACTCGATTGGTTAATTAGTCGCGACCCTGGCATGATTAGGACTGTTCGGACTGCCAATTAATGGAATTGGTCATTTTTGTCTCATTCTTTAAAAACATCTACAGGATTGATACCAAGCTAATCAAGATTTTAAAAAACAAATGTCGTTGGTGTTTGACTCATCCCAAAAGAATACTCCTAACTACCAGAAACTAAGAATTTGTTTATCCCTATAAATATGCATTAATACTTTTGATTTTTCCTAAAGACTGATTTTATTATTCAACCCTAAGCTATGACTTTAATTTCGCAAATTTTGTAGCATGCAGAAAACTTGATTCACCCTGAAAATATGCAGTGTTTTATTGTCTCCAAGAAAAGGACTTTGCTTCGTTCTTATTATTGACCCTATAAGTATGTTGCATGATTATTGTTCTGTGCTAAAAGCACATCTTATTAATACGAAAAGAAAAGCATTATAATTAGGGCATAGGGTTCGAAGTGTGTTATGGATAGCATAGTTCGAACTAAAAGTTTGAAGAGAAAAAGGAGGAAAACGTTTCTAAAGAAATCCGCATAACATTGGTTATTAAAGTTCGAGAAATTGGATCGGACGACGCTGTAACGAGAGTAATCCAAGAAAAAGTCTGAATTTTCCCTGAATTTCTTTCATTCTCTTGTAAACCACAGAGGTTTGTTAGACCTGAATGTCCCACAAATTAAATCAATTATCCAAAGTCAGTCTATACCAGCCGAGAAAGAATGAAATATCTTCCCTTTGTTTCGTTAAAGTTTCGATTTTTTCATCTTCTTTGGATGCTGTAGCCCAAATAGGAATTGTCAAATTTATCGCCTCGCATGGACTTAATATGCTTTTTGTTCGCTCGATTATGCAATCCCCCACGTCTGGGTGCCATTTCACTACATCTTTACCCCATGAATAGCCAGGCTTTCAACTGAAGTCAGCCATAAATCAAATTGAAGCACGTTAACATTAAGTAAGAAAGCAGAAAGCTGAAGTCGCCCGCCGCGCCCATCGCCATCTTCGCTCCTATCCACTCCACTCCGCTCTGCCCATTGAAACTGAGCGCAGGATATACAGAAGTATGTTGGGGTTGGTTGGTCGGAGTTGGGTTGAGGATGCTGGTGGTGGCATCACAATAAGGGCCAAGTTGCCGTTGGCATTGCAAAAATCTGTTGATTCAGTCAAGTGATTTGCCAAAGTGGCTTCGTTTCAAATGCCAGGCGCACGCAAACTCACACACACACCGCTCACCACACACACACACACACACACACACACACCACACATACACACACTCAGCAACAGTTGGGTGATTTCCCCTTTCCTCTCACTGACACATAATGGAGAGCAAAGCTTTTGACGTCATGAAACATTACTGCGAGTCTCGGGCTCGTGTCTGGCCGAAATATCTATTGGATACATTTAAATGTACAGGTCCAGCTGCCTTCTTTCAATTCTGGCTAAAACCTGTCGCGAAATGTCGCATGCGCTTGACAAAATGTAAATTTTGTAGTTTTCGAGTTTGTTTTCATTACGAATTCAATTTTGTAACTTTTTTTTGTTGTTTTCTTTTTTAACTGGTTTCTTTTACGGCTCTCAGTTAGTTTTAGGAAACCCCATGCAACTTGTGACTCATAAGCGCTGGGGGAATTCTTTTTAACGCTTCTTGAAAAGCAACCTAATTATTATGCATCGCCATAACTCCAAAGATTATTGATTATATTTCGTATTACTGCCGTTTAAATGCACTCACATCGAATGACGTTGGCAAAATATCATACATTAATTGGTTTATCAACAAATTAAATAAATAAATTTAAATTAGGAATGCAGACTCAGAAACATATAATACATATTAATTATTTATAACAAATTTAATGCTTCTACATTCTGTTCAGTTTCAGTTTAGCGAATGGGCATTGATTAGATTGCGAGTCGAGTGTGTAACAGGTGAACCGGTCCTGCGGCTACTCTCAGAGCTCAGAGCTAAGAGCTCGGAGCTCGGAGCTCGCACGACTCGCAGCTCACTGCTCACCACTCGCAGCTCTCATCTGGTGCGATGCTTTAAAAGCCCTGGCCGAGCGACGAGCAGCACTCAGTTGGCTAACGGTTGCCAGAGCGGGCACAGCTTGATTAAATTTGCAAAGAACAAAAAAAAATATAGAAAAGAAGAAACAAGCGCAAACGGGAAACAACAACACAAAAAAAACGACAACAACAGAAAAGTGCAAATAATTAAAAGCAAGTCATCTTAAGTGCACAAACGGTGAGTGCGTGTGCCTCTTGGCCATATTTAAACAATTAATGTGCATTACAAAATAGTACTACATAAATGTGTACAGGGGCGTATACGTAATCTTCTGCGAACTGACCTTTCAAGCGCTGCTTTAATTCAAATTTTAAGTCTACATTCAGCCTCGACGACTGTTTTTTTTTTAGCATTCCAACAATCTTATCAATTTTTGTCTTGTTCTGGTCTGGTTTTTTTGAACAACTTTGTAGTTGTAGTTGTTGCAGCCTCAATGCCAAACAGCTTTGTCGACTGGTATTTATCCAAAAAGAGGGTTTAAAGCTGCCTCCAATAAAGGTTTTAAGCATTTTATCTATAAATGCAATCGAATTAACTTATAACGTGTCCGCTTGGCACACAAAGTTTGTGCATAAAGCAAAGCAAACAAACTTGCAAAAGCAACTTTTTGCAATGGCTTCAACAAGTATTCTAAAACATACACTTGGGGAAAAAAACTTGTACATTTCTGTCTAAAATAGATTACTCGCTTATGAATTATGCAAGAATGAAATAATGCAAATAAGACATGCAATGCTTTGAAAAATTATAGCTTTTATAAATAGTATTATCTTAGAATGAATAATTATATTTAGATGTAAGCAGGCAAATGCGGTCAGCGTGAATTATATTCTTGCCATATCAAAAATTGTTATTAATTAGATTAGTTTGCACTGATAACTATTGTCAGAATAGTAATCTCGTATATAAGCTTCATGTAAATAAAACTCTTTACTCACACTCATACTAACATTTACAAGCTTTTACTATTCAAAATCTGATTCATAACAAGCACAGTATTCAATCTAAAACACTCACTATTCATTAAACATGAGCAAAACTCCTACTAATATTACGATGCCATTGAAAAGTGAGTGTAAATCGACATCTAACCCTGTGGTGGCAGATAAGCAGCATTCCAGGGTATCGGTGAGTGTTTGTCTCTAATTTTCGAATAATGTGTAAATTGTATAAATCAACAAACGCTAATTAATTATTAATTGAATTGTTTGCATTACGCTTACAGATCGATATGGAGGCGCCCGAATTTAAAGATTTTGCCAAAACGATGGTGGATTATATAGCCAATTACTTGGAAAACATACGCGAAAGGTGAGTGCTTTAGTTGATTAACATTTAATTCAATTTGAGAACACATTCACATACACATTTATTATTTGCACACAAGTGTGCAAGTGTGTGCGTAATTTAAGTGCGACAGTTAAGGTATTGATTACAGTTATTCATTAACTTGATTTGATCTCACAATTCGAAAGTTCGTTCTGGTTGACCCAGGGTTAGACATATTTCCGTATCGATGTGAATGACTTTTTTATATTTCGTATTATTGTGAGTCATTGGAAAGTATCGGCCACATTTGTTCGCCCGTTTCGGCCTTCTGTTGACTAACTGTTTAGGCCTTTCACAAAGTTCTGTTTTTTGCCAGTGTGTTCCGAAATCGCCAGCTTATTAATTACAACATTATAAGGCTTTTAACTGCTTTGATGGCGTGTCAAGGTCAACTTTGTTAGTTACCTTCGGCTACCTTGTTCATTGTTCTTGAACAGTTTTGTTTACTGGTATTATTGCCTCGAAACTTTCAGATCTCGTATTATTTTGCTGCTAAAGCTGTAAGAGTTGGGTTTATCTATAAGCTAATAATTTTTAGTGTTTTGTGATTTCACTTTGCTTATCACGCAATTTGCTAATCGTGTATATTAATTTTAATAATTGGTCAAATATTCATTTGTATTCTGTAAATAATTAGAAAAGGAGCAAACATGGGGAAACATGTCTTGTTACTAAAAAGGATTTGAATCTAAAACAAGTATTAAAGTTATTAAAGTCATTTACTACAATGTATGGCTAGTAATAGCTACATATTATGGCAATCTGATTCCAATTAAAATCGGCTAGGCGTTTTTATCTGATAGAGATAAAGAGGGATACAAATAGCTAAATATTATTAGAACATAAAGATGGAAATGAACTGAATTAAGCCTTAAAGGAAAGGATACAGAAATAGCAACATTACAAGCCATTCGAGATTCTTTAAGCTTCTATTGATTTTTAATTAACTGGCAACAAGCGGCAAGTTGCTGCCAAGTGGTGGCTTGCGTGGGTGGTTGGGTTTCTTGTTGCAATTCAATTTGCTGACAACTTTGTTGGAGCTTTTCTGAATGGTTAATAATGAGTTTACTAATGAAATTGCTGTTGGCTGCCATTGTTCTTTGCAGGCGAGTGCTGCCGGAGGTGAAGCCTGGTTACTTGCAGCCACTGATACCAGAGACCGCACCGGAGAAGCCCGAGGACTGGCAGGATGTGATGCAGGACATTGAGAGAGTGATCATGCCCGGCGTGACCCACTGGCACAGTCCCAAATTCCATGCCTATTTCCCAACGGCCAACTCCTATCCGGCAATTGTGGCGGACATGCTGAGCGGTGCGATCGCCTGCATTGGATTCACCTGGATCGCGAGTCCAGCATGTACTGAGCTCGAAGTGGTCATGCTCGATTGGTTGGGCAAGATGCTGGACTTGCCGTCGGAGTTTCTGGCTTGTTCGGGTGGCAAAGGCGGCGGCGTCATTCAGGGCACAGCCAGCGAGTCCACTTTGGTGGCATTGCTGGGCGCCAAGGCGAAGAAGATGCAGGAGGTGAAGGCAGAGCATCCAGATTGGGATGAGCAGACGATCATTGGCAAACTGGTGGGCTATGCCTCCGCCCAGGCGCATTCCTCTGTGGAACGCGCTGGACTCTTGGGTGGCATCAAGCTGCGCTCGGTGCCGGCAGACGAGCACAATCGCCTACGTGGCGATGCTTTGGAGGCGGCAATCAAGCAAGATTTGGCTGATGGTCTGATACCCTTCTATGCCGTGGTCACCTTGGGCACCACAAACTCGTGCGCCTTCGATCGCCTGGATGAGTGCGGTCCGGTGGCCAACAAGCACAATGTGTGGGTGCATGTGGATGCTGCGTATGCTGGATCCGCGTTCATTTGCCCAGAGTATCGTCATTACATGAAGGGCATGGAGACCGCCGACTCGTTCAACTTCAATCCACACAAATGGATGCTGGTCAACTTCGATTGTTCGGCCATGTGGCTTAAGGATCCCAGCTGGGTGGTGAATGCATTCAATGTGGATCCACTGTACCTGAAGCATGACATGCAGGGCTCAGCACCCGACTATCGCCACTGGCAAATTCCACTGGGTCGCCGTTTCCGTGCCCTCAAGCTCTGGTTTGTGCTGCGTCTGTACGGTGTGGAGAATCTTCAGGCTCACATTCGACGCCATTGTGGCTTTGCCAAGCAGTTCGGTGATCTCTGTGTGAAGGATGAGCGCTTTGAGCTTGCTTCCGAGGTGAATATGGGTCTGGTCTGCTTCCGGCTGAAGGACAGCAATGAGCGCAACGAGGCGCTGCTCAAGCGCATCAATGGACGCGGCAATATACACATGGTGCCGGCCAAGATCCGCGATGTCTACTTCTTGCGCATGGCTGTTTGCTCCCGATTCACACAGAGCGAGGACATGGAGTACTCGTGGAAGGAAGTTAGCGCTGCCGCTGATGTAATGGAGCAAAGTGAGGCAGCTGACGAAAAGTGAGCGGCAAAATAATCGAAGTATTAAAAGTGACATGTTTAGGGAAAATTTTAGCAGTGGTCACTCATCCATCTTTCAAATCGCAAACATAGAGAACTGTTCCGACTTTTTACTTCCTAAAATATTTAAATTTCATTTAGCTAGTTGAATATATCTGAAATGCTTCACTCATATTATGGTATTTTCAAAGTGAAACGCGGAACAGTTCGCATAATCAAAGAATAAATCATCGTTATTATTGTTGTTGATGTTTTTATGCTATCCTATTTAATAAATGTGCTTAAATAATATTTAACAAATTTATAACTATTAATTTGGACTACAGCCTCTGAATTTGTATCGAAATATGCCAGGTGTGAGATTAGGCGCAATACTTCATGTTGTAAAAGTCAATGATGCGCTGCGCCTCGCGTATGCCGCTCGATCGTGCCCCGTCTATGGTGCCAAAGCCGTTAAGTGCCGTCGCATCGCCGGCAAAGAGCAGCGTCGGTGCTGCATCCCCGAGCGGCGCCGCCAAGCTCTGCACATCCCGGGCGCTGCTGTTGACGGAGAAATAGGGTCGGCCACCTAGATAGCAGGCAGAACTATTCCAGTTCGAGCGCAACATGGCCTGCGGATAAGGAATACGCGGATTGCAGAGGCACTGGCGCAACAGTTTTGTTATCTGCTCCAGCAGCGTTGCATCGGGCAGCTTCTCGATCTCATCATAGTAGCCGCCACCGACGCGTATTTCTAGAACGTGCTTGCTGCTCGGCTGCTGAAATATTTCCACAACCTGTTGTGTCCAGCAACGCAGCGGATTAGCGCTGGTGACATTAGCGGATTGCGTTTGAATTGGCTTCAGCAGTGAGCCTAATGGACGAAAATTTGATTTTAGCCAGTGATTGATAGGCCGCTTGTACGAAAGATAGATCTTGACGGGATTACCAAAGCCCAGATTCTGTATGGCTTGTAACTTATTCAGTGGGAGCATGGGCTTAAACAGCGCTGCCGAAAAGTTCTTCAACACACCCAGTGGCAGCGTGCAGATGATGTGATCAGCATGGTACAAACTGCCATCCAAGCAGCCAACAAGCTGGCATTCTGTTTGCGTTTTCCATTGTATCTGGCCAACTGGTTTGCCCGTCTGCAGCTGCTGGCCGCCCAAGTTGTGTGTTAGATCATTCACTATATTGTCCAGGCCAGTGGGCACGTAAATGGGATTCGATTCCTGCTCGATTGGACAGCTGGTCACGTACTGGATATTCATATACTCCAGACAGCAGCCCAATATACTGCTGAAATCCTTGAAAAGTGACTGAAAAATTTCACGGGCCATTGCCTGTTCGCCGGGCAGCTTAAACGATGCACTTATGAGCTTGTCACTCTCCGACTGAAAGTAGCTCATAACATTGTCCAGCGAGTGCAGATCACCTCCACTTTTCACCTTGTCACGTACCCTGTAGCCGCGACACAAGTCTCGAAACAGCGTGTCTATCAGCTCCACCATTCTGGGCGGAATGTTACTCCGCTGCCCTTCGCCCTCTGCGTGTATATATCTGACGCGCGTTGGCTGTTTGAGCTCTTTGGTCAATCCTTCCGCATTGCGCAACAGCTCGTACATGGAGTCGTGGGAGCCATCAATGTTGACCCACTTTGCACCCAGTTCGCAATATGTGTCGCCAAAACGTTTGGAGTTAATGCGACCCCCATAACGATCCGTTGCCTCCAGCACGAGTGTGTTGTGAAATCCATTGGCCAGGAGATGCTGCGCAGCTGACAAACCCGCCAGCCCCCCACCAATGATAACAATTTGGGCATTCAGCTTCGTCGACTCCAAGTTGTAGTTGAAATCGTGACGGTTTCCATGCTGCTGCAGTCCGGTTACCTCCGCTTGAAGTGCCGCTGCATTGTATAAGCTGCGCCTGCTAGCTAGTCTATACATAACTATACGAATGCAGAAACAAAATCATTGAAAATACATTTAAACAGGAATACAAATTGGACTTACCATTGCATATCAAAATCTCACCCGGCTTGGAAAAGTGTAGTTAATTTTGTTAAAACTGAATCGGTTGTGATTTATTTATATTTGATGTTTTCAATCGGCCAAAATTTTTTCGCAATCAGACATATTTTCAAATGCTCTCACAATGTATCAGATATTTTCTAACGTATTGCTTGTTAAGCAATGTTTTTTATTTTTATTAAATAGCTTAAATATCTTTGTACTCGGAACATTGTTATGGCAAGCTCATCCAAGTGCGATGAATATCATTTATTACATCAATTTATGGTAGCAAGCATATTTTGTGTTCGTCTTGCCACTTTTACTTTTGTTTATTAATATCGTATGCACATTCCGATATTGATATCGATATTGTTTAGGTATGTATACACTGTTTTAAGGGCGGCAAGATTTCAAATTTACTCTGATTAATTATTTAATGAGTTTTTACGATACCATGGTGTAGTCTTCCTTTGTATGAATATATTTTTATTAATTTATCGAGCAGTTAAACCAAATAATCTAAGATTGATATTGAATGCCAGTTAAAATTTGAAATGCGTGCCTAAACTGCTTTCGATGGTTTGTTAGGATGAAATGCTTTTTTTGAGTCTGGTATTGTCAATTTTTGTTGAGTAATTATTTTTCAGTTTGCAGTTTTACCGATGTGTGTTGATATGTGTAGTGTTATGTGATTGTGCGTTCAGCGGACATGGGAACACCTCAAAAGAGAGTATTGGCTGGAGCCGGAGCCGGAGAGAATCCGACGCGTAATACATCTACATTTTTCAATTACATCTTCGCATTCACAAGAATGTGTTGGCAAGCGCATCTACCTGTTAGTAGCTGTTGCTGTCTGGCATCACTGTTTAATTTTACTTACTAATATCGTATGCACATGACGATATTTTATATCGGTATTGGATACTTATGTACATTTTCGCACACTGTTTTAAAGGCGGTGAGCTTTTAAATTTATTCTGGTTAATATTTTAATATGTATTTCCCAAATCAGAGTATGCTCATTTATTTATAATTATATTTTTATCCATTTATTAAACCTTAACTTTTTGCAACATTGCCAATGATCAGACCAACTAAAATTAAATTGAGCATAAATATTGTCTACATAAGTAAGTTTGAATGTTGACGTTGGAATATTTTTGAACTAGCGGCGCAAAGTTTCATTCGTTAGCTGTAGTCCAGTTAGATGATGCGATAGCTCGGTTATATCTCCAGCCTTGCGAGCATTCACCTGATGCTCAGCACTGATTGCTGTCAGTTGCGTCTCAATCTCCGTCCAGGCAAACTCAATGTCTGATGGCTTGGGATCCATGCCGCATATGGCAAAACGCAGAAACAGCCGACCACAATGCTCCGCCTTGACCATGTAAATCTTCTTGCGATCCATCAGACGTTGCTGAAGCTGTGCCGTGATCTCATTGTCACCCTTCGCACGAAAGCAAACCAATCCCAAGGCACGTGGTGCCACCAACTCGAAGCGCTTATCTGCCTTAACCGCCCTCTCAAACTGGATAGCCAAATCGATGTGCTTGCGCAAGTTGGCACGAAGACCCTCAGCGCCCAGCGTGCGAAATGTTATCCACACTTTGAGGGCGCGAAAGCGGCGACCGAGAGGGATCTGCCAGTGGCGGAAATCAGGGATCTTCGTTTGGCCCTCATGCTTGTGCTTTAGATAGATGCGATCCACATTGAAACTGTCCACCACTTTGTTAGCATCGCGCACCCACATCGCCGCACAGTCAAAGCTGACCTGCATAAACTTGTGCAAATTAAAGTTCAGTGAGTCCACGCGATCCAAGCCTCGACGCAGTTCGGCGCACTCTTCCAGAGCAAAGGCGCCGCCGGCGTAGGCTGCATCCACATGCAGCCATATCTGGTGCTGCTCACAGATGCTGGCTAGCGATTCGATGTCATCGTAGGCGCATGTACCCGTTGTTCCCAGCGTCGCTATGCATATGACTGGTATCAAGCCGGCAGCCACATCCTTCTCAATTGCTTTCTTTAGCGTTGCGCCACGAAAGATGAGATCTTCATCCGCGGGCAGCAGTTTCAAGCGCATGGCTGCCAATAGGCCTGCCTTCTCTATGCAACTGTTGCTCTGATCAGAGGAGTAGGCAATCAATTTGCCGCGTATATCGCTCTCACTCAGCTCCGGGTGGCTTTCGCGTTCCCTGCGCACGGCCTGCTCGCGGGCCGCCAGGACAGCCACAAGAACAGCCTCGCTGGCGGAGCCCTGAAGGACGCCACCGCCTGGACCATCGTCCTCGTGCAAAAAATGTTGAGGTAAATGCAAGAATTTGGCCAGCCAGTCCATGACGACCATTTCGAGCTCAGTGCATGCAGGACTGCAGATCTGTGAGAGAGGAGAACGTTAAATGTACACATTAATAATAATTTATGATTTAATTAAATGATAATTGAATTTTCTATAACTCAAAGATGTTTTACTTTTTTTTTCAAGTGGATAATTAAGACAATAGATTTTGATCGACTTAAGTGATCGGATGTTTTAGTTGCAAGCATTTTAACAATCGAATCATTTCATGGTCTGTAAAATAAAATAATTGATAAATAAATAAGTCGTAAAAAAAGTCACCAAACAACGTTAAAAGTGAACTTGACCGATTCCCCGGATTAAAACAATTTTTTGATTTTCCTTTCCTTTTCTTCTCCGTTAGCTCTTTAGCAACCTGTTTGTCGAGTTCTTTGAGTGGCGCAGCTTTCACTGCCCAGAGTGAACAAAGGGCTTGTATTGTGCTTGATTGAACAATGAATCATGTGAAGATTTCACCTGCACGTACCCAACTGAAGCCAACGATGCCGTATCCGGTGGCTATGAGTTCGCCCACTAAAGATGGATAGGAAATACAGGTGGGATAGTAGGCATGCATGTTGGGTGACTGCCAGTGGGTGATGCCTGGCTTTATCACGCGATTGATGTCCGTTAGAATCTCTGGCCAAGCTTCGGGTGTCTCGGGCATCTCCTTGGGCAGCAGTGGCAAAAGGTAGCCGGGCTCGACGGAGGGCAGTATATCATTTTCGCGAATATTCTCCAGATAGTCGGCGACGAAGTCAACGGCAGCTTTGCCAAACTCGCGAAATTCTTTGGCGTCCATTTTGCAATGTTGTCACGTTGTCGATTTGGAATCAATTTTAAACGTTACTTTTGTTCCTATTGTAGTTAAGCGCGTTTCTATTTACACTTTTTATGATTTGTTTGCCTTTAGTTTGTTTACAAAGTTCGAAACAGTCGCCCCACTACTGTGCACCAAAGTGTTGTCGATCTTCTTGATGTGTTGACTTGTTGCCACTGCGAAGTTAACGTTAACTCTGCTGTTACGAGCAGAGAGCGCACCGCTTTTTATACCCACAGGGCCGGAGCCCACTCAGAGCCGGAAACTGAGCCACAGTCAGAAAACAGAAACAGAGCCCGATTTAGCGACTCTTAAATGCCGCTCTCTAAACACCATAAATGCAAGTGTTAGTTTTTGGCTAGGTGTGTTTGATTACAATAAACAAAACGGACAATGGATATTATTTATCTGGCAAAGCAATTAAGTGGATAATCTCTTTTATACTTAATTATAATGCGTAGTTATTGCTGCCGTATGGAAATAGTAACGATATGTTTTATTAATTATATTTTATGTGATAGTTTTTCTTTGGAACAACGTTATAATTGTTAAAGTGAAAATATATGACTAAACTGATATACACTAAATTTCAAACTTATAGTACAGAGTCTTGGCTTTTGATTTATATTTTAACATATGTATATAAAATGCATTTTATTTATTATTTAAAAATTTTATTTATCAAATAAAGGCTACTTCATCAACCTAATTGATCAACATCTTTATTAGAGAAATATCTGCAGCTACAATTAAACTTTTGATTCAGCATTTCGCGCTTAACAAGCAAACAAACTTTTGACTGTTTTCAACTGTTCCCAATTGTGCTAAACTGTTCTCGTTACCCAACCTGTTTCTCTTCTCGGGTACCTTAAAGCATTGCTCTCATTACTTTCCTATCAGCCGAATGTCTTTTTTTGTTGGTATTTTTGCAGCTTTTCTGCCGGGATTTCAACTCGTACACAAAATAAACGATTATATTGCACATAAATCTAAAGTTTGTGCACAAGCTTTTATTATGATACTAATTGTTGTCAGACAATCTGGCCAAGCCACTTTTGTTGGTTATGTATTGTTATGGGAAAATTTCGCATTGTTAGACTCTCTCCCCATAAAATATGGCAAAAGGGGTCATAAAAAGAGTGTGCAAAATATACTGATTCCGTTAAATACCTTTGCAGAGAGTCAGCAATGTCCTTTCTTCATCACATATGTATTAAAAGTTGCAGTATTGCCTTTAATCCTGTATGTTTTATGAAACAATTCCATTCTTTATATGCAATATGTACATATATTGCTCTAGCAATATCACTTGACAAAGCATTAAATGAATTGTTGTGAAAGGGGATTGAAGTTCACGTTTGAAACTTACCCAACTGAATCCCAAAACTCCAATTCCAGCAATAAGCAGCTCTCCAATTATGGAGCCAGCCGATGTGGATGATGGAAAGAAGGCATTAAAGTGCGGCGATTGCCAATGGGTCAATCCGGGCAGTATAATCCGCTCCAAGTCATTAAGAATTTGGCGCCAATGCTCCGGCTGCTCGGGTATTTGCCTGGGCAGTTGGTTTATGACCTCGAAGGGTTGTACGCTAGATAGCACATTTCTGTGAAAGTAGCGATTGCTTAAAAAATATAACAAACTCACACTATAAATACACACACACACACACACACAAACCTCTCACGTATGTTGCTCAAATAGTTGATAATGAACTCAATTGAGGCGTGACCAAATTCGCGAAATTCGTCAAAGTCCATTTTAAGCGAAGAGAACACTTGTCGACGTGTAGTTGTAATATTGTAGATCCTCTGCTAAAGATGCGCTATATTTGAATCTGTTTATATTTGCTGCGCTGTTTGACTTTTGCACTTGTTTACCGTTGACATTCGGATCTACTAATGAACTCGCTGCGACATGTCAAAGCCTCGATAAGCGATTTGAATCCAACGATTCAACGTAGGCCGTTTGTGCACAGTAAAAACTTTCAAACAATACTTGAAGAGCAGTCAACACACGCCGACATTACACACTTAAATATGTGTAAAAATGTGCACAGCCAGCAAGTTTTCGGTTACCATTGGCGAGATTTATGTAACTCTGATGATGTTCAGAAACGACATTAAGACCGTTTATAGCGTAAGCATGATTACAATAAAAAACGAGAAAGAACAGCTGTCTTGGCCATGTCGCACATTACATACGCTTGTTGATGTATCGATATATCATTATTAGTACTACGATATGGTATAGTTGTAACACTCGAAAAAGAACTCCACTTCTCTCTTCTTCTTCTATATGGCGTAGTGAGCCGATCCTAAGCCAAATGAAAGTTGGCTACATAGAAATATACGAACCCAACTTCATCTATATTCTGATGTTGTTGCTACACAAGAATAGATAGTTTACGCATTTGGAAATGTCTATTTCAGTGCGTTACAAAATGACTGACCAAATAATATTACCGTATGCAAGGGCATACAAAAACAAAATAACATGAAAATCGTCGAAGATATTTTAATGGAAAGCGTTTAATCGTCTAATTAACTGAATACACCGCCCAAAACCTGTTGGTCTGTTAAACAATAGAAACACATTCAATTATTAATCCAGATCCTGAAATTGGTTCTAAGCAATGGAAACATTTGCAAAGCTAGATGCATAAGACTTACAATGAAATTATTAATTAAGTGTGTGCCAAATTGTGGTTTAAGATTTTCGGCATTCTTCTTTATTTGTTTTGAAATTTTTTATACGCCTGCGTAATTTATGTCGTTTACTATCTTGTTTGCTCTACCATTTCTTTCACTGCAACTAATGGATAATTCATTGTGGTCACAATCCGGTTTATAATTACTATAATCTGTTGTCAACTGGCAAAAATCACACTATATGGCTGACATGCATAACATTTCCCAGCTCTATTAGATACCAACTGACCATTCCGCCCAGTCATGCGACCGTGCTCGAAATTTTGAAAGTCACAGTCACACTCCATTGATGATGGCTCGATTAGATTCATCTATTTTGTAAGCGCAGCTCGGACGGGTAGTGCATCGTCGTCGGAGTGGCCCCACCAAGGGGGCCACTGCATTTCACAAGACTGGGCCGCTTTTGTTTGTATTTTCAATTTCAGGGTCATGCTCTAATTTAGTTCCGTTATTAACAAAGTTGTGTATGAGGAAAGATTGTGGAGCAAAGTTCATTTAATATTTATTTAAGCCAACTGTCGAAAATGCAATGCAAAATTTGGGTTTCTCTTCAGTCTATTATAATAGGTAACAAGATTTTAACAAGTTCAAGTTTTTAGAGAATGAATAAAAGATAACTCCTTAAAAGTTTATATTGTATTTTATACAAAAAGTAAACGAGAGTAAATATGTACAAGTCAAAAATAAGATTAAGTTATTAATTATTGGTTTGTTTGATATATGCATTAAAGATTTTGTATTTTAAGAAATAAATGTATTGAGTGCCCCTTGTATTGATGGCTTAATAGGAGCCTTCATATTAAGAGCGCTCTCGTGCTCTGAAACTCGGTCAGGGTATGACCACTAGCTGTTGTTCGCCACTAAAGTCCATCATTGTGGTTCGGGGTGTCAGTCTGTGGGGTCCAAAGTGTTTGGCGCTCTCTAAGCGGTTCATAAATAAATGTGAAAACAAAATGCCCTGCAGATGGATAGGCGGACGGGTAATGTACATGTATGCATGCACCCGTAAACACCCTCCCAACGAAAGTCCGCAAGAGAGCTCAACTAGGAAATGCCCTGTAGAACATATGCACAGTTAACTACTGAGAAAATAAAAAGTTGACAAGCTAACAGATATGTGTATAAATCAGATATAAATATGTATATGCACTATTCGAAAATATCTAGGATAGGCTTAACATATTTACAGGGCATATAAATGGCTGTGACAGTGTGCTTTGGCGCACAGGGTGACTCTTGCTAGCTAACAAAAATGATTGACTGTTACGGCGCTCTGCGTCTGCTGCATTGCGCAGCCGCTGGAACGAGTTTAACCCTTGAACAAACCACCCAACCCAATGCGGCCCAACCACCCACCCATCCAAGCGAATTCCAGTTTAATGGCGTCGGCAGCAGCGATAAGATAACGAACTCTCGCGCATGACCAAAAATTGCGGCGGGGCATTTATTGTTGCTGTTGCCTTCTATTTTTTTTTTTTTTGTTGTTATCAACGATTTCCAATGTTTTCAATATAAAGGGGCGGTGCTTGCTTTCGGCCTGGAAGCCAGGCAAAACTTGTCATGTTGCTGGTGTTGCTTTTGTTGTTGGTTTTGTTGTTTTCGTGTGTTGACCGCGCGTATTGACTTGGACTTTTGAGTTAAGTTTCTCATATTTGTGCTATGCCACTGCCGCCGCTGACTTTTAAGTGCTGTTGACTGTTGTTTTGGGGCCACAGCGAAGGTGTCGCCAGGCGTTGGCTCATTTCTGTTCTTGTTCTTCTTCTTGTTCTTGTTGTTATTGTTGTTGTTGTTGTTGTTGCTGCTGCCGCCAACGCCGCAGTGCTTTTTCCCAGTTATAACTCGAAATACTTGAGAGGCAAACTTTTGCAAAAGTTTTAGGTTTCACAAAATATTGTAATGCTGCCTGCATAGCGGACAAGTACGAGAACGGAAACGGAACGGGAATAGGTATAGGATTTGGGGAACGGTCCTAGAAATGGTGACTGTTAAATGCCAACTGGTAACTGTGGTGGGCTGCGGCAGTGGCAGTGGCACTGGCAGTGACAGTGGTCGGGGCAAAGTGGCAGGCAAAGTTGAGCATAACATGGCGCATACTAAAAGCAGCATAAAAATGTCGACAACGTCGCCGTTGCCATTGTTGTGTTGCCTTGCTTGCTAGCTGCTGCTGGCTGCCAGCCTGCATTTTACCATATCATTTGTGTCACATTAAGATCAATTGGTAAACACACTCGCACACACACACACACACACACACATACAGTCGCACGAACACACACAGACAGAGAAGCATACTCCTGCACACACAAAAAGGGAAACGACATAAAAAGTATCGTAAAAGTCATATAAAAAAGCTCAAACAACAACAACAACAACAATAACGAAAGTCACTAATGCAGGAGCAGCGACAGCAGCGACAACGGCAACAAAAGCGACAAAAAGTGCGCAAAAAATGCAGCCCGAGTGCCACAAATAGCAGGCAACAAAATACAAAAATACAGAAATACAAAAAAGTAAACGAAAAGGAAGAAAGAAAGAAAGAACTCACAAACAACGCAGCAGGCGGCCGTCAGTTGCTTTCTGCCAGTGTTGCCATGCCCCGTCATGCCGTGTCGTGTCGTACCGTGCCATGCTCTCCGCTCTGCTCTGTGCGTTGCGTTGCGTTGCTATCCGTTAGCCGCCGCCATTTTGTCGCAGCTTGCCGTCGCCTTGCCAATTGCCGTCGCAAAATGGCGTTCGCGTAAATGTTTCGAATTCAAAATTTAAGTGCATCCGAAACGACAAAATTCTTTAAATTGCCGGATGAAATCAAATAATTCAATAAATACGAGTAAATCAATTATTTCGTTAAACGTAAGAAAACAAAAAAATAAAAATAAAAAACACGTGACTTCAAAAAATCAAAGTTCAATCAAAGTGCTTATTTTTTTGTGGCAACTTTGAAGTCAGTGGAATTGGCACTGGTAAAGTGACGCTGTTATCACAAAATATAAATAATGCAACATTTGCTACAACATAGGTTATAAGTAGAATTGATACAACATTTTAAGTGAATCGTTTATCAATTTTTCGAAATTCCAAGACAAGTTGATGGCAATGTTTAACATTTCGGTAGCTAGCTACTTGGAAATTTATGCATAATTATGTAATAAACAGATTGGCATCTTTCGCTTTTAGAACTCAACTCAAAACAATACTACACAGTACACTGTACCCAAGCAATACCTAGAGATACCACTTGCTATGTACTTCTGCATATTGAAATTGTTCTTGAGCAGTCACTTGGAGCTGCTAGTCGTACTATAAGAGTCCACATTGATATAGAAAAGCAATGAGTATAGTCTAAAGCATAGCGTAGTGAAGAACACAACACACACTCGCACACACACACAGTCGCACAATCGAGTCGATTTACCGAAACCAAAGAAAACGCCGCGCGTTTCACTCGCTCTTCTGATAAGAAAACATCGACGCGTCGGGCAACGACGGCGGCGTTGCTTTACACAGTGCCAGTGCCACTGCCAGTTCTCAAACAGTAAACTAACCTACCACCCAACCAACCAACCTGCCAACCAACCAACCAACCAACCAACCAACCAAGCGATCCAATCTTGTTCTATCTATAGACAGTGCCGCCCGCCTGTAAACGTAGTAAAATAATAAAACAAAAACCTGCGCAGCGTGACTAAACACTTCCGCTTCTTCCTCCGGGCAGGCAGCAAAAAAGTTTGGATCGGTAATATCGGAAAACGTCGCGTGTGCAATTCAAGGAAAATCTAATAAATTTAAACATATATATACATATATATATATATATATATATATATATTTCGTTATACGTATGTTTTAAATGCAGGCAAGCTGATCGAACTGATCGGCGCTTTAGTAAATTAAATATAAGTGCGAAAAGTGCCTGCGAGCAAATAATACGCATACGACACGTGTGACGATCCGGCCATTAAAAAAGAAAAACCCAAATTCCAAATCTAAATTCGAAAAGATTAATAATACCAAATTCGGGCAATTATTTGCTGGCGTTTTTTGTAAGCGTGCATGCAACTGGCCATAGAGATGATGCAAACCCTGAAACCGCCACCGCCACTGCATCAACATCAACATCATCACCAGCATCAGCACCAGGCACAGGCACAGGCCCAGCAACTGCAACAGCATCTGTCAGTCATGGATAATCACCAGCATCAGCAGCAGCAGCAGCAGCATCAACAGCATCAACAACAGCAGCAGCAACATATTCATCAACAGCAGCAACAATTGCCACAAACGCCGCAGGCCCCGCACCTGCTGGCTGGCCCACACAATCATCATCAGAATGTCGGAGTCGGAGTCGGAGTTGGCGTGTTGCCTGTCGACCATGATGACCCAAATCCTGAGTTGGTGCTCGCTTTAATTTCAAGGAATCGAGCGCTTGAGGGTGAGTACAAAGGTTTTATGTCTTAGGTCTCAGTTTCTAGGTCCAGTCAACCACCCAGGCTAACTCGTCATCCCGTGCTTTGCCTTTGGCTCTGCGCCTGTCCTAATGGATTTCTGTTTTATGCGGCGCCTGTCCAATATTTTTTTGTTACACTCTCTCTCTCTCTCGCTCTCTCTCTCTCTATGTCTATTTCTCTTTCTCTTACTCCTCTCAATTTATACCTGCTGACAGTTATTTATTTATGCCTTTAATTATGCAAAGTTTTCCGCCGTTATTTTCTGATTTAACTCGTTGAGAGCGAAAGCAGGACGATTCGATTGAGGTGTGTGTGTTTGTTTGTGTGTAGTTAGGTGTTTTTGGGTGTGGTTAGGTGTTTTATTTTGATTGAGCGCCGTTGAAAGCGGATCATGTGTGGCAGCAAGTTCTGAAGTTGAGGAGCAAAATGTGGTTGGCCTGACTTAAGGCGAACCAGTTCCATTTGCAGCTTAAGTGTTTTTCAATTAAGACCAACTGCTTACTCTTACCGCTTATTACGTATGCACTTTTGCATTGCGGCATTACATGAATAAATTTATTATAATAAAGTGGGCATACGATAAAGGGTAATTTTACTTTTTTTTTCAAGATTTTAAGCTATATGTTATTTGAGTACAAAGAAGTTTGTCGGGCTCTTCTTAGCATTCAAATAATATCAAAATTTAAAATAAAAAATATTTTTATAATAAAATAAAATAAATGTTTGTGGACTCATGTTAAATTCGATTTATTAACTTTATTAAAGTCCCATAAAATTTTATTTATATTTCTATATTTGGGTTGCTTTAAGGAAACGATATTTATATGTTGGATCATCCTAGGCCTGTGCTTCACTTCAAACAAATCCTTGTCCGCCATCCTAGATCTTCCTTGGTGCCTTAGGAAATCCTGTCACAATTATGATTTCGATTCATGTTTCACATGTCTCGCGATCCCACGCAAATCAATTGACAAGCTAAGGCCGCAGCTAAAAGCCAGCACAAAATGTTGACAACTGACACGGAGGAGGACACGCGGCGCTCTCATCCTGACTGGGAACATGTGCAGCGAAGACAATGCCAAAGTCGAAGCCCAAAATTGTTGACAATGTCCAAATGGCTTAGATGTCAGCTCAACGCTATTGTCGCTAATGCGCAGGGAATAACCAAAACTCGAAACGGGCCCCGCTGCCAACTACCAAATCCCAGGCTTGGTGCCAATCCCAGCCCATTTGGAGAGCACGTGCACGAAACAGCATTGAAAAGAGCATGCCAGGCTTGAACGCTGATGGAACTGGGCGCGTTACATTTTCAAGTACGCCGGGATTTTGTTTAGAACACGCGTAATTACAAACAAATAAATAACAGAGCAGCGCCAAAACCGCATATGCCCTCCACATACCCAGAGCGGCCACGTGTCGCTAATATGTAGCGGGAAAACTGTCTGACAAAACCCGACCAACCAACCAACCAGACCAGGCTGGATGCGGACACCTCCCAGCGGAGTTGAGCGGCGTTCAACGAGCGTCGTGCAAAACGAGCAGAAAAATTGAATTATGCGCTTGCGGTGCTTCCCCGTGCCAAACCTCTCTTCCCCTCCCCTCCCCGCTCGCGCTCCCCTACCATGCCATAACCAGCGCTTGAGCAGTTGAAGAACCGGCAATCGACAAATATTTTGTTATTTGCACATAAACATATTTATCGAGTTTGGGTTGCTGTTTCTAGTGCGTGAGCCGGTTGGGTTGAGTGGGGGGGGAGTGGGAGGGGTATGAGTGAACAGGGGTAGCTCACTGCACCCACGGGTGTTCGGTTTCACCCGTTCGCATCTCCTTGGCCAAAGTAAAGTATATATCGCATTTGGTTTGGGCCTGTCAAAAATTGTGTAAATATGTTTGTCATTTCCACTTGCCTTTGGTCGTGCGCACTTAGCCACTGGACAAACAGACGACCCCCCCCCTTCCCCCACCTCGACTCCGGCGAGACCAGAGCAACCCCTCAACTGTGCGCTCGCGCACTTGTCGCTCACTCAGTCAACCGACCGCCCGTCCGCCCGCCCGCCCGTCTGTTCGCCTGCCGCGTGCCGTTCGTTAGCCGTCCTTGTGTGGCTGGTGGGGAAGGGGGAGGGCAGTCGGCACCCTGCGTCGCTTAATGCTTAAGCGTATCGCTTTGGCTTGTTGTTTCCTTCCTCACATCCTGCCAGGGGGATGGGCTTTTTTTTGTTGCCTTTTGCGCACGTAATTTGTCATAATGTCAACAAGCGAATGATGCGCAGCCCAGTTGCGATATGATCACAGCAAGTGGCTGCGCATGACTAGCAACTTGTCAATATATATTTTCAGGTGAGTATCGGACTACATATATAGATAGGCAATTAGATATATGGCTTGTCTATTTCCATCGGATGCCTCTTGGATTAACGTCAGCTCGTTGGAGAGAAGGTTGCGTAGATCAGCGCTTATTTTCACTCGCACATGAATCTCTTCCAGATGGCCATTCAGATTGGGTGGGCCATAGAAGCTGTCACCCAGAGTGAAGTCACTTACTGCCAATGCCGTCTGGTAGCTGCTCTCTGTGGTGTAACCAGAGGACTGCGACTCGGTAGTTGTGAGCCTGGCGCTTACCGAGCTGGTGGAGCCAGCTGTGTCTGTTGTGGACAAGGATCTTGAGCTAGTTGCAGCCAGTGACAGTTCGGACTTCATTGGAGCCTGCGAGAGGGACGTCTGACTGTCCGCAAAGGTCCTATCAGAGTTGGTTTCGGGTGAAAGACCGCGTTTCTCTCGTGTTTCTAGCAGAACCGTGATTGAGTCATTGCTTTGCTGGTGACCCAAACCAGAGCACTGTGGCAATTGATTCCGGTCTCCACTTCGAGCTTTTCTTTCATTATTTTCCATGGTTAGCCGGTGGTGTTGGCTGTCTCCTTCTGGGTACTGGTGGCGGAATCTTGCCCAGAAGTTTACAACCCAGCGAACAATCGGTGAGGGTACCCACCTCCTCGGTGAACTGCGTTTGAGTGCAGGAACTGAACGTCTTATGCACCTTGGCCAAATCGCAGCGAAAAGCGTTGTAGGCAGCCCAATTGACATCGGTCATCTGTGTGATTGTTTTATGAATATAAAATATAGCCTGTCTGTCTTATTGCATTTTACTGACACTACACAGTTGTGTCCTTCCTGTTTGTTGTTGCTGATTTGATGGCAAATTAGGCTCCTTTTCCAAGCTCATAATTTATTTTTGTATCTGCACTCGCCACTTTAAAGATTTTGATTTGCGACCAAAAATGTTACTGTATCCGAGTAAATACATAACCAAAGTCTACTTTTAAAATGACAGCACGAGCGAAGCAACTGGATTTCTATTTGAATTGTAAATGTATTGTGATGAAATAAATTGGTGTATCGATCGATGGTCAAGCACTGCTTATTTAATTTAGTTTAATCGATACCACTGGTCGAGTCATAAATTTATAAATGCTTCCGATGCGCAACGGAAAAATTAATCATCCTCTTCAGCGGGCAGTTGTGAAAGCTGAATGGTTCAAGTAGAAATAAAAATACCTTCGCAGAGAGATCCCCCATAATTGAGGGCCCTTCTTTCTGCAGATGCCTTTTAAAAACAATTCGCGCATTTTTCATTGCTAGGCCAAACAAAGAAAAAATGAAAATGTGAAGGATGAAGGATGAACGCGGAGAGCGGAGAGCGGAAGGGGAACGGCCGGGCTTAGAGCCAAGTTGAGAAATCAGTTGATTTTGTTATTGTTTTTGTTGCTGTTCGTTGTTTTTGATGGCGTCCACATAAATCATTTTTTGTTCGCCATTTCCCGGACTGCCTGCTGCATATTTCATGGCGGTTTTGTTTACTCTACTTGCCACACAGAGATGGGTCGGTGGAACGGGGGGAAACTTGCGCTTAGCATCGACGACAGCTCTTTGACTAGGCTGACTTTGCTGGTCTGCAGCTAAGGTAAGCCAAGAGGCCGCCCCATCCACAACCCCCCACCCCTTCTACCAGACGCCCCACTTTACGAGCATTTCTGTTTGTTTCTTGTTCGCTTTTTTCTCATTTTTTTTGGCAACGTGTACGCCGAGCAAACCCACCCCAAACCCCGAAACTCACAGCCCCAAAAGAAGCAGCAATTCGCGCCGTGGTAAGGGAAGAGGCGAATGTTTAACTTACGTTAAGTAAATAATGGGGCGTTCATATGACATTGCGACTGGGGCGTGCGGGGAGTGGGGGAAGGTATGATTGGGGAGCTCACAACACAGCTTTCCACCTACATAAATGCGAGTATATCTAGATATGTGTGTGTGTGTGTGTGTTTGCAGTCACTGTTTGCTTCCACATTTCCTTTTTGCTTAATAAAATAAAATATGAAAGTTGCTTGCTAAAATAAAAATAACATACAAATATTTCAGTGCTAGAAACTCGAGAGTCGCCGAAGCCATTTTTTGAGCTGATGTAATTGTGCTTAAGTTACAATCTCTAATTGTGGCATAAGGCTTTAATTCACTAAGAGAAAATGTGATCTAAGCACGTGCCAAAGTCGATCTTCCTGGAAAAGGTGGAAAATCAGCAAAATTGGTGAAGCCAATGAATAAATTTCATTCGACTTTTAATTCATCAAAGAAATATTACCTATTCTTTTAGATGCAGATAATAGAAAATAGCCAATTATAAAATCATTTAAAATAGTGAAAATCAAACTTGGACATTTGTCAGAAATCGCAATCCGATTGCATAAGTATTGGAATACTTACACAGCTATTGTTTACATGCAGCTGGGAGTCTAAGGCTCAAATCTGAATCTAGGAAAATATATCGCTTGACAACAAAGGGGCTAAGTTATTTGTATGCGTTTTGCCAAGAACTTTGGAAAAGCCAACAAGAAAATAGGCTGACTAAATACATTAGTAAATGTGCATTATATATACACATGTGCATACCATGTGCAAGCTTCTATATACACAATATATTATATGGAAATACGTATACACATACATATGTATATGATGATGTATGTATGTATATAGCCCCAGCTTTGTGGCGTAAGCTAGAAGCATAGAACACGCAGCACAGTGGTAAAAAAGCAATTCTGATCAAAAGTATTGAGAAGTCATTGCAAACACAAAAAGCATTTACAGAAAATAGGAAATGAATCAAAAAGAAAATAAATTGAATTCGCCCACATTTTGCTGGTAAGAAAATGTTTGCTTTAGGAAATTTGATTATGGGACTAACCATATTAAAACTTTGCGTATAAATGTGCTATGTAATAGATGTATAGAGAAGTTTGAATTTATTTGAAGTCTATAACGATTTTAAACAGTAAATTCTACGTGAACTGTCAAATAATAAATATTCATTTATACATTATAAATATTTTGTGTAGACATGCATAAATTAGTATCAACAGGTCGCTAACAATTTCGATGTACTCGTAATTAAGGCCAGAGAATAATTATACAATATAATATATGAATTCTGTTTTTACGAGTATATATAAACTACATTTTGAGCATACTCTACTCCATGTAGGTGTTTTGGGACCACCGTGCGATAGTAGCATGCAATGGCAATATAAATTCAAAATTTAAAACATCAAATACAAATACAAATGCAAATACAAGCAGAAAAAACAAACACAAATGCAAACACAAGAACACATTCAAATGCTCTGCTACTATGGTTGCCGATGCTCATGCAGTATGCTTTGAGGCGCCTCAGCTCCAACCCCAACCCGTGGACAAGAGGGTGAGGGGAAACACATAACAGCTGGCAAAGTAGCGCTGAAAAGTGCCAAAAGGAACACAAAAAATGGAAAACGCGAAAAACTGGATACGTGCGAGATCTGTGTACTGTAGACAGTATGTAGATGCTGCTGTGCAAACAATATCCCGCAGTGAAGTTTATTAAATTACACGATTTTGACAGTTAAGCAGCAGGCAACCCCACGCTGCCTCTGTTCCACGCCCCTGCCACTGCCAGCGCCCCTGCCAGCGACCTTATACTCGTTGCCATCTAGTCGTTTTAGGACTGGTTTCTGTTGTTGTCGTTCCTCGTTCTGTGAGTGTTGTCAAGAGAAAATCATAATTTTTTCTTATACATATATTTTATGTAATACACTTGAAGCCGCCAGCTCAGCAAAGCCTCCCCCCAAAACGCCCACCCGCCCGCACACGCATTTATGTTGTCTGGCAACGCTGAGCACTTTCTGAGTATTCCTTGGGGGCCGGTTTAGGCAAAATGGAAGCGGAACATTCGCTGGGGCTGGCAATAAGAATTGTGCGTTGTTTGGCAATGCCAAAGTCGAAATCTTTGGCAATTGCGCGTTTCAATTGTGGCCGGGAGCGGTTACCAACTTTTATCATTCCGCAATTAGCGTGGCCCATGTCTGTATCGCTTATCGTTTGTAATAGTCGGTAGTCGGGCGCGGGTCAAAAACTTGCCAGATACTCCTCTAACAAGCCGCTGCCGCTGCAGCTGCCGCTGCCGCTGCCAAGTGTAAATATTTGTACACCATTTCAGTCGATACCTTGAAAAACGGCACAACAACAACCACGATAAGCACATACAGTCTTCAGCATACAATGTTTGTACACTCAGAGAAACTCGATGTGCGCCATTTAAAAAAGTGTTCGATGAGTTGAGAATGCAAATTCTTGATTCAAGCTGATGTGATCACTTTCTGAGATGATTTTAGCTACTCAAGTATTTAAAACAATCACAGTTTAAGTTTGATTACTCAATTGCAACGCAAATTAATTAAAAATCTATCTTTTAGCATTCGAGTTCTTTATTAAATAAATATCTAAGCCTGTTTAGAGAATGCATTCATGAATTTCGAATCTAGTAAAAACCATCTTGAAATATTTTCAGCCTTTGAATACAAAACTCTCCCATATGTTTTCAATGTGTATATACATATATAAATATCTGTAGATATATATATGTATGGAAGTAAATATGAATACTTTTGTCTACTTCTGTTCTATATTAAGAGAGCGAGAGCGAGAACTATGTTTAAAAGCCGAGTTCAGAGTCTCTGTAGGCAGTCGCGTCTCGGTCTGGGGGCATGTTCGACGGTTATCTATGTGGGTACTTAAACGGCATGGTACAAGATTTGCCCATTGAGACGAGACATATATGTGTGTTTACATTTCCACCGTACATAAATGTTTCGATAAGAAAACATGCCTAGCTGCATGCCGAAATGCTGTACGCCGATTCCTAACTATCGTCTTCCCAAAAATATACTATAGATTCAATGGTGTCGACGGGTTTGATGCAACCAGCTTTGGTATTAATGGTAGAAATCAAGAAACTCCTACGACCCACGATACATAGCCGCTCGCATAGTGTTAAATGAGGCCTATTAACATGCATGTTGTTTGGTAATGCAAAAAAATCTTTTCATGTGCAACCCTCTGGCTGGTCTGGCTGGCGTCTCTGAGTTTGTGCCAACCCTTTAGCGTGGAGAGTGGAGTGCGCCTTTTATTCCTTTTATGCTATCTGTGATTATTTTCCACATCGCTATGCCCATTGTCTGTCAGCGGGCTTTTGTCTAACCGTATCTAAACAGGTGGTCCCAGCATGTGGCCGGGCTGGCTACTGAAGTCGCAGCAGTTCCCGCTCCTTTTGTCTGATCCTGGGCACACCCTCTTTCCTTAACTTTCATTTTATTTTTTTTTTTTTTTTGTTGCTGGTTTTCCTCATTTGTAGTGTTTACCTTTCAATCAACAATGATATTATATATTTAAATAAATCTGCATACACAGAAGCGGCTGCGTTTTGATTTGTGGACATCAAGTCGACCGCAAATTATTACTCGGACTCTAGCTGGGAATATTATTTAAACAGGTGTGCCAATTGTGTGTTTGAGTCATTTAAAGTTTGGTCTTCTTTTCAGTTGAATTGAATTAAGAATTGCTGTGACAGCGCGCATATTCAGAGATTTGTCATTATAAAACAATCGAATATTCGTTATGTCAATAGTCAACAATAATCGTCGTGATTACTTAACTTATCTAGCACCCGAAGGTAACGTGAGAGCCCCATGAAGTGGACGTTCAAGCAGCAAAATACTACAAACGACTTATTTGTTACTTGGATCTCAAAATAGAAATCCAAATGATTACTCGAATAAACGTCGAAACCAGGCATATTTAAGTGGCACACCCAACGACACAATACCCGAACTTAAGACGATTTCTACATCGAAAGGTCTTAAGAAATAATTAATAATTTTACTTTATGATATTTAAATTAACTGAAAATAACAGATTTACTCGTAGCTATATGATTGGCACCGCTTAAAAGCCATTAAAAATAGGTCATCGCTCGATCCTACGTAAAGTTTTCTTTGTGTGTATTGATACAATAATATAGATTAGGTAGTGCTTAAAATTAACCGATATCGAATTATCTTATGGAATTTTTTCATTAATGCTATTGTATGATCCTCAAGTGAGGTCCCAACTTGCAGATCCACTCATTCTCTCATTCATTTGAAGCAGTTGGGCAGTTGGGCAGTCGGGTACTTCTGCTGGCTTATCAGGCTTATGGCCGATAAGTTAAGGTCTTCACAGTCGCACTCAACGTTAGCCAAATAGATAAGTGTCACTCTTGGCACACGAAATCAAAAACAACAATACCAAACTACGCACACACTAGATCGAGTCAGTCCGGAGATTCGTAACTCAAAACTATACAGTTTCGATTGTTGTGCAAAGAAGAAGTCTGTCAAACTTCTAAGAAATGCCGCCCGAGGCTCTATTTGTCAAATGTGGTCTACGAGTATGTTGGGGCTTATGTTGCGCTACTCTAGCACTATTTACACTAGTTGTTGAACTACTTTTCAACTGCATTTACTACCCTACCCAATCCTACCTAGCACCGACCACTTGAAAATGTCAAACACAGTTGTATAACTGGGAGTCATATCTATCCGCCTCCAATGGGGTGGAGTGGGGCTTACCGTGCTACTTCAGGCGGCTTAGTCCACTGAAGTGGCCATAAATGTGGCAGTGATTGCGCCTAGAGTAGCTGATTATGGGGTGTTTGTAAGGCCTGCTACTTGGATTTAAGTCAAATATAATCGTTTATTAAATCTACAGTAAAGTTATTTCAGCTCTTTGAAGTTCACCGCCCAACGCTTTCCCCTACAAACTCTCAGTTGACCTAGTAAGGCATCTAGGGGAAGGGCAGGCCGTGTAGATAGACCAAAGCAACAGCAGCAGCAATATCACAAGGCTATACAAAGTGGAGCACTTAGATCACCCCAGACCACAAATCGCAATTTCATATCTCCCTATCTAGTTTTAAGAATATTGCAAGAATCTGTGGCTGCTATCGGGAACCGAACACATTCGTGACGTTATGGAAAAAAGCGGAGGACATTCTTGATACTTATCATGTCATACATAATATTGATGTGATGATATACATTTTAATCTTCGAAATATACTCAAACGAGTAAAAACTGGTTTCTTTGTGGGCTGCTGTTTAAATAGCCTTCAATTGCTATCTGACTTTTCATTCAACAACTTTTTTTATATGTTACAAATCCTTGAACGAAATTTGAGGAGCAAATTATGACTTCTAACAACTCAGTTTTCAACCTATAATCTATAGTAAATAGTGTTCAGATCAGACTCTGACTAAGGCACTTTGATGTCAGTTTGTATTTAAGCAACTGAAAATGTTTAGTCTCAAGGAATTCCACTAATCAGTTGCTGCAGTTGGGTATATTCAAGTAAACATCCAAAGTTAAGTGCCCTTATAAAAATTCCTGCATCTCCCAAGCGTATCTCAACGAAATCCAGTAAATCCTAGCCAAAATCCAGAGCTGCGAAACAGATAAATGGTTTTATATACAAAATGCACGACACCACGCCGAGGACGAATAACGACGCTGGATGCCCAGTTCGAGTTAGTGTTCGAGTTCGAGTCCGAGTTCTGGTGCGGGTCCGGGTTCGGCTCCGGGTCGGAAGCTAAGTAAGGAGTGAGCTGGCCAACGACTTAAGCGTATGTCGCAAATTATGCGTTGCTCGCTGAAAGCGTTCAATGAACAAAATGATTTTATTGCATGCGGCCTTCTAAGGCCGAAAAACCACTCGAACCATTTGGCCATATGTTGCCATTTGTGACAAAACTGCACCAGGCACGATACAGACACACAGAGACACGCTGAATGAGTTGGGTAGTTAGCAGACAGACAGACAGACAGACAGAGAATGAGGCACCAGAGGCAGGAAGATGCTGTTTGTCGTTTGTTGTCGTTAATGCCCAATGGGTGGCAAATTGTTTTTTATTATCGAAACGGGCCGACAGTGACAGAGTGAGAGAGAGGAGGAGAGGCAAAGCCGAACCCTTGATGGTTCGGATGGTTGGTTGGTTGGTTGGTTGGTTGACTGTTTGACTGGTAAGCTGTTCGCTTGTTGTTTAGTTGGTGTGACAACGGGCCAAACGAGTTAAGGCCCATGCCACTTCCTCCTCTGGCGCCCGCAGGCAATTGTCGATTGCGTGAATAAAACTTTAATGGAACGACACAAATCCCATCGCTTGCTGTTTCTTTGTAGTCTGGCCTGGCATTCGGCGCTCCTAATGCCAACTAATTGAGTGCGAAAATGCCATCAGTTTTGCCCCCATTTTTTTCTGCTCAGCGTTTTATTTATGTTTTTTTTTTTATATTTTATGTGGCCATATTTCAAGACATAAACAAATGACGCATAAAGTGCACTTAAAATGCAACTTACTTGGGGGTGGGTGGCAGGCGCTAAGTGGGTCGGGGTCGGGGAGCCCAAACTGTGAATTGTGGCAGTGTTGCCAGCTGCCTGCGCACATTTGGGAATAGCGCTAAAAAAAATGCCTGCAAATGGCTTTCAGCAGAACGTGGGGACACATGCACAAATACGGATGTGTATATGTATTCAGACTTGTATGGTCACGCTCAGGAGTCGGGTCTGTCACAGGACACTCACGTAATAGTTGATGCGAGGCCATTGCACGTCTCAATTTGAAACGGAATCTCGACTGCAAACTTGCAGCTAAGTAAAATGTATAGCCTTCTTCCGGGCGCTGTGCACGTGACCATGCAGCTATGATTGTGCAACGCCGTATTCCACAGAGCAGAGATTGAAGAGCATAAGCACAAACACAGAACTTATGAAAAAATCAGCACTATTTTCAATCCAAGTTTATCAGTTAACAAACACTTTTACGACTCTCATGCAGTTTTTCCGTTACTTAGATTTGCGAATTCAAAATTAAAATTCTGAAACAACTTGTTTCGTGAACTTCGATCATAATACATCGTTCCAATGACATTTGCTTATATATTTGACGAGTATTTAGTAAATTGTGTTAAGCAAGCCTAATCTGAATTCCAGCAACATTTGAAATCAAATTAAGAAAAATGCTTTGAATTCTCTTGCTGAGATGTTAAAAACACACTCAGTTTTTTCACTAATAATTGAAGTCTGCAAATATTACAAATATTAAATAAAATAACAAAAATGTTACTTTTTGTTTGTTTTTGCTCACATTGCAGATTTGCCTATAAATACCCAAATGATGCTGTTTTTTCTCCTATTTTATTTTCCTGCCATTACGGCAAATTTATCATTAAAAGTTGAATTCTCCATAATTTAGTGCAATTATTGTTTGGGGGTTTGGGTTGACAAATCGCATAAAGTATTCGCATAAATGCCGCCTAACCAAATTGCCAACTGCGAGCATTCTGTGGCAGTCTGTGGCAGCCTGTGGCAGCTTTTTACTGCGCTCCCCCCTCAATCAAAGGCCAGCCAACCCCAACTGCAACCCTTAGGCAAATGTGTTTTGTCCCTTTCGCGCGCACGGTGCCAATCTTTCTCCCTCTATAAATATGGCGACGTCCATTTTTGTGGCTGATATTTCAACAACAGCAAAAGCAGCTCCCCATTTATCCAACCATTCGGCGCCATCTTGGCTTCATCAAACGCACACAAAAGCCCATAAGGGCAAAGCCAAGATAATGGTAGCCTGGCAGTTGAGAGCTGAGACCTGTGAAATGGGAAGCAGGGAGCAGGGAGCAGGAAGCAGGAAGCTGGGATGTGGAAGCTGGGAGCAGCAACTCAGCTTAGTTCATTCAGCGCATCAGGCAGGCAAATAAAATGGGCACCAAACGAAGTCGTTAGACCAACCGCCTATCCTTGCCCCCCACACATCCCCTTCCGTCCCACCCCCACCTGCACCTAGAACATTTTGTGTGTGCGCTTCAAAAGGAAATCACCCCAAGTGTGTATTTTTATAGAGACCGCAATAAACCTTTTTTTTTTTTGTTTTTGCTTCTTTTCTGCGTCGTTGCCGCTTCGTGAAGCGCTTCGATGAATGTAAAAAGGTTGCTGCTGAATCCGTATTCCGGACTCTAGGTCCGGATCCGGATCAGGGTCTGAGTCTCAGCCTTTTGCCTTCTGCTTCGACTTTGCTGTTGGCCTTGTTTGATGGAGTTGCAGTCCATACACAATACACAATCGGCAAACAAGAAAAAAAGCAGCAAAAAAAAAAGGAAAAAAAATACTTGCCGAAGCTGTTGCCCATTTTTCTTGTTCTTGGCCAGGCATAATCATAAAGGCGGCATCCTGCCAGCGATGTGGGATTTAGCCGATTGATGGCCGCAGCATTCAAAATTGAAAAGCAGTAACCATGTGCTGCTCTCCTCGTACATATGTATATTCCTTGGCCATTTATCCATTTTCTGTTCATAGAATGTTGGACGCTGCTTGTTGTTTCTCTTTTTTATAGCACGGTCAAGGGTGCTGGTCAGCTTGTGCTGGTCGCCGGCTTGACGCTTGAATGGCTACCAACGAGTGCGCGCCTTTTGTTTGGCCAGCAACGCAAAAAAATAAAGGCGGCAGTAAAAAAGCACAAAACACAAAAAAAAAAAAAAAAAAAACTAATGCAAAGAATTACAAAAAAAAGCAAACAAAATGCTTTTTGCAAAGTAACCAAAAGCGAGCATAAAAATAGAAAATTGAAAATAGAGAATGTGTGTGGCGGTCCCATTGTTTAATGGACGTCAGCTGGAATGTGCGCCAGAAATTGAAAAGTTATTGTGCTAACCATCCACAGCCACAGCCCCTGCCACAGCCACAGCCGCGGGGAATGGCAATAGAAGATTGCTGCAAGATGGAACGAGGAGAGATCGGGGGGACTGTGATGTAAATGTGGGGCTAGAGCGCCGTTGTATTGTCGTGACAAGCTGCTACTTAGATGGCACTCGTACGCTTTTTGTGCCAGTGCACAAATTGTTAAACTAAAATATTTGACAGTTCATTTTTGGTTGTGGCCGCGGCCTTTTTATTCACTTGCTGGCCCAGCAACTTTTTGGCACAATGGCTGAAATTTTGCATTTTACAATGCACGAAGCACACAAAAGCTGACAGCCACAACGTGCGGGATAGCTTAGCATGTAGCTTATAGTCGCCCATCATTTAACACCAATACTAAGCAAAAAAATTGTTACTGCTGCACTCTTGCAAAAGCTGATCGATTTTGCGCACTCTTTGACTCTCTGCAAAGCATTTAGAATTGCTTCACAGCTCGTTCGACCGCAATTAAGAAATTACAATGACAAAAAGGCAAAAAGCGCAGTTAAGCATACCACAAAAGCTGAACACAGTGCGAGAGCAAAAAGCATATGCATAAAGTAAATTATAATAGGCATAATAAAAACGAGGCAACAACCAAGCGACAAGTCACAAATGTTTTTGTTGCCATTTACTTTGCATGTGCGCTCTTGCCTGTGTATGTGTATGTGTCTGTGTGTGTGCTTGCGGTAAGGCCTTAAGTGCTTGGAGCGGAATTAAAAGCAAACGCATTAAAAGGTGCCCAAAAAGAAATTCACCTTGGCAACACAGCAAAAACACGCATACGAGTACAGCAACAAAATGCGCAGCTGCGGATGGCGACAGATTCTCGTTGGTTTAATATTGCATGAGACAACACAGACGCACACACGCACACACACACACACACATACACATACATCTAACGAACAACGGCAACGAGCAACATTTTTAATTATGAAACACTTAAAGTGGCAAAGCCAAAGTGCAGCGAGCAAAAACCAGAGGGGACCTTGGGTGCGGGTGTCGCTTTGGCCAAGCTATTAACTTAAACGCCTTTTGCCGGTTAATGGAAGTGAACCTCGTCGTGGCAATGGGCAGTTATCTGGTTAAGACAACGATGGGTAACTGGTTGCTTGGAGCTGGTAGCTGGGAGCTGGGAGCTGGGAGCTGGGAGCTGCCGACACGCGCAGGTGTTTAGTCCGACCCTCTTAGCCGTTAACCGTTAACGGTTATGAGCAGCGTGGCGGGTTCGTGTTAACATGGCCTAATTGTGGCATGGCACGGCCCACATGTACTCAACTTCTTCGTGTTCTTCTACTCCTTGTGTACTCCACACAAAATTCAAGGGAGGAGCTCGGTTAGTTAACCATGTTGGCTGATAGGGTGCACATCCCTGTGTGCGTATGTATATTAAGTTACTGCAGTTGGCCTTAATTGCAGACACGTGTGCCGCGCAAGTGAAACTCTTTAACCAACGACCCCAATCGACGGCCAAGAAGTCAAGTGCCGATGCTCGCGCCCTTTTGTAGGGCCTCCACGATGGACGAGCTTGGAGCTCGAATCGGCTCGACAATTGCATGGAAACTTAAGAAGCGTCTAAGCCGATCGTCGCCTTCAACGCTCCGCTCGCTCCTCCATCAAATTTCCACGCAGCTACAATTTCGCTGCTGCGTGAAACTTAAAACAATAATTGATATCCATCCATATACGCCAGACGTGTGCCTGCGTCCAGACGCGTGCTGCGCTGCTGGCATGGCCGCTGAGAGACAGCGAATGATGATACTCACTCAAATAAAGTCCCCACCCCCACCCCACCCCACCCTCATGCTAACCCAAGTGCTTTGCTCGTCTCTAGTTTCATGGCGTTGAACGCGTTAGTTTTTATTGCAGTGTTTACTTTACTTGGGGCATAAGCCGCAGCAACAATTTCACAACCAATACGCGTCTATCGATAGTTATATGGATACAAACACACACAGACAAACGCATGCACACACAGACACACACACATGCACACACAGGCACACACACCCCAATCACCAATAGAAACAATGTAATACGCCGGGCCATGGATTGTGCAACAGTTTGGCTGAAAAGTGTTTTCAAAGTCAGCATAGTTTTGTGCTCGCTGGAATGGTGAAGGGGGAGAGGGGCTGCTTGCAGGGGTTGTTGCTCACTGCCCGAAATTGATTAAGGTCATTATGCAGCCGGGTAGCGTCGAGCTGCGAGCTGCGAGCCCCGACAACTCACTGACACTTAATCCCAGCGGCATAATCAGCAACATATTGTAGCAAAACTTCTTCACGCTGCCATAAAAAAGGAGAAGCAAGAAAAGTAGCAGTTTTGTATTTTCGAAATTTTACACCCTGCATGCGAGTGAAATTTTTCGGGGTGTGGTGGGGGGTCAGAAGGTTAAATGGCAGGGCTCGACTCTCGACGAGCCTCAGCCCAAGTTTTATGGCTTAGCCATTTTTGTTTAACAATAAACCTTGCCTGACTGTCTGCACTCGCATGTAGGAGTGCCAATCTCATCTCTCTCCATATATATATATATATATATTCTATATATGCTTTGTATATGCTTTGGCTTGGCTTTCTGGGTGCGGCTCACATTATTCATGAGGTCAGTGGTTGAGCCTTAAACCCTTTGCCTCAAAAGCAAATTTCGCACAGCTGCACCGACAGGCAATCCAGGCAATCAACGTAGGCTTCCAGGCCCAAGATCCCACTTCAAAAGGAATCAAGTACAACGACCAGCACTGGACAGACGGACAGGACAGCCAGCAACAAGTGAATTAAACTGAAACCGGTGCTGTCTAAAAGGCACCACTTAGCCAACCTCCCCTTCCACATCCATTTTCCTTTTGACTGGCTTTAATGAAGGTGTCTCATGCTTTGATAAACGCCCCCTAAACGCTGCAAATGTTTTTATTACATTAAAAGCATTAACGCTCCGCATTAACGGTATGTAGAGCAAAATACCAGCGAACAATACAATAAAAAAATATATATTGAGTAGAGATCCCCCTTCAACCTCTGCAGGGATGCAGTCGGGCACAGTCACAGTCTCGGTCGCCGTCACAAGCCACAGGACAGCACACCAATATGTCATCATAGCCAGTGAGCAAACTCAATAGCTACACCCCCGTAACTCCCTCCTCTGCAATCCTTGTGCTTGTACTTGAGGGTTGTACTCGGAAAACAGGAACGCAAAGGGGGTCTTTCAAAACAATCAGCGGGATTTCGTCATTGCTGGTACGCCTGTCCGCAGGATATGCTTACTTATTTCAATGTCCGGATCACATAATAGACTATATTCGGACTGTGGAAAATTTCGAAATAACCTTAACTATAATTAGCTTGTTACTAACAATAAATGAGGAAGCCCGAAACTAAATTACAAATGGGAACAACGCGCATTAATTGTGCTAAGGATCATAACTATGAGAAACTAAACTTCATAGCGCGAAGGACATTGTGAATCTCTCGCTGCAGACGAGTCCCGAGGGATTCAAAGTAGATCGGAATATTTAAGAAATAAAACACTTAACCTGTTGGCGAAAAACATTTTTGAACTGCTCAAAAATACTCAACAAAGACAACAAATTATTTATGTTACAATCCTAAAATAATACCTCTTCATGTAAATATAAATATTTCTTAATTTTTTGAAATTTAGTTTAAAAAAATAAATTACATTTTTAATTTCATATGTTTTATTTTTCTGTATTAGTTGACATTAAATATAAAAATAAATATAGACAGCAAGCAACACAATTAAAAACCTTAATTTATTCGAATTACTTTGCAAACAATTTAGCAAAAATCCTCGGAATTTTTTCATCTTTTGCGATAAAAATAGAGAGATGAAAATGCGAGCAGCATTTGCATAACTTCACATTTGTGTGCTTTTGTCCCACTGTGCGTACGCATTTGTACGGTGTAACCGGACTGAGACTTGACTTTGTCAGAGCGTCGCATAATATCCAGCCCGAGTGTGGCAGTGGCAGTGTTGCATGCCACCCCAGCGCCTTTTGTTTGACTTTGTTGAATTGATTTCGTTAGGGAAATAACAACAACGGCGACAGGATACATTCAGCAGCACCCTTGAACGCGCACTCTCCATTCAATTTGCCTTCGCTGCCATCCTTGGAGGAGGAAGCAACTGCTTTCGGCGAGGTTATCGCTGGCAGCGCTTTGCCTCTGATGTTTCCATTTGTACAAAATAGAGCACTTAACGTTGAAACTGCAAACAAATTATTGCACTTGCTGTCACCAAAGCGAGTCCTTTCCGAGTTCTAGCGCCCCCCTCTCGCTCGCTCTTCTCTGTCTTGCTCTCTCTTTCGCTCTCTCTCTCTCTGCTTATGCCACAGCCACTGCTGCCGCTGCATACACTTAAAGGATTACAAGCGGATCTGTCGCTTGTTTGCCGCTAAATGGACGCATTTACTCGCCGGTCGCGTAAATATACCCACACAGTGGAGGGATTGGACAAGGGTTGGGGTGGAGCTGGTCTGGTTGCTTGGGATGGAATGGGATGGGATGGGATGGGATGGGGCGAGCTTACAATGGACGGGCGGTTGCCTTGCGCGCTTTTTATGGCCAATGAATAGATGAATGAACGCATGACAAACTGACTAACTGAATGACTGACTGACTGCCTCACTGGGTGAGTGGGCGGTTGGGCGGTTGGGCGGTAGGTTGGTTGGTCTGTCAGTCTGTCAGTCGGTCTATCTGCCGGTCTGTCGGTCGGTTGGATGAGTGCCCATGGAGTTACTTAATGGATTTGGTTAAGTGCTGCATTGACATTTTGATAAATGCTTTGGAACAGATGCGCTGACTGGCGCTGCGTTAAATGGGCGTTGCCGTTTGTATAACGCTCCCTGCCCTACATATATATATATTTTTTTTTTTATATACACATATATTTATATGTATAAATATATATTCATATATGCACACATCTCGATGTCCTCGCCACACTTCTTATGATAAATAGTTTATACTCTCTGTCCCAAAGCAAAAGAAAAGCAGTTAAACATTTGTCATTTGCCGCGAAAGTGTTTCCAAATTGATTACCCAGCAAATTGTCCGTTCCGTCCAAGTAATCCGGTTGTCTTTTTTGGCTGTCAACATGGGAACATGTTAACTTTATTGATGCATCGATTTTCGACTATTTGTAATAACTCGACACCACAGACCAAATTAAAGGAAGAAAGTGACTAAAATAATCGCTTTGCTAAGTTCGCAATGAGTCATGATCTTATTCGCAAAATCTTGACACATTTTGTTAAACTCTCATAGGGATACTTCCGTCTAGTGTCATTATTTTCATATTCAGCAATTGTTTGTTTCTTATAAAGCAGAAAGCCAACCTTAAAAACTCGCTCATCTAAACGCATTGCTCAAAACTTTTACCATTTTTTCAACCGCCAATTGCTGGACGGGCAAACTCAACTGAAAGCGAAATAAAAACAAGAAACACATTAAGCTGAATCTCATCTCAACCCACCTACCGGACGGACAATGGACACAGACACGCGTCCCTGACCATAACCAAGTGTCAATTGTTGTTGCTGTTGCTGTTGTTGTTGCTGTTGCTGTTGCTGCTGTTGCGGACACTTATTTAGTTGGCCTCAAATGGCAAAACTTTTTGTAATGTTTTGAAGTGCCTCTAATTAGATAATATGCGGCCCGGGGTCGACAAACAGAGTCGAGTCGTGCAGATGACGCCGCGCTTTTCCTATGCAAAGTGACTACGCGTGCAATGGCCATAGCCCACCCACCCACTCCAACCGCCACTCGATGGCCTGAAATAAAATAAAAGCCAAAGCCAAAGCCAAAAAGGCAAGCGCATAAAAAGACAGCCGATGGCACCGCGTGCGCAATTTGAATCCTAATGGATGCGTGTGGCGCAACCAAACGACTGGCGGACACGCGATGAGACAACCAGCGAGGTGGTTCAGCTGGAGGTCGATGTGGAGGTGGAAGACAGCTGGCGAAGGTGTAAAGTTCACGTGTGTCCACTTACCAACCCTGCTAAACCCACCACACCTCCACACTCGGAGTGCTCCTCTTGCTCCCGTTCCCGCTTCCGCTCCCGCTCCCGGTCCCGGTGACGTTTTATTAATGCGTTTGGAGTGCTTTCAATGTTTTATCGCGGACGAAGGACCGATGTCTATCGCCTGCTCTTTCATATTTACCCCTTTCCGCGCAGTGCATCGACAGTTGCGTAATAACTTTTAGTTGGTCACTTTGGTCGCCAGGACATCCTACATATGTACATATGTACACATGTACCTGAAGTCTATATTGTCTATAAATAGTCGCCACTTTCCTATTATGATGATTATGAGTTTGAGCTGTGACTTCGACTGCCTTTTATCTAAATGGGTCTTTTGTTTGGTTTGCGACTAATGGAATAGGCGGAGCCACACTCAACTGGCTACTGTCGGCTATACACATTTGTTGCGACAGACTCTATGGGAAAAGTATCGAGGACTCGAAAGGGTTGCTGGCTAATTAAGTTGTCAGGCTAATAACAACAAATGGCGAACATATGTCATTTATCAGTGTGGTAGAATAGTTCCTTACTCATCTAGAAATTCACCTTTTCTCAGTTTGGTCTTTGCACATTCATGTTAAGCCTCTTTTAGTTACAGTTCTTATCGATCTTTATCGATCAATTTTATATTGCATTATGTTTAATTTAATGTGTAATATAACCATAACCAATACCAATTATATTTGCCAAATATTACATTTCTATCTCAAAACAAATCAAATTTCTCTATTAAAAAAGGTGTCTTTTTTAAATTTATAAGCTTAAGTCACTTATGAATATGTTTTTAGAATTGGAAAAAGACTCTTAAAATAAGTGAAAAAACACAATCTGCTTTACTGTTTTCAACTCATTTAAATTTAATTTAAACTATAATATTACATTTTATGAAAAAGGAAGAGAAAGAAAATTATCGAAAACAATATCACAATTTTTTTTAAATTTATAATTACAATTATGAAAATTAGAAATAAATAAACGATTTCTATTCGATTTGGAGATATTATATTTTTCGCTACTTTTTGGCACTTTTCCCTTCAAACTTAACTTGCAAAGTTTTTTCTAATGGTTTGTTTTTCTATTTGAAAATTATGCTATTATTTTTATCGCAACTATATATCTTCGTAACGATGTTTGAAATTGGCTCTCCACTTTGAAGTAGAACATTTCAAATAATCTTTGAAATATACTACATTAAAAAGAGAATAAATGAATAGCAAAAGCTTGGCTATTCCATGGCTATCTATTAAAATATATTAATCTATTCATTTGAGGAATACGCACTGAAAGCATATGAAAATCTTTTAACCCGCAAACACTGCTAAAACTGTCTATATGAAATAGCTAAAACTGCCTATATGAATTTATAAACTACCAACTATTTTTGTGTGCAAGAGTTTTAAAGCATTTGACCAGATGCTGGCGCCGGCAGCAGAGCAACGCCAAAGAGCCAAATAGGCGAAAGCTTAAAAGCAGCCAGCAACAACAACAACGATAACAACAACAACAACGAGACGCTTTCAAGTTTTAACGCCAGCTACAAGACAGGCTAAAGCCCAAGTGAATTTGGCACGACGATGAAGAAGCAGAACATGTGGCAAAGCCAGCAAACGGCTCCACAGCCAGCCATTTTGTTGGGTGTTCCCCGCAACGCCCCAGACCCAGTAATAACATTTGCTGTTGCTGCTGTTGTTGCTGCCGTTGTTGTTGTTGTGGTTGTTGCTGCTGTTTGTGTTGTGTAAAGTATGTGGGCGAACCTTACCGCACCGCCCACTCGTTCTTGTTGTTGTTGCTGTTGTATTTGTCTTTGGTATGTTGCGATTATGCAACAAGCTAACAGCGTGTCCAGTTCTAAATGCTATTTTTTGGCAATATGAATTTTTGAACATTTCCTTAACACAGCACAGAGCACAGATAAGCAAGAGAGAGAAAGAGATAGACAGATTGAGAAAGAGAGAGAGTGAGAGAGAGAGAGAGAGCGAGCACTGCTAAGACACACACACACAGACAGAGAGATACAAAAGCTGTAGCCGCAGCCTTTGGCCATTGGGCTCCTGAAAATGTAATCCCTGCTTTGGAGCACATTTCACGGCTGACTTTCAGGTTTCTAACATATTTAAGCCCCCGCCCCCACGCCTCCCGCACTGCCTACTCCAAGCTCTGTCTCTGAAGCTGTCTCTAAGCTTAAATCTACGCACACACACACACGTACTTATGCTTACACAAATGTGCGTGTTTCTCTTGTGTGTGTGTGTGTGTGTGTGCCTAAGCATTCGCTGTCTACATTTCTACATAAATTTCAACGCCTTCGATTACAGCCATATGGGTCTTACCTGCCTGCCTGTCGGGATAACATTCGAATTAAATTCGTTTACGATTGTTTTTCTTTTGTCTTGCGCCCCAAAGTATACCACACACAAATTTCTAATATAAGCAAAAGCCAAAAGGATGGCGCTATATTTAAATCGATAAGTATGTGTTGCTGCAATTTCTGTAAAGCTGTAAATAACATTCATAAAGCCCAATTGTCACTCGGCGTGGTGTGAAAATGAGGTTAAGTCGCGCATATAATTTTATATATTTTTGTGGCATTGCAAGTGTCATATAAAAACACCTAAAATTGTCAGGCTAAAGCGTCGGCGATTGCCAGTTTGCCAGTTGCCAGTATTTTATGGTATTTATACAAATACAACATCAGTCAGTCAGTCAGTCAGTTGATCAGCTTGGCGACCAGACGCAAAAATTTAACAGCTTTAAGGTCAGTTTACAGTTAAACAATGATACAACAACAGTACACATATCATAACAACAATAAGGCAATGGCAGCCAAGTGCTGTTTGACAGAGTGTGTGTGTATGTGTGTATGCCTGTGTGTGTGTGTGCATTTATGTATATGTATATTTTTAGTACACGTACAAATTCGCAACACTGGATGCAGACATAGAAAAGGAGAAGAGAGTGAGCAGGAGAGAGAGAGAGAGAGAGAGAGCGAGAACGATAGACTCAATGTAAGATAGCAAGCAAGAGTAAGCGAAAAAAGCTGAAAAAGCTTTGAGACCACTCCCCGAAAAGTTCAGGCGACGGCGCAACGTCGACGCACACAAAACAACCAATCCCAGGCATAAATACACAAAAAAAAAGACACACACACATACAAAGCGAAAAATTGAAAAATACACGCATACAAACACAGAGACAGATAGAGGCAAAAGCAATGTGTTACAATGCAATTTCCCCGCCAGAGTTGTTGTTGTTGGTGGGCGACCAACCCAAACTCAATTGTTCTGGCGAAAAGACAAAAAGGCTAGCTTGGAAAACTGGCACAGTCAAAAAATATGAGCAAGCAACAACAACAGCAAGAACAACGTAACTAACAGCACAGGGTGCAGCAACAGCAGCAGCAACAGCAACAGCAGCAGCAGCAGTTTTCCAATTGGAAGTGCAGTCTGATTTCTAAGGGTTGGGCTGTGATTATGTCAGCAATACATGTGTGTGTGTGTGTGTGTTTATTCCACCTTCACCCACCACTAGAAGCAGCAACATATGACTGCAAAGCAAAAGCATAAGCAAAGCAACGGTTCGTCAGTTGCTTTCCAAGCGCCGACGCCGCCGCACTTGCTACACGAGCGCTCGCTCGCTCGTCATTCGTGCGACGCATTTCGAACTAAGCTAAACTTTCCGGTAACGGTAAAAAGGGAAAAAACAAATAGACAAAAAAAAAACGTTGTCGCCGTTGCCGTCGGCCAATGGCCATGCGCCATCCTCGCACGGAAAGTGTACAAATCGAAATCTCTAAAAGAATGTGACCAATGCAAGCAAATAATTGTGAAAGTGTGTGCAACATTTGTTGAAGTAAACCTAGAGTCCCCTATAGATTTATATATGTATATATATACGCAAACGTGATCCTGGCCAGCATCTTTAGCCTACTCGCAGAGCGCGCTCAGGCATGGAACTCTTGAAGCTAATGATGTTCAAAAGTGACTTTCTGTCCAATGGCAAATGTGACGATCGCGTACCGCCCATTAATCTAAGTCAATTGCCAGAGTTTCTATTGTGTAAGTGGTCTTTAACTAAAAACAAATACACCCCAATCGCAAAGCAAAAAAACTAAGAGCACAGACATACTTGAAAAGTCCACTTGAATCCAAAAGATTGAAGCGCAAATATTGAATATTATCAACTTCTTATTTAAATAGTTAAGAAATCACTTTCAGGCAGCAAACCTTATAAGCATTGCTATAAATTATATAAATATCGATAATATTCATACATATAAATATTTGTTTATATAAATATAGAATTGAAAAAGAGATTAAGGCACACATTTAGAATATTATTAACATCTTATTATAAAAGTTAAGATATAACCTTTGGAATATCACTTGAGTCCTATAAGCCTTACTATAAATAATACAAATATCAGTAATATTTATATATATAAACATTATTTAAAGAACTATAGAATTGGAGTAGAGATTGAGGCACAAAATTAGAATATTATGAACTCCTTGAAGATATCTCTGTTGGCTACCTAAGCCTAGCCTTGTAAGCATTGCTATAAATAATATAAACATCTCATGCAAAGCTAAACTTTTCTCATAGAAATCCAGAATTGGAAAAGAACTGCTGCAACAATTAAACCATAAATAAGACAATAACCTTAAACATAAGATATCAAAGCTGCTTGAGATATCTTTCTATTGACAGTCAAACTGCCCAACATAACTGTTAACTGTGGCAATAATTGTCTATATATCTATAAATTTATCATTTCCATCTCAGAGCACACTTTTTGCAGTTTTTCCTAGAACCAACACATGCAAAAAGTATGCAATGTTATTATGCGAAAATGTGTTTATATGTTGAACTTACTTTTGAAAAAAGTTAAGAATAACAAACTCAACTCGTAAACAATTCAAATTGAAAACGTAATACAAGTATTGAATTTCAGTTGAACTACCAATCATTTTTCTACACTCCAACCAATAGCTCAAAGTGCTTTTGAAAAATGTATTCAACGTAGAAGTTCGTTGATTCATCGTTTTGTATATTAATGGGAATCTGCAGTTGCATTTCATATGTCTTTCAATAATGTTGATAACAACTGTCTTCAAAATAAAAGTTAAATAATTCAGATGAAGTACGATTATTAATTTCGACAATTCTCTACTGCAAATACAAACAAAATTAAAGAAAGTTTTATATTTTTTCACAAATGAAAATGAATTGCTTACTTTGTCGAAAAATAATAAGGAAATTAACTGAGAAGTAGAAAATGTAGTTATTTCGTTGACTTTATTTTACAATTCTCATAATGACAGTTTTTAAGTAGACGGCAGTTCAGATTTCGATTCAAATTACAAAACAAGTAGCTCAATTAAAATTCCATTCATTTTAAATTGTTTTACGTGAATCGAAAAACGAACTAAAACCAAAAACGAATTTGTCATAGAAAAAAGCCAAGAAACGAAAATGGGTATATGAATTGATATATTTGTGGTGTGGTAATTAATGATGTCCACTTCGTGTTGTGCACTTGCAGCGACGATACCAAAGTGTGGCGGCTGCCACGAGCTGATCCTGGATCGGTTCATACTGAAGGTGCTGGAGCGGACCTGGCATGCCAAGTGCCTGCAGTGCAGCGAATGCCACTCGCAGCTGAATGACAAGTGTTTCGCCCGTAATGGTCAGCTCTTCTGCAAGGAGGACTTCTTCAAGTAAGTAAATTTCTTAAATGGGACCATCGGTCGCAAGGCGTGTTGCCAACACATTTTTTTTTTGGTTATCGTTGGTTGGTTTAATGAAAATCTCCCGTTGCCCCGTTGCCAATGTTTGGGTCGAACAGACGTTATGGTACGAAATGTTCCGCTTGTGATATGGGCATACCACCCACTCAGGTGGTGCGTCGCGCCCAGGACAATGTCTATCATCTGCAGTGCTTCCTCTGCGCCATGTGCTCGCGTACACTCAACACCGGCGATGAGTTCTATCTGATGGAGGATCGCAAGCTCATCTGCAAGCGTGACTACGAGGAGGCCAAGGCGAAGGGTGAGCATAACATCATCTATCATCTACATAGGATTCCCAAATTAATGCCAGCCCCAATTGCAGGTCTCTACTTGGATGGCTCGCTGGATGGGGATCAGCCGAATAAGCGACCTCGTACCACGATTACCGCCAAGCAGCTGGAGACACTGAAAACCGCATACAACAACAGTCCGAAACCCGCCCGACACGTACGCGAGCAGCTGTCGCAGGACACGGGCCTGGATATGCGGGTGGTGCAGGTCTGGTTCCAGAACAGGTCAGCCAACAAGCCAACTGACCAATCTATACCCCTTACTAACTATTCGCTTCTTTCTTTTTTTTTTGGGTTGCCTTAGGCGAGCCAAGGAGAAGCGACTGAAAAAGGATGCAGGACGAACGCGCTGGAGCCAGTATTTCCGCTCCATGAAGGGCAACTGCTCGCCTCGCACTGACAAATTCCTCGACAAGGATGAGCTAAAGGTGGACTACGACAGCTTCAGTCATCATGGTATGTCTTGGCAATGTCTAATAACAACATTCTAGCTACAAGTACAAGTGGCATAGAAATCCCAGCAAGATTGAAAATTATTCTTGGTTTTAAAATTGAATTTTAGTTTGATTTAAGTGCTTTAATTAAGTTTCAAAAATGGCACTTTAATTCTTGATTAAATCGTATTAATATTATTATTGATCATTTATTAATTTAACAATTTGAGTAATTAAAATAAGTAAATATTGTTTTTTTTATCCTATTCGAAATTTGCCCTCTTTAACACACTCTTTTATATATATTGTTCGGCACACAGATCTGAGCAACGACAGCTACAGCACCGTCAATTTGGGATTGGATGAGGGGGCATCGCCGCACAGCATTCGAGGTTCCTACATGCATGGAAGCTCGAGTCCATCGCAGTATCCGCCGAGCAGTCGCTCGCCGCCAGCCGTGGGTCAAACGCATACGTTCGGCTCCTATCCCGACAATATTGTGTACACAAATATTGGTAAGCATATATTTCTGGCTGGCCTTGCGATACGATGCGAGAATAGATTTTCAAGAGTTTTGGTTTCTTTCAGATCATGGTGTGGGCTCGAGTCTGCATCCAAGCAAATCACATCATCGCCTGCATAGTAGCAATAATGTATCGGATTTGAGCAACGATTCTAGTCCCGATCAGGGATATCCTGACTTTCCGCCAAGTCCCGACTCCTGGCTCGGTGACTCCGGCAGCACCAATAATACCAGCACCAACAACAATGCAAATACCAACAATAATAACAATACTAACAGCAACAACAACAACAACAATAATAATAATAATAACAGCAGTGGCAGTGGCAGCGGGCCCTCGTCCAATACAAATGCCACACCGAATCCGAATCCTGCAACTCCTGGTGTACATTACTGATACTCAAAAATACTTTTGCGTTATTTTGAGATGCAGTCGCGCAATTTGCTGCTCGCGGCTGCCCAACAACAGAAGCATACTTCGCCGCAGTAGCGACGCCATTTTGAAAGCTCCCAAGCACTTAACAGTGCTGCAAGCAAACAAAGAAACAAAAAGAAAACCAGAGACACAACAGAAAAGCTTAACAGTTAACAGCGCCGCTATTCGCAAGCTTCAATTATTTGACTGCATTTCGGTAAATGCACTAATTTTCTTACTTTTAACTAATGTAACAAAATTTGCTCAAGATTCTGTAATTGATTGATTTTCATTTAGTTAGCACACACATATTCGATATAATGATTAAAGTACGAGAGTAGCTTGAGTACATGGAGTGTACAATGTACATAGAAATGTGGTATCTGCCCATGGCTTAAATGAATGATACTTAACGTTATGATTACGTCACTTCCTTAATCGCTTTTATTTTGTATTAATATATTGTATGTATATTGTTTAGCTTTGATATTTTAGTGTATGTAAATATTGTATATTTGTGTATAGTAAACAACAAAATGAAGAACTACATTTTAAATTAAATTAAGTCTGTATAGGGTCATCGAAATGTGGGGTCAATGCACAAGATTAATTAAGCCAAGCCCCAAAAAAAAAAACAAGTTATTTATTGCTTTATATAGGAATACAAGAATTGCATAGGAGAAATATCAATTACGAAAAAGTGATGTCGTATATACATACATATATCTAAAGTAATACCAAAAAAAAAAAAAAAAACCAAAACAAAATGATTTCAAACCAATAGAAATTTCAGTAAAATGCAAAACTACGTAAAACAAATGATAACGAATTTTTAAATTTATTGTGTATTACAATAAGTTTAAATTAATTCAAATAAATGCGATACAATTAATTACTATTTGACATGTAAGAATAAATGATACAACAATTGTTAAAAAAAATACAAGTTTTATATTATGTAAAAACAGCAATCAGGAGAGTTGCGGCTCATAAAAAATAGAAAATGGAACAATAATATACATGGTAAGGAAATTCGCAGAATATTATTCACAATATTATTTTTGTCAAATTATTCGATATGTTTGAGTGTTTGATAGAATTTGGATATTCCCAAACGCCGTTGAGAGTCAAAGCTCAGTGCTTTCTTTCAATTTCAATTGCAATTGCTCTCTCCCTCTCTCTTTCTTTCAGTCTCTCTATCGTACGCTCCTTCTACTATTTCATTCATAGCAGTGAGCGCAGTGAGTGTGTGGTGCGATGATTATCTGACATGTCGTCTTCTGTTTTTTGTCTCAGTCTCTTTTTCAACGTTCGCGCAACGACATCTCTCCTACCGAGAAAGCTTTTGATGCGCATAGGCGCCTAAACCTACCAATTAGTTTATTACAATTATATAAATAATAAAAAAAAAGCAAAACAAAATGAAACAATAATGTTTTATCAGCAATATTTTGCAGTAATTAAAAGGCACATCAAATCGACGGTGCGTTCGAGTTCGAAAATTCGATATCTATAAAAAGCGCTAAGCACTCTCAAAATCCAATTCAATTTTTTGTTTTTGTTATCTATGTGTGCATATGCGAATATTATATATATATATATATATATACATATATACATATACTTATATATATATATATACATACATTTATATATATATACGTGGGTGTGTGTGTGTGTGTGACAGAAAATGTGCTGCCAAATATCGAAATACAAATGTCGTAAAATGTTCTATTTTTATTTTGCAGTAAACTACAGCAAGCGCAGCCACAGCAATTTCAATTGTTGATGTTTTTGTTGTTGTCGTATGCCACCAGTCTGAGTGTGTGTGTGTGAGTGTGTGTGTGTGAGATGCAAATGTGTAATATGTTTTTGTTTTTGTTTGCGACGCCAAATTACATTTGCGGCCGATACGCCGCTCGATCCTTAAGAAGAGCGTCCCTCCACACACAGAACATCATCATCACCATCGGATATCCAGCAACAGCAGAACTTTTCAAATAGTGACCAATTCCAGAATTAACAAACAAAATAATAATAATAACGGAAGTGTCCGCTCCGTGCATTTTCCAATAATGCAAATTCAATGTATGCCAATATTGAAAGTAATTTTCGTGCTCTCAACAATTGTCTCAGTCACAGGTAAAAAAAAGAAAAGAAATGGGCTCAAATGAAAACACGGCAACACAGTGTTGCCATATCTCGCAACAAACTGCAGCTGTTCCACTCACCACTCTCTCGATCTCTCTCTCTCTCTCTCTCCATCTCTCTCTATCTCTCTCGTCCTGATTGCAAAAAGATTGTTGTTCGAGCCGAATTTTACTGTTTCGCCAGCACACACTTCAAATTGAGGAGCATGTGGTCCAATTGGTTAATCCAATGGAACTGCAGCAGCAATTCAATGTCGACGGCTTGACCTCGGCAACGAACATGTTCAGCGATACGGCGCAAATGTTACAATTATCGCCGCATCTCAGTTTCGATGGCGAATTGGCAACACTTGCGACAACGGAGCGTGACAGAAGCCCGGAGCTTTGGTCCACCAACGAAGAAGAGGAAATAACGACAACAACGAAAAGAGCAACTACGCCAACACCAACAACAACAACGCGTATTACAACAACAACACTAATTACAACAACAAACACAATGGCAACAGGCGAACCACCGCCCGATGACAGTTCGACGCTGCGACTCTCTATTGACGCCGCCAACTCAGAGCGGAATGAAGAATCTGTTTCGACAACAACACCTGCAACAACATCAACAACAACAACGATTACATCGACAAAGGGCAAAAGCAGAAGTCCAAAGTTAACGGAAGACCTAAACTTTAAGCTTCCCTGCAGCGATGAATATATCAAGTACTTTTGCCTAAATGGCGGCAATTGCTTTCGCTGGGCGAATGCGAACAGCTTTAGCTATTGCGTGTGCGCAGTTGGCTACGTGGGCGAACGCTGCGATTCAAAGACTGAAAATGGTAAGCACCTGCTCACACCATAAATATATATATATATATAAATAAAGCTTTTAAATGTCAATTACCTTTGCAGGCGTTTATGTACCGTTACGACCGGCGACGCCCGACCCCCAGCTGAAGACGGCTCACATTGTCTTCTCGTTTCCCATACTTGTCCTGCTCTCAACAATCTATGTTGTGTTTGGCGCTATTTTTATGCTGCGCAACGTTTCAGCGCAGCGACGCAAACAACAACAGCTGCATTTGCACAAGCAGCGTTTTTTTGTCAGTTGCTGAAAAAATCACAATGGGGCTGCCAACTTGATTTCGTTTTGTTGCTTTCAATTTTGTTTAGGAGACGAACCTAACAACTAACGTTTTTTTTGATTTGATCTGATTTGATTTGGAAACGCCATTTTGTTTCAACGCCAAATTTGTTATAAAATGCCAGCCAAGTTGGGCATTTGTCTATGATAATTTCTTTCTCTTTACGTTGCGCAACGCTTTAATTTATTTAATTACATATAATTCTTTTTTTTCTGTAAATTCCTTGTATTTAGTTTTGCAAAATAAGAGCGCTCTTTGCTTTAAAAGCTTAGAATTTAAGCTTAGTAGATTTGTTTTGTAGTAACATTTTGTTACGATATTTAGTATGTATTTAATATATAAATTTAGCGTTTATCACTGTTATTATTAATATTTTTGTAACACTTTGTTACGCAACAAAAAAAAAATTGAACAAAGATTGTAATTTATAAACAAATTCTTTTTGTAATGCAATAATCAAAAAAAAAATATATATTTATGTGTACGGGACTCGAAAGTTTATAAAACTTGAAATGTTGCATGCGTTATTATTTTATTCATCTATTGTTTTTTTTTTCTGAGAGAAGGCAGTTTTGGGTTTTTGTTGCTCTTCGTACCATAATTTTCAATATCAAAGCTCAAGATCAGTTTTAGTGGAGCACACTTGCATTTTATATTTTATAATATATATTTATCCAATATTTCGTCCAAAAATTCTTTACAAATTTCTTAGAACTTACAGTTAAATGTATAGTAGAAATTATTCAAAAAATTCTTACTTTCATCATTTCATCGATGATTTGCTTTCTTTTGTTTTTCTTTTATCATGATCATCAATATGACAATGGTATGTATGCGTGTGTGTGTGTGTTTGTATGTTGGTGTGTGTGAGTGTGTACTTATAAATGCGTGTTGATGGATTATACGAATATACGTGTGAAAGAGAAAACGCCAGCATCAAAATTCAGTTGCAACCAAACACATCGAAACAGTTTCCTCAACTTTTGGTGGGTGTCGGTTTGGAGGTGGTGTTGTTTGTTGTTGTTGTTGTTCTTGGTGGTGGTAGTGGTGGTCAATGTATGTGTGCGTGTTGGTGTTTCCGTATATTCTGTCGATTTGTATGTATTTGTTTTGTTTTTTTGTTTTTCTTGAATATATGCTCATGTAATCTTGGATTAGGGATATGAAATTCGTACAAAAATGATTAAAATATGTAAATGTTAAAAATGTATTTTGCTTTTTTTTGCTCTCGTGTTTATCATTTAATTGTTGGTTTTTTTTACGTTGCGTTGTTTTCTTATTTGTTTTTATCGTTTTTTTTTTTTTTTTTTTTTGTTTTTAATAATATGTAATATATATAATAATTATTAGTATTATTCGCATGTCACGGGCAGGTCCTGTGTTGTAACATCTGCCGCGGCGTTCTTCTCTTTTAGATCCTTAGCGATATCCTAAAATAAAACATGCGAAAAACAAACAAAACGTAAATTAATTTACATTTGAGACAACTTTCAAATTTAAACGAAAAAAAAATTATATTAAGCACGGGAGGAGAGAATAAGAGAACACAGAGCGATAGATAAGCAACTTAGAGCACAACAACAACAATTAAAGATAAAATGGCAATGACCTTTGCCAACGTTACAAATATAAAAAAAAAACAATGATACAAAAAAAAAAATAAAAGAATGAAGAATGCGAATTATGTAAATTTTAATTCAATGGAGTTTTTTTTCTTTTTTTTTTTTTTTAACAGAGTACAGTTGTATAGTCAGCGGCCAAACAGAGTTGTTAGATCAGCTGTGTATATGTGTATGTGTGTTTGTATGTAAGCGTGTATGTGTGTGTGTGTTTATGTTGGTATTTGTGTGACGGGTGCAAGAATTAGAATGAGTAAAAGTTAGGCGTCAGTTTGTTTTTGTTGTTAATATACAAATGCAGGCGACGAGCTCAAGTAGTAGTAGTAGTACATTAGATGCTGGGAGTTTCGCGTTGTTTTATTTTTTAGTAGCATTCCATTTGATTTACATTCACATTCACATAAGAGATAAGAGATCATGCAGTTAGTCAACAGTAAAACAAGGGAACCAGCCAATTAACATTACGATTAACGTTAACAGAATACTGAACTCGAGCAAGACACACACAGACGGGACGACCAACCATTTACGTTTAACATTTACGGTAACATAACACACTACCAACTGCTGCAACCCATAACAGAGTTGCACTGCTTTGTTACTCCTTCGTTACGATACGATAAAAAAAATTTAAAAATAAATAAAAAAAACAATCAAACTGATGCACATACGAGAAAAGCACAGAAAGAGAGGAGCACAAAAAGAGATGGAAAACAGCGATAGAGAGGTGGAGCCCAACGCAGGATTGTTTGATAAATGGAAGTTATATATTTTTTATGGCGCATTTTTTTTTGTGGTGTTTTTGTTGAGTGAGGCGAACAAGCGAGCGACGAGTGTTAAAATTCTTTACGAATGTGTGTCTATGGGAAAGTGTGGTGAAGTAGAGTTGAGAGCGAATCGATTGGTATTCACCTCGTGATGAACAGCAGCTGCTTCTTCAATGTTCGCAATTGCGCCCAGCTTTGTTATGCTGCTATCGATAATGTTATCGTTATCGATATTGCCATCTATTTGCTGCACAACAGCTGGAGCATCATCAACAACTGTGGTGACTTTCTCATCGTTCCCTCTTGAGATCTGCTCATCTTCAGCTTCGAGAATGATATCCGTGGTGAGTTCCTTCTTCTGGCGAATCATCTCGGGCACGTCGATAATTTTCTCCACCATGCTGATCACCTCTGGTTCAATTTTATTATCGTTGTTATCGATATCATCATCGACATCGGTTATAATTCTATCGACTGCGCTTGGAACCTGCTGTTCCTCAACTAAATCATCTTCAATTGTGGGCAACACTTGCTTGTCCTGCTCCGTTACAATATCTGCCGCCTGCTCAGTAACTTCCTCAACAATGGCCTGCGCCTGATGCTCAATATCGGTCAACAATAGATCTGTTGGTGGTGGTGTGGCCGTTTCTGCTGCAATCTCCTCCTGCTTTTGCTCCTCCTGGACAAACTTAGGATCGTCGTTGTTGTCATCATCATCGTTTTCTGTAGTCAATGCAAATGCCGAAACACGCGAGGGTGGTGGGGACTTGGGCAGTGGTGGCGGTTGACTGGACTCAACACAGGGCACAACCACATCAACATCATCAGCTGCTTCAACAACGAAAACTGGGTCGATTTGTGAGTGAGTAGTTTCCGATACGGATTTAAGTTCTGATTCGATTTCTAAACGGGGCACAGGGGAGGAGGATACAGCCGGAATCAAAACCGTTTCCGGTTCGACTTCATCAACGGACTCAGTGGTTTCAGTCTGAGGTGCAATTACAACAAAACTTTCGGACTCGCTAACTGCCGCAATAATGGCAGCAACCACTTGTTCTTCTTCTTCCTTGGCGGCATTCGCGTTGACGTGCACTTTTTCTTCTTGCTGCGCTTGGACATTAGTGTTGGGAAGTTGGACGGAATTGTCGGTGGTTGTGGTATTGGTTGTGGTGTTGGTTGTGGTATTGGCTGTGTTAGGTATTGTGTTATTTTGGATTGTGGTTTGGGTCTGAACTAACTCTGCGGCTGCAATTGTCTCGGTCTCAGTGGTTGTGGTTGTTGTTGTTTTTTCAGTTGTTGTGATTGTGGTGTTGTTGTTCTCTGTTGTTGTTGTTGTGGTACTCGTATTTACAGTATTGTTGTTGTTGTTGTTTGTGGTGGTGGTGTCTATTTGTTTTACCTCGATTTGCGACTTGTTCTTAATTTGCTCGGCCTCAGATTCGACAGCGACGACAACAGGTGTGGTGGTGGCAGTAGTCTCCTCGTTCTTCTCACCAACTCCGTTTGTGCCGTTCTGATGATGTGGCTCATCATCAACATTGTTGGTGGTTGTTGCTGCTGGTGCCGCCTCTGGCTCAGTTGGGGATTCGGCCAAACCATTCTTTTCGCCATTGGTCAACAACAAGGGCTCAGCGGCAGCGCCATGACCATTGGTAACAACTTCAGTGGTGGTGTCGGGCTCTTGCACCACAGCAGCACTCAATGACTCAACAACAGCTGGTGGCTCAACATTTGTCTTCGATTCGTTGGTGGTAGTGGTGCTGCTGCTTGTGCTAGTCGCTGTGATTGTCTCCGGCTTGATTGCCTCCTCCACAACGTTCACTGTTGGCGCCGCTGACTTCTGCTCATCACCATTCACTTGTTGTTGTTGCTTTTCCTGTTCGCTGGCTGCTCCATTTTCGGTGGGTTTCGATTCAACATTGGCTGTCGCATCGGCAACTGCTTTATCCGCGCTTTGCTACAAAGATTAAGTTGGACATTTAATTGGAGGCAGGCACAAATACAATCTTAGATTGCCAGCTTTACCTCAGCTTTGTCCGCGTTAGATACTGGTGCTGCTGCTGCAGTTGCTCCTACTTCGGCTGCTGATCCCTCTTCTGCTGGCTGCTCCGCTTCGCCATTCGTTGACGCCGATGCTACTGCTGCTACTGCTGTTGGGGAGGCTGGCTCCTCGGCCTTGGCTGGCTTCTGTTTGTCCTTTTTGCCAAACGAGATACTGCGGAATGACCATTTCTTTTTCACTTTATCCTTCTTGGACTTGGACTTGATGCTCTCATCGGCCAACGGTGAGATCTCCTCGGCTCCACTGCCCTCTTTGGGCGAGCCAGTTGCTGTTGCTGCTTCATCCTTTGCAGCACTCTCAACAGCAGCAGCAGCTGCATCACCATCAGCACCCTTTGGTGACGACGACGCCGCTGCAGCCGCTTCGGCAGCACTCTTCTCGGTGGTTAGATCTTTGTCATTCTCCGAGTTCTCTTCACCCTTCTGCAAAGCAAAAACATAAATTGATGTCACATTGAATTTAGTCTTCTTTGTTGCAATTTACCTCGCCGCCTGCAGCAGCTGCTGACGCTGCTGCATCCTCGCTCTTTTCCTTTGGCGTCGATGCATCGCCGTTTAATGCGGGCGGCGCCTGATCGACATCGACATCAATTTTCTCGACTTTGCCGGCGACTTCGTCGCCTTCGCCAACCTTCTTCGGATCGGTGGTGATATCAATTGAACGCTTGCTCTGTGCTTTACCCATTTTTGCTGGTCCTCCTCTTTTTTTATTTGTATATATATATATTTTTTTTTGTTAATTGCTAATTGGTTCTGCAAAAGCAAATAAAATTCGGGTTTCGGGTGGTTTGTAAATAATTGCAAATTAATTGATACTCGTCTTCTTACTCTTCTATATATTTACTTGATACTATATGTTATGCTCGGGTATATATTTAAACGATTGTCTGTGGTACATGCTTTACTGAGTATCGTGAAATGGCAGCAACGCACTTTTCTAAAGTGAACTTGCCATTTTATTTATACATTTGACATTTTACTGCACGCCAACTTCTTCTACTAAAACTACAATAAAAATGGCAACAACAAAAACAACAACACGAACAACATTTGCAATTTGTACAACATCGCAATAGAAATTTGTAGTCGGCTGTGTGTGTTCTGTGATAAGGCGGCAGGCATTGCGTTTTAGAGACCAGCAGCTATAGAAAAAATACAGATGTACTATATACGCATTACAGTGCTGATAACATTCACATATATTTATCGCCAAGTGTATTTGTATTTGTTGATCTGTCAATGTCAGGAAAGTGTTTGGACACACAGAATAATTCATATTTTTTCATTTATTTTATGTTATTAAATGGAGTTTTTAAAACTAGTAACTAGTTAACTATTGCGCATATTTATGATTTCATCATCTCATTTCTTAATATGCTCTTTTTTATATTCCGATTAAGTTAAGTTTTGCAAGAAGAAAATATTGTTTGGAAAGAAAACCAGTCTATGTCAGAGACTATCACAGCTATATTTTAAAAACGGAATATAAATTCTTGTATATCCAATACAAATCATGTTTATTTCATTTTACCGATAACTGCCACCATTTCATGCATATCGATACAAATCGATTTCTGATAGTAACAAAAACTACAATTTAAAAGAATTGATCATATATACAAATATTATCTTATTGAAATACAGAACATTTTATATGAATATTTATCAAGCAGAAAGAACAAACATTTTTTGCATACATAAAAATTACATACTCGTACACAAAAGAAAACACACTAACTCACAGTGAGTAAAAGAAGTAAACGACTGTTGATGGTTAAAAGTCTTAGATTCAGGGCATCTTTAAATCGTGCTCTCTCTTTGTTTATTTGCATTTATTTAATTATTTTGTGTGATGTTGCCAGAACTCAATCAGTAATCAGAGTTAACTTGTCTGCGCCTAACAACCACATACATGTGTGTGTATGTGAATGTGTGTGTGAATGGATGAGCAGGCGGCAACTCATTAAATTGCTCGTTAAGAAAGCAATTTATTTGGCTTTGAATGAAGAACGCAAAGTGTGACTGAATAAACATTTCAAATTGCAACAATCAACTATGAAAGTGGGGAAAAATACGAGTGGAAAGGCGAAAAGAATCAAATATCTTTTTCAGATTCAAGTTGACTGATTTAAAGTTTCTATATTTAAAGTAAAATTCAAATATTAATCTACAATCATTCATTGTCAGAGTGTGCAGTAAATGCAGGCAACTCTATTTATTGCTGGCATTTAGCAAAAAAAAAGGCAGTGTAAACAGCAGCTTATCAGGCATAGCCATAACAAGACAAGAAATATATATTAAATAAATGAATAATGCTAAAGGTAGGCGGCAATTGTGAAATGGTTTTAGCTGCGTCAAGTGAATCATCAACTTTAGGAAAATTGTATGAAGCAACAAATGACACACACACACATAGCGAGAGAGAGAGGGAGATAGAGAGAAAGAGAGGGAGATGAAAGACGGGCGAGGCACTAAACCGCTCCCATCCCCTCCAGGTTGTTAGTCGTCTTCTTGTTGCTACTACTATGCGTCACTTTGAAAATCGAATTACTCGACGCGACTCGGTAAATGAAACAGAAACCGTACCAAATAAATTTAAATAACAGCAGGGAAAATGGCGGAGAGAGGGGGAGAAGGTGAGAGTATCGGACGCAGAAAATTAAAAAGCGAAAAGTTTCGTCTTATTTAGGGGTGGCTAAAAACAACACCAATAACAAACATCCCATTTACACACAGAGGAGCGGCCAAAGCGGACCTCATTTGAAAAAGCTGTCGCACTGCCAGCATTTGTGTGAATGTATATATTATATATATATACGAGTATATATATATATGTTTGTGTGTGTGCAATCTTTGCATGCATTTTTCGCGGTCTGGGAACAGCTGCGATATAACAGCTGTTTGCATTGTTTCCAAGCCAATGAGCGACTTTTTTCTTTCTTTTTTTTACTGTGAACTTTCAAGCTTAACTACTCAGATTGAAAAAAAGGGAATTTTTTTTCAAATAAATACATTATGGTAACACCAATATCAATATGAAGAAATCAAAATCCAGGCAACAAATTTTGCATCATTTTGCATTTAAAAATACCCCTAGAATTTCACAAGTCATATAAATATTTCTAATTTTCTTAATTATAAGTTGAACATTAAATCTAATTTTTAATTTAATCTGTTTCTTACTTTATTTAATTTCTTTTCATTCCATATAAATATTCTAAATAGTTAATACCAATATCAAGCCATGCAACAAATATTGTAGTTTTTTGCATTTAACTACTCCCAAAAATCTTATGAATGACTGATAAAATATGTCATATTATTTTATTTTATAATAATTTACTAATATTCAATTTTATTTTTTATATAATATAATTTGTACTTTTTGTAATTTTTTATGTAAATAAATAAATCGAATGCAAAGTTCGTCTTATAAAGTGTTCACTGTATTTACACGATACACGTGTATCCACAAAATTTGTGTTATTAAATACGAACGAAAACGAAACGCGAAAACATCACGTTTCAACAAAGTTTCTCAACCGATTCAACCGTTCAATGACCCCCCCCCCCCCCCCCCCCCCAAATTCACCAAAAACCTCAAAAAGAAAAAAATAACCCAAGATGGCAACAACAAAGCGAATGCCGCCCGCCTCTGCTTACAATTTGGATCAGCCAGCCACAAGATTAATCGAACTAAATCTAAAGCAAATTTGTCGACAACAGGCAAAAAAAAATACAAAGAAAAAAAACAATATAGAAGAAACAAGAACAACAAATAGAAAGTGAGGTGTCCAGCAATTAATTTGATCTCGTCGAATTTCAAATGTGAAATATCCAGTGATTTTTTTTATGGACAAACTGAAATGTGGACTGACTGACTGTATGCAGAATGAATGTATGCTTGATGAGTAATCGCAAAAATATGCCGACACACACACAAGTGAACACAGGTGTAGCTCGCGTAATACAACCCTTACTAAAATAGACAGCACAATAACCAACTGTGCGCGTTCGAGAAAAAGAAAGAGAAGAGAACAACAATAAAAAGCGCAAGTAAAATTGCGGTATGACGCATCAGGCGAGGCAAAAAGGACAAGCAAACAAGGACAGTGTCAGCAGCAGAGGGTTGCCGCCGGCCGGCATTTAATTTCTATTACAACTACTATGACGTTTACTACTACCAAATACTACGACTACTACTACTACACTTACGCAACTCGCACGTACAGCAACAACAAAAATGACGACTACGACGACGGTCATTGCCCGTCGTTGCCATGGCAACGAGCAGTCGACGCTAACGCTAACGCTGACGTCGCTGCGTGACAGCAGCAATATTTGTGGGGGGCGGCGTGTGAAAATATTTGAGCGCCACTGCGGCCCACATACATACATACAAACGCCAACAGGCGATGCTTTAAAATTGTGACAGCGGTGCCAGACAGGTTACAGGAGATGAACATTAGCAGGAGTTTTACAACATTCACACTTACATACATAAGTAAAATTGGAATCAGTCAGATTGACTGACGAAAATTGACCGTTCCATTAAAATTCCTACATTTTTTGGGGGCTTTTATTAGTTAAATTTAATTTAAACTTGACCTTTGATACACACACATACACACATTGCATTTACAATAGAAATGCCACTGGTCACTTCTCTCACGCCTCTTTGCTTTTAAAGCCGCGCCTTTGTGCCCCATTCAGTGAAAGAAAATTTATAAACGAAGGGAGGACAAAGGAACGCAGCACTAAGGAGGGGGAGGGGAGAGTGGCGGTCTCTGTCGTCTATAAATAAAAGCGCATTTATCAACAATGGAAACATGTTCGAAATGCACCAACAGCTCCACACAAAGAGCGAGCAGCGTATGCATGTGTGCGTGTGCATGTGGGGTGTGTATGTGTGTGTTCAATTGTCTGCTCTCTATCAATTTTGACACTTTAAGCTGCTGTTGCTGCTGCGGCTGCGCTTTCAAATTGACGCCTGCTTCTATTACTCCACTCCTCTCACTCTTTTTCTCTCTGTCTATCTCTCTCTCTTTGTCTTCCCTTTTGCTTCTCCACTGGAAGATCCAAGCGCTATGAGAGTGCAGACGATACGTAAATTAAATTGATTGTGCTGGAATGCGTACAGCGCAACACTGGAGCCGGGGGCCGGCCGGCCAACTGGACAAACATTAATTTCATGTCATGTTATACACACATATATATATATATATAAATTCCAGTTGGAAGTTGCATTGTTGGACAAATAAATTGTGTAGGGCCATTTATAATAGAGTAGCATTTATAGCACTGTGAAATTGCTAAGTGCACGCGCACTCAAAAGCCGCGCGAAGTAGACGTAATTGAACTTTTATAAACTAATCAAACGAACGCCCACAGACTCATGTCTCAGTCGCCGTCTCAGACTCCCTTCCTTTTTTCGAATTTTTTTCATTACACTGCACACGCACTTGACGGCTGACAGACACACTCACACTAACACACACATACTTACAATGCATCTCAGCTCATTTCTTTCAATTTCTTCAATCAGCCGCCAGGCGGCGACAGTCGCAAAATGTGCAAATAAATGCCGAGTATAATAATAAGTAAAGCAGAGAGAAAGAGCGAGAGAGTGAACAATAAAATATGTTGATACACATGTTGACACACACACACGTATACACACAAACATACAAGTGCAAGCAATGCATATTTGCATATTTGTCACATTGTTTGCTATTTGAGACACACACACATACACACATAAACTGCTGCTGCAGATAAGCCACGCCTAAATATAACACACAGCAAAACCCAATCAGTAATCAATTTTACATGTAATAAATATGCACACACACAACCACATATAAAGTGCACTTAAATGCATTACACACACGCACACGCTCAAATAGCAATTGTCAAAAGGGAAATATATGGCAATATTTTTTTTGTGGCCCACGCAGCCAAAGGAATTGAGGGAAGAGAGCACTTTTCAAAATTGTCTGTGCGAAAAGTAAACAGCAACAACGAGAAAGAGAAGAAAAAAAAGCAGAAGAGCAGCAGTCAGTTTCAGGGAATGTCTCAAGTAACCGGATATAATTGGTTGGTGCTGTGTTGTTGTTTTTGCTGTTGTAGTCTTATGAGTTGAGCGACAATATGAAAAGGATACGTAAAATGAGTGCCATAATTAGTTACGAGCTGGAAATACAAATGTATTGAAGTATTTCAGTATGTAAAATGAAGAAAACTGTTTTCAATTATCATTTCCTGTCAGTAGTTGTAGTTGTTGTTTTCGACAAACGGATCTTTCTTTCTTTCTACGGCATTCTTCACAATTATTGTTATAGAATACTCAACTCAAATATAAGCAGATATTCATATACTCATTGACATAACGGTACGTTCGACGCCGTCATCGTCGATATCTGAATGAACCCCCGCAGCAGCAAATGATAAACAATTTATATACATATATATATTTATATATATATATATATATATAAGTAGTGTATGTGTTATAAAAAAAAAAGAAAATACAGTAATAGAGAGAGAGGAAGTGTCTTTAGTAGGCGACGCATTCACAATTGATAAATGCGAATGAGACACAAAGCAACTTGGCTATCAATTGCATAGAATGGGGTACTTCTAAATTAATTTTTGTGTGTATTTTTTTAAAAGAATTATGTCTGATTCACAGTTTTTCCACTTAACAATAGAAATAACGCTTTTTTCCTTACATTTTTCTTCTGAATTGAATCTAGTATATATGATATACATATATATAAGTTGGCCGCTACGTGATTTATACTTGGCGTATAAAAATAAATGTATGATGTGTTTGTGTTCAAGTCGCGATATCTGTGTTACTGCAGAGTCAACAACATATCAAAATGATAAGCGCAAAAGAAAGCACCGATCTGGGCAAACATTAAAAATACTTTTTTTACGGGCTTAACCAAGTAGATAAACATAACCAGCAGATTGTAGAGAATCTTAATTTTTTTTAAAGAAATTAAACTCATTATCAATTTATATGCATAGTTTTGAGCACATGAAAAGATATTGCGTTGTTTTTTTTTTGTTCCTTTTTTTTTGTTAAAAGCGAAGCATATAAATTTTAATATATGCATAAATAAATGAGAGAATAGCCACTTAAAGCTAGCTTTTACGTTTATGGTCGGTTATTTTAGTTTAACAAGGTCTACAATAATCAACTAACAGCAAAAAAAAAAGAAAAATGTTATTTGCGATCCCCGATTTTAAGGCCAAAAAGAAAAGCAGCTATTAAATGGCGGCACTCGAACAATAAGAAACACTCGTAAAACAAAAAATCACAAAATCAGAGTCTGCGCAGCTGGCAGAGGAGACAGCTAGTTAGCTAGCTTTCCAATGCGAGCCAGATTAAACCAGCCCACTCATTCCACATGCACACACTCACACAAACACATTTACAAATATATAAGTGTGGCCAGAAAACTTGAAAAAGCAGTCTCAAAATATTGTCGAAGGATGCGGATGCAAGTAGAAAGCGTAGCTGGCAAAAAAAAATATACATATATATGTATATATATTTAAAAAAAAAGTGGGCTGCAACCGTTGCGCTGGCTTAACCGGTTGGGCGCTTTGCCATTCTTGTTCTCTGCCTCCTCCTCCTCCTCCTCTACTATGTTGTGGTTGTTCTTTGGTTTTTGTGGCTAATTAAAACACAAGAGCTATGCATGCATTAGTAGTAGTAATTTAATGAAAAGTAGTAGTAATAAAGGTAGTGATAGTAGTAGTAGCAGAAACAAAGACAAATGCCAATTAGTCAGCAACGAACCAAAGCGGGAATTGAAATTGAGTCGTGAGTTGTCATCAAGTGGCAAGCGGCGCGCGCGCGAACGCCTCGCTTATGCAGTCTGATTAGAAATTCAAAGCGCTACGTCCGGATTTATACGCCGGACCACTTTGGTATTGGTATTGTTGTAAACGGCATTTTAATACAAGCCACATAAATAATTCATGAGACGACAATTGGCAAAGAAAACAAAAATTGACGCACGCTTTCTGTTCCGTTCTTGCTGCTGCTGCTAAGACACATTACAAATGTTTGCATTATTTCCGGTACTTACTTTACTCTTGTATCTCCGCTGCGCGGGTGGTCACACTGAACAATATTTTGTAGAAATGTCAAAAGCGTGCTAACGCTAATTTGTAGGTGACGAAGAAGAGGCACTTTCACTAATCACAACGCACAAAATGCACTGCAGGAGTAGTAGTAAGTATAACTAACTAGTTAGTTACTCGATTTGTAAAGTTAATAGTCGTCGCACATAAACAAACCGATCGCACACACAACAAAACCGTTCAAGTCAAACAACAAACGACGACTGCGACGATCACAGCGACGACGAGAACTGAAGAAAAACAGAAGTAGAAGCAGAAGCAACAACAGAAAGAACGAACGCAAAAAGAAACTTCTACTTCAGCGCTTGGCAGCACTGCAAGCAGCGCGGTGCAGAGCTAGAAGCAGGCAGAAAAGCAGACAAAGAGAGAAAGGCCGGAAGCGTCGGCAGCGGCGTCAACAGCTGAAATGCGGGCAGAGGCAACAACAATATTGCATTGCATTGAGTGACCATCAGTAGCAGCAGCAGCTATCAATAAAAGCGATAGTGATATTATTATTGTTGTTGTTATAACTTCTTGTTGCTGCCGCATGCAATGCGTAAGGAGTCCATAACAAAACTAATGAGCCTTGACGGTGGCAACAATACATTTACATATACATACATACATATACACATACACACATATGCAGGGGCCTTCTTTATTGCTTCATTTTGCCATTCATGCTTCTTCACACAATGACCCCACATGGCAGCCAGCAGAGTAGCAGTAACAACTTTAAATAAACAATGACAAAGAGGAGTGAAAGGGATCGATAGAAAGAAGAGAGCGAAATTCTTGATGACTTTTTTCTGCTGCTATTGACTTGAGTTGAATTGTGTCTCGTTAATTTCACAAGCTTAAGCTGATTATTGTATTCTTGCGTTTATCATTTAATTAAAATTGAACTTTGTTGACGACAATTATCGATCAACGCATCAAAAATGTTGTGTATGAAATAAATTTATCACAGCTTGCTAATGTCAGCCAAAGTGTTGACATGACTCGTCACCCCTCTCTCCGGATCCCCCTCACAAACGCACTGGCAACATGTGTATAAAAGATGTTGCTTGAACAGAACAGCCGCCATTGCCATTTCTACGCTTGTGCGCGTATGTGTGTGTTGCGGTTTGTTGCTTTGAATATATTTGTATGTGTCTACTCGTAATGTTTTTCTCCACGAAGGCAGCACATTTTCTTGCCACTCCAACAAACCGGCAACCGCTAAAAAAAAATCAATCCTAACCACTTGAAATTCGACTAACAAGTACTTGCATATTTTACACACACACACACATGCATAGCTATATTTGTTTATTTATAGCAATCGGTGGCGCGCATTTCATATTGTTATTAATGCTAATTCAACAAAAAACAGCAGCAGCCTCTCATATAAAAAATAATAATAAATATGCCACACTTAAAAATATTCGTAGGCCAAACAAGAAATCAATCCGCAACAATAACAAACAAAGCAGGCAGCAGCAGCAGTTGAGAGAAGCAGATGAGATGTGTAACAAGAAGAAGAAATGGAAGAGACATGGACGGACTTCTTCCATGCCGGCCGGTCGGTCGCTGCTCGCTGCCCAGATAAGAACGAACGACGATGTTGCCTGATCGGCATAAATTGCGTTCTTTGAGAAAATCATTTTTGTTTTGTTATTGTTGTCGTCCGTCTCGCGATTGCAAGGGAAATAATGGCGATGTAACAAACTGATTGCTAACATATTTCCTCCTTTCCTACATTTTCTATTGATCACTCACAGTGGTTGAAATTGACATTATTTAAAATATAATTTATACTTCTATTAAATAATTTATTTTTGTAAAATATTTTTATTATACAATTTTGTAATGTTTTTTTTTTTCAAATAATTAACCAATGTTGAAATAGAATGCAAAATTTTAAATTTGTATTTTTTAAATTTCTTAAGTGGATTATTGTAATTAAATCGCAGCTGTACCATATTCAACTAACAAATAAATTCAAAATACACTTGAATTTGACAGCTGAAATTGTGAAAAATGAATACATTTTTTTTCTGGCAAAATATGTGAAAAAATGGTTTTATAATAGAAAATGTTTACAGTGATATTTTATATTTTTAGTTTAGATTTTTCTAATGCAAACCGCTAATTGCACTTGGCGTAAAGCACGTAACGGTATTGCAAGCATTTTGCCACACACAGACTGGAGGCTGTAACCGCAGTCGCACCAATAACAATTTTATCCCGCACCCCACAGATAAACAATAACAAACGTTGGCCAAGACCCCCCCCCCCCCCCCCCATCCCTACAACCTTCCGCAAATGAATTCAATAAGAAACTTGAAACGACTTCAAATGCAGCACCGAAAAGCTGAGCTCTAAACTGCAATTCAAATAATGGCAAAAGCGAATAATAATTTATGGGTAAGGACAAAATAAGAAATATTCTATGAAAATCAAATATGAAAATATAAACTATGCATTTTTTATTTCAAATATGAGTGTTTTTAAATATTTAAATGCAGACTGCACACCATTTACCAGTGTTTCCGAAGTACTTGCTGCATACATATATATATAAATATATATGTATGTATGTATATACATACATACACAGGCACAGGCACGTAAGCGATGGCGACGCCAGTTAGGGCGGTGGCTGGTCTGGCAGCAGGCTGTGCTGTGCTGCGCCGGGCTGGCTAACTACTCTCATCATATACTTTGTTGTTGTAGCCTTCACTTCCAAATAGCTATAAAAATTGCGACGCAATATTTTTATTTTTTTTTATAGCAAAAGTGGTTTTCTCTCTCTTCGAAACGATCCTCAGGCAGCTACCAACACTTGGCTTACGAGTAAAAGTAAAAGCCGCCCACAGCAAAGAGAGAGAGAGAGAGAAGAAAACTAAATACGAACACATATTGTTTTGAGTATTAAAGAAGGATATTTTTAGCAAACAAGTTCAAACATGCTGGCAAGTGTAATCAGGCGTAGAATGCTCAAACACAAAGACAAGACGACAACAACGACAACGACAATGAAAAATAAGTCAAGTCAGGCATCTGAAACGACGACGAACAAGGCAACAGCAGCAACAGACAACAACGTACACTCACACACACACACGCATATACATAAAAGTGTGTGTTTGTGTGTGTACGCACTCACAAAAGAAGAGGCAAGACAGGCAGGCAAGGAGCGTACGAGTGACAGCACAAAGCGTAAAAAAGGATAAATGAAGCACGCAAGGGAAGAATGTTGATAAGCAAGCGTAGAGCACAAGACAGAGAGTGAGAGAGAGCTAGCTAGATGGGCAGACAGCAGGAGAGATACATAGAGAGAGAGAGAGAGAGCCAAACGGATACAAAGCCAGCCACCGGCAGCGACGCCGGCAGTGGCGACATAGTGGCAACGCCAACGCAATTGGAGGCGGCACACCCAAAACTTGAGAGAAAAGGCTGCAAGCGCAAAAAAAAACTATGACCAGCAACAGCCCAAAAGCAGCACTAACGAAAAGCCGGCTATGCATCTATTTTTTTCAAAATTCGTGTTAAAGCTGCCCAAATTCTCTGTCAACGCGCCCAGCCCACACTCACACACATACACATGTACACGCACACATATAGACATGCATACACTAACAATAGTATGGCGTCCTTTTTGAATTCTGTATGCTTGAAGCGCTGTCCGTCTGTCTGCGACACTTGAAATACTTGAATAAATAATTATTCCAGCACTCGTTGTAATTATTATATTTTAAAGTGATAATTCACAAAAGTTTCGTCCTACACTCGCATTCACACACTATTAAAACATGTACAAAGCGTTATACAGAATTTCAACAGCAACACTAACACACACACAAACAGACACGCACACAAAGGCACTCAGACAGCTTGGCTTGGTTTTTCAAATTTTGTGTTTGCCATTTTTTTTCCTGTTTTTTTTATCTTTGGTTGCGTTTTGAATGAAATGATGAATATTGTAATTAGCATTTACCTGTCTCGTTACGTATATATTATTACGGACGCGCACTTTATACTTAGATTCTGTGGTTTTTTTTTTCGAATATAAACCGCAGTTCGAACTTCTTTCTTTAAACTACTTTCTGTCTCTCGCTGAGCTGTCAAACAAACCGAATGCGTTCAAGCACAGTGTATGTGTGTGAATAAATGGGCACATTTTTTTCTGCTTCATTTTCTTTCTTTGAACCCTAAGCGAATGCTGAAAACTATCGATAATTTGGCAGGCTGGCTAGCGAATGGAGCGGAGCCAGTTGAACGATGTTCAATTCAAACTCAATTCACAATTTAAGCTATTTAACATAACTTAACTGACCAAAATAACTGTTTGCTAAACATATTTAATTAAATCCAATAATATTAGCTAAGCAACTCTTTAGAGCTTTGTGGAACAAGTAATAAAATTGAAATTAATTTTCAAATGTGCGCTTAGTGATGGGGAGCAATATATCGATTGTCGAATCAATATATGTAGATATCGATGGAGTTGGCTATTGTGAATTGAAACTGAGTTTTAGGGATTTTCGATTAATCAGCATGAGGTCGCACACACAACAAAAAATTGACGCAAAGTCGGCGGGAAAAACGGGAATCAATGAAATACAATTAACAATTTAAGAGTTAACAAAAGACTGCCAAATTCAGAATTGCGATGCCGCCAAAGCCAAAGGGTGCATCGCCCACCGTACGCAAACGCTACTGCGGCCTGGGCAATCATCATCTGCATCCGCCGCATAAAACGATCAGCGACAAAAGAATACTCCGTTTTGCCAGACACATAAATAACGAAATACGGAGCGCAACGCCGGTGTGCGGCAGCTGCTACGACACGTTGGTTAGTATCTACCACATCAAGGTGAGCAACGCCATCGATCTGCAAAAGGGCAAGAGGCGAGCGGCTGCAGCGGCGGCGGCCAATACTAATTCCATTTCGGATGTGAGCAATAGTCAACAGTTGACAACCTCGTCGGCTCCGCTGAATTCGTCATCGAGTTCTGTTTCCGCTTATTCGACCACAACCTCCACAGACAGCAGCAATCTGCACTCCACTTCAACGGCGAAGCGTAAGCGAAACGAGCCACAGCCAACAAATCCTGTCCAGCAATCCACCTCCTCTGACGATGATGAGCCACTTTTAAGTCTGAATGCTGTAAATGGGACCCGATTGCCAAATGTTCAACCAATTCCCAAGCGACGACAATTTGTGAGTCTGAATAAGGATGTTATGGATATTTATTTAAACGGCACCACGGGCGGATAAATTTCCAATTTAATTTTTAGTCAACATAGAATGAGAAAAACATAAGTTGAACTTAATTTTTAAATTAAAGCATTTAGTGTTTAGTTCGTTTATCACAAGCTCGCTTTACTCTATTTAGTTATTTACTTAAAAGCGTAGTTAATTCAAGTCATTCCAATGACAATAAAAACAAAGTTCAAGTCATTTTTGAAAATGATTTTTGGAAGAGAATTTAAATGAAAATAATAACTTTTAAAACAAAATGTAATTTTAGCGATCTGCAAACAACAAGCTAACATTTATATATTTATTATTTATTATATTCACAAAATCATATAAAATGTTAACAATTTTTAATGGCAATTCTTAAGTATGTATGTAAAACAGTAATCTTAGTATTTTGTAATGACCGTCAATAATTTAAAGTTATCTTTTTTAAAACTATAACAATTTATTCTATTGAATTAAGTTCCAGAATAAATTAATGTACTGCATTAAAATGTTAACTTATAATTTAAGCAGTTTCGATAAGTGTTGACAAACAGCTGTTGCTGCTAAAGCGCATTTATCAGCTTTTTGCATGGCCTTAGCAACTGTTAAATTTTAAAATATAACTAATTAGTGCTCTTATATCACTTTTTTTAGTCACAATATAAATATTCACAAAATTACGTTTTTGACACCGGCTTAAAACTTAATAAAACAACGCCTTGATTAAAAAAACTTTTGTTGAGTGTTTTTCAGTCTGAGATAACAAACATTGTTGCTCCCTGTTGTTAACAGTCTGCAAAATGTAAAGTTAACAGACAAACGCAAAAACAGCAATTTGGCAAAAAAAGAAAACAAAAATATTGCAAATAAATACAAAATATTATTGTCAAAGAGGATTTTAGTGCTAATTAGACGAACAACCAGCCAACTGAGATGGAAACAACAATGGAGACGTGCTCATAAGGGCCGAACGAGATTTATTTCACATACGCAGTTTCCATGATAGACACTAAAATTTGGCCAGGTGAAGAGTTGTTGGCAATAACACTTTTTATGCATGTTGCTTAATATTGTTAATTGCAGAGCGTCATGGGCTGCATAACGAGCACCAATAAGCTGAACGAGCTGCGACAGGAGAATGTGTTTCGGGTACGTGTCGCCCATTTGCAGCCCAGTGGACCCGAGGCGCCCATCATACGCAGCGGCTACTTGGAATTGACGCCACGCGAGCTAATCTTTCTGACGCCCGGCTGCGATCCAATTGTGTGGGCACTGCAGCATCTGCGACGCTACGGCCTGAACGGGGATCTGTTCTCATTTGAGGCGGGCAGACGTTGCATGTCCGGTCCGGGCATCTACACCTTTCGCATCCACAATGCCGAGCAACTGTATCCGATGTTCCAGCGTTACATCAACGCTGTCAATACGGATGCCTTTGCCCAGGTCGAGAGGGAACGGGAACGTGTAAATTCCACGCATTCGGTATCGGTGCTGATGGGACGCAGTGATCTCCAGCCGCACAGCAATAACTACTTGGAACCGGCACCGTTGTTGGCCCGGAATGCTCTGCAATCCTCCTCCCAGCAGCAGCAGCAGCTGTCGCAGCACCAGCTGCTCCAGCAGCCAAATGATATGCTGGTGGCTGCCAGCGATTCACCTGACTCTTTGCCAAATCTGCAGCTGATGGGATCAGCGGATGCAAGCGTCGATGGCGATGTGGGCGCACTGCAATCGCCAATCACGCCAGGCGCCTACGTCAGCACCAGCACAAATCTGTACTTCGATCAGCCGTTGCAGCGATTGCTGCTCGAGCAGCAGAGCAGCAGTAATTCACCGACAGATGGCACGTCCACTGGAACCAATTTGGTGGATATGCCGCCACAGGAATCGGCACCGATGATACTCAATGATGCGTTGCGTCTGTATGCCAATGTGGATCGTTTGCTTTGCGATGAGCGTTGCTATGAGAATATCAATCGTTTGGATTTGCCACTGCTGCCACGCGACAGCTCTCAACAATCGATGGCATCCACAGCACAACAGCAACTGCAGCAGCAACAGCAACAAACACAACAACAATCGCAACCACAACAACAGCAGCAGCCACAACAACAACAACCACAACCAGTGACGCCAACGAGCCTGACTGGTGTCAACTACATTGTGCTCGACTTGGATCAGCCACGCAGTCCCGCTCAGTGTTCGCCCAACGGCTTTGATAGCGGTCAATCTATGATTGCCGCCGCGCCCGTTACACCGGATGGGCTTAAGGCGAGCACAGATGCTACAACGGCAGCGACGATATCGACGCTGAAGCGTAGTCCCAAAGCGACGGCAACTGCCACAACGGGTGCAACAGCAATAACTGCGGCAGCGGATAAGGTCGCTGGCTACTCGACAATTGATTTTATACGCACGTACGCCTTGAACAAGTCATCGACGGCAACGGGACATGATGGCGAACTGGTGGCAGCGATGGGACAGCACATGCAGGATCATCCGCACGAGGAGGGAGAGTTGCGAATAACGCGGCACAGCAAGTGTGTGCGAAAGGCCTACTCAATCAGCGAGTAACGAGTAACGAATGGAACATAGATCGTCTTCTACTCGCTAGTAGTTGAGTCAAGTAACGAGTAGCACAAGCAGAGGCGCGTAATGAGTGGCACAAGCAGAGGCGAGTAGCGAGTAGCAAGGGGAACATCTTTTACTCGCCAGCAAGCGTCTAAATATTGCGCAGATGAATTAAGAAACAAGTGGCATAAGCACAGGCGAGTAATGAATAGAAAATATAGCTTCTTCTAGTCGCCAGCAAGCGCCCAGCGATTTATTCAGATGAGTCAAATAACGAGTAGCATAAGCAGAGGTAAGTTACGAGTAGCAAAAGCATAGACGAGTAACGAATAAGAAATTGAGAGTCTTCTACTCGCCAGCAAGCGTCTAGCAATTGAGCCGAGTAACGAGTGGCATTATCAGACGCGAGAAACTAATCTTTTATTCAAACGCATAGCGGTTGGAAGGATGGGTCAAATAATGGATAGCATAAGCAGAGGCGAATAACGAGTAGAAAAAAAAACATCTTCTAATCGTCAACGAGCGCTTAGAGTCAAGTAATGAGTAGCACAAGCACATGCGAGTAGCGAATAGAAAATAAAGCGTCTTCTACTCGGCAGCAAGCGCCCAGCGGCAAGTAACGAGAAGCACAAGCAGGGGCGAGTAACGAGTACCAAGTGGCAGATAGAGCATCTTCTACTCGCCAGCAAACTCCCGACTATTGCGAAGATGATCAAGTAACGAGTAGTTGAAGCAGCACAACGAATTTACCAAAAAAAAGGCGGGTTAAAATTACGACTCGTTCTATATTTTACTATAAGGTGTAACATTGCTTGCTTGCGTCCTGGGTAACCAATTGAAGAATCAATCTCAAATTCTTTGCCCGGAACGCAATCAGGAGACCCAACAAAAAAAAACACAGTCACAAATTGCAATCAGGTTGTTTCAATGCATGTACTTACATATACATAAATACATACATTTAATTGTGCACATATATATATATATATATATATATATACTTATTTGTATACTTAAGTATTTTTAGTGCTAGTCTCGTTTTGAAATGTTGTCCAAATCAATTTGTTGTTTCGTTTATTTATTAGTGAAAATGCAACACGAAAGGCTTTTAAATTGTACATTATGTAATTGATGTACATAATGTACACGTTAGTAGTTAAGCACCCACACATATATATATATATAAATAAATATAAGAACATCTAGTTTGTTGTTGGAATTGCCGAGCAAAAGACCCTTTTGTGGAGCGATTGCCTTCGTATTTGATTTGTTGGCAGCTTTCAGTGAACCGCCCGGTGTAATTTTAAGTTTTATATTGCTTTATTGTTATCCACAAATTGTTAGGAATTTAAACATACGCACAAATATGCAGAAATATGTACTTACTATTACTGTTAGTGTTTAAGGCAAAAAAGTGCAATAAAACTTGAAAGCAACTTTAATCAAGAGTCGTTTTTTCTGTGTGCAAAATTGTCTTTTTAAAAAGTACACACTATGAAATGTGTTTTTTGTTTTACTATCATACATTTTATTCCAAAGCATAACTATTTAATGGACTTTATATACACCTAATTGAATACTGTAAAAATTAAATTGCAATTCAATTCAATTCAATTTATTAACTGTTAAATTTATGTTACTCCACAGGCTCAGAGATTTGCCCATCTTTTCTTTATTTTTTGTGTCTCAATCTTTAGATGTCTCTTTCTCATTTTTAATTGAATTTACTTTGAAACTTTAATTTTTAATTTAATTTATAGTTTGTTGTTATTCAAAACTCTTTTATAAACTGAACTTAAATCCTTTACTGGTTGGAGTTCTCGTGAAATTAAAAGATACACCTTTACCCACAAGTTGTGTGGATAAGTGAACAGTTGTTCATCAGATATTAGTTAATAATTATTGACTTCAGATTCATCTAAGAATATCTTTCTGTATAAGAGACATCCTTAAAAAAAATAATATATATACGAGGTGTGTTCAAAAAGTATCGCGAATTTTGAATTTTCGCGGGTTATGTATAATCGAATTTCGATTTTTTTGTAGCGTTATGTTGGTACTCATGTCTCTCACTTATGCCGACAAGCTCGGCCATTTTGAATGTTCACTTAATTGTTGACAGCTGCTTTGCTTGCACGTGTTTTGGATCGTCTTCGATTTTTACCTATTCAAAAAAATGGATCAAAGAACCTGTATCAAATTTTGTGTGAAAAACGAAATTAAGTGCGCGGATGCATTCCGAATTTTGATTGTGGCATACGGAGAAGCTACCTTGGATCGAAGCAACGTTTATCGGTGGTACAAAATGTTCTCAGAAGGCCGAGAAGATGTGAACGACGAAGAGCGTGCCGGACGCCCGAGCACTTCAACAACAGACGAAAAAATTAATGGAGTGGAGAAAATGGTATTGGCCAATCGTCGAATCACCGTTAGAGAAGTTGCTGAGGAGCTAGACATATCGATTGGCTCATGCCATTCGATTTTTATCAATGATTTGGGCATGAGACGGGTCGCCGCGAAATTCGTACCAAAATTGCTCAATTGCGACCAAAAACTGCATCGCATGAACATTGCTAATGAGATGTTGGACTCTGTCCGCGACGACCCAAATTTGCTCCAGAGGGTCATAACTGGTGACGAATCGTGGGTTTATGGTATGGTTACGACGTGGAAACCAAAGCTCAATCATCTCGATGGAAGCTGCCGCACGAACCAAGACCGAAAAAAGCGCGCCAAGTTCGGTCGAATGTGAAAATTTTGCTGACAGTTTTCTTCGATTGCAGGGGCGTGGTGCATCATGAGTTCTTGCCACAGGGTAGAACGGTCAATAAGGAATATTACCTGCAAGTTATGCGCAATTTGCGCGAAGCAATCCGCCAGAAACGCCCGGATTTGTGGAAGAACAAAAATTGGCTTTTGCACCACGATAACGCCCCTGCTCACACATCGTTGCTTGTGCGCGACTTTTTGGCCAAAAACAACACACTAATGATGCCGCAGCCACCGTATTCCCCAGATCTGGCCCCCTGTGACTTTTTCTTGTTCCCTAAACTGAAGAGGCCCATGAAAGGACGACGTTACGCTACGCGTGACGAGATAAAGACGGGATCGAAGGAGGAGCTGAACAAGATAAAAAAAATAATGATTTTTTGAAGTGCTTCGAAGATTGGAAAACCCGTTGGCACAAGTGTATAATATCTCATGGGGATTACTTTGAAGGGGACAAAATAGATATTCATGAATAAATAAATAATAACTGAAAAAACACAAAATTCGCGATACTTTTTGAACACACCTCGTATATATATTGAATTTGATAAATGAATGAATTTGATATGACCACTTTCGCACTGGCGACGAGGAAGAATACATTCAAATAAATGGAGTGGAGTATTTCTTGGATATATAAATTGCTTGACAAATTCTCAATATATGATATGGATAACGATAATACTATTGAATTGAATAAAATGAAAATAAAGATTGGCTTAACTTGAAAGAGCTATTTTTCATAAATAAATTTTCATTTTATTTTACTCAAATTTTAACACTTGAGCTATTATTAACTCTACTTTCAGTCTTTTTATTTCACTATTCATATATCAATAATACCACCATGATTGTCAATAATTTTTAAGAGGGACTTTCACACACATTCAAATATATGGTATACCTTTTGATAACAATCGAATTATCGACAATAAATCGACGTAAGTCCGTCCAGTGTGTACACCAATTACGGAGTGATAATACCGGTGTGTTGTATTTACCGTTTGAAACTCAAATTGAACAGAGCGACTTGAAGAGCAAACAAGCAAAACGTGAGCAGGTAAAATGAGGACGCTGATAAGAAGATCAAGCAATAGTAAATCAAATTCAATTTACGCACAGTTGCAGTCTGTTCATTTCTCTACATACATCTACAGCAGCAGCTTAACCGATCAAGTTCATTATCAACAAATAGGGAGAGAGAAAAAGAGAGTAAGTCGCAGAGGCATTGTCAGTTCTAGTTTTGCCGTTGACATTAATTGTCATGGCGGGCAATCTCAGTGTTTTCTACGTATTGTGGATCTTGGCCTTGGTTGGCTCTTCGGTTCATTGCCATTTTGGGCCGGAGCTGGTGGCGCGTGTGGCGCCACAAGCATCGCCAGATGTGCAGGAGGAAGCAGTTCGCCAGCTTATGCAACGTGTGCTGGGCGGTCGGGCCTCAAATCTATTCGAGGTGGAGGTCAACAAGGCTCTCGAATTGCGCAGCTATCAAGTGAGAAAATATTCAATATAATTTGTTTAATGTACTATAGTTGCAAATTAAATATATATATATATATATATATTTAAGGAGTGAATCAAGCATCAAGATCCAATTATGCATAATGTTCATCTAATTGATGTAGTTCCTCTCATATCAGATTGGACGGTGGTTGTCATTTAACTAGGTACACTCAATATTATGGTATATGTTTCCTTTATTTATTATATTTTATGTATTTATTATTTAGATTTACAGCTATTTATTTCATTACAGTTAGATTTTGCTCCACACTCAGAACAATTGCCGTGAAATTTAGAAAATATACATTAAATTAGATAGATTTGAAATATATACTATGGAAAATCTTCAAAAACTAATATTTAATAATAATAAAGGTTACAAAAAGTCTCATATAAAAATTATTCTGTCCGTTGTACACACATGTAATATATTTTTTTTATAAATTTTATAAAAATCGAACGTAATATTACAAAAAAAAAGAAGAAAAATCGTAGTTTTTAGTAATTTATTTTCTGAATAATAATAATAAGACGAGTGATTCTTGGCGCTAAAAAGTGACAAATAATTAGTCAGCATTTAAGATTTGAACTTTAAATATATCGACTAACTACTATTTTCTATTGCTATACCTGATTGTGTGAACAGCACTGTATGTGAATGACCTTATATAGAAAGAGAAATGATGAGATTGTGTTGCTATTAAATATATGTATGTATTTGCAGATCCGTCAGCTGGATAATGGCAAAGTGCTGATAGTCGGTTGGGATGGGGTCTCCGTGTGCAAGGGCTTCCACTACTATCTGAAGTATGTGCTGCACAAGGATCTGGACTGGTTTAAGACGCACATCGAGCTGCCCGCGCAACTGCAGCCCAAGAATGTGACGCACAGCTCAAAGTCTGCCAGTTGGTTTATTTATTATCAAAATGTTTGCACATGGAGCTATAGTTTTGTGTGGTGGAATTTTGGAGAGTGGCGCCGACACATCGATTGGATGGCCATGATGGGCATTAATTTGTCGCTGGCGCCCAATCAGGAGGCCATCTGGCAGGAGGTGTACACAGAGATCGGCCTGAGTGCCGATGAAATAGATGCCCATTTCGCGGGACCGGCATTCCAGGCGTGGCAACGCATGGGCAACATTCGTGGCTGGGGCGGACCATTGCCACCGGCACATCGTCGACTCCAGCAGCTGCTGCAGCAGCTCATTGTGCGGGCACAGCGTGACCTGGGCATGAGTGTCGCCCTGCCGGCATTCGCTGGCCATGTGCCGACGGGGCTGCCACGCATCTTTCCCACTGCGAATTTTACACGTGCCGAGCGCTGGAATCAATTTCCCGATCCCTACTGTTGTGCTCTGTTCATTGAGCCGAGCGATCCACTCTTTGAACTGGTGGGCGCAAAGTTTCTGCGTCGTGTCATCCAAATCTATGGCAGCAATCACATCTACTTCAGCGATCCCTTTAACGAAATGCAGCCACGCATCGCTGAGCCGTCATACATAAGTTCCACGGCCAGGGCCATCTATAACTCTATGCGAAGGGTGGACAGAGATGCGGTGTGGCTGCTACAGGGCTGGATGTTTCTGGACAATGCCTACTGGTCGGACGAACTCATCGAAGCATTCCTCACGGCTGTGCCGCGTGGTCGGATGCTGGTCTTGGATCTGCAGAGTGAACAATTTCCGCAATATCAGCGAACCTTCTCGTATTACGGCCAACCGTTTGTGTGGTGCATGTTGAACAATTTCGGGGGCACGCTCGGCATGTTTGGCTCGGCGCACCTGATTAACGCAGGCATTGTGGCGGCACGCTCAATGCCCAACAGCAGCATGGTCGGCGTGGGCATAACACCGGAGGGAATTGGCCAGAACTATGCACTCTTCGCACTCACTTTGGAGCAGGGCTGGAGCGGATCGAAACTGGAGCTAAGCGATTGGTTCGATCAGTTCACTTTGACCCGCTATGGCGTCAATGACACGGATCTAATCCGCGCCTGGCAACTGCTGCGCGGCAGTGTTTATCATTTCCATGGCTTGCAACGCATGCGCGGCAAATATGCGCTAAACAAACGACCCAGTTTCAACTTGAAGCCATGGATCTGGTACAATGCGTCCAGTGTCGTTGAGGCCTGGCAACTGTTACTGGCGGCCAATCCAACTATTCCTGTGGAGGACGACCGATATGCCCTCTATAAGCATGATCTTGTGGACATAACACGCCAATTCCTGCAGCAAAGCTTCGATCAGGTCTACGTGAATCTCAAGTCGGCTTTTCGCAAATCGCAACTGGGTCGATTTGAATATTTGGCTGCTAAGCTGCTGGAATTGTTGGCGGATATGGAGCGAATACTGGCGAGTGGTGATCACTACCTATTGGGCAACTGGTTGGAGGCGGCCAAAGAATTGGCGCCCAGCGCTGATCAGCGGCACATCTATGAGTTCAATGCACGCAATCAGCTGACTGCCTGGGGACCCAGCAATCAAATACTGGATTATGCAACGAAACAATGGTCCGGCATGATGCAGGATTATTATACGCCACGTTGGAGCATGTTCCTCGACGCCGTCACACTGGCCATGCACTCCAAAAGGCCATTCAATGCCACCGCCTTCAGGCAGCGTGTCGCCAACGAGATTGAGCTGCCGTTCAGCAACCTGACCAAGGTGTATCCCACAGAGCCCGTGGGCATCACTTGGCTCATCTCACAGGAAATCCACGACAAGTGGCGATCGTATGCGAAAGACACACAATTTCTACACCATTGTCGAGTTGCGGTCAAGTTGCTCGAGGGCAACAGCTCAATTGCTTAACAATGCCACTCATCCAACACAATAAATGAACACATCTAAATAGATATTAATATAAATTTTACATTTGTCGAAGAGGTTTTTCATTTTTTAGCAGAGACCAGAAATGATTTGTGTGAATTCTTGGAATGTTTATAATACAAAATAAATTAGAAACATTAGTTTAGCGTTTTATTAATTAAAAAATTAAATTATAATTTTGCAATTAAAAGTATAAATACATGTGTAAAAAATAGTTTAAATAATAATAAAAAAAAATGAAACAAATTTTCAGTTTATTAAATCTTTTAGTTGGAAAAACCTTTATCAATAATAATCATTCATTTTGGGGTTCCTGCTAAAAAAAACACGCCTTTTACAAATGAACATAGAGCTATCATGTTGTTGTGTTTTTAATTGATTTTTATTTAAATTAATGTACAAACTAATTTAAATGTACAAATTTAAACATCTTCTTCAATCAATCAATCATACGCATACGAATTTCTATGGTTATTTTTTTGTTTTTTTTGTTTGTTGTTTTTTGCAATGTGTGTATGTGTGTGTGTGAGTGTGTTGTGTGTATGTTTTCGTTTTGTGTTACAGTTTCTAAGACGCACATGACATCCATGTACATATTTATTTTATTGAGTTTATGCAAATGTATACATAGAATTAATTATTAATTTCTTTTTTTTTGTTTGTTTGTTTTGTTTTGCTTTTTGTATGTCTGGGCAAATTAAAATTAAATTTACTTTTAAAATAATTTGTTTCTGTTTCGTTTTGCTTGGTGTTGCATAGGTTGAAAATGAAAGTATGGAGAGAGGGCGGGGCTGTGAAGAGTTCGCTTGTTTTACTCATTCATATACGATATTTCTACATTTATACTCATTTAAAAATTTCAAACAAACATTATTATTATTATCAATATTATTATATTATTATAAGTTTCCTTTCTTTTAGTATTTTTATGTGTATGTATAAAGTTTGCATCATTCGTTTGCCTTTTAATGTAGACGACGATATTTTACAGCTAAATTTTGGGTGGAGGTATGGGGAAAGGGAGAGGGGGTGGGTGGGGAGTGCGTGGTTCTGTTCTTGGTATGTTGGCAGGTGAGTGCGCAAAAATATGTTAATCATATTAATGTATGCAATTGCGCACATTAACACTGCTTGCTCTCACTTAACTCTCTTAAATAAATCCAACTGCCAGCATGTAGATGCGCTTGTGTGTGTGTTGTGTGTGTGTGTGTGTTTGTGGGTGTGTGTGTATGTGTGTGTTTTGTTTTTATATTTATAACGTTTATACTCATGTTCACTCAATCAAACAATCATTTATACTCTTTCTCCAAACGAGAAAACACTCATCCATCATTCTCAATTATCAATCAATCATCAAACATCAATCGTTCATTATTATCAGCATTCTCAAGCTTCAATTAACATGCAAGCACAGCAAGGCGGCATATAAATTTTATTCATCCTGCATATCCTCTGGCAATTCGTGTGGATTCAACATGCCCGGAATATTACGTTGCATTTGACGTTTATTGGACTGCTCCTTGGCCAACGCTGCCTCACGCTCCTCCAGATACAGATCGGAGTCATCCTCACCGGTTGCCTCCTGTGTACCATCACATAGTAATAGAAAAATGTTTGCAAATCACAAAAGAACAATTGCATCAATTGTACATTTTTACTCACGCGTATCTGTATGAGAAAATCTCTCAAATGATCCTTAAATGCTTGTATATTCTCATCCAAATTGAAAAGGCCAGTCACAAAGACTTTGATCTGATTATCTGATAAATGATTAAATGCTGACTTTAGCAATGAGGCCACATATTCCTGAATGAATATCATATTGTCCGGTATAGGGCCCAAATCAACGGTGATCTTTCGATTCTCCACCAGCGAGAACATATAGGCCAATATGATAGCATGATTGGGCAGGCCAGCCGTATGCGAAGTGTCAGTGACAACTGAGAAGATTTGCATGAGAATATCCGTAAAATAGGTCTGATAGAAACTCTGCGCCGCATTCGGATGTTGTTCAAGATTCTGCAGCATCTGTAAACAGAACAAAATAAACCATTTTTTTTGTATATAAAAAACTGAAATGAATAAATGCAAACGTTACACTCACCTTATAAAGTATATTCAAGCCCAGATCGGCCACGTTGCGCATGGTGTGCTTGAATGCCCATACGACAGAATCGAAGACCAGTTTAAACTGTGCCGGCGGTATGGTGAGGAACGCCTTGAAGCAATGCGCATTCACTGCCTGCAGCAGATCATAAAAACTGAAGCGATGCTGCGGAAAATCTTCGAAATTCTTATTGATCATGTCCAGCGTGCATTCAAATACAGCATCGAATATTTTTGGTACTTCATCCGTGATATGCTGGCGCAGTTTATTCACAATCATAGCCATTGCGCTCAGTACTTTTGGCTCACGCGCCGACGGAACTTTACACCGCTGCAAAAATATATAAATTTCATAATATTATTTGTTGAATCTTATTTAAATAGGTAGTTGAAAACTCAAAGCCAAACAAATTTCCTCATCATTTTTTGTTATGTAAGAAGTCTATTCAATGAGTTAGGCTTCGACAATTTTGATGAGCCAAATGAAAAATTATAAGCACCTGGTAGTCCAATAAAATGGCATCCAGCAAGGGCGGTATAAAGTTATCCATAACTAATTGATTGTCACTGGAGCGCGATATCCATTCGGCTATCAAGTTGAGCGTCTCCTTCTTCACAACATGCATTGATTTAATCAGCGGCTGATTGTTCACATTGACACCATTCACCTCAATGGCCTGAATGATGTTCTCCGAGGTGATCTTGTACACGTTAAGCATATCCAAATAGATGCGACCCAATTGAATGACATACGCATGGCCCAGTGCCTTGCAGGCGGCCACATTTGTCTTCAGTATGCTGCCCAGTTGCCTAACCGCAGTCATGTTTTTCAGAAAGTCAACATTTTTCGATGCCCGCGATATAATATCGTCCCAGACCTGATTCGGCAGCAGCATATAACGTTCAATGAGCGCATTCTGCTGCACCTGATCCACCTGCGCCGAGATCATATAACCCACCGCCTCATAGAACGTATGAACCTTAAAACAGAAGCAGTATCAAGAAAAACAGAGAATGTTTTTGTCTCAAAATAGGAAAAGGAATTTTGATTGATTTGCAGACTCACCTGTTGTGGCTGCAGATCACATATAATGCTGCTCATTGTGCTCAGGATCTCGTCAATGAAGGTGCACGCCTCGTTTGGCTGTATTGTGACAAAATAGCGACGACACTTGATGGCTATTTTGATGAACGTGTCACAGGCCATGTCCTGAACGCCGTCGTGCGTTTCATGCATAAATTCAAATAGTTTGTTCACCACCGTCTTTAGGAATTTCCAATGGGCGCGCAGAAAACGTGGATACTGTCCGACCACATACATAATATTCGATGCAATGATCGCCTTATTGTCCTTGCCCTTCTTCTGCTCGCACAGCCCGAGCAGATCCTTGATGACAGTGACCAGAAATCGTTTCTCATCTTCCTCACAAAAGGCACCTGTGGCATAAGTAAATAAATGGAAATATTTTTAATTGATTTCAATTGAAATTAAAACAGATAACTTTGAAATATTCTCATTTATTCTCGATTGAGCAGTTTTTTACGCTCAAAAACTCACCCGATATCGAACCAATGGCCCAGCATAAAGTATTGAGATTTTTCCAGGAGAATTCACTGCCATTGACCTGATTCAGCAATTTGAGGGTCATGATGCGATCAGTGTCCGCACAATCCAAATGGGTGAGGAATACTAAAGTCTCTCTCATATTTTTGTACAAGTTTATCGAATTGGTATCCTTCATGAATTCGCGCACCACTTCACCATTCTCGTTCTCGACCACAAGTACCTCCTCGGGCTTGGCCATGCGTGATATCATGATAAAGCGAACCTTGGACAGAATGGCAGCGTAGAAACGGCGCCTGGGATAAACTTGTTGTCGCTTCGACGATTCCAGTGTGGGATGAAAGAATTCGGTATTGTACAGATTCTCGACAAGGCTATTCCAGTATTCCAAACAGATCTTAAATACTTCGACATCATCCACTTCACTGATCATCACCAGATACATGAGGGCCTGATTCAGATAATCAACATACTTGGCATCCTCGACGATTTTGCCATGTTCTTTGAGGAAGGTGCACAGGAACATGGCCAGATTGAGGACTAGCTCCTGTTCCGTATCATCGCCGCACTGGAACACATGATTCATATTCATATTCTGGCCAATTATCTGATCCAACTGCACCATTGTGTCCTTGAATAGCGTGGCAAAATTATCGTTGTAATTGGCCGCCGAGAGGCCGGCAATTTCGGACAGGCACTTTAGGGTCACATTGCGAAACACATGCACGCTGAGAAACTTAAAGATCAGCGTCTCAATGAGCGGCGTCTCGAATATGTAGCCCAATGGTATCCAGTTAAGAAAACGTAGCAGCGTCTCCAGCGTCACCTGTATCAGGGCCGCATTCATCGAGTTCTCCAGCACAAACGAGCAGAGCGTGAATATTTGCGAAAATTCCGAGCACATCGTGTCCTTCAAATGTTTGGCCTTCGTCTGCGTTATTTGCCCGAGCGAGAAATCGAAGACCTCTTCGCTTAGATTCTTCAGTATAACCATATTGTTCATGCATAGGCTCTCATTTGTTTTCGACGCACCGACAATATCGCTGATGAATGTCTCCCAGTTGCGGGGCCATTCACGCTTCAATATCTGCACCAGAATCATGTTCAGCTTATTCAAATAGACTTTGTTCTGCTCCATGATGGCCGGATCTGAGGATGTTTTGATGATCAGGCTGACGACATACTTTTTAATGCCCTCGCATTGATTGCGCGGCAGAACCTTCCAGCGTGTCTTGATCACCTCCTCGAGTATTTGGAGTGCATAGAATTTCGTTTGCTGATTCTGTGAATATTCGAGTATGCTGTCGACACGCGTCCATGCCTCCGGATGCTCCTTCAGTGTGGTGAGTATATCCTGCGCCAAACGCAGCTGCTCACCCTGCGTCGAGTATAGGGCCTCAACGATCTTATCGAGCAGATTAATGTCCAGCTTCTGATTGAAATCGAGCAGCTTGCTCGCATCATCGGAGGTCATCATCGCCATCGCTTTATAGTGAAAGCAGCGTTCGCGTCTCCGTCGCTCAGCAGCACCAGCACCACCAGCAGCAGCAACAGCAGCAGCAGCTGTGTCCGCGTTAATTTTGATTGATTTTAGCTTGCTCCTCCGGCTTAAACGTGGGGGCGGGGCGAAGGCGCGTCGTCGTCAGTGGCGAAATATCTGTGACGGGATCTCTGGTGGTTAGCTGGCAGAGGTTTTTACTCTATTTCCGGGAACGGGAATAAAAAACCAAAATATCGAAATTACATTTATCGGCAATAAGGGCAACCATATTTCTTTTTTATACATACATCATTTACGTATGTTTTCTTATTTTCTACGCACAACTACAAGAGCACGATTGCTTGTGGCGCGCGCTTACATTTATTCGCACATTCGCAAACACACACACACACAGCCTTAACACTGAGTAGAGATGTGCAATATTTGCGAACCTGTTACTCATCCCTAGTTCTTTTTTTTGTCGAGAGTAGTAAGTCACTTGCATTTGTATTTGAAATGAGTAGCACATAAAAAGTTAGGTTTATAATATACTAAATAGATCTGATTTGTGCAAAGTTGCTTTTGTTAGGTATATTGACCAAACACAATTTTTCAAATTTCTCGCGAGTGCGCTGCGTGCTGGTCACCGTCAATCAAAAAGTGCTCATCTCTAACACACACAAATACACACGCACACATATGCCGCTAACCATGCAAAATACAATCAAAGCAGCGCAACGCATCTCGAGACTGCGACGGCATTTCACAAATCTATAATGTGCGCACTGCTTGCGTTTGTTGTACAACACACATTATTTGTCTTGTTAAATTAAACAGAATCCTCTTATGCAGAATTATGCACGTATTTTATGTTTCGCACGGACTTACCAAGTTTTAGAGAAGCGTTGCAACCATCGAATCCGAAGCAGCGTGGAAAACGAAGAGCGCAAAACGAGTGAAAAAGACTACAACGTTTTTTGTCCAGACAGGGAAAAATTTTTTTGTATCAATTTGCGTGGCGCACAAGATTTGTTTCTTGTTTCTGTACAAAAACACATGCACGCTTGGCAATTTTTTAGCGATTTGGCTAACAACGGTTGACGTTGTGACCAATTTGTATGTTTTAAACAAACTTTTTCGCAGTACTTTTCTTCTCCTTCTGTGGTGAAAACCAGGGATGGATCACAAGCGCGTCATGCGCGGTGCCGGAGCCGTGTACAGTGTATATAAATGGTAGTAACTAAAAGTGAGTTGTAGTAAAATTAGCAAATCACATTTAATGACGTTTGCATCAATTTATAGCACAATAACTATTTTTGCCTTTGACAACTCTCTACCGGCACAATTAACAAAACACAGTGTTCCCATATCACACGAACATTCTGCCCTGACAAAAAACCAGGTTTGCTTTGGCAATTATCGCTTAATGTGTCTTTTTTCAATGTGTCTTTTTTGTTATCGAAGTTCGAGTGTGGCTCGTGTTGAGTTTGTACAGAAAATCGATGTTTGCGCGCATTTGAAAATTATCAATGGCTAATACATAAATAAATATCAATTTGTTGCAAATTTGTATCCATGATTTTACATGCTATTGGATTTATTTCCATAACTGTTGTGTACGATCAAGCATTTGTTCGTGACCGCATTAAATGAATTCAGCACACGCCCATCTCTAATCGTACTCCGAATTAGGTATTGCGACCAGACACCAAACAATAACAAACTCCGACAGACAAAATACACTTTTATTTGAGATTCGATGTCAATATATTTGCATTGCTTGACAACAAATGGCGGTTTGCCCATATTCACCAGAAAAAAAGGCGAATGCGATAATGTAAGTTAATTTTGTTTTCATAATAATATAATATATGACGACTGTAATTGCCACTTGTTGCTGCTGCTGCTGCTTTTGTTTCAGCTGCCTTTCTCGACGGTGGCCTCGTTAAATGGCTTTCACATGTTCTTCAAATCGCTGGGAATTCAATTGCAAACGACACATACAGAAGAATGGACCTACATTTGGCGCGACTTTCATAATACAATCACCTTCATTGTGTGTGGCCGTGGCATGGGTGAACTTCAGCTGCAAAATCTAGCGGAACTTGCCTTTGGCGGAATTGCACTCTTCATAAGTCGAGATGAGTTGGCACACCCCGCTCTACTCGAGCGTCTGAAGAAGGATGCCAAGAAGTATGTGCCTGTTGTGGATGCCGCACTGGAAGCATCCAGTGCTGGCACAACACTTTTGGGCTACACCGACTGTCTGCTGGCAACGGAAAATGTGCATTTGTTGAATCGATTGAATGAGTTTAGTGCCAATTGTGGCTCACTGTTCTGTTGCCTCGTTGTGGGACAGCGTATTGCTGTCGCCACGGAGGGCTGGTGGGATTTGGATACGCTGGACAGAGAGCTTTTGCTGTTCCTATTGAACTCGTCGAGTATGCTACAGCTGGATGTGCCCGTTTACCTACCCGGCAAGAGTCCAAATATTGCCTTTCGCTTCGTCACCGTTCCCGTGGCGGCCAACAGTGTGCTGTGCGTTCTGTGCGGCGCCGAGCCCGCCTTCCGTGAGCTGCATCTCAATGCTATGAATTCCTATCGCAACGAGGGCAATGTATTATCCAGCGTTGAACGCTGCGTTCCCCGAAGTCTGCCCGAGCAGCTGGAAATTGATGCGCATATATTGGCGATAATCTTGATCAATACGCAGACGCGCAAATCTGTTTTCACACGCAATCTCCAGCAATCGTCGAGTGCTAAGCGCATAGTCGTGGGTGATCTGCAACGTCTGGACATGCTCAAGAAATTCTTTGATCACACGTTGGAGACGATGCACGCGCTGAAAGTGGCTAACGGTGACAGCAGCGAGTCGGACACTCCAACAAATTCGTCAACAATGTTGGATCAGTACAGCTGCTCGGATTATCACAAATGTTATGCGCATGCGGATGATCAGAATAATGTAATCTTTCTGCTGTTTGTGGCCGCAGTGCCGACACATGCCATGAGGTGAGTAAAACATTCATTTAATTGTATAGAAAATTGCCTTAATTGTGGTCTTCTCATTTGACAGATTTCTTGCGAAACAAGTTCACGCTAGCCTCTTGCAAGAGAAGGCCGTCTGCTGGTAACTAACCATCCATCGATTCTATCGCCGATCCCTTAAGACTGAATTTTGCAATCATTTGCAATGCACTTTATTAATTATTAGAATTTGAGTAGTTCTCGCATCTTATGTATGCAAAAGTATTAACAAAAACCAGTATGAAAGCTCAATTTAGAGTGTATATCTTTTATACAATCTAAATTTATAAGTACAGATTACATTCCAGTTAAGAATTTCAACTAGAACATACTTGTTCTATTAGATTAATGTGCAATTAAATAGGTGCTGGTACTTAAATAAAAATAACTTTACATGTTTCTATATTAATAATCTAAACGAATATTATTTTTTATAATTTTTATCTAAATAAATTTTGTGACCTATTGAATATATGATTGTAACTGCTAAGTTGAAATATCTGAAATCAGTTTCATTTACTGTTTGATACGATTTTCGACCCACAAATTGAAAAACACATTTATGTTTTGTAAACAATTTATTTGTTGATATAAATAGCGATCCGCCATTCCAAAGCTAAATTAATAATTGGAAATTACGTATTCAAGAGAAGTAACATTAATTTCAATGCTAATCCGAACATTTCGAACATAGTCACGTCTCTGGGCAATGCTCTTACCTAACCCACAGGCATTGTTTGGCTCGTGTTTACAATTACTATGTACAGATATACATACTAGGCCGAAAAGCTGCTTAGCTGTTCAGCTGCTCAAGTCTGGGAGAATTCAATCTGATGAGCCATATATAACGTCAAGCACCCAGCTCTTAATTAATTACAGCACGTTTCATTTAAATGGAAGCCAAAAGGTATCGAAACACAAATAAACAAGTGCCATTAAAATTATGAACGCGTTCGAAACTAATAAATGATGCCAAATAAAATGTCAATACTATTTTTTAACAATCAGTGCGTATTCGGCGCGCTTCGAGTGCTGATCGCTGTCGGAAATTTAACTAAAAATTTAACAATAAAAAATTGAATGTAAATTTGTGAAGCGAACAATCCTTACACAATGCTGTTTTTACGCACTCAAGAGAAACACACTGATCAGGAGCTGTTCAAAATCAAACAATTGCGTCAGCTGGTGGAGAGTAAGAAATTCGATTTTTTTATTTGCAAACTCTTCATCCAAATTTTTCCAACTGTCCATTCTATTTCCAGAGTCCAATGAGTTGCAGGTCGGCACGGATGAGATATTTTTAACGAAATTTCTATGCTACACAAATTGGGATACATTTAAGGCCTTTCAGGCCATACACGCCTACTACGATTTTAAGCTAAAACATCCCAGCTGGGTGGCACTGCATCCCATTGAGTTTTATGTTCGCCTTTTCTATGCAACACAGTGTCGGTTCGTCATGCCGCATACGGATAAGAATGGACGTGTGCTGGTCATCTTTAAGACAGTAGATGCATTCCAACAGTTTCCCGATTATTTGCAGCACTTAATCGAAATGGATGATCTCATCTTTGAGTCGTTGTTGATGTTGCCGCGCGTGCAGCAGAATGGCATAACGGTCATTTGTGATTTACAGGGGTGAGTGGGGTTCTTAAAAATGATTTATTTATTTACTTGTGATCGACAATTTTTCCTGGCTGCAGCACCACACGCAACTTTCTGCGACAGTTCTCGCCCACATTTATGAAGATCGTCAACGAGAAGAATTCGGTTCTGCCTTTTTCGCAGCGAATTGTTCACATCATTCAGCGTGGATTTCTCATGCATGTGACATCGTCACTCTTTCTGCCCTTTATGAATAAAGATTTTAAGGAGCGCGTAAGTACTAATAAAACTAATAGCATATGTATGTATATATATACGTAAGATAATCGATTTCCTTCTTAGATTTTCACTCACGATGGTCGGCATTTGAACAAACTGCGCGATATGATTGGAATGGATTGTTTGCCAGCAGAATATGGCGGGCCAGCAGTTAATGTGCTCGATACGAATTTGATTGTCAATCATTTGAGCCAAAATTCGGATTACTTGGAGAATTTGCAGCACTATAAAAAGCTTAAAGATAATTAAACACAAAACAACAATTAGATCTAAAAAATTATTTAAATTTGAGTAGAAGCAATAAATAGCATATATACATATATGTGCTATAAACTGAAATCCAAAAAATATTTATATATATACCTCACGTACTCAATTAAAATTACTATGCAAATTAAATTATTTCGGCTTGGGTCTATTTTCGATTTAATTTACGTTCATAAAAACGTACAAAAACGAAACAGAAACTGCAATATTTTAACTACTCATCGCATCAAAATTTAAAAAAAAAACTGCTACTGTTGAACAGCGAAACTGTTAATAGATTCTCTTAATAAAAATCGATTTGCTAAATCGATAGTGCGGTTTAGGTATGTATCGCAATGCTTCTTCGTCCACACAACAAAACGATAATTTAACTACCTGCAAATTTCGATAGATTTTGTTGTGTTGTGAAATTGCGCCGGTTTCTTGAAGTAAATCTGAGTACAATTTATACCAACTAAATGGCATCTAATAAGGTAAAAGTACAAAGTAATTAACATTTTGACCAAGTAAAATCTGAAAAATAAGTGTGTGGTACTTGCAGGAGTGTCTTATTATTGTGTTGGACGTGCGAAGCTGCGCCGCAGAGGAATTCAAATTAAAGTCTGTGAAATGCGTTGCAGAAATACTTAAGGATAAAGTAGATGATTTATTGAATGTGTGAATTCGTATATTCATTTAAAATTTCACAAATTTCATTAGATTGTCTGCGACAGGAAGGATTTTGTGTCATTTGTGCTAGTGGGGTGTGAAGAGAGCGAGAATGAAGTACACAATGAAGACAAAGATGCATGCCAGAATGTGGTGCAATATTCGGCGACACAAGTTTGCAACTGGCAACTGTTGCTGAGTTTCTTCAAATTTGTGAATAAGACGCCTTGCGATGAGGGCAACTGGCTGGATGGTCTGCAAGTGGCTATAGCCTTGCAAGAAACGGCGGCAGGGCTGTAAGTCTGCAACTGCAACTGTTCCCATTACATATACATTTAATCCACTTGCTCATTAATTCCGTACAGATTTAGATTCACTCGGAAGCGTATTTTACTTTTGTCTGATTTCAACTTTATGACACAGAAGTACGATGACTACAAGACAATCACTGACAGGATGCTTAAGGATGAAATTGAACTGATTGTGGGGTAAGCTATTATTTTGGAGTTAGTTGAGCTAAGTACAAATTGCATATTAATTTCGCATGCTCAGCACACATAACATCGCCTACATCGACAATGCGGCGACTTATCAGCCACAGGCCATTTTTCAGATGTCGCGCAAGGCGAACCTGTTTGAGCAGGAGAATCAGAAATATGCTCTGCAACTTGTCACCAATTGCAATGCTACACTGTGCACCTTTAAGGAAGCACTAGCCACGGTATTTAAGATAACAAATAAACGGCCCTGGGTATGGAATGCCAAGCTGCACATCGGCAAAGTGATTGCGATTCACTTGCAAGGCATCATTGCCATGAAGAACGAGCGTCACATCAAGCTCAAGAAGGTTTGGGGCGAAGCGGATGAGTTGGTGGATCGCGAGGAGCGGTATTTTATCAAAGGCACCGAGGTGACGCCGCTGCCCGAAGATCTCATCGATGGCTATATGCTGGGCGGCACTCCAGTTCCCTACGATGAAACGATTGTGGAGCGGCCGGCGGCGCATTCGCCGGGTCTGCATTTCGTAGGGTTTGTGAAGCGCAGCAGTATACCCGATGCCTACTTTTGCGGCGAATCTCTGTACATGCTGGTGCACCAGAAAGGAAACGAGACATCGGCACGCAAACTGGACGCATTGGTCCGGGCATTGTTGCAGCGCCAGTGCGTCATACTTTGCTGGAAGATATTCAGTGTGAAGTTCAATACGCCGCGTATTGTGGTGCTGATGCCTCAGGACTCAACGGAGCATCGACCAGCGACATTATATATGCTCGAGTTGTCCTATCATGCCCAGCATCAGTTCTGGGATTTTCCCGCCATCCGCACCGCAAAGACCGAGTGCAGCGAGGATCAGTTGCAGGCAGTCGATAAGCTGATCGATATCATGGATCTCGAGTGTCTGCTGAATGATTCCCAGTTGCCCAGGCAGCAGCGACAGGCCGATCTGCTGCCTTTCGATGGGCTGCCCAGCATCTTTGAGCAGAACGTGATGGATGTGTTGGAGCGCAAGGTTGTCTGCCAGACATCGGACGATGAGCCTCTCCTGGAAATGATGCGCGAAAAAAAGTTTGTGGAGATGTATTGGCGTGTGCCCGAACCGATTGAGGAGAAGTCCAAACAGGCGGCGGCGGCACTAAAAAACCTATTCCCATTAGAGCACAGTCACGCCTGGCTTGAGAAGCTCAAGGCCAAGGAGCAGGAATCGAATGCGCCGCCTACGATAAAACAGGAACGCCCAGACTCGGAAAACACCACACCCATCACCATAGAATGCGTGGGCTTGATCACTCCCGCCGAAGACTACAAGCAGCTGTTGGACCAAGTGCGCTCCATGGCAAATACGACGCTACGCGATGTCCAATTCCAATCGCTGGCTGCTCAGATGCGAGTGGTTGTCATGACGCTTCTGGAACGCAACAAACTGAATCTGAATCAGTTGAGCGAAATGCTCGCAATGCATCGGGACAGTTGCCTGGAGTTCAATAGCTTTGGGGAATACAATCAATTTACGGCACAGCTGAAAGCAAAGGCATCCGATAGAAATCTGCATAAGTTTTGGACGAACGTGATCGTGGAGAAACAGTTGGGCCCGCTGGTGCTGGGTGAGCCAACATTGGAAGATGAGCTGCGTCTGAAGGCGTACTATACGAATCCAGAGTTTCCAGCGGCAGCTGATAACGAAGATCAGGAAATGCAGCAGGATAAATAAAAATTGTGTTTCGAACTTGAATTGTTTACTTTAAGTATGCAATGAAAAACTTTTTCCATTATCTAAGAAGAAATAGAAAACGAAATATACTAAAACAAATGAAAGATTATGATTTTGTATTAAAAACGACACTAAGAAATGTTGTATTAAGACATTAATAATTTAATATTGTTGGTTTTTAATGATTTCAATGAATTTACAGCGCACACGAGAATTGTACAGGAAAAAAGCAATGAACGAACATTAATTTAAAATATTTTGTTTGATTTTGGTTTTTTTTGTCGTTGATACATTTAATATTATAATTACATATGTAAAATATTTGGAAAACAAACAAATAAAAAGAAAATGAGTAGAAAAGCGAAAAGCGCAATAAGAATAAAGCTTTGGGACGAAAAATTTCGAAATCTTGCCAATCATCTTAATTTAAGTGGACTTAGGAATTTACAAACGGTGCGTTAAATAAGCAATGCCAATTGTGCAAATTGTGTGTGTGTGTGTTTGTGTGTGTGTGTGAATGACAAACTTTAAATACGTAATTTGTTTTTTTTAATTTTTTTGTTTTTAACACATGCGTAACGCTCGAAGCAAAATTTTGGCATGGCTTGCACTTTGGCCACCAGACAACAGCAGCAATGATGCAAGGATGCAACAGATCAAGTTGATGGTCTATAAACTGGACTTCCACTAGTCAATGTTCAGCGACGACATCAGATCGTCTATACTGTTGCGAATGAAGCGAGAGAAATTATTAATCGAATTATTTAAACACATATTTTGAGGAAGAGTACGCACGTAAGGCCTAGTTCAAGAAAGGCCTCGCCCAGGCTGGCGACAACGAGGCAATAGTGCTGGAATAACTGCAGCAACAGTTCGCCTTCGTCCAGCATCTCGATGCGCTCGATGCGTTTGCGTTCATCATACGAAATACATTCGTATACTTTAACCATGTCCCAGGCATGTGCACTGCTCCAGCCGCAGTCCCTGAAGCGGTTCCTTTGTGTCTGAAGCGACTGACAGAACTCCACGCCGGCCAAACTGCAGCCTCGACTGCGCAGATTATTTAACATAACGTCCGCAAAGCGATCGTTCATGTTGACCTTTAAAAAAGAAGTGGATTAAGATTGATAATGCATAATATATTCAAGCCTTACCTGTTCATAGTTGATGAAGACGGCACCTTGAAACTTTTGTGCTATCCATTTGAGCAGATTTCGACAGTTTTGTGCCTCAATATAGACGAGCACACATTCAGCGAGAAATATGGTGGGCAGCGTATAGTCGACTTCGGCTTGCTGCAGCTTATAGTCCACCTCGTCCAGATTACGCAAATCGACGCCCATCAGATGATAGTTGGGCCCATGTAAATCCGTTGGACTGAGACGTACTTCGCCATCCTCGTCGTTAATCTTGGCCAGCAGCGCCTTATTTCGCTTAATTGTATAGCATTTGCGTGCCGTCACCGTCGGAAAGTCCAGCTCGATGAAGTTCTTCACCTGGTGCGCGGTGTCCCGCAGCCGAAAGTAGAGCGTATCGAAGCCACAGCCCAGGTTGATAATCTGACAGTTGCCAGACGTTTTCTGCAATGGTCACGGTCAAGTTGTTCAATTACAAGTTAAGTGCAAGGCCAAAGTTTGGGGCGTGACTCGCGCAAGTGCAACACATGCGCAGCAACACCAACAGCTGCAGCTGTAGCCCATTGGTCCATGCAACAAGATTTCGATACAAATTCAATGCCACAATTCGGGGCATGCACTTGACCTTAACTCGCGTCTCGGCCAGATATGCAACTAGAGATGGCATTTTAATTTTATAATTTTTTTTATTTATTATTTATATTTATTTTAGTTGATTTGATTTAATACAATTGTGAATAGCTTGCATTACTTTCATAGTTTTGAAATGTAACCGCCAAGCTAAAAACTATTGTGTTCGACAAAAAAAAAATATGGGGAATATTTATCGATACTAGTTAACAAAAGATCATTAAAAAATGTCGTAATTAAGTGATCGAGCTAAAGGACTTATTTTCAATCAAAATATATAAATTACTGAGTACATTTATCTATATTTTAAGAGAAATTATCGAGCTAAATGTCTGATTTCAAAACAGAACTTTAGCTTTGTATTATATCATCACAAAAGTAAATGATTTGTGTAAACAAACATAAGATCAAATTAGCTTTTTTCTATAGGTAGATATTAAAAGAAGTGTTCTCACGTAGTAGACACAAGATAGATACCATGACGCGCATGTCCCATTATTTACGCTTACCGTTGCTGTTTGCAACCTTGTGTGGTAGACATATATGTAAAACTAACCTTCAGAAACTTGTCCACGCACATCTCAACGCCCTTGACTCGTGCAAAATAGCCACGATTTATCTCTGGAGCCTTTCGCTCCTGATTGCGCACAAAGTACCCAATATAATCGTCCTTCCAGTAGCCAAGACGCACAGCGCCCAGCTTGCAGTCACTGGCATCATCATTTGTGGCAATCACTGCCTCATCGCATGGATGAAACTTGTGTGTAGTGTTATTATGGGCGACTCCTCCGGCCGTTGACGGCGGCTCCATGTCGAAGCTGATTTTGTTGCTTTTTTGTCCACAACCGCTTGTTGCAAGTTTTGTTATATACGTCTTGGCCTGCCTTCGGTATGTCCTAGTTGGACTGTAACTAAGCACCTATTACTGATTTATTGCGATTATTTATGGGTTTTTTTTGTCCACTTTGTGTGTGTTTTCAAGCAAGTTGTGTGAATGCAAATAAGTATTAATAAAAACAGCCTGCGAACAGCTGCAAGTATCGATAACATTGCTTAGTGTTGGCAAATGTTTAAAGAGTTGAGCTGACTATTTTTGACGTGCCGTATGTATGATATCGAAACAGTGAAATACCGCCAAGCTTGAATCTGCAAACCGTTAGACTTAAACGAATATTTTCAAGATTGCTGGTTGCTTACAAATTGAACTCTCGAAAGCTTTCAATTCAATTCATTTATGAACAAATGCATTTATTCATGTAAGCTGATTAGGAATGCGTGCCACAAACGTATGTCTAGCTTAACTCTTTCATCCATCAAAGTGCTCTAATTGTTTCCCGCATCTTTGACATCGGAAGCGGCGGCTGTTATAATTAAAATTGTCAGCTACGCCCAAGCCAGTGAAGAGTCTTCAACCCAATAAGAAGGGGTCAAAATGTGAACTGGCTTTAATTGTTGGTTCGCCTCGCGCTTGCAGTTACGGTGAGTGTGTGAATCACAACCCGCCGCGAAAACAAATTACTTTCTTGATAATGATAGAATGGCAGAATTATGCAAAGCGCGACTTTTTGTTATGCAAAAATATCACAGTGTGCCGACGATTGCATTTATGCATGTAACTGAATCATCTACCATGGGGCTTTCTACATCTTCAAGCTAGAGACTGGTGGCCCTTAATTAGGCAGCCGCTATTAATTGAAGACTTTTTGAACTCTGCGATAAATGGGGTTTGCTATTCTTCTGCCCGAAGTCAAGGGCGTGAACTCTTGTTTTTTTTATCGAAAATTGTAAACACATCGCCTAATCTTTGCACTCGACAAATGAGAATGAAATTAAGTAGAACTATCATATACGAGTATGCCGTTAACACAACACAAATTATTGTTATTAAATCGAAGTTACAACTTATTCCAATCTCTCTAATGAATTGAAATAATAACAATAAGACTTTTATATTTTGCATTTAAATACCTCCAGAAATCGTATTAGTAATTTTTTTTTAGCTTAAGTTTAATGTTAAATTTGATTTTTAATTAAATTTAATCTATTTTTTGCATTTTGTATTTGTTTGTGTCGACTTAGTGGACACGGATAAATATATTACATTTATGTGTAATATTATTATTTACAATCAATGCAATGCATTTGGTTGGAGTATTATATTGATTTAAATATTTATTTGCCCATATTAATATTACTCTGAGCCACTCTTTGCTCTCTGCCACTCTCTGACGATCTCATTCGCTTTTCTCTCTCTCTCTCTCTCTTTCTCTCTCTCTCTCTCTCTCTCTCTCTCTCCTCTCTCTCTCTCTCTCCTCTCTCTCTCTCTCTCTCTCTCTCTCTCTCTCTCTCTCTCTCTCTCTCTCTCTCTCTCTCTCTCTCTCTCTCTCTCTATCACGCTGCTGTGTGTCTGTCACCCGCACTCGCTCGCTCATTCGCTCGTTCGCTCAGCCGAGTGGCAGGCAGGTTTGCGTTGTTAGCTGGCGTTCAAGTCACTTGCCGCTTCAGTTTGGTTGTAACGTTCGTGAGCATCGGTTGGGCGAGAATAAAAGCTGCGCGCGTCTTCTACAAAATTCACTCAGGTGTGTGAGTCAATGCAACTACAACTGTTGGTAACAAAAGCGTCGCTGCTCACGTAAGCTAGTATGCGTGTGTGTGAACTGTATGTGTTAGTGTAACCATAGTTGCGTTTTGACGTTGTTTACTTGACTTGGTCTCTCTTTCTCTCTCGCTACCTGTGCCGTTGGCTAACAAAAACTCAAAACGGTCATTTCGTTTTACGTTTACGTTTTTCTTGCTTTTTTCGTAAACTGGGCTCGTTGCTTTTCGGGGCGTTGGCGCGCATACCCAAAGAAAGTTAATAATTTTATTAAATCAATCATTTTATAAAATAAAATGAATAAGCCAAATTGAGTGCAAATGTGGTTTTTATAAATACAGGTGGTAAAAGAAGGGCTGAGATTAGATAGTGAACAAAGGCCAAGCGCAAAAAAAAACCACAAAAAAACCCAACAAGCTACGACGTTGGCGTCGGCGCAGGCAGCGGCGTCATCATTTGGAGCATAACTGTAAAAGAAGTGAGATTAAAGAAGCAACCATTACAACAACAATAACAACAATACAACTGCCGCGCAGTGGGCCACACACACCCATATACAAATATAAATATATATATATATATATATAGAGGTACTCACAAATACACGCAGAACTGCGAACGCTTCACTTTCAAAATTATCGCTGCGTTTTATTGTTTCTATTTGCTTTGTGATTGCGAAAAAACAAAAAAAAATATTGTGATTCACCAGCTAACACTTATAACAACAACAACAAACGAAAAAAAACGTGTAATTTGATATGAAAATTCCCGCAAGTATTTTATTATATTCGGCTTTTTTTTACCGTTGGCAAACATTTTGAGAGAGGGCGACAGCCCTCAATTTATTTTGTGCAGGTCTTTGCATTTCCGCACTTTTAGCAAGAATAAGCAGAAGCAGCAACAGCAGCGGCAGCGGCAGCGACAATTGCTCAAGTTGCAATAGTAGAAGAGGAGCAAGCGAGCCAGCACACATGGAGGTTAACAGCGTAACCTGAGAGGTGGTAGTTGTGGTGCCGGTGGTGGTGCTGTTGTTGGTGGTGTCGGCAGGTTAATGCACTTTTTATTTTGCATGTCGGAACAGCAACTGCAACTTGTGTGTGTCTGAGTGCTTGTGAGTCCTTGTGCCAGTTAAAATGACGTTGACGTTAACTTTGTCGTTGCAGCGCTCTTTGTAATGAAATGCCAAACGTGCTGCACACAATTTGTTTATATCATTCAATGTTTTTGTTGCTGTTGTGGCAATTATGAAGTCAATTGCTGAAATGCACCACTTTTAGCTATACTTATTTTGGCAATAAAGGAGTCGACAGGAGAGATTATCTTTACACAGTATTATTTTTATAAATATATGTATATTTAAGAATAACCCAACCAAATCCTTATGCAACTTGTGGACATTCAGCTTATTCTTTTTTTTACCAGCTTCATTCATCCTAGTTAGTTATTGAATTTATTTAATTAAAATACTATTATTCAATTGCAAAATAAATGTGCTAATTGTAATAGGCTGGCGAAACATTTAATTGTTGTTGTTTTTAATTGTTTTTAATTTATTTTTGTTTGGTTTTACATTCTATTTGTTGTTTATTTTGTTTTTTATTATTAACTTCCCGCCTACAGCAAGCAATAAGAGTAGTGGTTGTCCAAAAATAGCAGTCGGAGCCCGTGCCAATTATTGCTTAACGCCTCCAACTCCAGTCTCGAAATTCTACAAAAGTGTTAGTCCAAGTTTTATTAATTGATTAGAAAAGAAGGAGTTGATTTTTTGTGTTTAAATTGTCTATAATTGAAATACAAAACTCACGTACAATCAACATTTTAGAAATGAAAGAAAGAAAATAAAATGTTTAAATCTTATCTTGCAATAGTGATTTCCACAGATTTTAACGCTTATTAATTTCTCACATAAAAAAATTTACCAACAATTTGTACATTTTTCGAGTAACATTTTCTAATAATGCTTTCGCCTGAAGCGTATAATTCTTAGACTGTCTCCAGTCCAAGTTTAACTCATTTACTGCAATGACTTGACTTGGCTAACAATTAAAGCATTAGCGCCCGCAAGCAAACAATGGAAATAATCGCAATCGTAATGACTCCATTGCAACAACAACTCCCAGATGACTCCAATTTGAAAAATAACACACAAAGTTGCATTTTATGCTGTAACTTATTTTTAGCTCATTACTATCTTTTGTGGAAACGGGTTTCTCGGTCTCTCGACTTTTCTTGCTTCTAACGCAGGCTTCAAACTTGGCCATAAGACATACATACATACATATAACACCTATACCTTCAAATACATTTGTGTATGTGTTACCCAGCTAACGTAATATGGAAACCAGTTTGGTCACTCTTACTCAACACCCAGATTTGTTTATTATTGTATCTATAAACAAAAGAATAAAATAAAAACACATGCAAAAAGTGTTAATCAAATTATTGTTATGAACGAATTTTCTTTGAAGTCGTTGCTTCCAAGAAAAGACCATCTATGTTTTTGATATTGGTTTCTAAATGTGTATTCAAAAAAATAACTTTTATGAGCATGTTTTGAATAGTTCGAGTTTTCCTTTTAGGAAATCTGCGACCTTAAATCCTTAACCTTAACCTTTACCGCTTGGTCTGCTTGTGTTTTTTTATGGGTTTCCCGAATCCTTGTAATACATAATGGACCATTTTACATTTTAATGCCCATAGATTTATTTATTTATTATATCTTCAATTCAAATACATAATATAATTTCTCTCTTTTAATTGTATACAATTTAACTAGTAACTAGAGTTTTAAGTGTAGTTTTAAGTTAAAATTTTGTAAAACCACATTAAATAATTTTAAAAAAAATAATGAAATGCACCATAAATATATATAATATTCATTAAATTTATTTATTACAAGATATATATAAAAATATATATTATTTAGTTATTTGTTTATTTCCTTGCAGGCTACAATGTCACAGAAATTTAAATATCGTGACAAATTCGAATGTCTATCGGGCATTTTAATGGTTCTTTTGGTGCTCCAATCGCTGCTGCCTCACATTGATGCACAAACGCGGGATCCGCGATTCTATTCGCGTGTCGGTGTCGACTATCAATGGCCCAATCCCGGCGATCCCGAATATAGGTGAGTATTGCTTTGAAATAAACATTAATTGATATCTATTATAAACTTTGATTCACAGGACGTACACGTTCAATGATCGTCGTTACGGCCATTACCAGCCGAATGGCTATGGCGCCAATTACCCTGGCCGGAATCCACCTGGACAATATCCGCAGGGGATGCCCAATGAGGATCGCTTTCGCTTCGATCCGGTATGTGATGTTTCATGGCTGTCACTGGTTGTTTGGTTCACCTACAGAAAGCTTAAACAATTAACTGGGTGACACACAAGTTGACCCCAAAAGCTGATGAAAACATTTAGAACGCACCATAAATGAACAATGCGCAAGCATTGAGAGCTGAACATCTCCGATGAGCTGCTCTGTAATATCAAAGCAATAATCTTAATTAAGTTTTCATGCGACTTGATCAATGACATATGTTTCCCCATCCGCCTACAACAACAGCAACAACAACAATTATAATCTCTATTAAAATTGAATTCACAGAATGATCCAAATGCACGCACCCAATTTCCGGGCGTCTTGGCCGGCTGGCGAGAGGATTTGCAGGGCAAACAGAGACGCGATTCGCTGACATTGGAACGCGATGTATTCGTCACAACGAACTATGGCCAGGTGCAGGGCTTTAAGGTCTATATGTATGATAATCCCGATCCGAAATCATTCTATCGACCCTATCACTCCACGGTGGATCGCGTAATGGGTGAGTGCTCAACATTTTTGGGCATACCCTATGCCCTGCCGCCCACATTCGAGGGACGCTTTAAGCCGCCCCGGCTCCATCGGGGCTGGCAGCTGCTCCAGGCAGTGGATTTTGGACCAGCATGTCCGCAGCCAGTGCGTTATACAGGTGCCACCAAAGGTGTGATGGACATGGACGAGGATTGCCTCTATCTGAATGTATATTCACCCAAGGTGAGTTCACTTGTCATTTAAATATATTTACAAAATACTCACATTTATCAATTGCAGACTGGCGCTGGCGTGGCCCAAAAGTATCCGGTTATGGTTTATTTGCACGGCGGCGAATTTGTGCGTGGCGCCTCCAATTTGTTCCAGGGCCATATCCTGGCCTCATTCTATGATGTGGTCGTGGTTACGCTTAACTATCGACTGGGTGCATTGGGTTTCCTTTCCACAGCGGATGAGAATTCGCCAGGCAACTATGGCATCTTGGATCAGGCAATGGCACTCAAATGGGTCTACGATAACATTGAGTTCTTCAATGGGGATCGTGAATCCATAACGTTGTTTGGTCCAGGTGCTGGAGCCGCCTCCGCTGGTCTCCTGATGGTCGCGCCACAGACCCGGAACATTGTGAAGCGGGTGATAGCGCAGTCGGGATCGGCTTTGGCCGGTTGGGCGTTCATCCAGGACAAGTATAGAGCGCAGAATACGAGCCGTGTGCTGGGACAAGTGTTGGGCTGCTCCATGGATTCGTCGTGGAAGCTGGTCAACTGTTTGCGCACCGGACGCAGCTTCTATGAGCTGGGCAATGCAGAGTTCTCACCGCAGGTCGGCAGCTTCCCTTGGGGTCCGGTGCTGGATCACAATTTCACGCTGCCCGCCGATGACTGGTACGAGGGCTGGCGGGAGAAGGATTGGCGCTTCCTTACCCAAACACCCGAGACTCTGATACGTGCCGGCCGATTTAATCGGAATATTCAGTATATGACGGGCGTCACCACGCAGGAGGCCGCCTTCTTTGTCGCCCAGAACGAATCGTTGGCACCTTATTATGAGCTGGATGGTCGCTTCTTCGAGCAGAAGGTGCGGGAGCATGTCTTCCGCTACAACTACACCCTGAATCCCAATGGCGTCTACGAGGCCATCAAGTACATGTACACCTTCTGGCCGGATCCCAATAACAATACCATCATACGCGATCAGTACATCAACATGCTGAGCGATCTCTACTATCGGGCGCCAGTTGATCAAATGGTCAAGCTGCTGCTCGAGCAAAAGGTGCCCGTATTTATGTATGTGCTCAACACAACAGTGGAGGCACTAAATTTGCCCCAGTGGCGCAAATATCCACACGACACGGAGCACTACTTTTTGACGGGTGCCCCCTTTATGGATACGGAATTCTTTCCCAAGAAGGAGCATCTGCAGCGCAACATGTGGACGGACAACGATCGCAATATGAGTCACTTCTTTATGCAGACCTACTCAAACTTTGCCAGATACGGGTAAGCGAATAAATAAAGCAATAAAGCACACAAACTTCCGATAATGCTTAATGCTTAAAGATAAATGATATTTTTATTTTGATATCAAATTAATATTATAGTGTGAGAAGTAGTCGAGCTCCAAGCTAACAGGAAATTGAAATCAATTTCCTTACCACCTGTAATGCCTCAGTTATGATCTGGCAATGCCAGTCGAAAAAACACTAGGAACAACTATGTATATAAGCTCAGTAGCTATCAGTGGATGCTGCTTGATTAGTATTCATTCAAACAGATTATCAGTTCTTAAATTTTGCAAACGCTGTCATGATGAAGAAGAAAGGGAATCGATTCAGCACTTCCGACAAAAAATTCTGGAGTCTCCATTCTTCTCGATATCCAATTGAGGCAACAGGAGAAGTTCATCATTTTATCGTAGCTCTCCTCAGTTAATTATTACCCAATTGGTTTGGGATATTGATGTGTTTTCCCTCCTGGCGACAACCGACCCAACATAACCTAATATCACAGTAAAATGGTTTCCATCTAGTGCCTCTTAACTAAAAACTCTCACTCATTCCTGCAGCAATCCGACGCCACAACAAGTGCTGGGAATGCATTTTCAGCGCGCCTATCAGGGAGAGATTCGCTACCTGAACATCAATACCACATACAACTCCTCCATATTGTTGAACTATCGGCAAACGGAGAGCGCCTTCTGGACACAATACTTGCCAACAGTTATTGGTGTTCTAGTTCCAACGTATCCGCCGACCACAGAGTACTGGTGGGAGCCCAAGGAGCCATTGCAGATTGCCTTCTGGAGCATGTCGGTTGCGTGCTTCTTTCTCATTGTGCTCGTCGTCATCTGTTGCATTATGTGGCGCAATGCGAAGCGGTAACTGAAATAATCTAATGAGAACACTCTATCAGAAATTACACTCACAATTATCGCATCAATCACAGGCAATCGGATCGATTCTATGACGAGGATGTTTTCATCAATGCCGAGGGCATGGAACCCGAGCCAGATCCACGTGGGGTGGACAATGCGCACATGGTGACCAATCATCATGCGATGCGCTCGCGGGACAACATCTACGAGTACAGGGACTCGCCATCGACTAAAACGCTGGCCAGCAAAGTGCACACGGATACCACATCGCTGCGCTCGCCCAGCTCGCTGGCCATCACCCAAAAGTCGAGCAGTCAGGCCTCCATTAAGTCGGGCATCTCGCTCAAGGAGACCAACGGCAGTCTGGTCAAATCGGAGCGTGCCGCAACGCCGCGCTCCCAGGCGAATGGAACGGTGTCGAGCAAAGCGCCGCCCGTCGAAGAGAAGCGACTGCTGCAGCCCATCTCGAGTACGCCGGTGGCACAGCTGCAGGCAGAGCCAACGAAGCGAACGCCAACCGCCAGCAGTGTGGCGAGCAGCAGTCGGAGCACCACACCGGTGCCGTCGGCACGCACCACAACGACAACGGCGACGCTGACAACGCAGCCGGCTGCCCAGCCACGACGTACGCAGCTGGTGGAGGGAGTGCCACAGACGTCTGTCTAAGTAACCGCTCTCTAAGCGCGCGATGCGCTTAGGGAGTGATCCGCATAAGCCTCGGAAATGAACAACAATCATTTAGCCAAGCATTTAAATTGAGGTAAGTTGCACCTCCAAATTGATAACGAATGTCGCCTCATAATGTTTTCTGGCCAACAGCTCCGTTATGCTGGAGGACACCTGCCTTAGTTGTTGACATTCCAGTAGCGCCCGCAACGTTCAGTTCTTTTTAAGTTGTTTAATTTCCCTAGTTTTACATTTAGTATTTATATTTTGTGTCTACACAGATCTAAGAGATCTCTAGAGTCCCTAAGTGTAACTAACTTAATGTGTAAAAAAAAGAAATGCATTTTGTTTTAAGTTTTACTTTGTAAGTTTGAAAACCCAACGAATACGAATCCATATCAATGACATTCCATAGAATAGTTTGCGCCTTTTTGGCATTGACACGCCTCTTTTTGAGGCGAGGCCTTTGCGTGTATATATATATATATATATACATATATTAAAATATCTACGTTAAGTTAGTAATTTTAAAATCCAAACTAATTTTTGTATTCTGTAAAAAACGATTTTTAACCCACTGACTTTCGATCAACTGATTAGGAACAGTTATAAAATAATTTTTTATAAATATATATAAATAATGCAAAATAAAAATAACAAAGCTCAAGCTCAACCAGCATGGAAAATTCATAAATTTCGTGAATTCCGATGAGTTCCGATATCATAACTTTTTCAATAGATACTTATCACATTCCTCTTACTAAATATGCACAAGTGCCTATCATTCATTGTATTGATCTAGCCTAGTGATAAGAGTGTGTTTGTACTCATTTATGTATAATATCTAAGTGCCTTCCATATACATAGATATAAAGCTATAATTTATATATTTTATATATATATATAAATGTGTGTATGTATGTTTTATGTGTCACATATATAGAAATCAACGACCATACGAATCAGTGTAAACCGTCCAATCAGTTTTTATGTTTTCATTCATATGTATTTTGTATAAAGTTATTGTTTACATGTGCGAAAACATAAGAAATATATTAACAATTACATTTCATAAGTGTGTAGTTTATGTTTAATTGCGTATAGTTATATATATATATAGGTATACATATATATTTATCAATTCATTTCAATAAAAACCAATTTCGCTTTTGTGAAGTGTCCTCGTTTGTCTTACATTTGTCAACATTTGAACTTGCTTATATATGTGTAAAATATTTTTTTAATAAACATTTCAAGTATAGATTAGATTATATATATATATATATATACTACAGATACAGCGAGGCGGCAAACACAATATCGCGCTTGATTAGTCGGATGCCCTCGGAGAACTTGTTCTCCAGATCCGTATTGCCAATCGTCTTGGATGCCTGGCACAGTTGACGCAGCAGCTCCTCGAGACGACGCATGCAACGAATAATGGAGCCCTCAAAGATGTCGGTCATTTTGCAGACGCTCAGGAAAGTGGAGCCCTTGCACCAGGCGAGCACCACGTCCATGAGAAATGGCTTAAATTTCTCCACATAGTTGTCCTCATCCAGATTCAGTTTGCACTCGGTGGACACTTTTGCGATGCGCCGCGCCAGATTCTGCAGGGCGCGAAGTGGTCCCGACAACTCCGTCGCACTCTTTGGCGCCTCGCTGGACTTCTCGTCGCAGACAAAGCAGGAGAGGAGTGCCACAGCCTGTGGTGCTGAGAGCTCATTGAAGACACCATTGAAGATCATTTCGGTGATGAGCAACTCATCCGCTGAGCTCAGCTCGCAGGCGACGCGACCCTTGAACTCGATGACATCGCCGGGCTTGCAGTAGCCCATGCGGCGGAGCACACGCTTCCGATACTTCAACTCGTCCATTTGGAGCAGGCTGCGTGCGGCCTTCAGTTCGGTCTTCAGCGCACTCAGCTCCGATTGTAGCTTCAGCTTGTCCAGGTAGCGTTTGTGTATGCGCTCCAACTCGGGTGATTTGTGCAGTGGATGCTCCTCGAGCAGTCTCTCGAACTGGGCAATGGTATCCACGATCTTACGGAACTCAGCATCCTTGATGTTCATGTCGTCGACAGGATGCAGGACGGGTGGACCGAGCGGAAAGCGTTTCTTTGCCTCCTGAATGGTCTTGAGGACGGCACGACGATTGTCAGCTGTGCGCAGATCACTGGGAAAATAGACGCGTATCGAGCTAATCTGGGTGAGCAGTGTATTGGCGACGGGCACAACCTCCATACAGCCGCGCTCGTTTGGCGGACAGGGTTCGGTATCGCCAGATTTGGCCGCCTCCTCGCTCACGTGCAGCAGCACATCGATGACAACGTTTGGATCACTCTTCAGCGGATTCTTGCGACTCTGATCCTGTTTCTTGAAATTCAACACAATGCCCCAGTCGTATTCTTGCTTGCCAGCCGAGACCTTGACGAGGCGACCCGGCTGCAGGAAGGGCACCAGATATTGTGGCTTCGTCAGCCACTCACGGAACTTGGTGCCGTTGATCTCGAGCTGATCCCGGATGTGATGATACGAGGCGATGTTGTGCTCATCCTTGATGCTCAGCTTTTCCAGCTGTTGCTGCTTCTGCTGCACCTGATCGTGCAGTCCAGGCAATGCAGCCTGGTTCTGGAACTGATAGAAACTGCGCTCCAGCATATATTCCGGATTGATTTCCTCCACACGCAGCAGATTCAACACCATGTTGTATGTCAAATGGAACGCCGAATTTAATGTGTCCGCCTTGCCCTGCACGATCTCACGTCCCACGACGGGCGACACCTTCTCATCGATCATCAGTATGACAATACCCTTGTCATCAAGGCCACGACGTCCAGCACGTCCAGCCATTTGTATATACTCCCCGGAGCTGATCCATCGAAAGTCCTTGCCATCAAATTTACGTGGTGCCGTAAAGAGTACAGTGCGCGCCGGCATGTTCAGGCCCATGGCGAAGGTTTCCGTGGCGAATAGAGCCTTAATCAAACCCTCTCCGAACAGTATCTCAATGGTCTCCTTGAGGATGGGCAACAGACCGCCATGATGTATGCCAATGCCACGTCGCAGCAGTGGCAACACATTCTCCACCTGCGGCAGACGACGATCCTCCTCTGAGAGTACATCCATCGCATTGTGAAAGACCTCATCTACCAGTTTCTTCTCATCCACGGTATTAAAATCCAGTTTGGCCATTTGCATGGCATACACCTCGCAATCCTTCTTACTGAACGAGAAGATGATGACTGGTGCAAAGTTACGCTCCATGATCATCTTGACAATCTTAAAGATGTTCGTCTGACCAGAATTGTGACCCTTGACGCCGCCCTTGCGTCCCTTCTGATCACCCTTGGCCGCCTCGCCTGCAACAAAGAAGAAGAGTTTAAAACAAGATCCACAAAAGTGAAGATTAGTTACGCACCCGCATTGGCCAGCACCGCCATGGCTGTGGTGAAATTGTCCTCCTTGAACTGACCCTTCTCGTCGACAATCAAATGAATGCCATCGCCGCCAGCTGGAAAGATGTAATGCTGCAACGGAGTGGGCCGATAATCCGTATAGACAACGTGACACGGCTGCTTGTGCAGATGACAGACCCACTCGGCAAACTGGCGAGCATTGGGTATCGTTGCCGAGAGGAAAACATAGCGCACATTGTCCGGCAGCAGGATCAGTGTCTCCTCCCAGACAACGCCACGTTCCTTGTCGCGCATATAGTGAATCTCATCGAAGACGACCCAGCCCACCTCACGCATCACCTCGCTGCCACGATACAGCATATTACGCAGAATCTCTGTGGTCATGATCAGGCAGGAGGCCGATGGATTAATAGTCACATCTCCAGTAACTAAGCCAACGTCCTGAAATTCATCTGTGAATTCGCGAAACTTTTGATTGGACAACGCCTTAATGGGAGTCGTATAAATCACTCGTTGCTTTGCCGCCAGCGACTTGGCGATGGCATATTCGGCGACCACCGTTTTACCGGCGGATGTGTGCGCCGACACGAGAACACTCTGGGAGTTGTCTATGCAGAGAATGGCCTGCTTCTGGAATGGATCCAATACAAATGGATACTCTTTGGCGGGCACTCCCACAATTGGCTGCAATGGGATGTACTCCTGATCGGGATGGGCAGCCACCTCGTGTGTGCACGACTCCGGCGACACCAATTGGTGGGTCACAATCCGCACACGCAGCGCCTCCATCGCAAAATCATCTGGCTGCTGAACGTTCTCCTCCTCCTCCTCCTTCTCGTTGCTCGTTTCCTTGTCATTGTCATCTGATTCATCGCCAACGCCGTCGGCACGTGGGCGCTTTGCGGGCTCCTTCTCCTCTTTGTCCTCTTTCACAGCTGCTTCGTCTGCTTCTGTCTGCTGATCAGCAACACTGGCGTTTGACTGACGCTTGTTGGCTTTTTTGGCACTTCTCTTGTCATTGTCCAGAGCTTCAGATGCTGTTGCCTTCTTTGTGTGCATAGGTAGTGGCGGCACCTGTAGACTTTCGGGCGGCACCTCATTGAAACAATCAAATAGCTCGTCGATGTCCATTTTGTATATTTTTTCGCAAGCAACGGGCTTTTGTTTTTCTTCTTTCGGCTTTGATGCACGCCGCGTTGAATCAAAACATGTGTTTCTCCCTACGTTAATTTAACACTTTGCTTCAGTGTTATTAACAGCAGGCTGTCATTGAACAGTAATAAAAATTGAGTAAAATGTGAACACATTTTTTAAATAAATGATTGAACTGCTGCTTCATATCTGTTAATATTTAACATCCCTAACAGTTAACGTGAAATTCCGGGTAAACAATAAAATTTTAGCAAACAATGTTTTTGCAATGTTAATTAATTCTCAAAAGTTAAGCGTACAATAAGTCAAAGTAATTTTACATGAAAATAAGCACAGGCTATGCATATGTGCCACTGTAAAGTTACATTTTTGTAGTTTAAATTTAAAACAAAAAGGAAAACTTAAAATAAAATAAGGTTAATTTACAAAATTTGAATTTTTACATGAATACATTTATGAATTAACAAATTACATTTGTTTATTATTACTTAATTTAATCTTTGCGCCATTTTCAATGATGTAAACAACTGTGAACAGCAGAATGCTTTTCGATAACATTTGCGCAATGATATTTAAAATAGCGCAATAGTCATCACATCTTTCGCCTTTCTATCGATTGGGCAAAAATAATTAATCGAAAAATCAGCAACAACTGCAGCGACGCAGCGAAAGAAAAAGAAAAAAGAAACAAACATATATTTACCAAATAAAATTGCATTTCTTAACACAAAATGGACAATGATGAAGTGAAGCGAGGTCGTGGACGTGGTCGCGGCTCTCGGGCACGTGGTCGCGGACGTGGACGTGGCCGAGGACGCGGTAAAAAAATTGATGACACTGGCATTGCCCTGGAAACATATGAAAATAGTGTTGGCAATGTTTTAGCCGCCGCCGCCGTCACCGGCACCGCCTCAAATAATGTCAGCGGATTGGAGGATAGTCCAAGCAGCCTAGAGCACACCGAGGATGTGGCAATCCAAGACCTGGACAAGGAGAACGAAATGGATGTGGCGGCCCCAGCGAACGATGAGCAATTGACACCCATTCAGGATATGACGCCGCCACAAACATTGCTGCCGCCGCCGCCACTTGAGCAGCAACAGCAGCAGGTAGTGCTGCCAGTCTTACCAAAGCCAAGTAAGAACTTTATAAGCTACAGAGAACGCTCGTTAAATAATACTAATTAAAATATTATTGGTTACGACCAAAATAAATTGTGTGTGGTCTCCTCAATATCTGATTCCAAATCTGTGATATACAAATTTTCTGTTTCATGTTCTATCTTTCTCTTAATCTCTGTACTACAAATTATTGCTTGCATGAGTCCTTTCGAATACTCTATGATGATTACAATAGACTTTATCATCAATTCAGAGTCCTCTATATCTTGCATAAAGATCATCATTTTAAAGGTCTTGTCTCGTGACACATGCATAAATGAAGTATTTTTTAAAATTAATTTTGGCCTGATTGAATTTTTTGAAGAAATCTTATAAATATTTCTTATGCTTTATATTACATTTCATATTACATTTTAATTTAAATTAATTTATTTTTGCTTTTCATATTTTGTTGTGCATTTTCCATTTAAATACCTGCAAAAATAGAATAAATAATTATTATATTTTTAATTAAAATTTAATATTTAATTTTAAGTTAATTTATTTTTACTTTTTATATTTTTTTTATGATGACTGATATTAAATAATAATATAGTACTTTTAACAAACGTACGAAAAGAAAGATTATTTAATGGTAATCTCTGATTATTTTAGTTGATATGGAGGCGGATATCTCACAGCTGGAAGCGCCCACGTTTACAACGTTGTCTCGCGGGCCACCGGAGCCAATGCTGCGCCTCAAGTGGAACCACAAGGTGAGCCTGATTGGCGAAAAGGTGCTCAATCCGATGATTCACTGCTGTGACCGGTGCGATAAACCGATTCTCGTCTACGGCCGCATGATACCCTGCAAGCATGTGTTCTGCTTGAAATGCGCCCGCGCTGAGCCAATCAAGTGTTGTCCCCGCTGCAACGACAAGGTGCTGCGCGTAGAGCAATCTGGTTTGGGCACCGTCTTCATGTGCACCCATGGAGGGAGTCGCTACGGCAGCACTGGGTGTCGTCGCACATATTTGTCGCAGCGTGATCTGCAGGCGCACATCAATCATCGGCATGTGGCGATGTTGGCACCGCCCCTGACAACGGCCACCGGGTCGGGCGTCGTCGTTGAGCCCAAGCTGATGACGGAATTGAGCGGCCTGGAGTTGCATAAGCAGCGCAAGGCGAGTAGTTGCTATGGCTCCTAACAATGCTCTCTCCCTGTCTAATGCTTGCACTTGCAGCTATCCGAATCATCTGTCGCCTCATCCGCTGCTGCGGCTGCTGCAGCTGTTGCTCATCTGCAGCAACGGTCATCGGTGCGTGGTCCAGTCGGTGGCATTGGATCGATACCACCACCGGGTTCATCCGATCGCATTGCCGTCCACTCGCACTCAACGCTCACGCTGGCCAATTTGGCACGCATCAACAATGCTAATGCCCAGGATTGCCATCAGGGCAAGGCGTCACTGCATCAGACCCTTAAGAAGGGCGTCGGCGGACCCCATCAGTCCGAATCGGTAGCCGATGCCTCCTACTACAGCAGTGTGTTGGCTTCCTTTGGCAGTGCTGGCGGCGGCACGGGTCCAGGTGCATCCGGCAGCCACCAAGTGACTGGCTCAAGTGGTGCGGTGGGCGGAGTTGGAGTCGGTGTATCTGGTGTCGGTGTAGCTGCGTCAGCTGGCGGCAATGTAATCGGGGACCGAAATCCCGCCCAGCTGGCAAATGGCTACGAGTCGGGCAATGTGGCTGGCAGCTCTACTAGCAGCAACTGGCAGCAAGCGCAATATTACAGATGAAAGAAACCATTCGACAGATGAGCTGCACTCATTTTATGCATGAAATCAAACACTTAATTATTGTACAAATAAAATATTGTATATGGAGAAAAAACTATCGTCTAGATAATAAGTCAAAATTGTTTGCAGACATTTTTACTCAGTTTACGTTGTAGTAATAAACTTAACTATTTTTATTGAGCATTTACATCTTGTTTTGTGTTTAATTCAAATAATTGTTTCCAAACTAGTCCGCTGCCAAGTTATCGATAACAATCACTTGTAGTCAGCTGCAGCAGTAGCTCACATAGGCTAAATTATAAACAATTTAAAAATGTAACAAAATAACCATAAGTAATAAACTTAAGCAATTGTAAAAATCATTTTTATTCTGTGTTTAATTCAAATAATTGTTTTAAACTAGTCTGCTGCTTAGTTATCGTTACCGATAACGATATTCTTATCGTCGGCTGGAGTAGCACTGAATAAAACTACCATATGTAATAAACTTAGCTTACTATTTGTAATAAACATTTTTTAATTTTTGGTGTGTTTAATTAAACTAAATGTAAATACAGCGTACTGGACTTAGGCGCTGCTTTCAAAATAGCCCGTTGCCAAGCTATCGTTATCGATAAAGATATTTTTATTATCGTCAGCTGCAGCAGCAGTCGCAGCTCAACAGGCCACATTGTAAACAATTTCAAATAAAAGAAAAGCTCTGAATAAAATGAATAAGTACAATGGAATAATTTTACTAAAAATGACTTTGACCCCGAGTCACAAATAAATCAACGTTCCACAATTAACGACGACAGCGCAACAGCATTACGGGCGCAGTTAAAAGAGAAAGTTTTTAGCTAGAAAAATGAAAAAAATATTACTGATTAGTGGTAAGCGTAAATGCGGCAAGGACTTCATATCAGAAAGATTGCAAAGAAGGTGAGCATTAGATTGAGACTAATTTTGGGTAAACAAATGACTATTATTTATGTAGATTGTCAGATCGGTCGCTAATCGTTCGCATCTCGGAGCCCATCAAGCGGGAATGGGCGCGCAAGCTGCAACTGGATATGGGAGCAATGCTCAGCGATGGTCCCTACAAGGAGCAATATCGTCGCGACATGATTATCTGGAGTGATGAGGTGCGTCAATGTGATTACGGCTTCTTTTGTCGTGCGGCAATGGAGGCATCTGCCGTGCAGCAAGTGGATTATGTCATCGTTAGCGATATTCGACGAAAGAATGACATCAAATGGTTTCGGGAGAATTATGATCAAGAGATGGTCAAAACACTACGCCTTACATCGACGGAACAGCGACGCAAGGCGAGGGGCTGGCAATTTACGGCTGGCGTCGATGATGTGCCCTCCGAATGTGATTTGGATGACAGCAGCTTTGACTACGTCTTTGCCAATGATGAGGATGGGGATGGGAATGCACAAGATGAGAAGCAGCTAATTGATAGATTGCTCGCCTTGTTGCAGCTTAGCTAATGTGGCCTTAACTCGAATGATGAATCAATTTTTGATAGCACAAATCTTATTTTTGCAAATATACAAATATATTTTTATGGATCAGATGATAAATGATTAACTGATGTGATGATTTTTAAGGCAATTAATTTACTAAGCAAAAAAGAGGGGGTACGCTTAGGGATGCAAGCGATTCTCGCTGGCCAACAGCCGACGCAGGCTGGGTACATTCAGGCGCTCGCCGGGATTGAGCTGATCGTCGAAGCTTTGCAGCGGCAACTGCAACGATGGCTTCACCAAATCCTTCTCCACGGAACGCGAACGCAAACGGACGCGATTCCTGTTCACGCTGCTGAGCGGAGTGCGCTGCGAAGAGCGCTGTGCCGGATTGGGAGTGCTGCTCTGGGGTGTACTGCTCTTGGGTGTGCTGCTCGTGTGCGAGTCTATGGCGTCCACATAGATACGGGTTTTGTTGGCACGCGCTGGTTTCCGCGGCGCCACGCGACGCTTGTTGCCCAAGCGGACGCGTTCCAAGTGCTTGTTGGCTGGACGAGATTGTGACAGTGACTGGGCATGCTGCAACTGCAGCTCATCCTGTGTCAGCTCTGCGGAGGCACTGACAAAGGAGGCCATGCTGCTCTCCGCGCTGAGATTGAGCGTCAACGTCTCCAGTATCTCCTCGAGCATTTGGGTATCGCGCTCCTCAGCCTCGTCGGCATCATCACAGAAAATTATGGGCGTCCGCTCAACACCAACGCTGGGCGAGCGTGGATCATAGCATGGGGCGGGGACGGGTGCTGGCTCTGGCGTCTGCTGCACTAGCATGTCGAAGCAGGGCATCGTCTCATCCTCCTCGTAGGTCAGGGAAACAATCTCCACCGACTCATTTGCGGGCTGCTGCTCAACGGCAGCTGGGATCGCTGGTTGTGGTGCACGCGTCTCCACAAACAGGTCGGCAAAGGTGTCGTCCATGTTCAGTGTACGATCGATAGCCGCATCCAGCACCAAAGGTGTCCGATTCAATTGCGGTGAACGTGGATCCTGCAGCGAGAATCCCCGCAAGAGCCGCTTGCGCAGTTGCGCAAAGGTGTTTTCCGTCGGAGCAGCAACTGCAGCAGTTGCAAGTGGCATCAATGGTGGCAACTGTGGCAACATCATATGTTAATCCTACACATATATAAAATAAAATTCATTTAAATACTCACATTTAATGGCGTTCGGCAACCATTTGGCGAGCGTGGATCGAGTAAAATTTCATTATTCTCCCGACAAGGACTCAACGAGAGCTCATTTGGTGCTGCTGCTCTGTTTATCTTTGGTGTATTCGACATATAGTTCGCATCCATTTTTGTTGCTTTTGTGCCCATTGCAATTGTTTACTTTACAATTCAACTACAATTTTTACAATCTGCGTTGTTGCTTTTGAACTGAAAAATGCGGGAGACGTTGCTAGCGTCGATACACAAATCTATCGATTATACTAACAATGTGACCATATTATTTTTATGATATCTGGCAGTGCCTTTGCCGTTCCGTTTGTTATCGACATTAACATTGGTGATGCGCACAACTCAAAACGATATCTCATACATTTTTCGATTGAACAAAACTACACGGATGGATTAAAAAAGAAAGAAAAAAAACAATAAAAGCATAGAGTGCCTTTTGTAAATTATATATCAAACTGTTGGAGAAATTCAATTCGAAATATCAAAAAGCAGTATACGTAAAAAGAAATGTGCGCGTGTGTGCAGAGTATGTGAAAAGTATTCTGATGAAAGCGGCGAAAGCTTGAATGGCGATTGCAAAACACCGAATGTAAGTTGAATGGAATTGCATAGAAAAAAATGTAAATGTTTTTGAAATGGAAAAAAAAATGCTTATATTGTGTCAATTAGGCTTCAAGGAAAATTATTTCAGCCATTTTTACGCAGTAAGCAAAAAATACGTTTTTGTATCAATGTGTGCGTGCGTGAAGTGTGCGTGTGTGCATGTGTCAGTGTGTGTCTATGTAGCCCCTGCAAAAGGCGCTCCGCAAGCAGCAGTAAATTTCGTTTCGTGTGTACACACTACATATATACATATGTATGCGTCGGTTTTTTTTCCTTTACACACACACACACCATTGCATTTAACATGCGTCGTTCGACGCGGAGACTTCTGCTGTGTGAAGCAGCGTGTAAAAGAAAACTAGTTTGTGGCGTTGCCAACTACTTGGCCTATGCAGCCACATTTTGTCTTACATTAATGTAGGTTAGTGCGCGGCAGAGGGGCGTCACCTGCGTTTGTTGTTATTGCAATTCATTTTTTTTTGCTTGGAAACGTTTTATTTTTTTTCTGTATTTTGCTTTTTTTTAAGTATAGCACTGTAAGCTTAAAGCCGGCGAGCGAAAAGTAAACAATTTGTATACGCAGTTGGCAACGCGTACGCTGGCCGCAGTATTGTAGACTTTCTCTCTCTCTGTCTTGCTTCAAATGTAGACGTGTATGTGTGACTGTATTATCTGAAAACAACAAAATTTCATTCATTGCTCTTTTCGAGTAAAAAATACACGCTGTGTGTAAACCGGCCGCCATCTGCAATTACAAAAACAGACATGCATATATCAGTGCATGTGCATGTGTGTGTGTGTGTGTGTGTGTGTGTATATGCAAGCAAAATGTCTAATTGTGCAACATGTTATAATTAATGTAATAATGTGCGTTTAATAAACGTTAACAGAGGAAACAGTCAAGCCTCCAGTAACAGAAAGTAACAGAGTCAAGCCTCAAGAAGACACAGCTGCCATTGGCAGGGTGTGACTCTCCGCTTGCGCGTGTCAGGTGCAAAGACGACGACAACGTTGTCGTAAAAGTCTCCACGCCAGACGAGAAGATACTTGGACATTCCAGAATTTAACATAGCATAGACGACGATGGCAGAAAGCAGCGAGCGTCGTTTGATTGCCGTTGCCGTTGCCGTCATTGGCCGCGTTTTTTCACACATTCCACGCGCTGCCGTCAGACATACACACACACACACTTACATAGGCATGCATACATACATACACACACTCGCATAGGCATACATACATACATACACACACTTACATAGGCATGCATACATACATACATACACACACACACACACTTGTACGGCGACTATTGATTTCAATCAACTTTGTCCGCTCTCTCACTTCACTCTCTTTTTTTTTGCTCTCGCTCTCTTGTGCCCATTTGTCAATTAAGCAGCACGTCCGCTTGTCGGCTCATCAACAACATTTGTGGCCGTATGTGTGTGTGAGTAAATTCCATTTCCTGTTTATAGTACACACATATGCATACACACAACCCTCCCCCCTATCTGCTCCTCATGCTCTTAGGTCGTCTTCTTGGCTTGCCACCACCAACCACAGCGTCGGTCGTTGCCGTCTGTTTTTTTTTTCTCACTCCCTAGTCTGAATCCCTCGGTAGCAGCAGGCAGCAGCAGCGGAGCGCTGTGTACAGTACGTGCCACTTCCTTTACATTCAGAAAAATAAAAACTTCACACAAACATACGCACATATATGTATGCATACGTACATTCAAACGTACATACATACATACGGGCGGGCCAAAACGACACACAAACAGACAGTCAAACGGACAGCAAACGGGGAGCGTTCGTTTGGCGTCTGCGCCGTGTGTTTTTTTAAATATTTTTTTTGTGTTCTTGTACAGTTGCAAAGACACAAACATCATATATACAAGAAGAAGAAGAAGACGTACGGACGAAAACGAGTTTACTGTCTCGGCCGATGTGGCAACGCTGTCGATCCATTCGCGGCGCTCTCTCTCTCCCCTTACTCGTTTTGCTTATTAGAAAGAAGAAAAATGCCGCTGCTGATGTTGTTGTTGGTGGTCTTTACGTAAGAAGGCCGTCGAACTCTACACTGCGAGTAGAAGCATGCAAATAATGCGAAATGCGAGAGAGCATCAACTATGTGTGTGTGTGTGTGTGTGTGTGTGTATGTACGCTCGTCTAATGATTACCGTTACAATTTGCATTGGCTGGCCGTCTAGTCAGACAGACCGCCGTCTCGCGACCCAGACTAGACGACCCAGCCCCAATCTCAAATTGGCAACATTTTTTTTTTTTTCACATGACCTTTTATCGTGCTTGATTGCTTGACTGTATGTGTGTGTGTATATGGCGCTTAATAAGCTTCCAGCATTGTTTTTATTGATTTTTTGTAGGTAGTGTAAATTGTTGTTTCAAGTGAGCTGCGTTGTGATGCACAGCGTGCTGCATTCGTTTGTTGTTTTGTCTGTCTCAGGTTCAATGTCCTAACTGCACACAACAAGTGCAACAACAATAACAATAACTAGTAAGCAATGCATTTCTTAAGTGAGAAGCGACTCTGGCAATGGAAATAAGATAGATAGATAGATAGATAACTTAAATTAGTAGACACGATTTGTATTATTTTATTTGGTAAAATGAATAAATGTAGTTATCATAATTTATATATATTTTGATTTTGAAAAACTTTGAAATTTGAACTAATTAATATATATTTCAAATTAGTTTCTTATTTTATATACCACAATATTAATAATAATAATCATAATTTGTTTACTCTGATTTTTAAAAATTTTCATATTTAAAATATATATGATAAATTTCAATTCGAATTTGAATCACCTTGATTTGATCACGTTCCATGCTTAACTCATTAAACTTTGCGCCAGTTGCGTCTCGTGCCGTAAAATGCAGATTTGAATTTTTTTGTTTTAGTTGATTTAGTATTGTTGATGGCCCACTTCTAACCGCATTTCTATCGAGTTTGAAGCTAGAGGGCGTTATTTGCGTTTTGCGAAATAATTGTGCCTATCTGGCAACGCAATCATCCTTGGCGCTCGCGTAAATGCCTTGTTTTATTTTTTGGCGCGCACAAAATACAAAAAAATATATATATATATATCTATATATATGTAAAAAAAAAATGAGACCAAGACCAGAATCAGACCCATTGCAATGCCTCCAGGAATGTTGTTTACGTGCGCGCCTGCGCATCGAGAAGATTTCCACGAATTCACCAAAACAAGCTCGTCGCTCCCCAAGCAGAAAATGTCGTCGTCCGAGTTCGAGTCTGGGTCTTCAGACTCAGTGTCCGTCTCCGTCCCAGCCTCTCATCCGCTCATCCTGTTCGTCCCGTTTGTTGTCTACCTGCTTTTTTTTTACCGCCTCGCTGCGTCTCTTCTTGTTTGTGTGCTTTTGCTCCTACGAACTTAATGCATGCTAGCAGCGACGGTGGCGGCGTAGGCTGCTTGTCAACATGTTGATCCTACTATATAGCGTGCGAAACATTCTGGCAACACCAAACAACAACAAGCCGCCTCAAGCCCCTTATTGTTGTTGTTATTTATGTTATTTTTGCCGCATTTTTGCCTTGTGCGCGCAACGCCGCCAACACTAAAACAACATACATACACAACAAGCATACACATACACACACACACACACACACACACACACACACACACACACACACACACAAACACACACACACCCACACACACACACACAAACACACACACACACACACAACAAGCATACACATACACACACACACACACACACATGTATGTGTACGGAGAGGAAAAGAAAACGGCGTTGGCGTCTATACATTGTCAGCAGTCTGGCCACGCTCTGCTCTTGCTCTTTGCTTTCGTTTGCTACGTTGTTGTGTGCAGTTGTCTTTCATAGTGTTTGCGGTGCGGTCGTGTTTTCTGGACGGCTGATGCTGCTACGGCTGCTATTGCTGTTGGCGGCGGCGTCGGCGTCATGCCAAGTGATTTTGTCTTTTATAATTCTCTCGTAGAATTATTTGTTGGTCATCAATGGGAACTACTAAAAAAAAAATAAAAGAAAAGAATTTGTGTGAATTAAAGTGATGCTCTATTATTTCGTAAGATTTTTTTAAAACGAACGGTTAACGCCTACACGCGTCTCTTTCGTTGGTTTTGCGTCTGAGTGCATCATTGATGGAAAATTTTAGTTTTTTAATCAAACTTTTTGTTTTTAATCATCGATAATAATGTGTTTGACATGATCTACTCGTTTTGATATTCCCCGTGTGCCCCGCTCGCTTGGGTAAAATTCTTAGAATTCTTGCCAACATTCCCGCGCGCACACACACAAGCACACAGACAGAACGAGAAGCTAAAAAAAAATGTATATATATATATACTCTCCCTGCGCGACGAAGTGTAGACATAAACACACACACAAGCACATGCACTTGAACTCTCACGCATGCACACCGATACCGATACCACCGATACTTACACGAATCTACACCCTATCCAACACACCTCGAAATTTGGTTCTGGTCTCCACTAAGTCGAGTGGAGACACTTGCTGTCTCTTTTGTGCGCATGCAGCAACAACAACAAAACTAGTAGGACTTGTTTTTTGCGCGATGTTTTTACGCAAAAAAAAACCGGTAAAATTTTTAAAGCGGTAGCAAATGTGATTGTGTATGTGTGTGTGCTTGGATGCGGAGTGTTGGTGTATTGGTGTCGTCGCGTTGTGGTAGAATTATGCCTTAACCCATAGTTTTCACACAGTCCGCTTTTCTTACAGTTTTCTAAACACACACCAACAACACACACACATGCACGCACACATACTAGTGCACAACGAGCAACGAACTCCTCGTGCAGCAGCAGCAGCGACGCCCAAGAATGAAACAGCATAAGGCAACATAAAACTACAGCAACAACAATTAATAGCACCAGCAGCAGCATAAAAAACAGAGAGGCGCATACCGAAAGCAAAAGAGGGCGAGAGAGAACAAGAGAGAGCGCAGCATTTAAACGGCAACGACCCAAGCAGCAATATTAGCGCGTGTTATTGTTGTTGTTGGTGATGTGTTTTCTCTGCCAATTGTCATGTATGTATGCACACTTTTTATGTTGTTGTTGTAGCTGTTGCTGTTGTTGTTGCTGTTAAGGTAATGTTGATGATTTTTTATGTTATGCACGACGTATGTAGAGTGATTTATGCTCTCTTCTTTTTGCCTTTTTACTATCCATATATACCCGCCCTAACAGTTCGCCTAGCGTTGCCACCTGGCACTGATGCCGATCATCGAACTTGTTTTGCTGTTGATTGACGCCGCTGTTGCTGTTATTAGTGATAGCAGAAAAACAGAATAAATATATAAAAAAAGAAATAAATACTGTGCTGCTGATCTTGACCTACGCGGCGCGCAAGATCAATCGCAATTCAGATGGTTATTCAACTTTTACTTTGTGCGGCTTCCTTCTACTTCCTCTCGCACACACGTACACATACACACATATGCATGCGCGCTTGTGTCTGTTTCATTTTGCATAACGGACACTTTAATAACTGCGATTGTCAATCAAGCGCATCAGACAGACGCAGACAATAAACAGTTCGCATTTTTTAATGTATTTTTTTTGTGCTCTCATGTTGATGTATTCATTTTATTTTGTTATCACAAAATTGGCGACAAATTGTCGGCGTTTTGTGTCGGCGCCACAATTAATGTTTATATATATATATATATATATATATATATATATACACATTTTGCAGATGTACGCGCCAAGTACCATGTTTTTTGTTTATATATATGTTTGATTATGTGCTTTGATTATTTATTGTTAATGTTAATGTCGGTGTGCCATTAAACGCTCATCATTCGAGTGTGTGTAAATAATTGCCCTAAATGTGTACGCTAAATTTGCTTTCATTCATTTGGAATAATTCACAAAAGCGCAAAGAAAAATTCATTCACTGTACTGCGTCTTCTTCATCCTTGATTGTCATGATAGTTCGCAGTTGTTATCAATTTTAGCAATTAACATAATTATAATAGATGTGTGTGACTTTTATTTATGCTGTTATTTCCTTTTATTTTATTAATTATATAAAAATAAATAGAACAAAATTAGAGCTGTGTTGTGAGAGGAGAGAATTGGGGCAAGGAGACAAGAGAGAGAGAGCGAGCGAGAGAGAGTGAGTGAGTGAGTGAGAGGGAGAATTGTGTCCTTCTTCAAAGTGGTTGTGAAATGTTTGCCTTTTTATGCCTACTCATATCACAGCCAGCTTTGAGGAGCGACACGATGCTCAACACAAAAAAGAAAGATTGAAAATATCACCAAAAATAAATCAACTTTAAATTGAAATCAATACATATTTTTGCACCACCTCGCACGTGTTTGTTCATTTAAGTGTTTCCTCATACCATTAATCATTGAATAAAATTGATATACCACCAACCCAGCCAACCACCCCTCCTATATATCTATATCTATCTGAACATTTATCGTTATTTTTCAAGCATATCTAAGATTGGCACATTCATGCTGCGCTCTCAAAGTGGTTGTGAAATGCATTTTTGAAAGCTTTGCGCGCATATCACAGCCAGCTTTGATGAGCTTAGCGTAATGTAAACTACATCAAATAATCGAATCGAATCAATCAATCAATCGAATCAATCATAATGTAATTTCTTCTTGCACACACATTTCCCGCAGTTTACACAGCGACGCCAGGAATTGGAATTGGAAACACAAATCATAATCAAATAAAAAACTATATATTTATATATATATATGAAAAACAACTGATTGACATCAAATATATACTTTTGATGTTGCTTATCTAAGCCTCATCAAGTGGTTGTGATATGGATACCCGACGCATATCACAGCCAGCTTTGATGAGCTAGGATAATCAACGGAGAACAACTTGAAAAACCCCAAATTAATTTGATTACAAAATAATAAAAAAAATATATATATATCAAAATCAACGGTTCAGTGAATTGGTGTCATCTAAAATGTGCATTTAATTTTATTCTAATTTAGTGTAATATCATTTAGGTTGTATATCGAACTAGTTTAATAATATTGAACTCATTTTGATTTATATGCATTTTTTGAAATCATTTCTCTTTGATGACAGTTTACTAATGTGTGCTTGTGTCTTTTTCACAGATACGCCGTCGTTCCACACGTACACACATTCAACACACATATATACACACACACATTCAACACACACATATACACACACACATTCAACACACACTCCTCAGATATACTCGCTGATATATAAATGTAAAACAATCTCAGACCACAATAATCCAAAGAGCCTTTGACGACGCCTCGCTGTGTGCAGAGCCGAACTTCTTGTTATACTAACTTTGTGATAGTTCTACTTTTTTATGTTTAATATAATTGATTTAAGATTTTTAAGAGAACGAACGAAACAAAGAGTCGCAAGCAAACCAAATAACAACATCAACAACAACAGCAAAATGCATTCCACAAGAGCAACATCATCATCGGCCACAGCGTCGGCGTGCAACAGGTGCAAAATGGGCGTTATGCTGCTCCTGTTGATGGTCAGCTTTCTTGGCTGTCCGGCTCTAATTGAGGCCTGCTCCAGCCGCAATGTGCCCAAGCCACGTCCATCGATCTCATCCTCCTCATCGTCCATGTCGGGCATGGCACTGCCACCCACCCAGTCGCCTCTAAGCCCAACAACAACAATGCGAACAACAACGACCACAACAACAACGCCCCGGCCAAATATAACATTCCCCACATACAAATGCCCCGATAATTTTGATGCCTGGTATTGTCTGAATGATGCCCATTGCTTTGCTGTGAAGATTGCGGAGCTGCCCGTTTACAGCTGTGAGTGCGCCATCGGATTTATGGGTCAGCGGTGTGAGTACAAGGAAATCGATGGCTCCTATCTGCCCAAACGACCGCGACCCATGCTGGAGAAGGCGAGCATCGCCAGCGGTGCCATGTGTGCCTTAGTCTTCATGCTCTTTGTCTGTCTTGCCTTCTATTTGCGCTTCGAGCAGCGGGCGGCCAAGAAGGCATACGAACTGGAGCGTGAACTGCACCGTCAGGACGAGGATGCTGATGAGGATTATGATGAGGCCAGCAGTGATCGGGAGCAGTGTGAATGCTGTCGTGCCCAGTGCTGTGCCGGCGGCGATGAGCCACTGGTTGTGCTGCTCGAGCGCAAAATGGTGCCCTATCATATGCGGCTGGAGCACGCCTTGATGTCCTTTGCCATCAGGCGCAGCACAAAGCTATAAATTATATATAACTATATTTACACATATTTGCTGACAGATATCTGAACAATTTGCCTTGCCCCGATGCATGTTCTTATTATGTATCGAAAGTCTTAAAATGCGATCACGAATTTCTATGTGCTTTAGTCTTAGTTTTTAAATGTTTTCAATTATGTATTTGTCGCAACTACTCCTACTACTACTACTATTTATACATGTTAAGTGTAACGTTTGTATTCCAAAAACAAAAAAAACGCTATAGTAATTTTTGATTTGAGATTTGAGATATATACTTCATATATGTATTACTACACTCCAAATCCACATTCAATTTTTTAACGCTCGTGCGCGCTCGAATATGTATTTTTATACCTTATGCTAGAGCCTATATATATATATTTATATTTATTTTACTCTTAAGAGTCTTAAAACCATCCACAACAACAATTATCGAATGAAAAACACGCAAAGTATTATTTATCGCACCTAGATACTACATACGAGAACATTTTTTTTAAATAAAGATTCAACTGCACTTGCATACTATTTATGTCAAAAGAGCAGATCCCAAAATGTAATGTCTTATATTTTTGATATTAAAAGTGGGAGGACCTTTTTTGGGGGTCACAAAGTTGAGCGGAAGAATGGGAAAAGCCCAATGATTCCATTTCAATAGATCGATTTACAAAGTGGGATTTTCTGTTTGGTTCTGAAGTCCGTTATTGGTATGATCAGCAAAAACTGTTGCATACTTTCGGGAGGTGAGCGAAAATGCAATAATTTGAATTCAAGTCAATTCTGAAGAATGACGCGTTTCATTTGGCCAAAACATTCAAATTATTCAGGGGCAAGTTTTGTGTAAACGCAGGCTTGTATTGGAGTTGTAGTGGAGGGAATATGTGTGATTCATTCAGGAAACATTTATTAATTTGTAATTGTGCGATAATGCTTTTCCATCTGATATATAATTTTAATCCCATCCGTCCTTGCTCTTTCAAAATCGTTCTAATAAAGCATCACAAAGTCTATTCTCAAAATAAAATGCTTATTAGTGCCATATTTTAATAACGAATTAAAGTGTAAAGGTAATATAAAAAGTATGTAAGAAAAATATTCACGAGTTAAATTTATATTTATTTGTAGTACATAGTACCGGACAGTGATTATTAAGACCAGAGCACAGGCTTTATATATGTTTTTGGATTAGTTTAGTGATTACAGCATCTTTAAAGCGAAAAAAATATATATTATGTACAGATGTCGAAATGTAACGCGGTCTAATCTAAAAACACTAAAACTAAACGCTCATGATTGACTTTAATAGAAGCTCGCTCAAACATACAGTCATACTTAAAGCTAAAGCGAAAGCATCTTATTTATAGCTGCTTTGAAATAGTTTTCATTCGAATATAGAGTGACTTCAGGGGGCCAAAGCTGGAAAGGAGCAGTGAGATGAGTGTTAAACACTTCATCAAGATTTGGAGATCCGCTTCGGCACGTTTCGTAAAATAACCCGTCTGGTATCCGTAATACTGGGTGACCAATGCAACAACAAAGCAGGCGACTCCCAGGAAATTGTGGAATGCCTTGTTTAGCAGGGGCGTGATCAATTTTTTAACCCGCATCGAACAGAGAGCAGCCAAACCGGAACTCATGGCCAAGAGGCAGAGTATGAAGGCAGTCAAGCCTGCAGCGGGAGGGAATAACAAATTAATTCGATTATTAACATAAGTACACTCAGAAGAAAGCAATATACATTGTAGAAAGTTAAGTGGCAAGAGTAACTCATTTTTCTGATACAGAAAGTAAATTTGTAAAATTGCATTTTGTTGCTTTTCAAAAAAGAGTATTTGCATTTCTTAATTTCAGGGTAGATTTCTCTAAAATTTAAAAGAAAATGTGTCTAATTTCTAGGGGGTTGATTTCTATGTGCGACCAATGAAGATTTTCTTACATAATGTCATTATTATTAATGATAGCCATTAGACATTAGTAATTATTATTACTAACTTAATGTGAAAGAGAGAGCAAATTGTATTACTATTTTCTGAATTTCAGAAGGGCAAGAATTAGAATTAACATTTTTACTCTTTAGCAATCTGTTTCTTAATAATGGAAAATATTTGTAAGAAATAGATTAAACACCATATTTTTGGATTGTAGATTTAGGTCATTCTAATTGTTAAAAAAAAAATGGTTTCTTATGTTTAGAAATTATTTCCAAGAAAGAAAAAACTCGAATTTTCAGGGCGATTTTTTAAATGTACTGCGATTTTTTTCTGAGTGTATTGCTACCCTTGCTTCTCAAACTCACCCAATATGCCATGCGTGGACTTGAGCAGAAACCCATTTTGAATCATTTTGATTAGCGCCCCAGCGGCGCCACAGCCACCGCCCAGGATCATGAGTATCCAATGGATTGTTGTTTTTGTGGAACGCTTGTAACTGTTGGTTAGCACATTGCCGCCATAGTGGACCATAACACCCTCGGCCATGAAGAAGGAGAACTGCCACAGACACATCCTTAATATTATTAGAAATAATTAACTCTTGCTAGAGGATTCAACCTACTCCAATGGTGACCAGCCAGACATGCAATCCGGTGCCCTCGAGGCCCGTGCGCAGTGTCAGATACGATATATAGATGGTTATGAATCCGATGCACATCTGATTCAACACGTTCAAAACGTGTTCCAATTGCAGCAACGGCTCCAACTCGGATTCCTCATGCACTGAACTCTGCGACATTTTCGCACAAGCGAAGCTTGATCTAAAATGTGCATAAATTGTGTTCCAATTTAGCGTAATATTATTTGGGTTGTATATCGAACTAGTTGAGTAATACTTAACTCATTTTGATTTATATACCGAAGGTATTCAGAGTATATTGGTTTTGTGCAATGTCTGTCAATGTCCTTAAAGCTTGAGCCTTGAAAATTGGAACATAAACTGGTCTGTGCACGCGTCAGACAAAGTGCCAAAATTAGGGCCCAACGTTCTCTAGGAGGGTAGGCAATCGAAATGGGAAAGTTAAGCGAATTCATTTCGATAGATCGTTCTATATAAATACGATTTTCTGTTTGGTTTTGAGACTTGAGGTCCACGGTTGGTGTAAATATCAAAAAATCATTGCATACTTTTACACTGACAGCTAAAATGAAATAATTTTAATTGCTTTCAATGCTGAAGAGTGCCAAGTGTCAAAATTAGGGTGCTACGTTCGCTAGGAAGGTAGGAAATCGAAATGGGAAAGTTGAACGATTTAATGTCAATAGATCGTTCAATAAATATGAAATGTTCTCTTTGGTTGTGGGACTTGAGGTGCATGATTGGTGCACATAGTGAAAACATTGCATACGTTTAGGCTGTCATCTAAAATGAAATCATTTTAATTCCTGTCAATGCTGAAGAGTGCGTTTCATGCCTATCATTTTGCTAAAATATACAAATAATCCAGGGATGGAGGAGGTAGGGTTGGGCGTGAGTCATAATAAAGTTATTCCATCTGCTATAAAATTTTAATCCCATCCTTTCTTGCTGTATAGAGAGCATCTTTCAAAATCGTTTTAATATAACATTAAACAAAGTATTTTCAAATAAAAACACTTATTTATTCCATATTTAGTTCAAGAATTAAATGTTCATATAAGTATTTCATATAAAACATTTTTAAATGCATTAAGGTCTAATCTAAAAACACTAAAACTAAACGCTCATGTTTGACTTTAATAGAAGCTCGCTTATCGAAAATGAATCTTGTTATTTTTAATTATGTCGACAAATTTAGATTGCCGAGTAGTGTTTTTCTTAAAGACAAAGGCGTGTTCTACAGTCATCAGTGAAGCTATATGGATTTCATCAGAACCCCCAAGTCATCCATAATTACAGCAGAAAGATCACCAAATCGAGTAGTACTCTTCAATATACTGAAGTCCCTTTAAATAAGCTGTGCTTTGCTTAGAACATAGTTTTATATGATATAGTTATCTTATTATAAATGGAGTCAAATAATCAAGTTAGTAAGTTGTTTGCATTGAAACAACCAGACAAAGTCAAAATGACTTTATCATTTTAACCAAAATTCATTACATTTTTATTATTACCATTTTCATTACCATATTTCGATACGACTCTTTGATGAGTACAGGAAGTTAAAAATTTCATTTATGGATCAAAATTTAGATGTTACAATTATCTGTTGACCTAACTGATAGTGTCAAATGCAAATCCGCATTATAATTCATATCAGAATTCTTATCTGTAATTTTGCTCTGACTGTGCGAAACCGATGTGAAAAATTCAAAGGTATTTTTATGTGGGGAATTCCGAAATGAGGTTTTGTTTTATTGGGGTTCTCACAACATTGAAAATACTATGGGAACGTATTAAATACGAGTATAACACTCGAGTAAAGCGATAAGGGGAGCTCAGCAGACAGTCACGTAACACCTTATACATTTGTATTATTTAATCATATTTAAAGCTAAAGCGAAATCATCTTATTTATAGCTGCTTTGAAATAGTTTTCATTCGAATATAGAGTGATTTCAGGGGGCCAAAGCTGGAAAGGAGCAGTGAGATGAGTGTTAAACACTTCATCAAGATTTGGAGATCCGCTTCGGCACGTTTCGTAAAATAACCCGTCTGGTATCCGTAATACTGGGTGACCAATGCAACAACAAAGCAGGCGACTCCCAGGAAATTGTGGAATGCCTTGTTTAGCAGGGGCGTGATCAGTTTTTTAACCCGCATCGAACAGAGAGCAGCCAAACCGGAACTCATGGCCAAGAGGCAGAGTATGAAGGCAGTCAAGCCTGCAGCGGGAGGGAATAACAAATTAATTTGATTATTTGCATATGTAGCATGTGAAGTACACTCAGAAAAATTAATTATAACACTGAATTTCATTATTTGTTTCTGAATTCTAAAACTCCTTAAAAGTAGAAAATATTTAGAAAGAATTTAAAGTAAAACACTCTACTTTTGGAATTGTCAATTTAGGGTAGATGTTTCTTATTGTTAGAAAAAAAAAATACTTGCTTATATGTAGAAATGTTAATAGATTTTTCTGAGTGTACTACTACTACTGCTTCTACAACTCACCTAATTTGCCATGCGTGGACTTGAGTAGAAATCCCTTTTGAATCATTTTTATGAGAGCCCCAGCGGCGCCACAGCCACCGCCCAGGATCATGAGTATCCAATGGATTGTTGTTTTTGTGGAACGCTTGTAACTGTTGGTTAGCACATTGCCGCCATAGTGGACCATAACACCCTCGGCCATGAAGAAGGAAAACTGCCAAGACACAAATCGATTACATCAAATGCAAATGGCAATACATTTCTAGAGGAGATTGAACGTACTCCAATGGTAGCCAGCCAGGCGTGGAGTCCGGTGCCCGCGAGGCCGGTGCGCAGTGTCAGATACGATATATAGATGGTTATGAAACCAATGCACATCTGGTTTAGCACATTCAAAAAGTATTCCAATCGCTGCAACGGCTCCGACTGGGAATCCCCATGCACTGAATTGTGCGACATTCTCGCATAAAATGGAGACTCGTTGACGAATACAAACGAGGCTGTACGCTGTGCGGGATCCGGAGAGGGGTATGTTCTTGAAACCGCTCTCGTCGTCGTGCTGCCGTAGTCGACGACTCTCTGCTGGCTACTGCTGACCGACGGCAGATGCTCTGTCATCGTACCCAACAACTTACACGTTTCGGTGCGTTTATCAGCTCACTTTGCGTGTGTGTGTGTGTGTGTGTGTGTCTGTGTGTGTGTGAGTGTGTGTGTGTGGCAGTAATGTTCTTTTCGTGTTTAATTTATAACAATGCGCTTTCTTGGCAGACTGATAATTGCGATTATTAGCTGTTAACTATTGGCTGGTAGTTTCTACTATCAGTTTATTGGCGTACTATTAGTAACTACGTCGTATTCACTGTAGTATAAATTCCAACATATACTACACGCATATATATATATATATATATACGTATTAAAAGAGTGATTTGATGAAACGCCCATTGACTGTTTGGGATGCCGACAGCAATTAAACTAATCTCAGTAAGCAACACTTTCGAGAAACAAAGCGTTAAATGTGCATTTGGAAGTGTACACTGAGCAAAAGGGTGTACTAAAATTGATGTATTTATTTATTTAATATGAATTATATAAAATTATAAATAATAAGGAAATTCAATTATATAATTTAAATTTGAAAGTAATGTAAAATAAATAAACTAAACGATATTATAAATCTGAGGGTATTCAAATGTAAAACGGTCCAATATTTACAATAAGTAGAAAAAGTTAACAAAACAGAAAGACAGATAAAAAGTGAGACATTAAGAGTGAGTAAATAAAGGAAAGATGGTCAAAAGTCTGAGCCTGTTTAGTAAGACAAGTTTACCACAGTTAAGCATGCTCAATAAAATAAAAACCAAAACTACTTCATATGAAAAAAAGTATATCAAACAATATAAATTTATAGTTTTATAGTAATCATTTGCAAATTTCTACGTTGATATAAGTACCAAACATTATTATTCTTATTAACGATTAATAAACTATGCATTGGACTCCAAAACCAGTTTACTAGGTTCAAATTGATAATTAAAAAATTGCATTGTGAGCTATTTGATGATAGTTTTTAAATGTTTGCTTATAGATCTTAATATTTAAGTATTTGTAAATAGATTAGTACTTCAATTTGCTGAGATGCTTGAAATTTCAGAGTACGTACCTAAAATAATATACTCCAGAATGGGTACCCACAACCTTCTCCCACTTACAGTCCCATCGTTATATAGATGATTAGATTTTATATTCGAATCTTAGATGAATAACACGTGGTATACTTGATTATTTCTTTCAGTGTACGCTTACAAGTATGTGTATTGCATGCATCTGGCATTGCCAACCACAAGCCGCAAAATAAAAACTAATATTTCTGTACATATCTACAGCTATCTGCATAACTATATAAATTTATATCTTTTTTTCTTGGCATATTATATTCCTCTGGGGAAGCTGTGCAAATACAGAGTCAGCATTATAGCTGAATAGCTGAAAAATACTGGTACTCTTTCGATTTGCATTGCAAACCACAAGTCGAATACAAATTTGGCCCTTTACATCAAGGTCGCAGAAGGGACACAAAAAGAAGTATTTATTTGCTTGTCCCTAAATCGAAAGTAAACTTTTTATGGTGTGGAAAATTAAATACACTAGCCCACATATTACCAAAAATAAATTATATAAAAAGCTTATGGAACTTTATTGGGAATTGAGAAGACAATAGAAAATTTGTACACACTGAAATGTTTGTGCATTTTTTCTTCCTGGAAAAACTGGCATTACTCGATTTCCAACTTGGCAAATTGTTTGCAGCATATTAGCGAAAACCAGTTAAGAGAGCATCCAGTTTTGGTCAAAAGCGGCAAATGAGAACAAAGTAAAGTTATAAGCAAATTTGATATGGAGTTGTTAGCGCTCTTTTCTTAATTCTCTGAGAGAATCCGGTCTGGAATCTCAGAACAGAAATGGACGCAGGGGAAAGCACATCTCAACTTTAAATTGATGAGAAAATTACAAATCGGATGCCCAATTTGCCATAAACCAATTTATAAATAATTTAAGATCCTTTTGGTAATAATTTATGTCAATAATTTCGATTTTATTTTATTTAATTAACTAACTTAAATATATCTTAAATATAAATAGGAACTGAACGATTTTTGTGCACAGCTTTAACCGCTGAAACTCATACATTTTTGATACAGCGACTTGATCGGTGCGATGCAGGTTAAGACCATGGCCAGCAGGGTGGCAGCTTGCATGAGTATAACAAAATCCGTGCCTTGACCGCGGAATATTTTGGTCTGTGTGTAACCGTAATACTGTGCCACCGAGGCAATCACATACGTGGCCAGGCTGAGTAGGACGTGGAACGTCTTGTTGGCCAGCGGGGAGAACAGCTTCGATAGACTCCTCGCCAGCACAGCGATAATGCCACTCAGCAGTGAGATGAGGCACAGAACAAACGCTGCGAATCCCAAACGTGAATGGATCGTCACGCCAATTGACCACTCATCCCGTATTAGCTGGACAAGGCACCCAGCCACACCCATGCCGCCCCCGACAATCTGGAGCACCACATGGATGGCCGTCTTCTGCTTGCGAGTGTAGCGCAGCGTTAGCCAGTTGCCATCGTAGAAGCACATCGAAGCCTCGGCCATGACGAATATGAATCCAAAGGAGGCCAACCAGACGTGTAGACTAATTCCACTCAGACCCGTCCTCAGGCAGCTCCAGCTGATCCAAAACGTGACGAAACCGATGCACAGCTGATTCAGCACATTCAAACCGGCCTCAATATGCTGGAGAGGACTCGTCGTCTGGGGTTTCTTTGATGTCATTGTGATTTTATTTTATATTTTTATTTATATGTTTGTCTTATATTTATTTCTTCGAGCACTTCTTTTTATGAATTTGTGTACTGAATTATTGAATTATTTTAATATGTTTAATGTTGAACTGATCCTTGTTCAGTTATTAAAGTTTTTCATTCATTTATTGAGTGAGGTTCGTATGGACTCTTGGTTGCTTTTCACAGGATGTTATTTTAGAGGTCCTTTAACTCTATATTTAATTAATCCCTGTTATTACACTTTCTGTTATTTATTCGTCGAGGATGCAATTTAGGAACTCCTTTTAACTTTGTTAACTTGCTACTACGTGCAAGAAACCTACAACTAATTTGATGACACTTTATGCACTGCCAAACGTATTTATAGCGTATACCCATTAAAAATTATTAGCAAAGGGTTATTGCAATTAGAGGTTGCATACTCGTATATAAAAGAGTACAATTTATACCTTTCTGCATTTTTATAAAGTTGTAAATTTGTAAAATCAGATTTTCCTATAATATAGAAAGTCCTTATCTGCAGTTAAGACAAATGAGCTATTTTCGTATGTTGTTCCTATTTTCAATATATTTTATATTAATATACTATTTTAAATTATTTTCAACATACTCGTATAATAAATTTATTGAAATAAATTGTTTCACAAGGAGTAAGAAATATTTCCGGCGTACATCCCAGGAACATTTTCTGGTCTTAAGAAATGTGTTGAAATAAATGATTGACAGAAAAAAAATTATTATTTGTAATGTTAATTTAAGGGCTAATTAAAAAAAAAAAATCAAATGATTCTAGTGTTAATTCATGGATTATTTTTTACCCTTAAATAAATTAATTGAAAGAGATTATATAAAAAAATATAAAAATTATTTCTAGTGTTAATTTAAGGATTGTTTTCTTATCCGCAATGAATAGCTTTTCTTTTATTGAAGCTGTGTAGAGGGTAGTACCTAGTCAAGCACTCATATCTATGGGTACGCCTATCAGTAAAGTGGTGCTTACAAGTCGATTGCATGGGTCTTAGAGGATTAAAATTTGTATAATTATTTTATCGCGAACGTACACAATACGTTTGGAATGTTTACAAATATTTAACTTTCGGTCAAGCATCATTAATCAGCAGCGGTCAATAGAAATGTATTCGCTGAAATCTTTAATTGCATCACTTAAGGAAACCTATCCATTTTGTGACCGTCAGCACGTTGGCTCTTCTGAAGCTAAGTGCACTGAGTTTTTGTTCCGGTTGTTGTTTCGATGGCTGAAATACACAACGTAATCAACAGCTATCAGGGACTTGTTCAACTGCGAGCACTTACTTTTTGAATTAATGCTATTTTTGGTCAAACAGTTCAGAGTGTTAAAACCTTATCAACTTGCAAAACTGCACGTACTATGATAATGAACGTGTTGGCCAAGTCATCGGATATTCTGTATTAGACCCAAATACCCAACTGTGTCCAATTTTACTACTGCAAAATGATATGAATGAAGACGCTGAAGGAAACCAGTGACATCCACTTACTCTTCACCATTTTCAATTCTCAGAAATACATAGAACATAAGACGTGCTTCTGATAATACTAAATGTGATATTTTTTTTGACAAGAAAATACAACTATTTTTACATACATATCTAAATGATATATAAATCCGATTTGGATTTCTTAAGGCAAAATACTCTTGTGGAGTTCTTAATGATCTCATTCAAATTGTTTTGGTAAACCAAGAAAAACTTTCTCATTTTTTCGACAAATATTTCTATGTTTTGATCGGGCTGTTGTTTAAAAAATACAAAAACAGTTTTCTAATTTTAATGTTTATTCCTATTTCTATTCTACCAATTACAAGGTTCAGCAGAATGGAATATAATCTCCACAAAAACAATTTTTGTCAATTGCTCTGCGGGTTCTAATATTATATTACCCAATTACCGTAGAATTTTACTAATAATTCTTTTTTCTCGTTATCATCGTAGAACCATACTGTGTTTAATCATTTAAAACCAATAAATAGGTGGGCAAATTAAATATTTTAATTGTAATTTAATCGATCAATTACGTTTTGCAGGTCCGATCAGGAGTGCTAGAAATTTTCTACCTTATTCCCTTCAACACTATGCTATCCATAATCAATTTCAAATCGTTTTCTATAATGATATTTTCCCCTTAATAAGTAGCGCATGTTTTGGAGCAAAATTTTTCTTGTTTTTAGAAATAATTGAAGTTAGAAAAGAAAGGCTTGTCTTCAACGCCAAAAATATGGCGATTATTTATATTTTTTAGAAATATTTTCAATTATAATGAAAGGCATATTTTTATAAAATTTAGACAAATTAAACAATGCAAAACACACACACAAAAACAGTCAAAGTGTAAAACTTGGAGTGCTACGTCCATTAAGAGGCTAGGAAATCGATAAAAATCGATAGTCGCAAATCGATTAAGCCACATGTCTTCCACAATTGAAGACTACAGTTATCAAATTCGGTTGGTAGGTTGTTGGCGATAGGCGAAGAGAGCAGCTTTTAGGGATAGAACAATTTTACATTAAATAATCACAAAAGGGAACTTTTTTTTTTGTTGTTTGCATATATAAGCATATAGAACTATTTAAGATTGGATCCTGCTCTCAGCACTTTGGACAATCGGAGCCTTCACAAATGTTGCACAGCTTGGAGTCGATTTGGTAATATTCGGTGGCCTTCTTGTTCGTATCGTAGTAATCGTAAAGGACAATCGGGGCAGGCTTCTGATTGGCAACGGCATGGGTCTTCAAGGCCTCGATTGGCAGACAGGTGACTTCGCCCTTGGCCAGGCTCTCAAAGTAGATGACCACCATAGAGTCATCATTTTTGGTCTCAACCAGCTGAAAAGAGGGAGCCGGTTAGCTGTGCTCGAAGAGAAGTAACTGTAGTTGTGGACCTACCCGGACGCCCTTAACTGCTTGAATTTCCTTGAAGCTGTCCTCGTCGACCGTGAAACCGGATGGCAAGGACACCTCCAATATGGCCATATTGGATGCCTTGGCCTTGCCCTCCTCCACGTACTCAACGCACACGCTCAGCTCCAGTTTGGATGGCGGCGATTCTGGCGTGATTATCGTTTCAATCCTGAAGCTCGGCTTTGGATCCTTCTCAATTATGTTGTACTGGTAGGAGATCTGCAGGAGAGCGGCACCAGTACCCTTGGCCTCATACGACAGCGACTTGGTGCCCTGCGGGAATTCGACGGTTTGCAGCAGCAAATCATTGTCAGCGTTCAGTTGAAGTTTTTCTGTTTTCTCGCGCAGACCCTGATTGGAGATGGACACTTCCCATCTGGCCGGCTCATAGCCGGACTTTTTGGCGAACTTAATGAGTGCCCGGAGGCCAGCAATGGTGTCCTGTGTGGAGGAGAAGCCACCATAACTATTCCGTTGCGCCACCAGCCAGCGTATCGAATTCAGCACCGAGGCTGGCGTCTCTTGCTCCGTTTCGAGCAGTGCGAGCAGTGCATATGAGGTGATCTCGATGTCGCGACTGAAAATCCAGTAACAACAGCGATCAGGTTTGCTTAAACGCACCTTTTGATCATCCTCGGCCCACCAGGTGCGATCCTCTTCGGTCTTGGCCAGTGCCTTGAGTGCGGCCACATGCTTGCCAGCATCGGCAGCCTTCACCTTCTGCAGGGCATACGTGGCAATTGCCCGGGGCAATAGTTCCATCTCCGTATTTACCGCACTTGTCTCGGCACTCAGATAGGCTACAGCCTTATCGATGGCTGTCTGATTAGGTTTCGGTTGCTCCATCAAAGCCAATAGCACATTGGCCGTCATGGACAACGCGGAACGCTGCGAGTTATAGAAATACTCGCCATTCTCAAAGAAGCTGCCATTCTCCGCCTGATGATTGATGAGGAATTGATAGCTGCTGTCCAGCTGATTTTCGTCCATCTGGATGACATTCTTGATCTGGGCAAAGGAGCTCAGCACATACGCTGTTAGCCAGGTGGAGCCATTGCGTTCCGGATCCTCCTCGCGCCACTTGCCAGGACCAAAGGAACTGTAGCTGCCATCTTCATGACGATAGTGGAACATACGCTGATAGCCCTGCTCCAAATTGCGCTTGATGCGTTTCTCCAGTTCAGGCGTTAGCTTGTTCAGGCTCTTCACATAGTCATAGACCAGATAGTTGGGCACCAATGCGGACATTGTCTGTTCACCGCAGCCGCTGGGCAAACGGAGCAAATGTTCCATATTCTTGACGACCGGACCGAGCAGATCGCCAACGAAACCGAATTCAACATGCTGCGAATCGGGCACAATATCATCGGGCAAATCCAGCTCGAAGGTGTCCTTATGCTCGTGCACATCCTTCAGATTGACGAAGAAGGCACGATTGCGATACTCGGTGACGCCCTCGGGCACCACCTTGAGCGTCTTGTGGATTGCATCGCCGGCCAGCGGTGAAATTGCCGTAAACTTCAACAGTATGCTGCCAATGATCTTTGGACGCAGCAGGAAATTTACACCGGCTGCCGAATTGGCTTCCACACGCACCGTTTGGGAACGCTTCTGTTCGCCAATCACCTCGTTTGAGATATCCACAAAATCGTATTCGTTGTCCTCGTTGTCCAGCGACACCTCCACATCAAGGTTCTTCGGTAGATAGTTGAAGACGAGAGCGGGCACATTGATTACCTCGCCACGTTTCACAGAATACGGCAGACGGACGGACACAAAGAACGGCTGGAACGTTTTGATTTTTAGCTGTTCATCGGTGACGGCCAAACCCTTCTCCGGATGCACGGCAAATGCTGTCACCACCCAGCTTGTAATTGTATCCGGTATTTTCTTCACCCACTTGAAGATTTCGGTCTTGGTATTCTCGATATCGTCGAATATCCAGGTCTCCACAAAGTTCTTGCGCACGACAGGAGCATTAGCAGCAGCACCACCAATACCAATACCTTCCCCAGAGTTACTAACGAAATGAGCTGCAGGTGCAGCACCAAAACCCGCCGCGGTTGTTTGCATACCATCACTCGCTACCATTGCTGTCTTGCGATGGGCGACTGACTGAAAGTCTGCAAATTTAATAGAAATAACATTATTTAATCAAATGGCTAAAAGTAAATCAATGAGCGAGTTGTTGCCATATTTCAGTATATGTATGTTGTAGACCATTAGGACAGAGGAGTTCCAAGGATATTGCGACGCATCTTTGTTGCCCGATTGCAAGCAATTCTCCGATTCTTTTTAAGCCGACAAGTCTGAATACTGTAAGCTGCCTGCTCACTATACGAGTATGTAAGGAATTCTCTGATCTTAAAATAAATTTGTAACTTTACATTCTGCACGTTAAAAATGAATACTTCATGTGATCTCCTCAGTATGACTGAGAAATTCTCTGATCCTTTTTAACCCGACAGATCCATTCTATAATACGACTACAGTAGATTGTCTCTTCACTATATCTAATGAATTCTCTGATCCTAATAACACTTAACGTTTTCCTCGGCAAATCTATTTAAGATCTATATCGTTTTTAATCTTATAATTCTTATGAACATCATCGGAACCCCTTAAATAATTCTCTTCCTTTCTAAAAAGCAGACTTCCTTCCTCCTGTGTGCCGGATTAGCTGTGATCTTCTATTTATATTGAAAAATCCAGTACTTTGGGTAGGCCTATAAGTATCCATTCATATTCCGTCTAACTAGACATTTCCAACGACATCTTCTACCCCAGAATCTTTTCATAGGATTTTTTGCTGTAGATCATCCTATTGGTTCTCTCTCGCTCTCCTAACTGTCTTTTACTTACGTAAACCATATTGGGGTGGAGTGCGATCATAGAAGAAGTTGGCATTGGTCATGGTGACAACGCCGCTGCGTTCGCCCGGATAGTAGGAATAGCCACCCTGCCAGGCTGTATAGGTACTGTAGCGACTGAGGCGCCACGAAAATGAATTTTTGCTGATATCATTGTTGCTGCCCAGGAGCAGGACACTCTGATCAACGGCCATTAGGCCAACGAATGACATCGGTGCTGTCCTAATCTCCAGCTCAACCTCGGCGCCGGGCTTAACTTCGGCGGGTGCGGTGATATTAATTTGATTCTGCAACTTGACAATCACATGGAATGTTGTCTCGGCATAACGAAATTCGCCAGTGTCATCCACATAGTAGACATACATCTTGCCATAGGGTGTCGTATAGAATGACGGCGTCATACTGATATTATACACAGTTTTTGGTTCACTGAGCACAACGCGTTCTGTGTGCAGAACATTGCCACGTCCGATGATGTTGTACACAAAGTATTTGAGCGGACGACTCGAGTTGAGGGTCACCTGATATTCCCGACCGATTGTGAGACTGCAAATGTGTTGATAATTGAGATAGAAATCATTTTGGATTGGAAAAAACACAAACACAGCTACAAACCCCCAAATGTTCTTGTCGGGACGTTGAACGTCGAGGTTGAACCATTCACTTTCCTTCTGGACTTCGTCGGGAGTTTTATCAACCTTCTTGGGCTCCCTATACGGATAGGTTGTGTACAATTGACGCTGCTCGTCCTCAAACTCTAGCTGGATGGTGTAGTAACGGGTGTAGTTCTCCATGTCCGGCAGATCGGGCAGCACAAAATTAAAGACAGCCAGACTGGACTCATTTAGATGGCTCTCGAATTCCAGGGTTTTATTCTCAATTTTTGGCAATTCCGATTCGTCACCGTAATGGCTGCGACGAATGCCCTCTGTGAACTTGACCTATGCAATTGGATTAAATGATTAGCTGGTTATACGTGAATTGAATGTGTGCCTAATGTCTGCCTCACCTTCACTGGCGTCTTAGTGTCCTTGAGCAATGTGCCATCCACTAGGCTTATCTTAAAGATCATCTGGTGCTCCTGGTCAGGCTTAAAGGAGTAGCAGGTCTGATAGTCCGCACAGTACATTTCATAGCGATAGGGGAATATTTGCGTGCCAGCCGTCTCATTGAGCTGAACACCCGTAAATTCCTCCTCAACGGTGGCCAGGATCTGGGCAAATGTCCCTGATGTCTTGTGCGGCAAATAGCTGGCAAATTCCTTAACATTAATATCAAACTTGGCCTTGCCATTGACCATGTCAGCGGAACGAATAATTGCATGGCCCGGTGTGTCTGTGCGCACAGATTTGCCATCCACATTGCTCCATGTGCTCGACTCATCCGTGTGCAGATTGAGCACAACTTTCCCATTAACCGGTTTGCCGTATGTGTAACTGTGACCAGGCAGACCAGACAGATAAAGATACAATTTCTATTTGGGCGGAGGAGAAAGTCAGTGTCCTACTTACTTGGCCTTGATCACCACCTGCATGTCGCCATCCCGGACAGACACGTGCTGTGTGGCATCCATTTTCACGATGTACTTAGGCAGCACATATTTCTCCACATTGAAGTAGGCACGCTCATTCTCAAAGACATTCCCGTTCTGGGTGGTCAGTGTCCACGAGCCCAATGTGGCGAAATCGGACAATTCAAATTTGCCCGTATAGACACCGGTGCGGGTCTTGATGTGCTTCAGTTCCTTAATGCGATTTTTTTTTGAATCCTCGAACCACACAACAACTTCATCATCGGCATCCGTCGGCTTCAGGTTCTCGTCCAGGAAGATGACGCGATAATTGATTGTATCGCCAGGTTTATATTTGCCCTTGTCCGTTTGCAGTGTCACATACGGCCGGAATTTCTCCCAGTTGAGTTTCGTGGCGTTTTTAAAATCCAGCCCGGAAACACCCTCGGCGGTTAGGTTATAGTCACCCGACTGCAACGGTGGCAGCTTAAAGGTAATCTGCTTGGGCTCATCAGCGTTGGCCAACTCAACCGTTTGGGTGTCATTGTAAGACGGACCCGTAATCCCAACCTTCAACGTAACCGGCTCCTTGGTATGGTGCACAGCCACAGCGACATTGTAGTCTCGATTCGAGTGTATGGTTCCCGGGCCTACTATGGTGTATTGACTGCACCAAAAAACAAGATACAAAAAAAAAATAGTTTGTGACTTAATTAAAAATAATCAGCATAGGTCGACATTGATTTCATTATCTACACAGACATATATATTTAAATACTGGGTCAATCATTAGCATTTGTTTTTCTATTTGTTTAATCTTTGACTTTTAATATTTCACAGAGGTGGGCTCAATTTAATCTACATACCTCATTATTTATTAAAAATATATATTTTTGTTGCTGGCTGCTTTATCAGTTCGTCTTAATTTTAGATTTGGGTGCTGCCCAAGGCTCAACAGCTAATTAAACTTTTTTATATTATTATTTTATGTTGGTGTTAAATTTGCTAAGGTAAATATCCCCAGAACCTGATTCTGTCGAAACCGGCTCAGAGTTGCGAGAGAGTTATGTAAAAAGGCAACAAAAATGCAAACCGATGAAGAATTTTTTTTTATTTTGGCTCATTCGAAGCGAAGTTCAAAGCACTTTGCCTGGCTTCTATTTGACCAAGAGAAATAAACTACAAAGGCTTATTCAATATACAAAAATAGTATGCATATATAGAATAGCTGATTTTGCTAGAAAAGGTTGGATTAGGTTTGGATATTCAAAAACTCTCACAGCCTTAAAAAGTAACTAATTGCTATTGGCAATGAAAAATAATTTAACAACTCAAAATTACCTAGAAATTGTATAAGCAAATAATAATAAATAATAAACGGGTTTGTTCAGGGTAGAAACACTTTTAAAAAAATATTGATAAACATGCAAAAGTACTTAAGAAGCGATAAATGTGAATTTTTTATTAAAAATAACACTCGAAAAAATAATTCCAACTAAACAAAAATAAATGTATAAAAAAGAAACATTTAAAAAGTGGAAAATGTGCTAATAAGATAAGAAAATATGCATAGCAAATAAGCATGAAGTAAACTCAATATCTAATCTATATTATATAGAAATACGGATTAACAAATGCGACTTTTATGTGAGATCTCATTTCTATTTGCTTTCCTTGACAACGAACCGAATAATGCAGTTCTATTATACGTTAAATGGAACATAACGGAGATATAAGTAATTAACTTTGCATCGATTATTTGAGAACCCGAGTTAATGAATTTAATTGAATTTTATAAAATGAATAATTATTTTTGACAATATCCCCGACATATTTATGAGCATAAACTAAAGGTCAATAAAAGGTTTGGCATTTTATATATTTATATAACTATATGTATATTTAAAATTGTGGTGATTTTGTGTACTTACCCTTCGCATTTGACTGGTTCGGCCATTTGTAATAGGAGCACCAGAACCGCACTAGCGATGACACCAAAAGCGTCTAAGCGTCGCATTTTTTTTTTTGGTGTTGTTTAACGGGGAGTAAACGAGAAAATAGCAACAACTTGTAATTGAATAGCGACTTGTGAACAAATATAAAATGCGGTTGGGGGAAAAGCTCAAGCAAGCGATGCCACACAACCTACCGGGCTCAGAGCTGAGCTGCGACTGGTTGAGCCGGTGACACACGGGATTTGTTTATAAGTATCCATGTGTGTATGTGTGCGTCGGCTGGGCCAGTCTAAACGTTCGCTTCGACGCCGACAGCGACGCTGGCAATATGTAAATGTGTATTTGTGCACATAATAATAATAAAAAAAAATACTCGATGATAATTAAATTGAACAAGAAATTGAAGAAGACTACGTGGATGACCAGATTTATGGATTTCATGAATGTGAGTGTACATGTGTGTGTGCAAATAGGTGTGTGTTATTTTAACATACTAATTAAACAGACGGAAAAAACACACTATTAAAAACACACTATAGTTGCCGGAAATCTTATCGCCAATTTAATGTATTTATTATAAAATGACAACTTACTAGGAGGTCCGATTTTTATAAGCTATGTTAAAAAATAATAAGCCGCTCGAGAGCAAATAATCTTTTAATTAATTAGACTTGTAAATTTCGTAACTTTTGAATAAAGTAAATAAAAATAGCAAAATATATTGATTAAGTTTGCTACAAAAGCGCATAAAATCAATAATAATAAAATGCGCGCTATTTAATAAATAATAATCGTAAATAAATATGTGCATATCTTTGTATGCATATTTATTAAAAATTCACAGAATATTCGATTTTTTTACTTATATAGTCAGCTTTCAATTAGTTTCATCAGATTTTCACAAAAAACATGATAAATTATTTCGCTTGATGATATCTGATGTTTTTTTACACTTGTATTTTTAGATCAAGATAAGTATGGCTACATTATGTAATAATGTGAGTCAAAACAAATTAATGCAGTGCATGTCATAAACTTAAATCGCAATTAACATATTGTTCCAAATGGCTAATTATACTTTTAAATTCGATTCCGGTTTTTTTTTGCTGCTTTTATTTTGTATTCTGATACCGAATGTAAGCAGAGCATATTGGTTTTGTCATGCTGTTTTTTTGTTTTTTTATTCTGATACCGAATCTAAGCAGAGCATATTGGTTTTGTCATGCTGCTTTTTTGTTTTTTTATTCTGTTACCGAATGTAAGCAGAGCATATTGGTTTTGTCATGCTGTTTTATTGATTTTTTATTCTGATACCGAATGTAAGCAGAACATATTGGTTTTGTCATGCTGTCTGTCAGTCCCAGCGATTGTACAGATAGAGACTTCTAACTTGGAACAAATACTAGTCAGTGCCCGCGTCAGACAAACTGGGGTGCTACGTCTACTAGGTGGCTAGGAAATCGAAGCAAATAATAATCGAAAATCGATAAAGCTACATATCTTCCACCATTTGACGACTACCCTCACAAAATTTGCTTGGTATTTTGCTTGCGATATCGTTCAAAGATCGGCATATGACACGCCCACCTCCGACGCCCCTAGGCCACCGTCCCTAAAAATCGGAAACGACTAAGTTTTTCCCTCAGTTTTTGATATACGATATTTCTGAAAGTGTAAATCGATAAAACTGCGTATCTCCCACAATTTTAAAGCTAGAGTCACCAAACTAAGAAAGTAGCTTGCTGGTAGCTTCCTTCGAATATCAGCATACACATTTCTAGACCCAGCCCACACTCGACGCACCCAGGAACTTTTATTATTACATATTACATATCTGAAATGCTCATATCTTCAAAATTTGTAAGATGAAGTCACCAAAAGGCAAACTTGGAGACTACATTACTAGGAACCTGCCTTAAGTATTTGCACCTGTTATCAGATTACATATTGGTACCAGAGTATTTCGCAGTCGGTTAAGCCCAACTGCAACGTTCTCGCTCTGTTTTTGTTTTGTTTTTGTTGCTGCTGATAAGTTGAATCAGTGCTTAGCACTTTAATTGTGAAATGTTTAGTGTTCATTAAAGATTTTGTTTTTATCAGATGCGAATGTAATTAAATATGGTACATTGATTTATCAGGTTTTTCCTGTTTTCCAATTGTCCATGACGTATTCTATTCACGTTCATACACACACACACACACACACACACACATACATACATATATATATATATGTATATATATAGATTTTCCTATATAATAATTGGCGAAGTATTGGTGACTGGGGAATTCCGAAAATGATTTTCTTGGAACCGCGAAATCTGTGTCGCTTCATGCTATTTGTTCGTGCAATGCTTACAAATTTATTTGTTTATTTTTATTTTTTTCTTACTTGCAGCTCTTTGTTGAGGAGTTGAAAATGCTTTTTGTTTTATTTATGAGACACTCAAGTAAACTCAGCGCTTTGATCGGGAGTGCCAGTTGAACAGAGCCGGCGAACGATATGAATGGCAGCTAATACTGAACGGCGAACGCTGTTCTCTCCGTCACTCTTTGCTTTCCACCACCTACTCTCTTTCGCGTGTGTTGTGTGTGGTTTAGTGTGGTTTTTGTCTTGCTATTTTTATGCACAAGGGAATTTTTCACTCAAATGACGTCATCTGTTGAACAGTTTCTGTTTTGTATTTCACATTGTCATGCAAGAAACGAAATTGCGTCGCCTTTGCTAGAAATGTAAATCCCCTTTTTGATTTTGGATTTTCCAGTGAGAGTATATGTGCTAGAATGTCAATTGGATTGCGCGGGTCAGTTATCGAATAATAATGGTATTATTATTAATGTAATAAGAAATAGTGATTAATTCAATTTAAAAAAAATATTATATAAAGTATAAAATAGTTTTACTTAAAAAGTGAAAAATTGTATAGAAAATGTATTTTTGTGTTTTTATATATTTACAACAAAACAAACTGATAACCAAAATTCACACCTATTAAACACTTAACTACCCCAAAACAGATCAGCATCTGCCATAGCTTTTAGCTTTTTGACGTTCGCTTTCGGCTGTGCCTTTATCGACCAGTTGCCTTTCGCTGTTATTTCATAACGTTTAATGATATGACTCATGACTCAAAAAGCTCTTGTTCTTAGTCAGCTGACTGCTGCCAGTCAGAAGGCACGACTAATTAAAGAGAACCGGTTTCGAATGCGCCGAAAATAACATGATAAATGCATATGTATATGTTTATGAGTGTTGTGAGCAAGTGAAAGATTACCAATGCCGCGATTGGCGATCAGCTGCCGCCTTTTACGCCCCAAGGTGAAGCACGTGTAAAACCGCTGAGTCATGCTCCATTTGTTTTGAAAGGTTTTTTTTTGCACACACACACAAACATAACATGAAGTTCTCCCTTCTGAACAGCTTCAAATGCTCTCTGGCATTCAAAGCGCGCAGTTGCCTGTAGAACTAACGGCTCCTGAAAGTTATCTGTCTGCTGAATGTGCACGCTTTTCGTAGATTAAAAAAACAGAATAATTGTAATAAAGTAGAACAAAAAGATGGCGACGAGTGTGCTACAGGGTTGCAGTTCTTCGGCTATGCGCGATGTTTGCGAGAGCACAAATCTGCTGGACTATGTGGAATCCGTAGTGGATCGAATCGAAAGCACTAATTTATCCATTGGCACAAAAACTCGTCTACTTGTGGATCCCTCCGCGGCAATGATTTATTTTGGCTTTTGCGCGGTAATTTCGCACATTTTGCTCGCTGGCATCACTGTGATCATTGTGCGTAAATGTTTAGCCCTGAAAATGGTGCACACAGCGGGACATGCCTTCTACTGCACAGTGGCTGTAAGTTGTGTGCAAGCAGCCTAAATTTGATTTCTTATTTTGCCAATTTTTAATTTTGTAGTTTGTGTTCTGCCTGGGCGAGGCGCTTTTGGTGCGTCACAGTCGAGTCCTGGAATTGTGGCTGGGCATTTTTAATTTGGATTTGCTCCACAGTGCTTTTGGCCTGCTCGCATTTGGCATTGGTGTTGGCGGTGTCGCCATTAAAACGTTACAAAAACTGGAACGCAAGCGCGAAGAGCCAACGGCAACTGTAAAACACTTTCGCAGTAATCATGGATTCTTTGGTGAGAGAGTGAGAAATGAACCCGACACATACAGTTTATTTACATATCTTCTCTCATATATAGGCATTGTTGGTTGTGTGCTGCTGCTGGGCAGTGTTCTTAGCGGTTTGCCGCTCTATTTCTACACATTCAAATGGCTGCAGCTCTTGCATCGTTTCTGCTCTCTCGGCAGTTTTGCAACACTGATGGCATCGCAGATGTTTAGCTATAATACGGGTTTCGCACGACGTCAGTGGAAAGCCCGCCATGTTCGGCTGTTCAAGCTGTTTACATTTATCGTTACCATTACGACAATTAATTACGAATTTAGGAGATTCACTCGTGAAATTGTCGCGTTAATTGCCAGACAATTCGGCGATTGATATAAACAGTTTAATTTTTACTTTTTTCTTGTCTAATTGGGCTGTTGTCGATATTTCAATTTTCATTTTAACATGTTGATTTTTATTGTTTTCTGTTTAATGTACGATATACCATTGAATAATATAGTTGAGTATTTAGGCTTTATACATTCTTTAGATTATAATTAGATTCATGTATCTTTCGCTCGGTAAAATAAATGGAAGCAATTCACCAAGAATAGAACAACGATTTAATTTTGATTATAATTTTTTTATTGTTTTTTTTTGGTTAATACACCAGTGGATAATATAGTTTTGAATAATTACGGCTTGTATATACATAGATACATATATTTTAGATTAAACATAGATATATATTCACGTATCTTTCGTTCGGTAAAATAATTGGAAGCAATTCACCAAGAGTAAAACAAACATATAAGAAACAATATGGCATAATTATGCCTGACGCTGCTAATATAGAACATTGTGAATATTAAAGTTAACTAAATGATAGATATACGACAACAAGGATCAATTCCGATCACTTTGCGATGTGTGCATTATGTCCAATGCAGCTGGTATGTTGCCCTCCACAGACTCCAACAGCTGCGTCAGCCAGGCGCCTTCATTGCTGAAACCCATGGCCATCATTGCGTGAACGGCGGCATTAATGCGTTCATCTACGGAAAAAATTCGAATGTTAAAAAAAATGTTACAAGCGATTTCAGACAATTGATGTAAGAGGATACTAGTGACGCAAAATCATGGTGAACTATATAAGGCGGCTATTATGCGTCTCCTTTTAATAGATGCCTGTTAAGCAGTTAGGTTTCTTAACTTTATATATATTTGCATAGAAGCAATTAAAGATTGTCGAAATTAAATTAATTTGACTGGTACTAGAGGTACCATCAATAATACTAACAAAAACAAAAACCTAATTAGGATACGGTTCATTGCAACTATGATTTCAACTGACGCTAAGAGCTATGAGACCTGTAAAACTTAACAGCTGTTAAATGTGGTATCTCAACATAAGTTATATCGCCACCTTGTACGAGGCGTGTTCAAAAAGTATCGCGAATTTTGCATTTTCGCGGGTTACGTATAATCGAATTTCGATTTTTTTGTAGCGTTATGTTGGTACTCATGTCTCTCACTTATGCCGACAAGCTCGGCCATTTTGAATGTTCACTTAATTGTTGACAGCTGCTTTGCTTGCACGTGTTTTGGATCGTCTTCGATTTTTACCTATTCAAAAAAATGGATCAAAGAACCTGTATCAAATTTTGTGTGAAAAACGAAATTAAGTGCGCGGATGCATTCCGAATGTTGATTGTGGCATACGGAGAAGCTACCTTGGACCGAAGCAACGTTTATCGGTGGTACAAAATGTTCTCAGAAGTCTGAGAAGATGTGAACGACGAAGAGCGTGCCGGACGCCCGAGCACTTCAACAACAGACGAAAAAATTAATGGAGTGGAGAAAATGGTATTGGCCAATCGTCGAATCACCGTTAGAGAAGTTGCTGAGGAGCTAGACATATCGATTGGCTCATGCCATTCGATTTTTATCAATGATTTGGGCATGAGACGGGTCGCCGCGAAATTCGTACCAAAATTGCTCAATTGCGACCAAAAACAGCATCGCATGAACATTGCTAATGAGATGTTGGACTCTGTCCGCGACGACCCAAATTTGCTCCAGAGGGTCATAACTGGTGACGAATCGTGGGTTTATGGTTACGACGTGGAAACCAAAGCTCAATCATCTCAATGGAAGCTGCCGCACGAACCAAGACCGAAAAAAGCGCGCCAAGTTCGGTCGAATGTGAAAGTTTTGCTGACAGTTTTCTTCGATTGCAGGGGCGTGGTGCATCATGAGTTCTTGCCACAGGGTAGAACGGTCAATAAGGAATATTACCTGCAAGTTATGCGCAATTTGCGCGAAGCAATCCGCCAGAAACGCCCGGATTTGTGGAAGAACAAAAATTGGCTTTTGCACCACGATAACGCCCCTGCTCACACATCGTTGCTTGTGCGCGACTTTTTGGCCAAAAACAACACACTAATGATGCCGCAGCCACCGTATTCCCCAGATCTGGCCCCCTGTGACTTTTTCTTGTTCCCTAAACTGAAGAGGCCCATGAAAGGACGACGTTACGCTACGCTTGACGAGATAAAGACGGGATCGAAGGAGGAGCTGAACAAGATAAAAAAAAAAGATTTTTTGAAGTGCTTCGAAGATTGGAAAAACCGTTGGCACAAGTGTATAATATCTCATGGAGATTACTTTGAAGGGGACAAAATAGATATTCATGAATAAATAAATAATATCTGAAAAAACACAAAATTCGCGATACTTTTTGAACACACCTCGTATAGCTACACCATGAACAGGCCACTAGTAATGTAACAGGTTAACATCTGTCACATAGGATTGCAGCGTAACATACGATATCGATATCGTTATCGATGCTATTAGCAGCTTGAACAAGATAAGTTTGAATTTTCAAGAGCTATTTTAATTTAGCTTTGTCTGCTATTTGATGTTGCTCAGTGCTACTCACCCTGATGGTAGACGAGCACTGGACGCCACTCCTCGGCAACAGCAGGAGGACTAGCGGTTGTTGGGGCCACCCCATCCGTTGTTGAAGTCGAGGTGCTCACCGTATTCACCTGCGATGTTTGAGTGTGAGCCGTGCTCTGCTCGCGCTGCTGTTGTTGTTGCTCTTGATGTAGCAGCTGCTGCTCTTCCTCGTTGACATGCTGGCGCAGCATCTCACCCAACTGGACATAGTCGTGAGTTGGTGAAACAATATCCGTAGCAACTGCTGCTGCTGCTGTTGTTGTAATTGTGCTGTTGTCGTTATTGTCAATCATTTGCCAATCGTGATCCAAGCTCTCCGATCGGTTACGCTGCTTCTCGGCATCGGCATTTGAACTTGGAGGCGGCATAGCTGGAGTTGGATCTGTAACTGGAGTCGGAACTGCAACTGGAGTTGGAATTGCAACTGGAACAGGGACAGGAGCTGGAACTGCAACTGGAGCTGCAACCGACACTGGAGCTGCGACTGTAACTGGAGCTGAAGAAGTTTCAGCTGCTGCTGCTGTGGTCTCTGCGCCAGCTTCCGTCTTTTCCGAAGCTGTTGAGCCACTGGATGTGGAGGATGCCATCGATGTTTCTGCACAGCCAAAGGCAGCTGCCTCGCTGGGATCAATCATTTTTGCAAACATTTCGCTAAAGTTGTTTAAGATCTCGATGCCGGCCCGCACATACTCGGGATTGACTATCTGGGCCAAGTTCTCCAGGCTAATGACGGGTGCGGTAGGTGTGCTGCTACCAGTAGCTTGAGTAGGAGCAGCCGCGGCGGGAGCTGGAGCAGGAGTTGCCTGCAGTTTGGGTTCCTCCTTGGGGCTGCGTGGAGCAGCGACGGGTTCCTCGGCAACGGTTTCATCTTGAACAACAACAAATGCTTCGTCTTTTGAATTTTGTGATTTAGTCTCAGCAGTTGCCTGCTCAGCTGGCTGCTCCTTCGGAGGAGCTGTAGCTGTGGCTGGTGCAGCCGCCGACGTCGTTGGAGTTGCGTTGCTCTCCGGCAAATTCAGCATCATTTCCATAAATTGGGAGACGACACCGCCCCTGCCAGCGCCATGACGACGTGCATGTCTGCGATCACGACGACTCTCCTTGGGCCCATCAGCACCTGGAGCTGAGCCAGTTGGCGTCTCAGTGTCAGCACCCACAGTCAAATCCGAGATGGGGCATTGACCCCGGAAGCAACGATGCGAGCGACGATGATGCGAACCTGGGCCACTCATCCAGGCATCGATGACACTGGGTCCATTGTTGTTGGGCATGCGGAGCATCAGATGATTGGGATGCTTGTGTGCTCGCTCGCAGCTCTGGCACAGATCAAAATCGGGACACTGCACGCACTTGTAGCGAAAACCAATGATTGGCGACAAATGGCACGAATCGCACTCGACCCCGTTGTGTATGATGAAATTGGTGGGATCATCAACATTTTCGGGAGTAGCTTCAGTGATCTTCGGCTCGGCGGAATCCGACGAGGAGCATATCTCGGGCACAACTTGGATACGCATATTGTCCCCACATTTCTCCTTGAAAATAATATAGTCAGACATGTTGGCGATCTCGATTTCATCACCATCATTATCTAAATTGCAAAATAGAAAATAACAATATATTATTCATATATACATAAATATATAATAAATTTTGTAGGTTTTCTTTCTTTCTTTGCCGAGCAAAAAGTCTACAAATCGAACCAGTTTCCATCTAGTATACAGTTGCGTAAGAAATAATAAGACCACTACGAATATTTTTCTGTTATCAATGAAAAAACAAATTTGCAATTTTTTCAAGTGGTGATTTTCTATACATATTGTTTTTGGTATTCTACCTAAAAAAAAATAGTGGAATTCCTCCTGGAATTCTTGTCTTTATTCTTTTGAAAAAGTTGCAAAAGTAACAAAAAATAATAGCACCTTTTACGGAATTTTATAGAACTCGTTTATATTTAATTTGCACATATCAAAAGTGGTGATATTATTCTACGTTCATTTTTTAGCTTTTTCTTTATCCATTTTTTTAAAAAGAATTTTCGTTTGTTTCCCAAATCGTTTTTATAAATTCCTTAAATTTATAAATTTAAAAGGGACACTTTTGAAAGTGTCACTATTATTATTTTCGCAACTGTGTAAATTAGACAAATGAGTTTTTCTATATGTGGTGAAGCTTGTAACGCATTGATAAAGATACTGATCAGTAAATATAGAGGCATGTATATATATATATATATGTATATATATATAGTCTGTTTACTTATATGAGAACTTGTTCGATTTTATCTTTATGAATGTTATATATATATAATATATATATTTTAATTTCATCATATTAAATATAGTTTTTATAAGTCGAAAGTTGAGCTCTTTTGTTAAGTTATATATAAATCTAAAACTGGTTGATTTTCGTTATCAGCAATGTACAAACATAATTAAATATGTGTGTGGTATATCGAGTGAATCATGCATTTGATGGATTTTCTTTTTTGCCATTTATTTTTTTTTTTCGATTCTTATTCTATTCAAACTGATACGCATAAAAATTGTGAATCACAATGGGCAAATGGAGGAGTCCATTATACGTACATATGTATGTATATATGAGTGTATGCATTCACAATAGTTTATAGAGTTGCAAAACTTGGCACACACAGCCACATTTGCAGATAGACGCCTTGTCTATTCCAATTGATGCACACATAAACAACACACAGACACACACACATATATAAATATATATATATTTGCACACTTGCACCTGCATTGATTTCACGTTTTGATTTGCCCATTATATCATCGAACACTATAAATTTATGTATATTTTACTTACCTATCCAATATGTCCTGAAGTTGGACACAGGCAGTTTGCTATCATGGAACAGGAAATGTTTAATTGCCTCTTGGACATCTTCATGAAATGTCGGCAATAGAATATATGTATTCAGCTTCTGCGTTCCACCCGCTGCTCCTGCATCCTTAATTTTATAGGTGATTTTCAAAAATTTCTCTGGCATATTGCAAATTTTCAGCTCTTTACACTTTGTAGAAATTATTTACTTTTTGTGTAATTTTTTTAAATTGAAAATATTCTATTTTTATTTCGCAATTTGTGTGTTGCGTTTGTCTACTGCGTCGTATTCGTTCGCGGTGCTTGTACAAGCGCAATATGGCCGCAGGTTCGGCTTTTATATAGATTGTGCCTGGCTCACGAAGGTTCTTGAATATTCTCCGAAAATATTGTCAAATCACTGTCGGTCGCACCAGTGGATTGTTTCTGAATGATAAATAAAAAACAGAATACATGAAAAGTAATGCCAAGCTGGTATTCACTATTAACCGATTAATCGAAATCGGTAGTTTTAGAGCTGCCCCGACAGTGTTGGTTAATGATTGTCTGCTTGACAATTATCGTGTGTCAGCCCTGGTAGCCACAAGAATTCAATTATGTTGGCGCTATTTTTCAAAAATTTATTTGCCATGAAAAATTACAAGTTAAATGTATAAATGAATTGTATCTCAAATTAAATATGCAGTCAGTTGTGCGTGCGTCGCAACTTTTGCAGCAGCTGGAACATATGCAATTTATTGCTGCAAAAATAAAAGTAATTATTATATATTCGACTGGTGCTTTAGCTATAATTTATATAGATATATGTATACCTAGGTGAGTTGAGCAGTTCATCATTGGCCTCTTGTCGGCTTTCGATATCCTTTTTGGGTGCTGGTATACTTATAACGTGTGCCGTTGCCGCATCCGTTGCATTATTTTCCGTTACATTATTTTCCGTTACATTATTTTCCGATGCATTATTTTCTGCCAATATTTGGAAACTTCTGGCTGGCTTTCGAGTCGTTGACTTAACTGCCAGTGCGTAGTCTAAAAGGTTATAGTCGTATCTATATATTGTAATTGTTTTAAATGTGGATTTTGTGTGCTTACCCAAATATTCTGCGCCAAGTATTTCCATCCAGGACGAACCCTCACTGTTTGGCAAACTGATGACGAAGTCGTCGAGTGATACCTTCCAATTCTGGTTACCCTGTTGGCGCTGATCGTAGTACCGCTCATCCACCTGATAGCCATCATCGTCATAGTCGTCATCGTAGAGCTTCCCAAGTAAATCGGTGGCAAGGCTGCGCGTCTTCAACGGCTTCGGCACTGCCTGGCCAACAACATGCAACAGCAGCAAGACGAACAAATGATTCGTGAATTTGCACATTCTTCGTTTCGTGTTCTACGAGTTTTTTCTATTTTCGTTTTTTCGCTTCTTATTCGCGTTCAACAGGACCCGACCGTTGCCGTCGGACAGCGGGCAACGAATGAACCCGCTGCCATTCTGGGCAACAGAACACCTCCAGATGAGCCTTTCCCCATCTGCCAAGATAAAAAAAAAACAAAACCCGATTTATGTGAATAGAATGGAATAGTTATAGATACAGCAGAGTGCAGTTCAATGGCCGAAAGACTTCCGCATTGTGATGCGCATCAAGAGTCATCTGAGAGCTGCCATTGACCGCAACCTGTAATGAAGCAATGCAGATCAACTATGCGGCCTGCAACTGAGCTCATCTTGAGTTCGTCCATGATACCAAAAAATATATAAAAAAAAAAATATATATATATAGAGGAAAGATAATTTTGATACAACTGTTGAAATTTGTATTAATATTTAAGATATTGATTGATAAAACAAAGATACTTTTGATACAACTGTTGAAATTTGTATTAATATTTAAGATATTAATTGATAAGAGATAGACAAATTTTTATATCTTAAAATATAGTTAAGAGTAAGGAAGAATTAAAAAAAGTAACCTAAACATAAGCTAAGCGATAGATAAAAAATCGAACCTGATAATATTGTGTTAGGATTCTAATACATGTGTAATCACTAATACATTTTTAAGGCTTTTAAGGCCAAATTAAAAGCGTACATTGTTTAGGTCCACCGCAAAGTGCAATTCTAATGCTTCCCTGTCAGAACTATGGTAGTTATTCAAACTGTGGGCTAGAATTATATCGAGTGAAATATTTCAAAGATTTACGATAAAGATAAGCGATAAATAAACATCAAAATGTTATACGTACCTTCAAAATTGAATCTGATTATTATATTCGAATTATAATATATCATCACCAAATGCAATCATTTCTTAGGTCCACCCTAAAGAGCAGCTCCAATGCTTCCCTGTCAGAATTATGGAAACTATTCAAGCAATGTGTCGAGTAAGTCGCACTTGAATTGATGCTTAATTATATGTGCAAGCTTGCTTAGCCCATTAACCCAAAATTTAGTTGGAGAAAAAAACTGAGAAAAAATACGTAAGTCATTGTTGGAGACGTTCTAATTACTGGGCTCGTAATACGCTCCGAACATGGCTTGTTGTTGTTGTTGTTGTTGCTGCTGCTGCTGTTATTATTGTTATTGTTTATTGTAAGTATTAACGGCGTCTCGCCGTTTGTTTTGTGTGTTGAGTTTCTCAGTTGTTCAGCAATTTGTGGCCAGGGTCAATGACCAAGGCCAGCGATCAGCTAAGAGGAATGCGCCTATTCCCACAGGAAGATGCTGCTGGCACTATCAGAAACTTGAAATTCCATTTCCAATCCACAATATTTTTTTCCCTCTTTCTTTTATCGTGGAGTGATTAAAAAAACTGGTTTGCAATTGAAAATTGCAACGTAGCAAATTTAATGGTGACTGGCCTTAGTCAAAGCAAAAAATAAATGTTAGTTTCTTCCCCCTTACATCCCCACCGCCCTCATTAATTTAGACTTGATTTATCCTTCAGCGCATCAACACAGACTTAGCTGCCTCTCTCTCCCCTTATTTCCCCCTATACTTGATCTGTCCTTCAGCGCATCAAATCCATTATACAAAAACACACACATTTATCTCTCTCTCTCTCTCTCTCTCTTGCTCCAACCTTAGTCAAAGCATTTGCAACTGTGTTCGTTCCTCTATTTTTCGCCCACTTCATTTCGCCTGTGCTTATCCTTCAAATGTAATTCCTCTCTCTCTCTCTCTTTCGCTCTGGCTTCCGCTTGCCCATTAATAAAGTCCCCTCCGATTGGTCAGTTAAATTTCCCATTAATATGCAAATGCTTTGTCGGCCCAATTGGAATTAATCAAAAGTTATATGTAGATTTTTATTGTGTAAATCTTAAATCGAAATGCATTGCGATTAAAAAGAGTAGCATTTGTTATGATGAAGTAGCCTAAAATCGAATGGATTCAAAAATGATGCTCAGTCTCAGTAGCCCTCGATCTGGCGACAGGCGCCATAGCTATCACGTCGCTGCCCCGGCGCACAACGGGCCAATCCATCGCGGAGCAGAGTCTTCGATTCGGCCAAAGCATCGCCGAGCAGCTCAAAGCTGAGCACTTCCGCATCCAGCTGATCGGCTCGGGGCATTAGGATCGGTGTCGGCTCCTCATCCAGATGCCAGTTGCGCGACTCTGCCTCCTTTACAATATAGCCGGGCACATCGATCGGCGGATAGAGAACATTGCTGTGCTGCACTGCATCACTCCGATACAGGGGCACACTGATCGATCGGGCATTGGAAGTGGATGTGGAACCCAAGGAATCGCTGGCGGCTAGTTGATTATTATCGACGAAACTGTTGCCCAGCAGCGAACGCGAATTGCGATAATATTGCGAGGCAGCAGCCGGATTGGAGGAGGAGCTGCTTCCGCTGTTGCTCACTCCACCGGATGTTGGTAGCAGTGCCTGTATTAGTTCCGGTTCCGCCTCCAGATGATACGGTTTGATCAACTGCGGCATGGGAACCGGTTGTGGTGGCAACACATCCACCTGCTGACGCTGCAAACGTGGCTGCAACTGCAACTCCTCGTTGGCCGACGAGATGTCCACATGGTAGGGGGTGCGTCCCTCAATGAAATCCGGCAGAGCCGATGGAGAGATTGGCTGATGCTGTTGGATCTGCTGGAGTTGTTGTTGCTGTTGCAGTTTCTGGTGCTCATAGAAGGATTTCAGTGCTGCGGCCTGGGCATGTTGACGCTTGTTGCTGGTCCTGCTGTGGCTGCTGCTGCCGCCGCTAGTTTTGTCAGCGCCATGAAACGTGGATGAGGCCAGCATTTCGAGTAGACTGTAGCCCTCCTTCACACCAGATGGTATTAGCACAATCATAAAGTTATCGAGATCGGCGCGTATATTGTATTGTCCCTCCTGCCGTTGATCGTAGGTAATCACACGGCGACGCACTGCATCCTGCATTTCTGGCTTCACTGTAGCGACTGTAACAGCTTCTGTTGCCTCATTATTCCCAATCGAATTCGAATTCCCATTCGCAATCGAATTCGAATTCCCATTCGCAATCGAATTTGAATTCCCATTCGTAATCGAATTCAAAAGCGCATTTGCAATCGAATTCGAACTCGAACTTTGACTGAAGCCGAGCATTGCTTCCGGTTGGGGCGCTGGCTTTGACGCTGACGCCAACTGCAGCAGCAGCAGCAATAGCGTCGGCAGCGTGAAAGTCGGCGTAAGCATTTTCCAAAAAAAAAGTACCAACAACAGCCGCTCGATTTAGTTCTATGTTCTTAACGCACGCGCTTCTCGCTTGCAACTGATTTGAGGTGAGCAACGCCAGCTTTAAAATTGACGTCGACGCCAGCGCATGCGCAACTTTCATATTCTGCTGCGATGCTGCTTTGTTGCTTTCTTTTGATTCTCATTCTGGTTTTTGGTCGTTGTTGTTGCTGTCCTTTGTGTTGCTTTTATTTATTCGTTTGCTGTGCCCATTTCGGTTGCGTGGCTTGCGTACGTCGACGTCGCTGCCACCCGCGCTACTGCTTAACTGTTATTATAGAAAAAAAAATGATATTGCTGCGCAACTTTTGAATTCTCGCTGCGCACAGTGGAACGTGAATTAGATTTTCACACCAATTAGGCAATGAGGAAGCATTTTATTGCGTAGACACAAACACAAGCTAATCGATGGAGCACGTATTCAGATTGAGCGATGATTGCAGTTGTTGACAGCTGTGCAAACCCTGATGACTGTCGTGTGATCCCTATTAGATATCCGCTGTCATTTATATGTGCATTTTTAATCTAACCTTACTCCAAATATCTATCTAATCTAATCGAATTGGGCGCCGCAAGGAAACAGGTATTATCAATAAGATCGATTGATAATCATTTTGCGATTTCTATTTCAATCTAGTTGCTAATTAATGAATTTATGGCGTATTTTTTATTTTGAACATAAAATGTAGGACACTAGTTTGAAAAGTCAAAATTTAAGTTAAAAACTTATAGACTGAAAGTTAAAATAAAAAAAGAAATAATCAATCAAATACAAACTTAAATATTTAACTAAAAAAAAATGGAATTAATAAATTTTAATAAATATAATTTTGTATTCAAAAGCCTTTGAATTTTAGCAACAAATTAATGAATTTATGGAGTATTTTTTTATTTTTAAATTAAAATTTAGTTAACGAGCTTATTAAATAAAAAAATCCAAATTTAAGTAACAAACATCAAAAACTATTTAATAAATTTTAATTCGAAAAACTACAAATTTCAATTTAAATTACAAATTTAAAATTAAGAAAAGGAATTAATAAATTTCAACTTCATTAAAATGTTTCGGTCCGAACCCGAAATTGTGATAAGAAACTCGTTTTGGGCAGCGGACTCATTAAAAATGTATTTTAAAAAACGGTTAGCTTCGATTGTAATTTGCATTTCTGAAAATATAATTTATTATTAAAAATTGTTGTGTCTTTTGCAGTTGCTGTTGTTGTCTTTTTTGCACAACTTGAGGGATGGAGGGGGAAGCGACATTTACAGTTATCCATGTACAATAACTAAGCATATAACAATAAGTAGTAAAGTAAACATTTATGTGTTGCATTAAGTTGTTTTGTAAATAATAATTACACAGTATGCGTTTAAATAATAAGAGGTCTTGGCGGTTATCTTAGTTAAACACGTGTCACCTTTGAAGTTTCTTTTCATTTTGAGTTTTTTTCTTCTTTTTCTAAAATAGAACATTTTAAAAATAATACAAATAAATTAAGCACATCTAAAGTATGCTATTATCATACATATATATAAATATATATACATAAAGATATATATATCTAGCATCATTGAAAAGTTACGACACATGAACACTAAAAACACTGGCATTGAATACGGACTGACTATATCTAAACTGATTATATAATAGAGCAGAGGAAGCGAGTGTCTTTTTTTTGGGGCTAAATCAAGTCTTTAAAAAATGTGTGTATGATCTAAAATGGAAGGAAAGATTTTAGAGTGAAATGAAGTCAATGATTTATATATTTCACTGGATGATATATATATATATATATATATAGAGAGAGTGAGGTCCAAACTTGTCATGGAAACAAACATTCGAATAATTCAGATTAAATATCCAAACAATTTGCAAAGTTTTGTTTTCAAAAATTGTAGCTACAACTAATTTAAATATGTAAAAATACTCTTCGGATAGTTTGCTTGTGTGTGTGTGTGTTGCCTTAAGGATGATGATCCTTGCTACCTGAGCGATTTGTTTGAAATGAAGCGCTAGCCTTGAAGCAAACTAATATCTGACAAACGACAAACCCCAAAGATGAACGAAACAAACTAAAAGAAACAAAAATTGCTAATTTGCTTTGTGGTTTTTGCTGTTGTTTGCCTAATCCAGTTTGCGTGATGATTGCGGCTCCTCCTTGCGCTCCTGCTGGTTCGTCTGGCTTTTAATGTCCAGTGTCGGCATCCGCTTGTGGACGGTGAAGCAGACACGGTTGAAGTGTTCACACATCTGATTCACTACGCTGGCGCCATAATGCCAGTGCGTCAGCGTCGTCACAATCAGCAGCATGTAGAGCATTGGACGCTCCAGCACCGGCAGCCAGAAGCCGGCCAGGATCGACAACGCAAACATGGGCGTCTGCCAGTGCCAGGCCTCACAACGTGTCACCGACATTTGGGAGACGATCAATCGGCACTGCAAGTAATGGAAACGTTATTAAATTAGTTTCAAATGCTGGCTGCATTAAGTACATAGTTATATACGAGTATATATAAATGATTCGCACACCACTTCAGATTCATATGTAATATACAAATTAAATTTACATATTCTCAGAAATCTTGTAATTTAATTTTATTATAACTTGTTTTGTACTTTGTGTATTGTTTTTTGTCTTGGCTGATATTGGTCGACATTAAATAAACGAATATATAAAAACAACCATCTATATTTCATTCATTTTTAACTAACTAATAAGCATAAGCAACATTTTTTTTAAAAATTTCCATCTCGTTTGACCTTACTGTGGAAACATTGCACAGGTTTTCCGCCAAATTAAATCGAATTATTCAAAAACTATTCTAAAAGAAAATTTAAGCCAATAACTTTAACTTCCTGTCAGTTTTCGTTAAGCCTAAAAACTATTTTACGTCGCTTAATATGATCTTTATTCTTAAATTGCTTCTTTTATTGTGTAATATTTTCTAGACAATGATTTCGATAAAATTTTGGGAAACGAACTCAGAAAATTGTTGTTAGTATTTCTAGGAATTTGAGTTGAGTTGAAAAATCTAGCAAAGTTCAATCAGAGCAATTGTTGCATGATTATTATTTTAAGCGGGTTTCCTCCAGTGATTCAGATAACTTGCCCCAAACTGCTCCTAGTCATTTAACGACCTATCCACTTGGAGGCTTGAATTACTTTAATCAGTGGATCACCTTCACGTGGAAAGACGAAGATGCCGCGATCCTTTTTCAAATAGCGATAGGCGCGATGCTGATACCAGCCATAGATTTGGTTCTCAGTTATGGGCTGCGCTGTGGCATGCTTGGGCACATAGCTCTTGGGCGCATCCCCTTCTGTGGTGGCATCCTCGGCTGCTCCCTTCTTAGCGAGCGCTTCACGCATACGCCGAACATCCTCATCCGTGCAATTGAAATACGGCCAATCGTGTCTGGCATAGAACTTGAGCGTCAGCGGATACTCGGCACTCGACACCGTTATTGGTGAGGATGTAGTTCCCCTTTGCTCAGCTTCCAATCCACCATCGACCTCCTGTCTACGGCGTATGTCGGCGGCACAGCGTCTTCCGCCACAACAAAATGGTGGCATTATTGAAGAATCTGTTGGGTTTTTGCACTTTTGGAAATGTGTTTTCTACTTTTGAAGTGTCAGTCGAAACGAATAAATCGAATGAGACTTCGAAATGATGGACATAAAAATACTTTCATAACCTTCTCGTCTGTCGATTGCCATGAAATTCAAGCCTTTGTCGAGGGTATTTGAATTTTGTTTTGAAATTTGCTGGTGTAATTTCTTAAATAGTATAAATCAGTGTGTCATGCCGGAATTGGAATAGAAAATGCACATTAACCGGTTGAAAGTCAGAAGCGAAATCAGAAACCGAATTCAAAATTTTTGAAAAACCTAAATAAACGAATTGATATTTCGAGTAGAAGGACTAGTTTCATACTCGTTAATATCATACATCTGCTTAGTACTTATTGCTAGGTCATAAATTTGTAAAATAAAGTCAATAGATCAATCTCTATATATAACTTATGGAATGGAAGGAGGATTTCTATAGTCTGTTACTGAGCTTAGCTATTTTTAGAGTATACCTTGGCAGACCTCAGCCCCCTGCAGATAACTCAATTTCATTAATTTACTTATTCTTTTAGCGTACCGTGATTAAATAACCAGGTACTAATAAAAAACCGAATACCGTAAAAAATCGTTTGGAAAAATGCCAAATTCTTTATAGACATTTTGTGTATTCTTCGCACCATAATCAGAATCAGAACCTGAATTCGTTTTGGTTTAAATTGTTTAGCTGGCCAAATGAAATAAAATTATAACAAAAGAATACTGCTTTGAAAATCTTTCCGTCTTCCAATTTAGTTTAAAACACACATTAATGTGTGATTATATATTACCGGCATGGACCTTGCCTCAAGCAAAGGGGACATCTGAGAACACTATCTATTTTTTTTGGCACAGTTTCAATATTGGTATACGACACTTTTTATACACGCGTTATCTGTTAGGCCTGCCGCCTTGAGATATGTTGTTTATTAGCCAAACAATACGCACACATATAATTGCTCTCCTAAGTGACTAATAAAACTTGACACTTCGTATCTAAAGTGAGTCATGAGCAATTTATATATATAAAGTAGAAAATTGAATTGTACTACAGAGAGGTGGGTAAGGTAAAGTGAGTTTGTAATGATAATAATGATAATGATAACTCAATGGCAAATCGAAAATGAATTGCAAGAATTAAATCGAAAAGTTCCCCTGATTATTTGGCGTTGAGAAAATTAAACTTACGCTGACGTTGGAGAAGATGGTGCCGCTTAGCATGAACATGGCGCGCGGATCCCTTTCCATGATGTCGTTGGGCGATAGCAGGGGCCAAGTGAGCAGCAGCACAAAGTATGCCACAAAGGGCCACATCGGACGTATCGCCTCCGTCAATGATAACAAACGCCCCGTGCGCTGAGCATACGAACTGTAATCATTAAAATAAATATAATGAGTATTTTGAGTGTGGAGACTATTTTGGAGCGACTCACTTGTAGACATTGATAACAACCAGGGGCAGATTGGCCATGGCACTGATATGCAGCACCGCCTCCATTACATTGCCCAGGGGCAGCGATCCCCAGCTGCCCAGCGGCAATTCAAATTTCCAACTTTCGAAGCCCATCCACCAGGTGACCAAGTACATGGCAGTGCTGCCCCACATGCTGAGATCATAACCCCAGGGTAAATACAATACGCCCGTATTGTATTTCTCCCAGTGCGATACGAAGAAATTGAAATAGACCGTCATGCAGACATAATACATGCGCATCGGACGCACCGAATACACATTGCTCCGCCCGAAGATGCTGTACAGACACGTGGGTATCAGCATTGCCGTGTACGAGTCCAAACCATGATCGAACAGTTCGCCCAACGGCCCCGACAGCCCAATACGACGCGCCTGCTTCCCATCGATCCCATCCAGCGTATACGCAATGAATATATTAAATGCACAGCTGATCCAAACCCATTTGGGTATAGGTGTTGTGCCCACCTCACCCGAACTGGCCTTGAAATTCCAATCGTAGTAGGAAAGAAACACCAGATTCATCACACTAAACAGGAAGCCAAGGAAGGTCATCAGATTGGGCGCAAACCAGCGCGGGAAGAACTGGAGTGCATTTATAAATTTCAAATTATTTATTTTTATTTTATATTATTGATTTTCGAACAGCAACAACAACAACAAAACACTCACCTTAACCAGCCAATTCCAAAATGGATGCATTACATATTGGCTCAGAGGCGAGGTGTCTATCGCACTATACTGCATGCGTGTAAGAAAGAGAGAGAGAGAAAGATTGTTTTGTGTTTTATTTATGAACAACGCTTTTTAATATGCACAACAAACATTTCGCTTACCTTGTAATTGTCAAAGCCATTGATTTGCTCCCTTCTCAGGTATTTGTAGTCCAGCAATTCTCGTACACGTAGCATTTTCCTCTTTTAGTTTCTTCTTTGATGTGGCGTGTTTAACGCACGTGCTTCCTTTATTCTAAGTATATAAAATATAATTAATTACAAGTGTGGAGTGAAGGGGAAAATAACAGTCGACTTCTTGTTGCTCAATTGACAATTGATAGCGGCCTTTACGTTAATTGCCAGTGCTAGTTAACTACTTTTATGTTGTTGTGAGTTGGCCACTTTTGCGAACAACACGTATTAATTGACAACAAGTTTGAAGCGTGCACAGTTCGCTGATATTTTCCAATGCAAAACTAACTTTGCCGGCTGTTTTTTTCTCGTTTCAGCCAAATACACACACACAAACACACACACACTTACACATGGACACGCTCAGCTGGGCTGCATTTGGGGGTTGTTTTGCAACACACATTCACCTTTTTCTGTTTTGCTTTATCGATGGTATCCTTGGGTTGGTTTTTTTAATACACTAATTTAATTTTAGCTGCATAAAATTCATAAGTTAATTAATGGCTTTCGCGTGTTAAAGCCCAATTAAGTGTCTCGACCAATGTTCACACTTACTTGCAACGGGGCTGCCATCTCGACTGAAATGCGCCACAGCTAACAGTGCTGAAAAACACGAAGGAATCATGGATTGTATCGAATAGTTTGGCGGTTTATTTGAAATTCTTGATGGGCTTTAATTTTATTATTGTAGGACGTTTGGAAATTCGTGTTATGTGTATAGTTAACAAATCACATTGCGTACAAAAAAACTTATATACTCGTATAAAGTGTAACAAAATAGAATGCGTAAATAATGCTGGCATTAACCAAGTCGCGTAACAAAGGAGGAATATAACAAAAATTCATTTAAATTATGCTAGCAAATAGCATATATAGTTGATGATTATTTGATGACTCTAGGCAGCTTTCGACTACGTAATTTTGTATTGTATTCGTTTTATTATTTCTTCAAGTTGCGTTTACGTATATTGCCTGGACAGCCGCCAGCGGCCAACAGATGCATTTTCCAGCCACCATCCAAGGGCAGATGCACATCATCATGGCACAGCGGACAACGAGCGGCGCCCGTTTTGAGTTCTGAGAGAATTGAATAAATAAATTGTGCTTTATTATAGGAGAGAGTTATGGGGCATACCACGACAAAAGTCTTCCATTTGATGGAGTTCGTAGAGCTGCTTGTGCACTGACTCCGTGCAGCGGGCGCACATCACATAGCTATCCTTTGCCTCGCATTCCGCTAGAGAAATCAACGCAAATTATAATAATTCACATGTATATGAATATACGAGTATATGAAAGTCTTACTCGTTAAATGATAGTTGAGGGCGGCTACTTCAAGCACCTGGCTGCATTGTGGGCACTTGGTGAGAAACGGACACGTTTTCCAATAATGCCGATCCAATTGGCTGGCATCCCCGCCAGCGCAACACCAGCCACAAAACGGGCAATTGCTATCAGAATAAAAGGAATTAGGAATGGGCAAATGACTGAGTTAAGCACCTGACATACATTTTGGGCGTTGTCTCCTCCGTTGATTCCGAGTTGGAGGCGGATCCTTTGCGCGAATTTGAGGCGGAGAGCATGGAGCGCTTCAGTTGCTCATTGTACTGCTGTTTGCCATTGCAGCTGATGAATCCATTGTCGCCGGCAGTGCCAATTTTGCTGCTGCTGCTGCTCGTTGTGGGCTGTGGAAAATCGGTGCCATTGCTGCAGGAACTGTGTGCGGCGCCATCCGTATATTTGTTGACCTCCAGCAGTTCCTGTTTGCGCTCCAAATCGAGCTTATCGAACTCCGTGAACAACTGGCGATAGAGCAGATTGCGGCGCGTAATATCATCATCCGGTGGCAACTGTTTGCGCACCAGACGCGGATTCACCTTGTAGACAAGCACCAAAATGCGTTCGGCCACTTTGCGCACCGGTTCCGCCGGATGATGGATGCCCGAGCAGCCGCAATCGGACAGCGCCCGACACGTCAGCCCACTGTGCTTATCGGTGCTAATGCCCTGCGTGTGCACCAGCTGCTCCAACATCTGCAGACGACTCATCGCCAGCCGCTGATGGGTGCCGGAGCCGACGCTGCGCGAGAGTGCCGGCGCGACGAGATGCTGTTCTGCGACCTGCGGACAGGCGGCAATGCTGAGTATGGTGTGCTGGGCGAGCGTATGCAGCCGGGCCGATGGATCACCCGATTTGGCCAACAGTTCGGGCAACAGACGATCCACACAACGGGCCACCTCGCTGGGTGACACACGGCCCGGCACATATTCAAGGAACAGGACACGCACCGCCTCCGTCGCCTGGCTAAACACCGAGTAGACGGCATCGCGTACAGCACGATGTAGTAGCAAGGCGGCGCTGCGTGCCACCTTATTGGGACTGGCCGCATGTTCATTGCTGGGCAGCTCCGCAAGGCCGTCCTGCTCCTTGAGAAAGTTGCGCAGTCGCATGAGGCCATCTTCGCGATCCTGAAATTGACGCGAGTAGAATTGCTCAACCTGAACGGGGAGAGGGAGCGTAAAATATTGAATTTAGATTTCAAGGACTGAAAGTAAGAGTTGGAGTGCAGCTTACCATCTCACTGCCAAACACCAGGATGGGCAGCGCTGCCTGACGACGCTCGCGATCATTGAGACGCGAGCGGCTGCGATTTGGGTCCGCTTCGAGCAGCGCATTGCCCTGGCACTCCCTTAAAAATTCATTAGTATTTGAGCTAATACAGTTTTTGTTTTTGAACGGAACAACGGACAACGTTTACACACGCCGTATATAGAGAGAAATGAAATGAAATATAAAATGTATGCATCAAAAATACAACGACGACGACAAATTAACGGTTAGTGTTTTGGGTTTTAAGAAAAAACAATCGATTATATTTTATGTTGTGTTATCGTGTCATTTATCTCTGTCATACTTCATCATGCGGCATCATGCTAAATGTATGTTAGTACTATCCGACGAGAACATCAACAGTAGCTACACATTTGCGTGCACTTAGAGATGGGCGCGTGTCGTGACACGAATTCAAAAGGCTTAGCACGAAGTGTGTTTATTAAAGTGTGAAGTGAAGAAGTGTGAATATTAAATACATAAATGAAAATAAAAAACCAAAATCATTTAAACGACTAATTAATTTAAAAACAATTATGTACAATAAAATCCTGTTTACCAAAAAATTATGTAACGATAATGAACACATCATAAACCATAGCGTAGGACTAGTCGCGAAATTTGTCTTATTTTTGTAAGAATCAAAAAACGCTATCGATAATGAAAAACTTTATATCAAAATAACTGTGTTATTACCGCAAAACTAAAATCCACAATGTTAACTCACTGTTGACCTGTGTGGATTCTGTGAACAGCTGTTCGAGACGCTATCAGGATAATGAAATTTGATATATTCTAAACGACAATTATCAGCGTCATAATAGTAGTAGTAAATTATCAAAGAAAAATTAATTTAAAAATTAAAAAAAAAATGTTAATGGAAAAGTATAATTATAAACAAAATATATTCCAATTTCGTCACCGAAAATTTTTATCTCTAAGCAGGCCCTAAATTAGAATACAAAAAAAATTTATAGAAAATGAAAAAACTATTAAACGACTAATAAATATATATATAGAATATAGTAAAGATAATAATGTCGTGTTGCGAGTCGACTTTTTCGTGCCTCAATCAAACACGAGCCCATCTCTATTCCACAATGCATATTGACAAAACTTACTGCCTTAGCGTGGGAATCGCACGCTCCTCGTAATCCTCGTAGGAGTTGCGTGGCGCGCTCTTGTTGCGTCGCCTCAGCGATCCCTGGCGACTGGACATGGGCGAGCTGTGACGCGATGCCATCGGCAGACGCGGAGATTGTGGCAACTCATCGTGCGACTTGGCATGCAAATGCAGTGCAGCAGTTGAGGCGACAACGCCAGCGACCGCGTCATTGCCAACCGTCTCCATGGGCAACTTGTCCACCGGAGTACGTTTTGGACTGTTGTCGATCGCCTCGGCGAGAGCATGGGCCACATCCTGTAGACTGGGTGCGAGGGGCAGATTGGGTTTGCCACCGGCATAGATCTCACAGCTCTGATCGTTCTGGCTGAGCGGACCCTCCGCCTCGAGCAGCTGCTGCACCTGCAGCTGCTTCAGCACACACGTGCGATACATTTCGATCTGCTCCTTGCGCAAGCGGGCCGCACTGAAATCCTCCTGTTGGACAGCCTGTCGCTTAGCCAGTGCATATCGACCCAGACGCTCGCCCGCCGTTCGCAGCGCCGTCATGCAAAGCTTCAGCTTGCGGGCATACTCAAAGCGTTCCGAGCTCACAGCCAGCAGCTTGCGCTGCTCCAGCTCACGAATGTGCTGCACAATCGACTCCTCGACATACATGGAGAAGAGGAGATCATCACATATGGAGGCGAGTGCCAGTTCACCGGTCGCCGTATCTATTGGCGGTATAATCTCGCTGCCCGTTGCTAGTTGCTCTTCGCCATTGTTGAGGGCCGCCGGTTCCAGTTCCTCCCCGAGCACATTCACGGCCATCAGTGCAATCTGTTCGCTGCCCTTGCTGTGCTCATTGCAATGGGCGCCAATCAGACGCAGCTTAAGATGTGTGCCACGCCGGGGATTCACCGTAACGCTCTGCAGTTCACGGGATTTGTGATTGGTGTTTGCATTATCGGCGAGCGCGACAAAGCCAAGAAAATCAAAGTACTGCGAGGACGGTGTGCTGGGCATGGACTTGGGCGAATAGTGCAGCCAGAGCTCCACTTTTTCGGCTGCAAGCGAATGATGAATGAGCTGATCTTCATTGGAATAGATCGAAACTTACGTATCAGATACTGGTGGGCCAGGAGTTGAATGCGATAGATTCGAGCCGGTTGTTGAAAACGCAAGATTATGTCGTGTGTGCCCAATCCGCTATCCACAGCACTGCGCCAGCCATGCACCGTTGGTCCATGTGTATTTAGCTCGCTGGCCGGGAAGCTGGCGTCTTCATCTGCAAAATTACAAAATAAAAAAAATTAACCAGTTGCCGGCTGATTGCAAACAGTGTTGATAAACGATGTGCTCAACACATAAACAAAAATCAAGTGCGGCATCAGATGTTCAATGAAGCAGTAACAAAAACAAAACAGAGACGAATTAGAATTAGAGAAATAACTATTACGTGGCCGCTCTCTCTCTCTCTCTCTCTCTCTCTCTCTCTTTGTATTTTAAATAGGCCGCCGACACAAAACAAGTTTAGTCGAAATTTGTAACTGTAGCGCAGCGGAGCACGGTTAAATTCTAATTGAGTTTATAATTATTTGTTGAATTAGTCACATAGCACATAGCTTGCCAAAGATGCCGGAAGATAAGAGCTCAAGAGCTTCACCACCATCGGCCTGGCTGCAAATCCAGAGCATATTGAACAGCATAAATCATATACTGATCTTTCTGGTAGCCGCATTCTTCTTTGTGCTCGCTCGCAAATTGGACTTTCAGGATACGGCGATGCATATGTTTATGACGGGAATTGGTGTAAGTAACCATTAACTCAATTCATATCTGTGTGTATGTGTGTGTTTGTATGTGTACGTAATTGTATGCATGTACGAGTATATAATTCATTAAATTTTCTAATTATAACTATAATTATTGTTGCTAGTTCAAATTTGAAGTTTAACAAAGTTAAAAGCCAGTTAAAAAATACTAACACCATTATCGGTATCTTATCGCATTGTGAAATATCGAATAAACTGTGATAATTAAATATGAAACCATTTAAAATCAATATATAAATATTGATTCAAATTAAACTTCCCATTTTTGCTAGCTGAAATTTCCAGGTTCACAGACTTCCATTTAAGCACTCGATAACGCTGATTAAGAAAGACCACATCAACGTTGTCGCAATGTTAAATGACGAATTTGTTGTTATCATTGCACTGAAATTGATAATGCGATAATGTACCTAAATACACAAATTATTCATTCCGATTACACTTCTCATTTGTGATCCAATTTCAAGTTTCCCAGAGTTCCATTTAAGCACTCTTTAAAACTATTTAAAAAACAAATTAAAGAAAACCACTTAATCGCACTGTTAAATAACGAACTTGTTGTTATCGTTGCTGTGCTGACCTTAATCAATTAAAAAAAAAAACCTTTAAAAACTGCTAACACAAATTACTAGTAGAGTTCAAATAAAGACCGTTGTCATCGTTATCATATCACGCTGTTAAATATGGAGTTTGTTGTTGCCATTGCTGACTGTTACACCTATATTTTAATTTTTTGTGCCTTTCTTTGCTTTACAGTTTCATGTGCTAATTGCCCAGGCATTGATGTCACACTACAAACTGAATCCGTTGACACGTTGGATATCGCTTAAGAACAAATCCCGTTATCATGGCGTGCTGCAGTTGGTCGGCGGCTCGATGGTGTTGCTGGGTGCCTTGGGCAAGTTCTCGCAGAAGGACGTGCACCTGGACACCTGGCATGGGAGATTTGGTACGTGCGCGCATAAATTACACGCTTCACTGGGCAATGTCATAATAATAATAATTTGTTTTGACTTGCAGGTGTGGCTGCTGCTTTTGGCTGTGCTGCCAGCGTTGTTGGTGGCTTGGTGAACTTTTTCCAACCCAAGTTGGTGGTGAAGGTGATGCCGCCCTCGGAGTTGCGATATCGTCACAATCTCTATGGGATCCTCACATTTACGCTGGGCATGAGCGCCATTTTTCTGGGCTACAGTTCGAGATTTTTTACGCGATTTGTGGATAATGAATTCATTCCGGCCATGATGTTGACCACCGTATTGGTCTACTTGCTGACCATTATTGGACCTGTCACTTCGCTCCTAAAAAAACTCAAATACAGACGACTAAAACGGAATTTCACGTAAAAAAGACTAGGGTATCGTTTCAAAAATGGTGGAGGATTAGAGACTACAATAGACTGTCTCCGAGTAGGGGTACAATAAAAAAAAAATGCTGAAGAAACTTTATAAAGCGGAACGAAAAAGTAATTTAAACCGTAAATTTGCTGCGCTTGGCTGGATGCCAAAATAAAAACTCGTTGTCTGAAAATTTAATTGGATATTTGTGCAGACGCCAGAGTTATAAAAAGCATCAATCTGTCCTTAGAATAATGATGAATGCTGCAGAGATTTTGAGGTAATGATAAACATTCAGGTAAAAATATAATTTTTATGATTATCTTCTTAAGGTAAATATAATGCAGGAAAACCATTGACTATATTTATGTAATATTAATGTGAAGTGATTAAATTAATTGCCATGCATTTACAGTCGGTCGCAACTCAAGTTTACTTTATGTGTACAAATGTTGTTTAATTTAGCGTCGCACTGGGCGTATGCGTATTTTTATCGATTTCTCAAGTGCACCTCAAATAACGCGCGTTGCTCGGCGCTCAACTAAACGCCAGCGATAACGGTAACTAAAAAACAAAATTAAGATAAAAGAAAAGTTCAAATAAATATCGTTAAACAAAAACGAAAGAAGTAAAGTAATAAATTGTTGTCTGGCTGCGTCTGGTTTGGCTGCGTTTGTTTACCTGATGCAAATACCACATTAAATGGTATTTTCTTGGCCATTGCGAGGAGGCACACTGCCACACAACTTAACGAGTACACAGCAATTATATTTCTTGTTGCCGTTGGCAGCTTCAAATGCTTGATGCACAAACTAAAAAACTAACGCGATTTAATAAGCGGCCCATGCCGTAAGCGCGTTTGCACAATTGCAGCGATTGCATTCAATTGTTATCGATATCGAGTAACAGCTGCTTGATAAACGGTTTTGGGCAACATGCCCACAAACGATTATCGAGTGAACTGAATGAACTGGACTACTGGTTCGCTGTTCAATCGAACAGTTCGCCGATGTCGAGTAACAGCTGTTTTAAAATTGGTGTTGGGTAACACCCCACAAACGATTATTGAGCGAACTGAATGAAATGGTCTGCCGGTTCGCTGTTCGATCCAACAGTTCGATGCAACACTTCGTGGAATAAGCAAAACAAAATGCCAACAAATAGCCATAAATACAGCATTTTGCTGCCCACATACAATGAAAAGGACAATTTGCCAATTATCATCTGGCTAATTGTGAAATACATGAAAGCCAGGTGAGTTTTGTCACTAGTCACGCTGTTTGTGCAATTGATAATTGAAGCTTGCTCTTTTTTTAGTGGCTACAATTACGAGGTGATTGTCATCGATGACGGCAGTCCTGATGGCACATTGGATGTGGCCAAGGATCTGCAGCGGATATATGGCGAGGAGCGAATCGTTTTGCGGCCACGCGCTGCCAAACTGGGCCTGGGCACCGCCTATGTGCATGGCATTAAGCATGCCACCGGTGACTTTATCATTATCATCGATGCCGACTTGAGTCATCATGTGAGCATTCATTTCTGACGTGCCCAATGATTGAATGATTGATATACTTTATTGATATATTTTCGTACAGCCCAAGTTCATACCCGAGTTCATTGAGCTGCAGCAAAAGGGTGATTATGATATAGTTTCGGGCACACGATATGCCGGCAATGGTGGCGTTTATGGCTGGGATTTCAAGCGCAAGCTCATCTCACGCGGTGCCAACTATCTGACCCAGGTGCTGTTGCGACCCAATGCCAGTGATTTGACTGGGTCATTTCGGCTGTACAAGAAACAGGTGCTGGAGCAGTGCATCGAAAGCTGTGTGTCCAAGGGCTATGTCTTCCAAATGGAGATGCTTATCCGTGCTCGCCAGCACAATTTCAGCATTGCCGAGGTGCCCATCACGTTTGTGGACCGCATTTATGGCACCTCCAAGCTGGGCGGCACCGAAATCGTTCAGTTTGCCAAGAATCTACTATATCTATTTGCCACCACCTAAACGATTATAGACAAGATCCAACAAACAGACAGCAATAAATCTAAATGACTTAATGAATTTTTAATTTGTAAAGGTTGTTTTTTTGTTTTGTTTTGTTTTGTGTGTTTGTTTAGCATTTTGTACATCTGGTAAGTGTTTTAAAGAATAATACGTCTAATGAAATTATGCATGAGAAGTTCTTGCTTTAGTTCTTGTGATATTTTTAGTATACTATAATTCAGAATTATAATTTTGGTTTTTTTTTTTGGTATTTTGGTTTTTTGTTTTGTCATTTATCATAAGTGTATGTTTTAATTTGAATAATGATATCTAAAGTTAATTGATTTATTCCATTTAATTACTCAAGTTGAAGACTTTGTGCTGGTTGTCGGGATTGCCGTACAAGGTGCCGCAGTCATCCTCCAAGGCGTTGGCATTGTTGCCGGCATAGTTCTTCAGCGCCAGCGTCAACAGATCATTGCGATCATTGAGAGCGAGCACCGCAAATGCACCACTTGGCAATATCTCGCAGGTGCTGATCTGTGCCGGCGGCTTGAAAACGGCCAGCGATTTGGCTGATTTGGCAAAAGGAAATGGAATTTAGTGAAAGTGCCACTTGGATTTGTTGTAGGTTTCTGCTTACCTGTGCTCAACTCCCACATGCGTATGGCTGTGTCGCGACCCTCCTTGTCATACGACATCAGCACCTTGCCCAACGGATCCAACTTCAAGAAGGTGACTGGTGCATTGTGGCCAATGAGTGTGCATTTGCAATTGCCGGTGACTAGATCCCATATCATAATCTTGGCATCCTCCAGACCGGCAATGACGCACGCGTTCAGTTGGGAGATGGCCAGGGCAACCGTGTTGCAGGTGGGCTTCCATTTCTTGAAGAGAGTGCCGCTCTGCAGATCGTAGACAACAATGAAATTTGGCGTACTCGGCTCGTTCAGCTCCTTGGCCACCACGCACACGTAGGAGCCCTCGTGTGTGATCGCCGATAGCGATGTGACGAAATCATGATGCGGAATCCGCAGATCGTAGAGCAGCTTCCGTTGCGATAAATGCCAGACGAGCAACGGGAACGGCTTCTGTGTCTCATCGCCGCAAACGAGAATGCTGCAAAATTGATGACCAATAACTCGAAATAAGGAATCGATCTTCTTCACAGACGGCTCGAAGCCAATTTCTCTGAGCAATTAAATATATATACAGATATCTTTTAGTCTTCCGAAGCAATGACGTATATATCAATCGGAAGTGATATTAAGCTATTATTTCTGATTGAAATCGAGGGATTGACTTGCCTCAAGAGCTCGAAAGTCAACGATGCCATGCAATGTCAATATATGTATATATATAGCCAAGCTGCTACCAAATCGATTAGCGATTAGATATGACAAGCTCGATATCCGTAATAAGCTTTTCCAAATCTCTGGTGGGTGCCTTATCAGCTGCAGAATATAGACTACTCTCCCCCTCCTCCCAGATAAGGTAGGTCTGTTTATACCCCTGGCTACCTGTAATCTACTTATTAAAGACCAGCAAATTTAACGCCAAACCTGGTCCAAGATAAATACGAAACACAGTTGAAGGGGGAACTCTGTAATCTCAGTTGCACAAACTGCTCCAAGCCACATATAACGATTTGAAGGAGAATCTCCTGAACACTTTTTGTGCTCCTCTCCGGCACTTGCCAGGAAGAGATTGAGCAATGTTTCGAACAGATCTACATATGTTCTATCTATATATGTATATATTTATTCTGATCAATCTAGCGCAGTTAGCAGAATTATCGTTATTGTTTCAGTCTCCCAATCGTCGGCAAAACTAACCTAGGGAAACCCCTAAGATATATGCTACTTTAATCTGTAATACTCTAATGTAAGTCCATATAAATTCAGTAAACTCACCGTCCGTCGCCCGAGACGAGCAGCGAGTTGAGGAAGCGATCCTCGCCCGCCTTGAAGGTGGTCACACAATCGCCCGACTCCAGATTCATGAGATTGACATACATGCGATTGCGCGATAGACAAACCAAGTGATTCTGGTCGTGCAGACCAAAGTAGGGCATCTTCTGGTTCATTACGCCCTTCAGTGTGACCTGTGCCATAAATCGATAGGTAATAATGATATGTCCTTTAGTTGTCCTTTAGTAGTCTAGTTGAGAGCCTCACCTTGAACTTGCCCTCGTCCAGATTAATGACACGTATTTCGCGACGACAGAGCACAGCTGCCTCATAGTTTCCCACTGGACACATGGCCGTCGGCTGCTGGATGCCCTGCAGTTCGCGGATGCGACAACAGTTCTTCACATCCCAGATGCAAATCTCGGCACGTTCCGTGCACAATGAGGCCACATAGCAGCCCGGCTGCGGCAGATTCATCAGCACATCATAGCCTCGGACCAATGGTTTGTCATTGTCGTCAGTAGCAGACGCAGTGTCAGCGTCGGTGGCATCCAGATCGGCGTTGAGTATCTCGAGGAAGGCGAATTCCAGTTCATTGGTGTGCTCCCACCACGATCGTATCTTCTCATCATCCTTGAGCGTTGAGGCGTCCTTGAAGCGCGACTTCAGATAGTACTTCATAAGCGTATAGAATTGCTGGCCATCGTAGCTCAGCTCGTGCAGGTAGCGCACAAGGAAGTGCTTTAGAAAACTGATATGCACATAGCCATTGGATCCATTGAGGCCCGCCAACCATTCGGCATGGAGGATGTCGTGCATTAGATGCTCCGGTCCCGTTGCATGCACCTTGTTCGCTATCCACTGCAGATCCGTAAAATAGAAGCAATTGAAGAGTATGTCGATTTTGTGCGGCGCCGGCTTATCCTCGATAACAGCACAGAAATGATGATAAGGCAGTTTTAAGTACTTCTGGTAGTTGTAGCTAAAAAAAAGAGGCAAGAATGGAAGCTGGAACGGTGACGGAATGATGGGCTTAGACTCACGTTTTGGCCGTGGCGCTACCCTTGAACTCGCTGTCCTGCCGGTCGAAGTAGTCGCGCAGCGCTTCATGTACCAGCCACTGCTTCTGCGCATACCTCGCCAGGACGGCGCGTCCGAAGCTTCTGTCCGCTATCCTAATATTCTTAAGACCTAAAAGCATTGGTCCCATCAGCCAGCAGAACTTGGACCAGATCTTGAAGACGACCTGCGCCTCCAGTTGTGTGATCTTTTGAAACACGCCCAGGCAATCGCTCTCACGGATGCCCCACGGCGACAACCGCACGATGAGTAGCAACAGTTCCACTTGATCCGTCGCAAATTTACTCTCCAGCACCTGCAGGATCTTGCTGGAGATGTCACCAATCTCGCTTATCGGCTGTGCCACATGCCCCAACCAGGCCAGCCACCACAGCGACTTGGCATGATAGGGTGTCTTGCCATGCAGCGATTTCCAATCGTCGGGCAGCTTGAGGGCACCATTGGCCGCATAGAAATCACCGCCACCGGAGCTGAGTATGTCGTGCCATTGGCGTTCGGTGAATTGGCGCAGCCGCAGGAAGCAGCGTTGTGGAATGCCCAGCTGCGCCAGCGCGGCTAGCATATCAAAGGATTCGTCACCGTCAGCGCCGGCGTTGGCGGCATCCTCCTCCTCCATCTCGCTGACTGTCAAAATCAGCTTGCCGCAGCTGCCCAGCTGCAGTGGCAGCCAATCCAGTGCCGCATCCCGCTGCAGCTCATCCAATCCGTCAATGATCAGCACAAAGAAGCGCTGCTGCCTGCCCAAGATCTCCCGTATGACGCCAGCATACGCTTCCAGTGTCTATACGAGATTTAAGTTAGACTTGTGGTACATCAATCCATGTATTCAGGCTACTTACGTGGAGCACATGGCACTGTTGGCCTGTTTCCAGCACCGACATCTGATTGGCAATGGAACCCAGCAGCGAGGTCAAGTCCGAGGAGCGTGCGCTCAAATTGGCATATCTATAAAAATAAAAACAAAAAATGTCGCTTAGGAATTATGATTTCAAAACTTATTTTTACTAGTAATTTTCTATTTATCATTTAGCAGTAGTTTAAACTGCTTAACTTTCTCTCTAATCAAACAAATTGGATTAAAATGTTCCGTTCTTGAATTTGTTTTAAAGGATTACTGCAAAGAAGTTTACTTCTCTTCTGTTATGGATTAGAGCTTATGCGTTGAAAGGCAAACATTTTTTGTGTTTATGGATTATATTAAAGCAATATGAAATTTTATGATTTAAGATATAAATATATTTAATTGGAAGTTTCTTTCATAATTAGAAATTTCTAATTTCCCAAACTTATCAAAAATATATTTTTCGTCTATAAAAATTACTTTGACTATATATTTAAGCATTATGAATAAGACTTCATTTATTTATATTTTTGTATTTACTTATTTGTTTAATTAAATGTCTAAATGCAGTTCAGAACCCTTAAAAGATTAAAATTTCAAATAAATTACAAATAATTGGCTTAAAATGAAAATAAACAGCTAAGTTAAAATTGAAAGTGTAGCAAATAATATAAAATAATAAATTAATTAACTGGATGAATTACAATTTAAAATGCAATTACAGCAAAGTTTGGCGAAATCAAGAAAAACCCAATTAGACCAAAACAATTCTTATAACAATAGATATGGTATATCCAAAGGATACAATTTAAATAGAAGTGTAGAATATTAAAAAATTAAGTAAATTACAAATAATTGGTCTACAATTAAAATCAACAGTTAAGTTGCTTTAAGATGTACAAACTAATATGATATTAAATATATAAATAATAAAAAATATAGTAAATAAAACTGATCCAGACCCAGAAAAATTCCACTCAGGACCTAGAAAATATTTAAGATATCTACATCAAGCTTAACAATTCCAAATATTTAATTAAAGTCCCACAGTTCAAAATAATAATTATTTTTAATAACTTTAAAATATTTAAATATTTCTACTATTCTATTTAAATTAAAATAATTATATAATATTTAAATATATTTTAGTGGAATTAATGGAAATTATGATGATTATTGATAATGATGATAATTATAATGAAAGTTTCGAATGTCTAATTGCTTTTCTTAAACTGAGATTAAAATAATAATTTTATAATATTTAAATTCGAATTATTGGAAATTATGATAATGATAACGGAAATGTTGAATTAATGATTTCGTTTCAGCTCTTAAAGTCTGAGCAATCGCCACTCACCTGAGTACCAGTTGAGCCTCCGGCTTCCATCGATGCACGTTCTCCATGATCTTGGAGACGAGCACACTCTTGCCACACCCCCTTGCACCAGAGACAATCAGTGGCTGAGTGGTGGCATCTCGAATATAGCGCTTCACATCGTTCATAATGTCGAAGTTGGCCGAGTTTTGGGCGAGCAGCTTGGAATAGTGTCCAATCAGTTGGAGCTCCTCGAGCAGCACACGATCCACGCCCTGCGTGTTGTTGGGTATGCTCTTCTGCTGATGCTCCTCAAAGATGCCCGCCAGCGATTTGTCGAGCAGACTCTCAATCACCGCGGACAGTTCATCGTCCAGGATGTTCATGGTGGGCAACATGCGAATCAGATTCTTCTCGCACAGCTGATTCTTGAGCTCGGCATAGATGCGTGTGATGCGACGCAACACCTCCAGCTCCAGCTGGCTGGCATTGTCCGGTGCCCGGGAGTAGTGCGCACCGGTCTGTATCCAAATGCAACGCTTGGCCAGCTCCTGACTCATCAGGACCGTATTGTTAATCTCCTGCTCGACCACAGTGGTCAGATACGAGTCCTTCACATCATCCGAGAATAAACGCAACAGCACGGCAAGCAGTTCATTTAACTCGCCATTGACCTGGGTGGAATACGGATCGATCTGCTGGGTGTAGAGACGATGGCACATCGGCTGATACGAATTATCGATGGTATACCATTTCTCCAGCAACAGTTTCTCGGCATCACTGGCCGCACTCAGCACCGAGGTAAAGTCCTGACTCTCGATCGTCAGCGGCAGCATGGGCGTGCCCAGTGTGGAGCCAAGGAAGAGCACCGGTATGATATAGGCGGAGGCAACGTGGCGCGTTATCTCGCACAGACAATTGGCTGCCTCCTCGTGGCCACCCTGTGCCTCGAGCGGTGTTTGCGTCCAGCGCTTAACCTCCTGCAGCCGAGAGAAATCCTTCTTGGCATTGCCATTCGTTTGCTCCAGCAACGCCGACGTCGCTGATGTTGCATCCTTCGCCAACGTATCGCTGTCATGCACATCGGCAATGATGAAATCGAATCCCTTGCTTTGGCACTTGCTCTTGAAATGTTTGTACAGACTGTAGATGACACGCTTGTGCTTCTTGTACTCGGTGCTGTTGTCCGCCAGTATATAGATGACAATCTTCTTGTCCCGCTCAATCTTACGGCCGGGCGGCGGTTTGCCCTGCAGCATGCACAGATTACCCAGTGCCGGACTAGAAGTTGACACATCGCTAGGCGCCTGCGCCCCCTGAGGTGTGGTGCTATTGGAGTCTGCAACGGTTACGGAATATGGATTAATCTCAGTTCAACAGCTCTCGCTCTCTGTAAATGCTCACCCTTCTCCAGTGCATTGGACTTGGACTGTGTTGTCTGATTTAGTTGTGACTGCTGCTGCTGCTGCTGCTGTTGCTGCTGTTGGCCATTTGTGTCACTCAGCTGGGTTGTGTCCGGCAGCGCCTCCACATCGGCCAGCGGTGCTCGCTTCTCATTGACGTCATTTGCCTTGGTGCTGCTGGGAAGCAGTGTGTCCTTCTTATCGCCACTGGCCTCCTCATAAGGTGGGGAACTATGCATTGAGTTTTAAATATAGTTTTTGTTTTTTTGCGAGATTTGGGGCTTTTTCGACTTACTCATCTGATTTCTCGGAGCCGCTGTCCTTGTCCTTTTTCTTCTTTTGCCCGGAGCTGCACACGTTGCCCATGTTTAATTTTATTATTATTTTAATTAAAGTTTAGTGGTTTTGGTTCAAGTTTTGTTAACTTCAAATTGACGTCTAGTCTCCTGAAATGGAGATAATTAATGAACTGATTAAGTTATGTGCATGAATTATGAATATTTCGGCTTTAGTAAATGCTTTTAATTTGATTTAATTGATTTTTACTTTTAGTATTTTTGCCATAAGCTAAAATTAAATAAATAATTAAAAGTCCTTAGAGTTATTAAGAATGTTTTTCCCTTACGACCAATGCTGATTTTATCTAACATTTTCCAGTTTACATAATTAAAAGCTGATGGGAACTGGAAAACGATAGATAAAATCGCAATATAAGCAAATAAAATACTAACCTGGAAATTGTTTAGACAATAACAGACTTTTTTGTATAGTTAAAGAAGCAACAAAGTTGTAATTGCATTTGAAATTCTTATTTTCTTGAAGACAAACATTTATCAGTTAAGCACGTTGGATCGACTAGTAGATACCCTGCACACAGCTGTAAAATACACATTCGACTTGTTCATAGTAGTTTCTTCAATACGAAAATGGGTTTTTGTTAACAAAATCTGCGTTTCTTAAGCGACTGTTAATGCAATTTTCACAATTGAGCTATGCAGATGAGATGCAGAAGTTTATATATATTATTATTATATATGTTATTGTTTGTATATTTCAAATCAGTTAGAAGTCTGAACTGGAGCTTCGCATGATCTATGAGTACTTTTTTGGCAAATTTCATGACACTGGCTCTTATAGTCTCAGAGATCGACTTGATCTTATCTGTTGCTGCTGCTTAAGGATATATATACTTTATGGATTCCTCATCTCTTACCGCTGCCTGTTCCATACTGTTTTACCCAAATATATTTTAGCCAGGCAGATGAGATGCTCAAGAGATTTTACCAAGTAGCTGGAGAGAAAACAACAACGTCGAGTGGCACTTTAAGTGAATGCTAAGCTTGCCGAGGCAAGCAAGTAAAGTCTGCCGCAGCAGGCGATGTTCAAGGAAATGCCAAATGTAGGCTGTGCTGTGGAATAACCTTGGTGTTAGGCGTCTGCTTCATATGCAGAGTGTATCTCTCTTGTATATCATGTTTGCTTGGGGCACTTGGAGTGCCCCCATATCGATTAACTGCTGGCTGTGCACGGAAATTGCCTAGGCCTGAATTTTACGCCAGGTACACATAAAAAAACACACACACACCGACACACACTCGAAGGTGGAGGTGGCTCTCAATTCCAGTAGTTAATTCGTTAAATTAATTAAAAACAACAACCAAAAAAAGAAAATACTTACAAATGTGACAAGCAGAAACATGTCTATTTAAATATTAAACATGTACTTGGAATATTTGTGTCACATTTGCTTCGAAATACATTTGAATCCACAACAGGTCAATGACAAAAACAAAATGAGAAAATGCTCGTCCTGTTTGAAAAGTAAGGGAGAGAGAGGCAGAGCGTCAGAGAGAGAGAGAGAGAGAGAGAGTAAAAGCTCGCTGAACGCATGCTCTCTGGTGAACTTTTATAGAGATTTTCCTGCGTTTGAATTGGCATTGGCGTTAATCAAGTGGCCGCCTCGGTGGGTGGTTGGTTTGTTGGTCTGTTCTGGTCTTGGCTTTCTGGATTTTTGTGTACACGCTTGAAAATTGTTGACGCGCAAACGGCTGCTGTGCCCCTCCTTCCCTCCAATCCCCCCCACCCTATCTTTATACACCCCAGTCGAATGTAAAGGTCTCAAACATCTTATTCCATTTCGTTATTTTCTTTTTATTTTTCGTTAAATATTTATTGGATATCAAAATATTTTCAATCGCGCTACGCTTTTTTTTTTTGGTTTTGGTTTTAGTTTTGTTGTTGGTTTTTTCGTTTTGCTCTAAAAATAAACTCAATTATACATACATATGTATCTACATCATGTACATACCTACATACATACAGCTGCATATATAATATATGTATGTATTTTGAATTTATTATTCATTTTTTTTTTTTGATTTCATTTGGTTCGACATATTGTCGCGCATTTGTCGCACATTTTTTCGCTGCTTTCGAAATTTCTCAATAGCAATTAATGTGTCAAAGCATTCCTTTAATAATAATGTTTCTATTTTTTTCTTCATATTTTTTTGCGCATATGCCACTTACACTGCTCGCATTTGTGTATGTGTGTGTGTGTGTGTGTGTGTGTGGGGGGGGTGTGTGTGTGTGTGTATGCATCGCTTAGTTGGGTATTTGATTTATTTTAATACACAAATTCTGGCACTTACTTTTCTTTACGCGCTTTTCGCACGCGTGCCCCGCACACACCCCTTGCGCCGCTCGCTGCCCGCTGCCCCCGAACCGGACCCAAAGCGACGAACGAATTTAAAACATTTCCACCCACTGCACTTGCACTTGCCGTTATTTGTTGTTGTTTTGTCTTTTCTTTTCTTTTCTTTGCCTTATTTTTTATGCACAGCCAACAGCAGCAGCCGCAACACACTCAATTAATTGCTTAATCAAAACGTTTTACTTTAACACATTTGCACCAAGACATTTTCGCCTACAATAAAAAACAAAAAAATATTGTATACGTTATTTTTTTATTTTTTGCTGCCTTTTTTTTGTGTGTGTGTCTGTCTATTTTTTTCTTTTCGTTTTGACTTGTGCGCGTTTTTCGGATAGTTTTTCCCGTATTGTGCGTTGGGCTCCGTGCCGTGCGTCGTTCTGCCTGCGAGAGTTGGAAAATTTCACGACAACAACGCAGCGTTGGGCGAAAGCTTCACGCGAAAGCTTTCATGCTCTTCCAAGTTCTTGGCGAGGGCTGCATTCCGCCGAGGAAAACTGTAGTAGAAAGTAAAAGAAAAGACCAACAACCGACCGTTAAAAATGGCAGAAAATTACAATTTTCTTTTCTATTAAGGAGCTGCCAGAACACATAGAAAACTCACTTAGCTAAATAAAATCAATTAAAATTGTTGCTATATTTTTGCATTCCCATAAAAAAACCTTTTGGGTTATTTGTACGCATTTAGCGTGGACACAAACCAGCTGAGAAGCATCCAATCGCATCCTGTGCGTATCAAAATGCGTGATGCTGAGCTCTCGCTCTCTCTCACTCTCTCTCTCTCACTCTCTCTCTGCCTCTGCAATGATAACTTTCACAAGCAAGAGCAAGAGCAAGATGAGCAAAAGGACCACAAATTCCAGCAGCTGGATTGCATTTCGTGTTGTTTCGCCAAAGCGTGCAGTTTGCAAATACCCAACTCCGTCTCAAAAAATTCGCAAAAGCAGAAGCAAAAAAATAAAAAATATAGACAAAAAAGAATTAGTAAAAATACAAATTGCTACAGATGTAAAGCTAATACAAATAATAAAGCAAGCCCAACTGGACAAACAACAATTTTGAAATACACTGCGCTCAAAATGAATCGACTGCTGCTGCAGTTTCTGGTGACGACAATACTCGTCTACAAAGGTGATTGAGTGCAAGCAAAGCATTTGAATAATTGCATGCATAGTTGTTACTTAATTTAGTTTAAGTCAGTTGTGGCTAAAAAATCGAACAATGAAAATCTTGTTTGCAAAACTGAAAAATGTATATATGCTGGCTGGTGTTATATAAGCAACTGATCAACTGCGCAGGCTCCAAATGCTGCATGGACAGCAAACGACTAACTGACTGACTGACTAACTGACTGACTATGAGTGGATTGGCTGGCTGCCATGTGGAGCAGACGTCAACACAAATGGGTCAATGTTTTTGTGTGTGAGTCGAGCAGCCCCCCCACCAACCACCCGCCAACAACTGTTTGAGTGTGCGAAGCGAGAATCAAAACAAATGTGCAAATAATGGCAAATGAAGTTGGGTGTGGGAGGAGGGACTCTGGCTGGCTTTGGGATGACAGCTGATTACACTTAGAAAAAAATTCCTTTAGAATTTAGTAAAGAAATAGCTTAGTTTAGTTATCAAGGACAGCTCAGCATCTTTTTCAGTCAATACATTTCTGAAAAACAAATTTTTCGATTTCTCTATAAAATGTAAAATATTTGCTGCATTACAGTCATTTCCGTGCCCACGGTCACCACCGTGTCCAGTGCGTCATCGAGCACCACAGAGATACCGCAACAGGATGATGATGATGATGATTGGGATGAGGGCGATGAATCACTAGAGTCCGATGATGATGGGCGTGTCTATAAGAATCCACGCAATTCACCCTCAACGGAGTGTCCACGTGATGAGGAGCAGGCCACGTTGCTGGGCCAGAAGTGCTTGCGCAAATGCTCCTCCGATGAGGATTGCAAGAGTAAGAAGAAGAAATGCCTATGCGATGGCGTCTGTGGCAATTCCTGCATCAAGCCGGGTAAGCATTCAACTAACCTTCATCCATTTAGCTATTTGAATTCTCAATTGTTCCCGGGCATAGATCGCGAATGCCCGGAGCTTGCCCAGCCCAGCCTGGGCCAGGTGACTGTGGCCGGACGGCACTTTGGCGCTCGGGCTTCGTACGCCTGTCCGCACGGCTATCATGTGGTTGGACTCCAGAGTCGACTCTGCCAGGCCGATGGCAACTGGGCCGGCGCCGAGCCCGCCTGCAAGCAAAACAGTAAGTTTGCATCTATCTCTGGCCCATATTTATATAGTTATCCAATGGATATTGTTCCATTGCAGTCTACTGCCTGAAGCCGCCGCAGATTGAGCATGCCCGCAATTCTGCTTTGCCGGAGCAGGAAACCTTCGATTTGGACTCCACGGTGCAGTATCATTGCCACACAGGCTATGTGACCAATGGGTTTCCGCGTGCCAAGTGCCTGGCCATCGATAACCAGGCCAGCTGGTACGGACCGGATATACAATGTGAACGTAAGTGTTATGGAAACCGTAATGGAAACTCCACTCACGATCACTGTTAGCCCCGGAAATTTAACAAAAATTTAATATACATTTTTTGAACTTGTTTATTTTTTAATTTCAATTCCATAAGCATAAATATAATTATTAATTAATTTAAATGATTTAAAATTGTGTTTTTAATGTGCATTGCATAAATATTCGAAAAGACATAAATATTATTATTATTTTTATTTTAAGTATTTATAGCAGACGACAATAAATCTAGATATAAATCTGAACACTTTCTATTTCTTCTTTAATTTGATTTTACCATACTTTGTTTATAAAGCAACGTATGAGTTAAATGTGATTTTTAATTAAATAACTGCGAAGTAATTATATAAATAGCTAATTTTATTAAAAACAAAATGTTGCTAAAACTTTATTTAAATTGTTGCACAATTTGTTTTATTTTTTATTTATATTTATTTTATACGTATATATATTTTTTAATTCTTAATAGATCAATAGCTTAATTTTATAGTCCCCTTAATTTTATGGGAGACCCCCTTGGATTAAAGTACAAAATTGCCTTACTAAGTTTAAAGAATGCTCTCAAAATGAGTTGCATTTACATTAACTAAAATATAAAATATTAATATTAAGTGTATTATTTAAAAATATTGATCATATATTATATATAGTAAAGATGATAGAAGTCTAGTGAAAGATTACATATTTACTATGTAATCTTAACTAAAAACAGTGCACAAATTTAAGAAAAGAATAAATTATAATAACAAATTCAATTAAAATTAAAATTGCAAATTAAACGGTGGACCACGAAAAATAAGAAATAAGAGCACTCGAGTTTGATTTATTTAATAATATTTAATTAATGTAAATCAACGTTTTGAAATTCAAACATCAAATGACAAGTAAGAGAATGATTCGTTTATTGATTGATTACCTCTTTTTATAATTAAATTCAATCATTTTATATTATTTAATTCGTATATTTTATATAATTCATATTGACTCAAGCATTGACAACAAATTATTGCTTTAAGAACACTCTACATTAAATAGTTAAAATATTTTTTTTAGCTAGCTCTAGTTAAATTATTTTTTAAACATTTTTTAAAACATATTTTGATTATTAAAAGAGGTCATTAAATATTAAATGATATATTTATTTATTCACGTACAAGGTTAGTTGCAAGTGAGTTAAATAAAATGAAGATGCAAATAGAAGTGAAAGCATAAATATTATTTTAAAAAAGTTTTTATTTTTGCATAAAGCTAATAAATGCAAAATGTAAATGTTCACAATATTAGTTAGGGAGTTCATTTAATAACATTTTGTGAACTTAGTTTTTAGATAGATATTTATAGCCACACTTTTGTAAACTTTTCTCAGCTCGCTCCTGCGGTCAGCCTCCCGATCCGGCATATGGCTGGCATGCCGGAGAATGCTACACCTATGGTTGCAAGATCACCTACAATTGTGGCACTGGTTACGAGCTGGTTGGCAAGCATGAGCGCTACTGTCAATCGGATGGCTCCTGGACGCCCAAGGAGCTGCCTACTTGTGTTTGTGAGTATAATTACAATCGATTGTAGAGCTTCTTAGTATTTATGTGCTTATTATGTGTCTTTATAATTTATCCAATCCCAAAGCGGATAGCGCAAATGTAACCACCACCCAAGCATCGTTGTCTTAAAGCGAGCCAAATTTTGAATTTCCGTTGCAACAAAAACCAAACCAAACCAAACTAAACTAAACTGAACTTAACTAACCGTTCCGAGCTCAAGTTTGCTCAATGATCCTAACTCCACAATTGTTAATATTGTTCTGCATTCCAAAACAAAATAAAACCAATTGTTCAAATTTTATGCAAAAGTTGTTGTTGGCCATATTACCACTAAATGTTTATTGAATAAATAAAAGTTACCACAAATCTTAAGAAAAAAAAAAACAAAAACAAAAACCAAAACTAAAAGTTGTTTTATTTGTTTGGCGGTGCTCCTCCTGAATGAAAGTGGTTTTCTTAAAGATTTGTGGTAGCTTTCCAACTACCCCCCCAACCACCCCTAATCACCTCACCTCCCCTTAACGTATCTCTTCTTCAGTGGTCACCTCCGTGGTGTGTCCCACACCCGAAAATCCCAAGAATGGCAAAGCCACCTACACCACTCTGGCCTACAACTCGGTGGTCAGCTACGAGTGCCGCTACGGCTACACCCTGGTCGGTGAGAGCTCCAGCCGCTGTGGTGCGAGCGCCAAGTGGAGCGGCACTGTGCCCAGCTGCAAGGGTAAGTCACATGCTATTGCTACACTCGGAAAAATATTAACATAAATATGTGCTAGTATTTAGAAAATTGCCAGCAGCAGGTGGATTCACTAATTGTACTTCGCATTGAAGGAGAAGCCTCCAACCCCAATTAAAAAATATATATGTATATATATTTCCGATCAGCATCACCAGCCGAGTCGACATAGCTTTGTACGACTTTCTGTCTGTTTCAATGTGAATTAGTGACTCAGTTTTAAGCTACTTTGACGACAGTTTACTTATTGCTCTGCTGCAGGTCGTTCAGATGTCGAACTCTAAAAAATGTCAGTTAAATTTGTTTTGTAAAAAAAGGAAATTAAGTTATTATCGGTTAGTTCAGACAGGTTTGTGAACAGATTCTGAAAATCGATTTGGAAATCAGGCTACTTTGTACTTTGTAATATTTTAAACAATACTGAGAATTGACATAAGATTTAATTTGCAGAAATCAATTGTGGACATCCCGGAGTGCTTTATAATGGCTGGATTGAGAATATCGAGGCGGGCACTGGTCTGGGTGCCAGCATCATCTTCCGCTGTCAGCCGGAAATGTTGATCAACGGGCTGGGCTCGAGTGTCTGCCAGATCGATGGCAGGTGGCGCAATGCCCTGCCGGAGTGTTTGGCACCATGCGTGGTGCCCACCATATCGCAGGGCTTCGTCATACCCATTGAGATTAGTGTCGATGAGAATGGCACCACAATTGTCACGGCGACAAGCACAACCACTACGCAATCGCCCACCCAAATCGTGGGCGGAGTGGAGAAGGTTAAGCACGGCACAGCGTTGGAAGTGAAGTGCGATGAGAACTATGAGTTCCCAGTGTCGCTACTGAGTCCGCCGACCTGCAACAATGGCACCTGGAGCATCATACCCCGCTGTGTGCCCGCCCGTTGCAAGAGTATGCCGCGGCCACCGAAGCATGGCATGGTGATGGCACCGAAGACCGAGCACGGCATGAAGGCGAGATTCAAGTGCAAGGATGGCTTCAAGCTGGTCAGTCCCGAGGGCAAGGATGTCACAGATCCACATGACTATGTGCTCACCTGCTCGTTTGGCAATTGGACGGGGGAGACACCCAAATGTGATGAGGTCTTCTGCTCCTTTCCCGGCTACATACCCAACGGCAAGGTACTCCTCGTGGGCAACATGGGACTCTACGACTACAGGCCGTATGTGAAGAAGATTGTCAACAACAAGCAGATCATGTACGACTGCGACAAGGGCTACGTCCTGGAGGTAATCAACTCATTCAACTCTTTCTCTCTCACTCAAATTATCAAAAATTATTTTATTTTTCAGAAAGTATTTATGAAAACCAATTTTTTTCCTTTTCTAAATTTCAAAGAAAATTTTTCTAAAATTTAGAGATTTTCTAAAATATTCAGTGTTTTTTTCATAAGTTTTGTTTTACATAAGTAACTTTAACATTGGCTTTTTTGTTACTTATATTATTATTATTATGAGCATTGGTTCTTTAATATTGCATAAAATCATTTTAGATTGTTTATAAAATTCACACAATTTTATTTGAAAAAACTCACTTAAAGTCTAATATAAAAACCAAGAAAATAAGTTTCATTACTTGTTTCTGAATTTTATAAAGTTTTTTTTTTTAATTCTTTTAAGAATTATGATTTTTTTTAAACATTTATATAAAATGTAATGTTTTATTTTCCATTTACGGCAAGCCCTTTTAATTAGAAGTTTGTTTTATTTTATTTAGAATTTATTGCCAAAAAGAAGAACCACTTTACAGTTTTTTAGGATTATTTTCAAAAGTTCAGTTCGATTTTTTTTCGGAGTGTGGTTATCAGTTTTGGTTGTTTCGTAGGTGGGTCCGCCAGGCGCCACCTGTGTGGGTGGCAAGTGGCGTCCATTGGATCTACCACAATGTCTCCTCGGTCAACATCCACGTCTGCGCTGGAATCGTCGGCGACGTCGCTCCTTGCAACTGCGGCAACTGCGCTCCATTTATCTGCTGCGACGTCAACGGGAACTTCAACGACAGTTATCGGAGCACAAGGAATTCGCGCAAGCGGGTGAGTTGCCAGCGAGAGTACAGTCTTGATTGCGTATGTGAAACTTCCTGTACTTTCAAAGTCTTCAGAGGAAAATTCTATTAAATGCAATTCTTTATTTATAATTCAAATTCAATTTTGGCATAGCTGGAACCAGATTTAAATTCTAATCTTTTTTTTTATTAACCTGCTTAAAATAACAATTTAATTCGTTAAGATAATATCAGTCTGGATTCAAAAATGAGAACTTCACATAAAAACTGATTATATTTTATAAATATGCTGGTTCGCAAAAAAAACAGCTTAAAACAAGAATTTCCTTCTCTGATCGAAGGCATTTAAAGATCTATAAAAACAGACAAAATTGTAATTAGTTTAAGAAAAGAATTCTTTATATTTTTATGCTGAGTTTGCATTTTTTAACAGCTGGGAATTTGGATCACGAGCGTGTCAAGCGCAGCGCCAATCTCAATCTCAGTCCGTCCGATCTGGACTTATCCTACTCGAAGTACTATCAGAATATCAAGGAACGCTATCAGCGCTATGTGCGCAAGATGCTGGGTCAAAAGCGACGCTACACGCAGTTCAATGTGCCGGATGGACGCAGGTACAATCAGCCCAACAATCCGGAGCCGATGAGACGGCACTTAGCTGGCTTGGATGAGGAGCAACGTGGTAATGCTGTGGTCCTGCCCCATCTGAACCAGAAGTCACATACGCAGAGTCGAGGCCAGTTGGAGCAGAGATTCAGTGGGTCACCTGCGTCTCGTGATCTCATCGAGCAGCTGCAATCGCAGATTATGCGACGTCGTCGCAAACGCAGCTCCAGCATCGTTTCCGGCGGAGATGCGGACGTGGACAGCAGCGATGGCGGCGATGCTGGCAAGGCGGCAGCGGGTGGCGGCAAACGATTGCGCGGACCCTGTGAAGATCTCGACTGGGATTCGTTTGCCAACATAACCACAATACGGCCGGGCAAGGCGCCGGGCCGCAACTCTGTGGGAATTATGCTCCAACTGGAATGCAATGCGGGCTTCAAGCTCAACATCAAGGGCGAGAATGCGACGGCACGTTGCATCCGTGGCATCTGGAAGCCGGATGTGCCGAGGTGTATGTCGGCACCGTGTCTGGTGCCAGCCGTCGAGCACGGCCAGTATTACAAGGTGGAGCCGCATACCAAGCAGCTGAGCGACAAACCCTCCTTGACGCCACTCTCCACCTACGAGGAGGTCCAATCCAATGAGTTTATCACACTGGAATGCGAGGATGGCTTCAACGCCCAGGTGAGTTTGCCGAGTTGGCTCTAAGCTGCTGCCCCTAATCAGCTGTTTGCCGTCATCCAATCCAGGGATCTGCTCAGTTGCGTTGTGCCCATGGCTCCTGGTCGGTTAACGCCTTCTCGGAATGCACCTCGGTACCATGCACCCTGCCAAACATTCCGGGCATCATCTACGATGTAAGTCGTCATTTCACAGTCATCGCTCGATAATGATTTCAATTTCCTTTAATATTTATTTATAGTAGTTATTTTCAAGTTCTATTTTGAAGAAACTTACACAATTAAAAGCTTTTATACATTATTATTAAACTTAAACAAATTAAGGGAAAAGAATAAAAAAATCGTGGAAATGAAGTTGGATCTAAATCTAAATGTGATTAATATGGCAATGGAAGTATAGCCATGCAAATAAATTAATCTGAATTTCAAAATATTTGAAAATATTTAATGTGTCGATCTTAGGAGTAATTTTTGTTTTTAATTATACAACGCCATTATTAGTCATGGGAATTTTTAAATTGAAATATAGAAATAGGAGATATTATAATAATTGTCCAAGTTGCCACTCGAATGATTCTTTATTAAGTCAAATACAATTTTTCAGATATATTTTTCTGTAAAGCTAAAATCCGTGAGGCAATGATTATTTCTTTAGGGAAAATATGTTATAAATCAAACTTGGGAATGATTTTATTTAAAAAATTATGCATAACACATTCATCCTTTTGAAAAAAGTATTGTGGAAAAACAGAAGTTACAAAAATTTTAGATATTTGCGATTATATTCCCCTTTGGGAATCTGACTTTTCAATTTTTAAAGTTTATTTTTTTATTATTATATACTATATTTGAAAAATGTATATAATCTGTAAAAGGTTTTCTTAAAGGGCGAATATGATTTCTAGCTATTGTAATACTTAATCTCATCTAGTTATAATACTTCTTGAACAGCTTAGAGAACTTGAGATTTTCAATTTGTTGACCCCCAAATTGTACACTTTGAATCACTCCATTCGCAGGGCGGTTATCGAGCTGGTCTGACCATTGGACATGGGAGCTCGGTGAACGTGCGCTGTGAGCTCTCCACGAATGCAAATCCCATTGAGATGTCCTGCCACAAAGGCAACCTGACGCCTCCCAGCATTCCCTGCGAGTCGGGTTTGCGCAAGTCGCGCCAGGAGCTGGAGCATGCCACGCCCACACCCACGCCCACAACCAGCGTGCGGAGCAGGTTGGAACACAATGAGCTGGACGAGCATCATCAGCATCATGACAACGGCACCGATGAGCATGGCGACGATCTGAAGATGTGCGGTCATCCCAGCCTGACAGACGGTGCCTTGGTTTACAAGTGAGTGTCTCATCTGAGAGATTAGCAAGTCATCTCTTAAACGGAACGTTACTATCCAGGAATCCCGATCATGCGGAAATTGATGGCGCCTACGACAGCGGCACAGAGATCTTCTTCAATTGCATTCCCAATGCGGCCGGCGATCGCCAAACATGGCGCATCATCTGCGACAATGGACAGTGGATTGGACGCTCCTACAACTGCGGTAGGATGGGTTTGCCCGATATAATACTCTAGTATCGGATCTTGATCAAAAATTGAACTGATTTTAGTGAAAAATTTAAATTAATTTGAATTCTATTATTATTTACCAAAAGTCGCCTAAATAATAACCATTATTTTATAAAATATGGAAAATATTTGAAAAACTATTCTATGAAATAATTTTGTTTTTCGATTCGTGATAAATTAATCTCTACGGTGCAAGTTTGATTTTTCTTCGATTGGTTTAATTAATTAGTGAAATAATACGCTTCTAGAAGGGCGGTAGAATGGGTTTATCTATATTAATATTATTATATTATATAAAACTTAACCGATAGCACTTATATTTCGGACAATTACACACAAAACTAGGGAAAAGATTTGGAAAACTTTTAATCGTTAGAATTTTATTATAATGTTTTATTATAATAAGGTAAGGTAAATATTTGTGAAACTATTCTACGCAATATTTTTTTAATCGAAACTAATCTATTTAGGTGGATTTTTTATTTTTCCAAGTTAGATTTTATCTGTTTAGGTTTATCGGTTTCAAATAACTTTCTCATGTTTCACCAAGATAATGTCAAACCTAAGCTGTAAATCAGAGAAGCAAAAACCAAAAAAAAAACCATTACCCGGGCATTGCCGGTTAATATTTACTTAGTTCCATATACGTCTTGTTATAATGAATTTTCTAAAATATTTCACAGAAAACGGCACCTGTTTGTTCAAGAACAACGAACCGAATGTGGTCAGCTTTTACAATGATCTGGAAATACGAGAGGATATTGTGGAATTTCCGCCCGGCGCTACAATCATATCCAGGTGAATGAGAATCTTATGTAACGGCGTTCCCTCCAATCCACCCCAAAACCCTAAACTCTTCCAGGTGCGTCGACATTGGCAAGTTCTCGATGACTGGCAGTCATGATCGGACCTGCATCCACTCGGAGTGGACGAACACGAAGCCCGTGTGCTCGGGACTCAATCAGGAGAATGACTATGCGAGTAGGTACAATGTGGTGCACACGTTCCAATCCTAATGTCTTTTCTCTAACTTCATCCAACCCATCATCGCAGTGGAGAAGGCACCCACAATTCTGTTTCGACACCAGAACGGACCCATTGCCCAGAGCAATAATGGCAAGCTAATTGTCTATCCGGGCACCACGGTGCACATGGAATGCTTGTGGATGCGACGCTTCGGCAATCCCAAGTGGAATGTTAGCCATTCCTACAAGTGGGTAACACCAATACAAACATAGTCCAACTTTGCTGTAGTGAACAACGGGATTACACACAGAAAAAAAACTCAACCGGAATTTTAGAATTTGGCCAAGTGTTAATCACCTTTTCTAAACAAAAAAACCGGTTTGCATTTCTTAATTTCAGTGTTGCTTTTTCAAAAACTTGGAGAAAATACGCCTAGTTTTTAATTTGATTCTTTCTATATAGATTTCTTACATTAGAATTTTTTGTTATTTTGTTTATATTAAAAATTAGCATTTTAAGTTTTCACCTTTACAAATATTTTACACAATCCATAAAATGCATATATCTTAATCTGAAAAAAACGTACGTTTTTAGCTGAACTCTAGTATAGCTGTTTCGAGAGCAAATTACATTATTATTTTTTGATTTTTTCGAAAAAATCAAGGTTTGCAATTCTAATTTTTAGAAGTGCATTTCTTAATAATATAAAAATTTCTATTCGGTTAGGATTTGTCGATTTAAAGCAAACCTTATTTGTTGTAAGGAAAATATATTTTTTTTATACTTAGAAATTATTTCAAACAAGCAAAAAAAACCTTTCTAATATTCGGGGCGGTTTTCTAAATTGAAGTGGATTTTTTTCCAAGTGTAGAAAGTCTTGTTTAAACGTAACTGTTCACTATAGCAAAGTACGACTGTACCCAAAACTAATGCCAATTTCTAATACATATTTACATGAATCGTCAATGGAACGACAGAAACTATACGGAGGGCTGGGTAACCGAGGCAGATGAAGGTCGCGATTCAACATTGGAATATCGCCTGAGTGTATTCGATGCTGTTGCCGAGGATTCCGGCTCGTATTCGTGCATGACACCGGCTCGGCACGAGCATGCCGTTGAGGTAGTGGTGAAGGCAATCAACTGTCCCGAAATACCGATAAGACGGGGCCTGATTGTCAACACCAACGATACGAAGCTGAGCACACGCGTGCTGTTGTCCTGTTCGAATGGCAACTCGTTGATTGGCGCATCGGAGCTGTTTTGCTTGCCCAGTGGCAATTGGAGCGCACTGTTGCCGGTTTGCGAGAGCGTGGAGTGCGGCGATATACCGCTGATGGCGAACAATGTGAGCTCGCCGCGCGTCTCGGTGCTGTCGCGTGAGGTGGGCGGACGAGCGGCATTCTCCTGCTCCACGGGTTACGGATTGCGCGGACCAACGGAGGCGATCTGTTTGCCTACGGGCGAATGGGCGACACCGTTTCCCACCTGTGTTGAAGTGCAATGCGATAATCCGGGCGCACCGCAAAACGGTTACGCCCAGGGCTCGGCACCGTATCGTGCCGGCGATGTGGTCCAATTCAATTGCAACCCGGAATACATGATGCAAGGTCAGCCAATAATTGCCTGTCAGGATAACGGACGCTGGTCGGGCGGTTTGCCCAAATGTGTGCAGGCCTGCTCGTATCCCGGCACCGCCATCAGCGGTCGCATGTCCTCCGTTAAATTCTACTATGCCATCGGTGAGAGCATCACCTTCACCTGCGACGCCGGCCTAGATCTGCGTGGCTCCAAGGTCCTCAAGTGCATGAAGAACGGCAAATGGTCGAGTGCCATTCCAACTTGTGTCACTAATGATGCACCCGCCGGCGGCGTCAATACTAACAAACATTTGGGCACCATGGGTTAATTGCGTTGGCGCCACACAATTTTTTAAGTTTGAATTTAAAATCAAAGTGATACTAATACATATGTACTACGAACTAATGCACATTCAAGAAACAGACAGACACACACACGTATACTACTACTAATACTACTGACATTCTTGCGATTCAATAATAATTGTAATTGTCGTCATTTTACTATTAATAAATGTTCAATCAAATATTAAAAACAAACTGCAACAACATTTGGCGCCAAAAACAAGTCAGTTGCGCATCGATATATCGATGAATGTTTAACTTAGCTGCTGAGCCATTTTGAGTATAACAGCAATTTAACTTTTTTCGGTTTGAAGAACATTTAACATGTTACTTTCAGTGAATTCTTACATTAAATATGAGCAGAATTATAAAATTTTTGACAATTTTATTTGCAAATTTTTATCATTTGAAATATATTTTGTATATTCAAAATGAATTTAAATATTTCAATTTAAAAAAATATTTATACGCGTGAATGTAAGCAATATCAACCAAATTTATGATACAATTTAAATTACCGCACACTTTTTGACTAGGAAAACATTGCATTTATTATTGATATTACATGTTGCGTACAATTAAATGACAAACCTGTTTTCGTCACACACACACACACACACAAAATATTATTATTGTTTGTCGTTCGTTCAGCGCAACTAGTTCGGTTTGGAACGGAACCGCTCTCCGATTAAAGAGACGCGAGCGGACTTGCGTTCATTTGTTTTTCCACGTTCGAGAGTGTGGCACGTCGTGTGGGTGGTGTGCGCGTGAAAGACGACGACGACGGGAACCTTTCGTTTTTCGCGTTTTGTTTTTGTATATATATGTATATATATATTTCGTACAAAATACGTCTATAATTGTGTACATAGTGTTCTTAATTTACATTCATTAATTAATTTTTATAAATCGCAACAAAGCTGACCCAATGTCATGTAACAGCCAAAAACCAATAATAAAAACACAACAACAACAAAATCATTCATTATAAAACGTGCAAAAAACGTGCATCAGTGTGTGAGTGTGTGAACGTGTGTGTGTGGTTGTGCGTGCTTGTGTCCCGCCTGTTCTGGACGAATTTACATAGCTAAACAATTAAATTTAAGGTAAGCGCTTAAAGAAGTAAATTAAAGTTGCACAAAAAAAGAACAGCTGACGCATACCCAACTACAACGACAACAACAACAATAATAAACGACAACATAAGGCAAAGAGAAAAAAATAACATTACCTTGCCCAAGCCCCTTATACAGGCCCCGGCCCCTTTTGGCAGCAACCAGCCAACGATTCAAGGGCGATGAACTACAACAACAACAACAAATAACAGCAGCAATATAACGACGAAGAGGAAGAACGAAATGAAAAGCTTTTGTGTTGTTCTGCACTGTTTTTCCTCTCCATATTGTTGTTGTTAGTTCTGTTCAAGAATTTTAATTTGTGGGCGTCAATGACGATGTGATAACGATACCGATACCTTGCTCATGGTGTGAAAAAGGAAATCAGTGATATGCATGTTGTTCTCCTTGCTGCTGCTGCTACTGTTGCTGTTCTGTTATTACTAGTCAATGCCAGTGTGTTGCCTACCCCCCGACTCCACGCACACGTAACAGTTTTTTCTGGCGCGCTGCTCTTACTCTGTTACTGCATATGTATGTCTGTGAAGCACGCAGGCCCCGACACGCGCGCAACAGTGGCGTTTGGCGTTGGCGTCGGCGTCGCCAACATAAATGTCAGTGTGTTAGTGGGGGCCGCTTTTCTGTTGCTCATTTTTGTTGCTTTTGCTTTTATTGCTGGTTTTTGCTGCTGTTGTTGTTGGTTTTTGCTCGCCTGTTTATCTCACTCAATAGCAATACTTTTGTTTTTGCTCTTTGCGTGCGCCTTAAAGTGAGTGGTTGTTGTTAGATTTTAATTGGGTCAATGTTGCCTGCTGAACCTAAAAAACAAAACAACAACAACACAAAACAATGTAAAATTGTTTTACTTGTCGCTGCATCGACAGCAGACGGAATTGGAGATAAAAATCGCAACACTGTGCGAAAGCAAATAAGACTTCGTGTTAAATGGATCTGTTTTTTTTTTTAATTATTTTGTACTTATTTTATTCCACGCTCAGGCAATATTGCATTATTATAATGTTATTTCTGCTAAGGCTGATTGTTTTTTTTAGTTTGGGGTGCGATATTGCTTCTGGAAACCAACTAAAAATAAATATTAAAACCATTTTTATATGCCCCTTTCCAAACTTCCGTTTGAGATAAACCATAGATTGTGCTATCGATAGCAAATCGATCACACAATTGGGGAATGATGCAAAACGCAAAGTGAAAGATAGAGAGAGGCAGAGGGGGAGAGACTGCGTGTGTGCTAGAGATCATCAATTTACAGCAGAGCGCACTGACTTTTGTGCTGCGTCTACATCTTCTCGTTAATTATTTGGCTTGACACATCTTTTGTTCTCTTTTTTCTTTGGCTACGCTTTGTTTATTGTTCGGTCGTACAGCAGCTGGCGTGGGGCCAATGCACTGTGCTTAACAGCTGTTAATGTAAACACAATTGTGTTTGACATGCATGCATGCATGCCTGTTGTTTGTTAATTGACTGTGTGCGTGCGTGTCTGGTATGTTATCGATAACAGTTTGCATGCAGTGCGCATTTCCTGCTCACTCACTCGGCCCACGCATTTAATATTATTCATTTGGCAAATAGACAAAAGATGCGCCGACTCATTGTCGCCATCATGTCTACGGCTTTGTTCGTGCTACCTGCATTTAACTCGAAATATTCAGCTCGAATATCGCAGCTCATATTTATGACCTGTCTCAACAACGGTTTGAAAACACATCTTAATGCTTATGTAATCGCCATTTAATGAACATTCTTGGATTTTTTTTAAAAGACCGCAATGTTTTATCTATGGTTACGGGTCGTAGATAAGTTTGTTTTTGCATCAAATACAGTAGATAATAACAGGAATTTGTTATTGAGGAAACTACAAAATAAAATGGAAAATTAGTTAGTGTCGCTACACTTAGCTTTATATAAATTGATGGACTTGCCAAATTGTTAACTATCTGCATGGATTATTTTTAATGTTCTTTTTTTCAGTGACAAAAAAAAAAAAACATGCATTTAACTAATTTCAATTTCCACACAACACAAATGCGACAGCTGTCAAAATGTAAACAGACCACCAATCAGCTGTTCATTGAAAATTGACATTCAGAAAAACTAGAAACAAAAACAAAATATATTTCATGGAGAGCTCCTTGCCCAGATCTTATCAGCATTTTATCTAATTGTTGTTTGTCTGTTATACAACAATTTTGTTGCTTGATTGTGACAGCATTAGCAAACAAATAAACAAAAAACAAAACAGTTTCCTTATCAGCAATAAGCAACAAGTATAATGCCCACATCCCAATCGAGCAATTGAGCACAACAGCAAATAATAACAATAACAAAATTCGTCATTGCCATTTCGTGAGGTTGACTTTCGATAATTGTTTGTATTGTATTTGTTGTTCGCTCAAATTACCGTTGCATTAGACACAACACAACACATGTGTTGCAATTCTCAGTATTTTAAACTATTCCTACATGATTTATAGCTACCCCAGTGTTAGACATATACAATAATAAATATTTAATGAAAGTACTATAAATATGTAATGATTATCGATTTTCGATGAGCGAGCATGAGAAATGAGCGAAGGATAAAAAAATTACAAAGTCAATAACAGTCGCTAGATGTCAAAAGTAAAGAAAAAAAAAACAAGTATCGATTTCCGCCAGTTAAGTTTTAGGAGCATGGTTATACTGTTTATTGAGTATAACAGTTGTTTCATTCTGTTTTTGTGTGTTATATTTGCATGTAAGTGACTTGAATGTTAAACAATTTATATAATTGAGCACTGCTCCAAAAGATCATTCTGGACACAATCGAGTCTCAACTGGCACAACAACAACAATAATATAGATGTCATGTTCGATTGCATATAAAATATGTATATATGTGAAGCATACGTAATTGTTGTCAATACATTTCAATTTGTGGTTCCCAATTGAATTGAAATTTGTAATATTGCTTAGAGGCAACACAAAAAAAAAAACAAACAAAAATTTCTGTTTAATATAACTGTACAGGAAACGACCTTCAAACTTCGGCGGGGCCAACAAACGAGTTGATTGCGTCGTTCTCAATTCCATAAAAATATTCCACACACTCGATAAATACGCACACATATTTATATATACATATTTATTCAACGATCTGTGAAAAAAGAAGAAAAAACAACAGAAATAACTTCTCAATACAAGCATATAATAAATTTCAATCAATTTAAGGAAAATCCCGACCATCTGAACTATGTGTGCTAAATAAGCTTTTAAATTTTTGCACTTTTCTTTTGCCCTTAATGATCTTTAGATTTGTTTCATACAGCTCACAACAAATTCCCCACAATTCTTTTGTTTTGTTTTGTTTTCCAATCATAGATAATGACGTCATGAGATCCAATCTGAAATAGGTTTTTCATCATTCATTTGGCGACAGGCAACGGCGCAAAAAAAAGCACATAGAAAATATTTATTCACACACTTACAAAAATTCTGCAAAGTGTGGAAAATAATTATGTCTCTCTCTCTCTCTCGCTCTCTCTCTCTCTCTTAGTCGAATGATCCTCGCTGTGAATGATGAGTCATTGCTTTATTGCTGTGAGAAAATAGTGGGCTTTGCTTACACAGCTGTATAGAGAGAGTGTTGTTGGCGGGGGTTGGGTAGACGATAGGAGTAGGATCACGCATTTCAATGAATGGCAACGCCCTTATTTTTTTTCTTTGGTAGTTTTGCAGACTGCTAATCGAATTGGATTTTGTACCGTTTATCAACAGCTGTGCGCCGGTTTTGTCGATGACGATTGCCGATTCTCTGGTGGAAAAATTTTACAAATCATGAAACATGTTCGAGCATTTAGCATGCAATTATTTTGGTCCAAAAACCGAGATTAAAAGCCGCGAAAAATGCGTCACACACACACATACTATATATAAACATTTCTTTATATACTTGATCGCAAATATAGAAAAGCTATGCTATATGGAACATTTCCTGCTTTATCTCTTTCTTGGAATGCCGCTAGCCCTCTCGCGCTCTCTCCCCCGTCAACTTTTGTTTCCTGCATGTTTCAATACGCATACAATATGCATACATACACACACACAATAGAGATTCTCTCGCCGAAAAAATTAAACATCGTAAATATCTCAATTAGAAACAACAACAAAGAACTTAATGATCAATACAGAACAAAGCACAAATAACAAGAACAACAACAAAATCACAAAATTGTTCTCTCTTTTCACATTCTTCTTCTTCTTACAGACCATGCATAAGGAAAAAGTAATAAGTACACAAAATGCAAATAAAGCAAACAGCAAAGAGCATAAATTAAATGGAACAACAACAAAAGAAAATAGTGATAAAACAGGTCAGTAAACCAAAAATTATTGAACGATATAAAAGACCCAAATGTGCTTGCCTGTACATGTCTGCCATCAATTTGTGTAGTACAATTTGTTATACTGATTGATGGCACACATAACCCTAATCAATCACAACAGCAAACAAAAAACTATTTGCTGTTAAGCCCATTAAATCAATGCTCAATGTCACAATAGAACAGTATAACAGTAGCACAGTAGCAGAGTAGCAGCGTAGTACAGTTAAATCATATGCAGTAAGTGCATTTTGAGTACAGTCACGCTCGTAATTAGCCGAGAATACCTGTAGCTTTAAATAAATAAATAAATAATAAAAATGGCTAATCGATTCCACTTACTCATTGTGTCATCTGATTTGTGAAACTAACTAACAAACTAAATGAATTACAAGCCATGCTCCCTTCTTCAATGCAATTATCTTTGAGTGTCCATATCGCAATTAACAGAAACAACAACAACAAACAGTAAAATAATAAACAGGCCCCGCAACGTTGACGTAGAGAGCCAATCGTTCAAGCTGTGACACGTTTTGCCGGCTATCAGTTATTCACATTTGGCTGCAGACACCCCCGTTTAGTGTGTGCATGGAACAAAGGGTGAAAGTATCTGCGATAAGAATCGTACAAAGTTAATTGCATTATATTCTAAGTTTAGATGGCGATATAGTAAACCCCAAAATACGCTGCTGTGCATACTTTAAATATAAATAATCAGCTGACTGCTCATAAACATTTGTCATACACTTGAGGTGTTTTATTACCTTCAACTTAATCTCGTCACACATGTCAAACATGCCATGGGAATTACAATGTTGCTGTTGCTGTATTAGTTGCTGTTGCTGTTGACGTTATCACAATAATAATCTCGGTTTTTTTTTTTAGCAAAGTTTATTTATCAGAATTGAAAATCGCATACCGGTATTTGCAATTCATTGGGTGTCATTGCGAAATTGTACACTGTGCCAATGCATAAATACCCTAGCTGGCTTTGGCTGTCTACTTGACAACTTCTCCAAGTAGTCTTAATTTTGAATGTAAACAAAATACAAACCCCAACAATTCTATCAAATGTGGAAATATACTTTTGGCTTTACGAAAGTTCTTGGCTATAACATTATGTATCAGGTTGTCCAACTTAGGTTTTTCCGATTCTCATATAAGTTCCGTTTAATATTTCGGTATTTTTCCAAACTTTCTTTTATTATATTTGATTACGTATTTGTTATCTTCATTTTTGCGTTACGCTACTGGCATTTATTTATTTTTATATACAGAAAAATGCAACAAAAAAAATAGGAAATACGTTAAATAAAATTGAATATTTACATATTAATTAGGAAATTAAGATATATTTGCAAGATTTCGAGGGATATTTAAATGTTGTTCAACATTTGCGGCATGAATTACGGAAAATCCAATTTTGAACAAATATTTGTAAACGTCTGACTTGCGAATACTCTAATAACACTTGAGAAAACAAATCTATATTGGACAAATATATCCAAATGACTCGGATCTCGGTTCTTTGAACGTATAATGAAATTGAAGTTTCAGCAGGTTTTCTTGTTTCTCTCTTCTCCCAGAAAAGATTGATACATCTCCGGCTCCATTCTTGATCCAAGATCAGCAGCTAGTCGATCCATTGATCTGTCTCTCTCTCCTCTCGGAGACTTCAAATTGGGAGTACAAGTTCTCGTATATCCGCTTGAATCCAGATACCTTCACATATAATGTTCCGCTACGATGGTTTAGTTCCGATTCGGTCTTAGCGTGGCAATTCACATCAGTTCCGCCATTTAGGTCGGAAAAACAATTTTAAATTTTGATTCTGTTGCCGATTCCGATGCTGAATTTCAAACGGTTCATATGCGGCTCCGATTCGTATTCGTATTCTGCTTTGGTACCCTGTTATACAAACAAATTTCTGCATCGGAAACAATTATAGCCAACACCATATTACTAATATTATTGTAAAAATAATGTAAAAAAAAATAATACTCAAACTTATACAGTAAATTGAAAATGTTGATCGCTGATGATCTCACAAAGACCATGAAACCAAAATAATTAAAATAATTAGTGCTGCTCGCAGTTGTCAGCTGCTTTGATAATGAATTATTAATAGTTAGTTAGTTGCTTTTTGCACCTGAGTAATAAAATGTTCTATTCTTGTTATATTATCTATTGTTAACGCAGTTAGCCTGCTGAATAAGAATAAGGAGGATAGCAGCGAATATGATCTGGTGCCGCCTGATGGAGGCTGGGGTTGGTTAGTCCTGTTTGGTGCCTGCCTGACGAACATACTCATCCCCGGCACCATAAAGAGTTTCGGTGTGCTCTTCATTGAGTTCCTGCAGGCGTTCGAGACGACACAGACGCAGGCCTCCTGGATACCGGCATTATGCTACTTCCTCTACAGTTCACTGGGTAAGTGGGGAGTGCCCCTGAAAGTGCCTCCTTTATGAAATCATTTACATTACTTTCCGCTTTAGGACCTATTTCGAGTATTCTGTCCGTTAAGTATTCCTACCGTACGGTAACATTGATCGGCGCCCTCTCCGCCTCCTTGGGCATGATCCTATCCTATTGGGCCTCATCCGTTGGCTATTTGTACATCAGGTAAGTCATCGCCCCATTATTAGTCAGTATTGTTTTATTTGTCAGCTAATTAATAATTAAGCACAGTTCAGTTCGAGTTCAAAAAGATAAACAAAGCAGTTTCTGACATTTACAACCGATTTAATCAAAAAAATAAACATCGAAAATATTTATTATAAATGTTTTGAGTTCAAATACATATAATTTATGCGTTATTTAGCGACTAATTTGTTTACAATCCTAAAAGGTTTTACTTAGCTACTTAATGTCAATCGACACAAAAAACAAATATTAAGTGAACTCGATTAAATTTAATCTTTATGCTAATATACATAAAATAAAATTTATTTAAGTTAAATTACAAAAATTAAATTTAATAAATCTGCTTTTTAAATTTAAATTGGAAAAATTAATAAAAATATATAGAATTCAAAGTAAACTTGCTACAGTAGTAGCAATACTCATTATATATTATACTCGTATATATATTAATTTCGCAGCCGTATATAAAAGTAGAAGGAAGTTGTTAAATTAGAATATTAAATTGTGTGCCAAAGAAAATAAAAGTTCGAATTGATTGATTACATTCGAAAATATTTGCGTTTTCATAACATTTTTACATCTATTCATTATGTTGGTTCTCGACGTGCTCCGAAATATATCAGATAAAGAACTCCAGTGTTAGTTTCGTAATGCAATTGAAAATGATTCCAAATTTAAGTAAATTCTGCTTGAATTAATATTTAATGCTAAATAATTAAGAGCTTGAACCCTCAAAATGTTTGTACTGAGAATTTTGAATTGAAATATAGATTAATATATAATTTAGCTGCAAAGGTTATATGTTATATATTTAAATTCGCTTAATATCAATCGGCCCAGAGAAATACAAAAATGAATTTGGGAAATCGCAGAAAAAGCCAATCGAACTAACTACATATTTAACAGCTGTGTTCAGGTATCTCCCAGTCCCAGTGTTTGTCGACTTTCAAATTTGAAACCTCACTTTACAATAGTTTTTTTTTATTAAGATCGCTTTTGTCTCTCTCATTTGCAGCTATGGCGTTCTGGTTGGCATTGGCGCTGGTCTCTCCTTTCCGCCGACGGTGTACATTGTCACGTCGTACTTTGTGAAGCTGCGTGGCCTGGCCAATGGGCTGTGCATCTCGGGCAGTGCCATCGGCTCGATTATATTGCCGCCGGTGCTGCGCTGGCTGCTGGAGATGTATGGATATCGTGGCTCGTGCCTGATTATGGGCGGCATCACGTTGAATGTGCTGGTGGGTGCGCTGTTCTATGAGCCCGTGGAGCAGCATATGGTGCGTGTGCCGCGTGCACGTCAAGCATTGGAGGATATACCCGAGGAGGAGGACATTGGCATTGTGATGAAGTTCGAGAATGTCGATGAGACCGCCGAGCAGACGGCGGGTGGCAAACAGATGCTGGCCTACAATTCGCCACCGTCGCCGTTGTATCTGCCGGACGACGATGATGACAAGCAGCAGTTTGTGCGCAGCGCATCCGCTGCTGTTGTCCAGAGCTATGCGAAGCCAGGCGATGAATTTCAGCCGCGTGCTCGCAAGATTAGCACACCGGTCCGATTGCCGCAACGCAATCAGACCTTTACGCCGGGCCAGCTGAATTCGCAGTCATCGCTGTATGCGGTGCCCGAGGGCCGGTCCAGTTCCAATAAGCTGGCCATGCGGAATAACTCGCGGAATCGTCTGTCCAAGCGTTCGCCATCGACCAGCAGTTTCCTTTATATCAGCACACCGTATCACGGCAGCACGCTCTCCTTCCAGCCCAAAGAGTTCTCGTCGCATTTATCGTTACGTTCCGCCGGCACAACTGCAGCCGGTGCCGGCGGCGGCAATGAGTCCGGTGTCCTGGAAGGTGGCGCCACGGATGAGACGAAGGGCGGCAAGGCACTGCCGCGAGAGCGCAGTAAATTCTTTGATCTGAGCCTGTTCAAGGATCCCATGTATTTGGTCATACTCATCTCGAACTCCACGAATGCCATCAGCTATACGAATTTCATCATTTTGCTGCCCGCATTTGGATTAGCTCGAGACTTTGACAAATCGCTCTCTGCGTATCTGTTGTCCGTCGTCTCCACCACGGATCTAATTGGACGCATTGGCGGCTCGGCGCTCTCCGACATGGGTTTCATACCGAAGACATGGTATTTTGTCGGTGGTCTGTCTGTATCGGGCATATCGCTGGCGCTGCTACCCTTCGCTTATAGCTATGGAGGCGTCTGCTTTTGGTGCGCCCTCTTCGGACTCGCCTCGGGCATTTATGTGGGCATCACCGCTGTCATTATGGCCGATATGCTGGGCACCGAGCGTCTCACCTCATCCTATGGCATCAGTCTATTTATCAATGGCATATTGCAGCTGGTGGGTCCACCGCTGTGCAATTATTGGACGGAGGCGGTCAACGATTATAATCCGCTGTTTCATGCGCTCGGCTTGACACTGCTCGCCGGCTCCAGTCTGTGGGCATTTATGCCCTGGATTATGCGACGCAAAGCCAAAGAGGAGGAGAAATTGGAAGCCCAACTCGACGAGGAAGCCGTCGATGGCTATTAAAGTCAAATCATAACAAATTAAAATCAAGCCGGCTTTCGAATGCTTCACAACACACCACGTACAATTACAATTAGTTGTTAGGCTTTAAATGCGTACAAACAGAGACGGTGGACAAGTAGTAGATATATATATACATACATATATATATTTAGAAGATTGAGATATGAGTTGAATGTCGGGGGATTATGGGGGGATATATCAGTTTGGCGAGATGGAGACAGTTGACGCGTTGTAGAAAAGTGGACATAAAATGGCATTGGACATTTTTTTTTGGAAATTGTTAATTTGTTTCTTCCATTAGCTATTTTTCTTTTGTGTCTAACTGTTAAGTCTTAATTATTAGATTGTATAATTATTACAATTATTGTTTACTTAAAATCAATTTATAGCTTAAGCCCAATAACGAAAATGAAAAATGTGTGTAGCAGTGAAAAAAAAACAAAAAAAACATAAGAAATGAAAATATTTTTTCTATAAATATGCTAAAGAAAAAAAATCTAAACAAAAAAAGCAGTAAAAACTGAAATTGAAAAAAAATACTGAACCTTTTTATTTTCAGAACTGGTTGGGAAATTTCAAAAACTGGGCAATACTTTTTCCAAGTGCGGTAAAAAAGTTTATGTTTGGCAAATAGTTAATGAAATTGAATATGAATTGCCATTTAATTAAGAAAGTCACAACTTTCTTTGATTCAGTGTCTAACAAAACTATATTCAAATTACTATTGGCTTGAGGCAATTCTGATGGATTACTAAATCATTTAGCTCACACTGGACTAACAACATGAAAATATATCATTTATTTCTTGTATTAAATATTCTTTTCGGTTAAGTTAACGCAGCTCCAGATTTTTCTATGTTTCTAAAATTTTAACGCAGCTGATGGGCTAAAACTATAACATAGCAATCGAGAATGCTGTTTTTGGAAATATATATACTCGTATATTATATACAGAACATTTCTGAATCAAGCAGTTTAACTATATCAACGCCGACATTTCTTTAAGATCTAAATGAAACATTACTATAATGTTATCAGATGACTGGCAAAACATATTTAATTACTGCAATAACCATAGCAACAATATACTTACACAGAATAAATGATATGGCATAATCGTATTTTATATAGAACACGTGATGCGAATATTATTTCGATTATAATGTATGTATTATCAAGCACAAATCTTTCGAGTCGTTTCCAATACAGAGTTGTCTAATCTAATACAGTATATATATATATAAGGGATAATTGTGGGGGTTACATAATATATAATTGATATGCGTTCGAGATATACAGCACTAGCTGCTTTTAATTTTTGGTTTGAGGAATCCCCTAGCGCGCAGAGTGCGGACAATAAATGGTGCCGAGCCCAGAGTGATGCTAATCCGGAGTGGAGCAAAGACTTTGTGGACAGCATAGGCGGTGACAAAGGTGCTGCCCACAGCAATTTTTTCGGCAAATGCCGACGCCTCAATGCCAAGCAACTCCATGACGGGCATCATGTCTATGCCGCTGCAAAACAAAGCAAATGCATTAGTCTAGTATTCAAACAATAATTATTAATTAATTGTTGCCATTAGTAAATGGATGGAAATGCGAATAAGCGCATGTATTGGGTTAGTTTGTCCTACCTGGAGATGAGCACGTAGAAGCCACCCAGCGACAGCAGTGAGATGCCCACATGAAATACGATAATGGTGGCGCCATACTCCTTAAAGGCCCGCTTCAATTGCTCCTTCTTGCTCAAGTTTTCGGAGGTTGGAGGAGAAGGAGGAGGAGGTGATGCTGTCGCTGTTGCTGTGTCTTGGGTTGATGGCTTTGCTTGTGTGCTGTAGCAACGATGCCAGCCTGCGTATGATATACTATATAGATATGTATACACACTATGAGTGTGGCATGCGTGTTAAGAGCCCATGCGCATACGCCGGGCATGCAACAGGTGCATGGTTAGCAATGCAACAAACAAAACAACAGCTCACCTTGGCCAGTACCAGCAGCGATTGTGGCATTCTGATCGTAGGTCACCCAATCAGCCCGTGTACTGTCGCGCAGCGCCCGATAATGGGAGCTCTGCATATTCTGTGAGGTGAACTTGTACTCCTGCGACCACTGGCCGCCGGGCATGTTCAGATGAGTGAATTTGTGCATGCCGCCGAACGGTGTCGGCACATTGCTCTGCATCACAGCGTTTAGGCTGACGGCGCCCAAGCAATCGTATGACTGCACATGTGGATCCACGGCCACAGAGGAGGAGTCAACAGCGGCAGCAGCACTCTGGCTATTATCCGTTGTGATGTCAATCATGGAGATGGGTGCATGCGACAATGCCATTATATTGTCGGACATGTCGCGGGCGCGTTGCGGAGAGAAGCGTGTGGTCTCAGCGGCATCCACATTATGGGGCAGGGGCAGAGCGGGCGCCGAGGCTACGTAGTTCAAGGCCTTGCTGCTTGTGTGAAAGGGTTCAATAGCTACATGCGACGAGAATAGATAGATTTATAGAATAGATAATATAGATATTCACAACGCAAACATAATGCGCAGATGAATTGGGTGCAAATTCCATTCTATATATAAATATATTTAAAGAAATACAGTGTGGCAGACAGACAATTGCTTATTGCGTGTAAATTGAATCAATTACGTTATTCTCTGCGCTTAGTTATTTTATCTGCAGACATATCGCCAGTCAGCAGTAAATTGATTTTAATCAATTTAAACTTGCTGACCTTCAAGAACCCGGCAATTTGTTCGAATTTACCTGTGTAATTCTTGAGGTACTGCATACCACCGGGTAGACGCACAGCTGCACGCAGCAAAGACGCTTTGCTTGTATTAATAAACATGTTTTCAATACAGAAAATACAATTTCGACTGTGAAGCAACGCAACAATAATTTAAGTGACAATCTCACGGCGACGGTGCAAAATAATATAAACAGTGGCTGGGATTTTGCTACAGTCGCGTGGCTGTGTTTAATATATCAGCTGGCAGAGTTGCTTATCGCTTACAAAAAATATCGATATGTTTAGTTAGCAAGCGACTGCTGTATATCAAGTAATCAGCTGTCTGCAAGTGCAGGTCTGCTCATCGCGTCGAAAACATCGATATAGTTAGACGTCAAAATATCGATGGTGCAACATCGTAAATACAACTCTAATCTTTCAGTTTTTGGGAGTGAAAATGCGAATTTATTTACAAAATTTGCCAATACGAGAAAAAGAAGGCGACGCGTAATAAAGGAGTGCTCAACCATTTGTCACCAACAACACGAATAAGCAGATGTCGTTGTTATTGTGAGCTTGTACAATGCACGCGCTGAACAAGAACCAGAGGGGAAGAGCGCGGCGCTGCTGTTTTTGTGGTCAAGATATGATTTGGCCAAAACAATAAAAAAAACCCGCGACTAGGCTAATTTTAGCGTGTGTGTGCGCGTGTGTGTGTGTATGCGTGCAAGTGTGTGCATGTGTGTGCAACTAGAACAATAACATAGCATCAACACTCAAACGGGAGACAATCAACAGCAGCAACAACAACAACAATATCAACAACTCAAAGCGCGCGTCTGTGTGTGTGTGAGACTGAGTGAGTCTGCGAGCGTGTGTGTGTGCGTGTGTAGAAAGTGCGCACGTCAGGCGTTGGCTGTCTGTCGTCGCAGTCGCAGTCACAGTTGCAACCATGTCCAGAAATACGTTGACCACGTTAACACACATCGGCAACCAAACAACACCGGTGACCAACAGCAGCAACAGGAGCAGCAACAACAACAGCAGCAACAACGATACACGCACCGGAACCCTGACGCACCTCATGGAGGAGCACCATCAACAGCAGTCACATCCGGGCGCCGCTGGTCGTGCCGGCCTCATCTCCGATGGCGCGGAACGTTTGCGACGACAGGGCAGCCGTTTGCAGACCTCGAGATTTGCTTGCATGCGCTGCTGCGGCAATTTTCTCACACATCTGGTGCGGCTGCGCAGTACGCCCGAGGAGCTGGAGCAACGCTACAAATCCAAAGAGATCGATCGCTTCTTGGAGAAGGAGAAGCACACGTTTCGACGGCAGGTAAGCAAAGCTTTAGCTTCTCTTTTTTTTTATCATTTTTTGTGGTTGGGGGCAGCAGCAGCCACATTCCGTTTAATTAAGTAATTAGTATTAATTTGCTTGGAGCGCGGGAGAGCGAGAGAGAGAGAGAGAGCAACACACACATACACTCATACAACACACGCACAACATTCATCCGGTTGTTTGTGGCCCGCATGGGCCGCCCAGGCAAACAAATGAAACATCAGACGAATTTTCACTTTTCGTTATTGTTGCTTTTGTTGTTATTGGGCTTGGCACTGGCTCTGGCTCTGGCTCTGGGTTTTTATTGTTGCATCATTTAGGCAATCATTGCAACAACAGCAGCAACAAATACAAGAAAGATCAGCAAGCCGAAAATTACATACACTTGCAGTAGAGATTAAAACTGGCCTAAATAAATATATATTTTGTTAGTTAATCCACACAAATAAACAGGTATGCAGATAGTTTATCTTGACTCGGATGTTGTTAAAAAAAAAATCTTATACAAACATATGTTTATTATGCCTTCGACAGTTTATCTTGACTCGAATACATCAATATTTAATGTGAAGTCGACAGTTTATCTGATAAAAAATAAGCCCTTACAGAACAGCTTAAACCTGGCTCACAAAAAATATTTATTTAGTTACTCATTTTAAAAGCTAAAAGGTACCCAGAAGCAAACAGATAAACAGACAGAAAGACATGACTAACTCGTCTCGTCTCTATATTTATTTGTTTATTTAATGTCGACTAATATTTGAGAAACACAAAAAATAAAAATGCATTTAATTCAATTACAAATAAAATAAAATATTAAGATTTACATAAAAGAAAACATAAGAAATATAGTAAGATTTGCGGGGGTATTTAAATGAAAAATAGTTAAACATTTGCTGCATGAATTGCGGAAAACCCAGAGAAAAATCCAAAGAGAGAACAAAAAAAAAATAGATTTTGTGATTCACGAGATAAAACTTTTAAAAGTAAGACTTCAATTAAAAGAATTAGAAATAGATGATTCTGAATTAATTATATGACAAAGTCTATTGTAATCATCACAGAGCACTTGAAAGGCTTCTTGCATATAGATAAAAGTATAAATATGGCATCGACTGATGTTTAATATGGCTTCGAAGAAATATCCACTTCAAGTGTGATTAACACATTTCACGCCCAAATTATAATAGCCACTTGAAGGGCATACAAAAATCTTGTTCACACAAAAGGCATTCAATTAACAGCGTCTTTGTTGCAGTTGTTTCTTGTGCGTTGCGTGTGTTTTTTTTTATATTTTTATTATTATTTTTGTTGGTCTTTGTCGGTCAAGGTTTCAATTTCGCACGTACTTAATGCAATACTCTTTGATGATACATTCACACACTCACCAATTGTCTGACTCAATAGGTGAAACTGTTGCTCCTGGGCGCTGGCGAGTCGGGCAAGTCAACGTTCCTCAAACAGATGCGCATCATACACGGCGTCAATTTCGATCCGGAACTGCTGCGCGAGTACCAATATGTGATATACCAAAATGTTATACGAGGTATGTAGTAAACAATATAAATGTATATATAAAGCAACGCAACTAATGCAATTTCTATGCAGGTATGCAAGTCCTCCTCGATGCACGCGAAAAGTTGGACATCTCGTGGGGCAACGATGGACGCGAACAGGATGCCAACGATGCCAAATCAATGGAATGCAATGCAATAGAGGCAACCAGATTCGTTGAATATGCTCCGCTCATTAGGCGACTGTGGCAGGATCGGGGCATTAGGCGCGCCTACGAGCGACGACGCGAATTTCAAATTGTAAGCACAGCAAAATTTGTATAATTTAACAGAATTATTGAAAGTATTGAATTTGTGATTTATCGTGCCAAATTGTTGGACAATATTATTCTAAGTAATTTTTGCTTAAAAAGATTATAGAAGTTAATGAACCATATAGAAAAGGGTTTTTTTTTATATAAATCTTGAAATATCCTCTATGGAAAAGTTTTCTATAGGTTTATTTTTGTATATTTCATTAATATAAACAGTGTTTCTGGGGAGAGTACAAATGTAAATGTAAATTTACATATAAAAGTATCTGCATATCTTGTTACTAATGTACTCTCTTGACTAAAAGAAGTGTATATTTACAGCTTTTCGATTTATATATATTTTGATGCATACCCCTTATCACATTTGTTTACTTTACACCTTACAGAGCGATTCGGTCAGCTATTTTCTAGATGAAATCGAGCGGCTGGCGAAACCGGATTATGTGCCCACACACAAAGATATACTGCACTGTCGGCGAGCAACCAAAGGTGTCTACGAGTTTTGTGTCAAAGTACAGGTAAGTTTCTGCCATGCAGATACGATTAAAACTGTGCATATTAATTGAGTTGCATACTTCGATTTTGTAACAGAACATTCCATTTGTGTTTGTCGATGTGGGCGGTCAGCGCACACAGCGCCAAAAGTGGACCAGATGCTTTGATACCTCAGTCACATCGATTATATTCCTAGTATCCAGCTCGGAGTTTGATCAGGTGCTTGCCGAAGATAGGTGAGTATTTTAATATCACTACATACTATGTATGTATGATATTGATTAATGCTTTTTAATTTCAAGGAAAACGAATCGTCTGGAGGAGTCCAAGAATATTTTTGATACCATTGTGAACAACAATACCTTCAGAGGCATTTCGATAATATTGTTCTTAAACAAGACCGATTTGCTCGAACAGAAAGTACGCAATCCAGAGACTGATATACGCTGGTATTATCCACAATTCAGTGGCAATCCGCACTTGCTGCTCGACGTCCAGAACTTCATGCTGCAAATGTTTATGAGTGTGCGACGCACGAGCAGCACCAGCCGGATTTATCATCACTTTACCACTGCCATAGACACGCGCAACATCAACGTGGTGTTCAATTCGGTGAAGGATACGATACTGCAACGCAATTTAAATGCTCTGATGCTGCAGTAGCCGCATCCCCAGTAGCCATCATCATCCTGATCACAATCCACAAACACACACGAATCTCGCGCCAGCTCTGGCAAACACTGTCTACCATACAAATATTTATATGAATATATATATACCATATATGTACCATATAGATACCATATATATATATATATATATATATATATATATAGAACAAAACGAAAGTGCCAGGCTGTCAGGAATGTTAAATTTTGTGAAGGGCCGACCCCAAATTTGTTGTTAACTTTTTAAAATGGTTTAATTATTCATAAATTTTGTATTAAATGAAATTATTATATATATACAAGCATATATATATATATATATATATATATTCATTTTTAGCATTTACTTGTATTATTATGTATTTTATTTATGCATAAATGTATATAATTTATTGTGTATGTGTTCGTGTGTGGCCCGCTAACAACAGACTTTAATGCTACCCAAAAAAAAAAACTAACAGCAGCTACATATTTTCATATTATTATTATTATTATACTTATGCCCTTTTGCTACTATGACACTATACAAGGATATTTACAATATTATATATACATATATATATCTAGCCAATACATGCACATACATATCTATTTATATATACACACAATATATATATATATATATATACACTTATATATTTTTTTAGAGTTGAATGTCGAAAGCATATTGTAGTTTATACAAAATGAAAAAAAAAGAGAGCTTAATATTAAGCATGAAATTTTCTCCTAGAGAAAAGTCAGCAAACGACAAATGTACCAATTAAAGAATACCAATATTTAATAAATGAAAAAAAAAAACAAATAAAATAAACAAAAAACATTTATATATCCAACTATATTTATTTATTGTTTAAATAAACTAATAATTGTTCACTCTGGCCCATTCCCAAAAATAGAACAGCTTTTGCCTGAGTCAGTTTCACATTCACATTTAAAACTTTATTTAATTCATTTAATTACAAAGTGAGTTATTTTTATCTTTGACGTTATCTCATATTCAACTACATATGTGTTTAATTTTTGGAATGTCATAAAATCGCCTTAATAAAGTAAGTATTGCTCAAAAAATTATAATAAATACGCATTTGTAAAAATATATATATATGTATATATATAAATGCATTTAAAAATATACAATTAATACATAAAAATGTGCATTAAATTAAAGCATAAATTGGTGATGCTCACATTGCATATCCCGATCCAGTTACAGATCAATAACAGATAATACTAAATAAGAAAATCATGCGGCGTACTAAGAACTACACCTCCAATGGAGTTTCTTTAACACAAATCTTTAGCATCCTTTTAGTCAATCAGTTGCATATCAGCTGCCAGTTGTCCCTGTTTCCCCGTGTGTGTCCTCGCTCAGCCGGCTTGACTAGTGTTGGGATTAGTGTTGCTGCTGCCCCCGCAGCAATTGCTCTGCGCTGCTTTGGCACTAAAGCTGCCCAGGCCGATGGAGCCGCTGCCCTCGGACTGGCGCTGTGCAGCCGCCGCTGCAGCAGCACTGCTCCCATCCTTGCTGCGCGCCTGACCAATTAGCTCGGCGGCAATCTCATAGAACAATCGTTCCACGTTCTCAGCCTCTTTGGCGGACGTTTCCAGGAAGTACATATCATGTTGTTTGGCAAACTCCTCACCGATTTGGGTGGGTATTTCACGATCATCACGATCTGTCTTGTTGCCGACCAGTATCTTGAGGACCTTTGAGTTTGCATACTCCTGGATCTCACGCAGCCAGTCGGGCAAACAATCAAACGTGGGCTGGCAGCTAATGTCATAGACAAGGATCAGCGCATGGGCCGATCTGTAGTAACTTTGTGTGATCGAACGGAAACGCTCCTGTCCGGCAGTATCCCAAATTTGCAGCTTAATCTTCTCGCCCTCGACCTCAACGGTCTTGATCATGAAATCGACACCAATTGTGGCACCCTGGCCGGGTGGAAACAAGCCCTGAGTGAAGCGACGCACGAGGCATGTTTTGCCAACGCCCGCATTGCCAACGAGCACAATTTTGAATAGGAATTTGTAGTCCTCCATTTGAAGCGAGTGAGAGACTCGTCAGCCTGTGTGGAAAAATTACACTTTAGTATACATCGTTTTTTTTATAGTTAGTTAATTTCGACACACCTTAGTCAGCGACGCGTAACGTAAGCGAATTGTATGTGTGTGTAATGGGGGATGGTTTTGTGGAGTCTAGACCAGAGAGTGGGGAAGTTTCACCCGCAGATGCAGCTTACGCCACACACAAACAAACACACACACACAACACGCAATTAAATATGGTTTACGCAAGTGCCCCCTCCCCTCTCCTCACCTGTAGCACACACGCAAGCTACGTATGCGGTCTAACGGTAAACGTTACCGTTGCCGTCGCCTCCGAGGCTGCTGCAGCACTTCGTCTTTTGCTTACTTGTCGAGACGCTGCTGCTGTTGGTGATGATGACTCAACAATTAGATTTGCCAGCAATGTTTGCTTCGAATTAGCTCGTCTTGTTTATTCCTTAGCGCCATTCAATCAATTTTATGGCATTCGTTACGAATTATGAATTTAATACGTCAATTGCATGCCAACGACAACAAAAAAAATCGCAAAAGCCAAAATTTCGCTGCGTATATGTAAATATAAACAAATCGATTAATGTGGCAACGATCTGGCAACGCCATTGAACTGAGCCAGCAAGCAAGCTGTGCAAATATTGAACAAATATTGAAAAGGCAATAATATTGATTCAAGTGTGAAATAAATTGTATATGCGATATTTAAATGTGTATGTATGTATTTATTTGCGGGACATTATTTATTTGCCCTTTATTTTGGTTTAATGTGAACTTAGAAGTATCGATACTTGTGTGAGTATCGATGTACGATAATTATCAACCCTGCAGCAACACAATATAGTCGGCCACGCTGTGGAAAAAATCTCAACAAAAAGAATTGAGGAAAATTGTATTTGCTAAACATAAAGTGAAAAGAAAGTTCGTAAGTGAGCCATCGAGTTGTGCTGTGTGGATACCAACAACAACAATTTTGGTTTCTTCAAACCGTGCTAGACAAAACTATACTAAGGGCGACACTTCCCCCTTCCCCCCGCTGTTCCATCAACAATTTAACATGGCCGAGGACTTTGATGTCGAAGCAATGCTGGAGGCGCCGTATCAAAAAAACGTAAGTGCATCAAATTTGATTGCATATAAATTAAGAGCAAACGGTTTGTACAAAACAATAAGTTATCATTGTAACAACGGTATATTTATTATTTATATGAATGTTTGTATACTTCTCTTCTAAATAGACACCCACAAGCGCGCCGTGTGTATTATGTACGTACGTATTTATGTATGTATGTATTTTTTTTTAAAGTCTGCAGACACAACCATACACACACAAACACAAACACATACACACATTGGTCACCTTTGTATGTGTAGGTGCGTGTGTGTGTGTGTGTGTGTGTAGCACTGCATGCAAAGTAGCTGTCTCGAATCGATTTTTAACCCAATTTCCCATGCAATGCAATCGACTATCGACAAACGCATAGGGCAAAAGTCGGCCGGTGTTTCTTAAACACCTCTTTTTTTTTTTAACTAGACGCCACCCATCTGTGTGTGTGTGTGTGAGACATGTCTGTTTTTGTTTTTGTATATTTAATTCCGGCAAATCAAATGGGGCTCGTTACTTAAACGTTTCAGTTTATCTAATCTTTTCAAAGTGTAAGAGATAAACAATGTTTACAATAGGTTTAAAATTAAATTAAAGTATTTAACAGTAAATATGATGCAAGATGTTGTGTGTGTCTGTAAGTGTGTGTGTATTGAAATTGATTTGCAGTTGATGGAAGAGCATATTGAATTTCAAATGCGCTTGGGAACATTATTCAAGCTTTACCTCACTTTGTAAAAATTTGTTCTCTAAATGGAAAATGACATTTGATATGGTTGCTCTCCTTTCCGTCTATCTCTCTCTTTGTCTCTTTCTATGCAAAATGTGCAAATGAATAAAAAATATATTTAAAAAAAATATCACACTACAAAAAAAAAAAAAAAAAAACGCAAATAATTCAAAGAAAAAAGCGAGAATAATTCTTAAGGGTGAAATGTCTTTGCAGAAATCGTATAAGCTCAATATTGTTGCTAGTGATTGTTTTGGTCATTCTAAACACAAAAAGCTGGAGACCATTTGGTAAGTTTTGAATGTGCCAGAAACTGCGTAAAAAAAAACGAAACTAAAAACAAAAAAAAAATAAAACCAAAACATATCTAGGCATTTATTGTTTTCTGTATGATTTGTTTCTGTTTTTTTTTTCTCCATACCAAAAAAAAAATTTTTTTTAAATCAATCAATGAAAACTGAACGTGCACTAAATTTCAGATAAACTCTTCTACCTATTGTCTGGGGCAGCAGGCAGCACAACTACTACTCTCACTACTCACAGACAGACAAGAATGAAAGAAAGAAAATCTCACAAGTCCACTTCACTGCTCTTTCAGGAGTCGAGTCTGAAAAATACCAAAAAACAAAAAAAATGCCCAAATAATAATGAATACAAAAATCACTTATCAAATTGAAAAAAACGTAATAAGCAAAACTTTAAACTATTTCTCACTACACAACAATTATATATATAACTAACTTATATCTATATGTATATGTATATATGTCCATATATAGACGAGAAAGCGCCTGCGATCTGTGGTGTCCGCAAAATAGTCAAACCAAAAGCAAGAAAGAAAGAAAAAGAAAAAAACCAAAAGAGCAACCAACCCAACCAAACTAGCCAGCGCTAATAACTAACCCAAAAAAAACAAAAAACAAAATAACGAAACCAAGAGAATAATTGCATAATTTGAGTATGGAGACATTTCGCCGTGAACTGCTTACAACTGTTCTTACTTTGTGTGTGGTACAGCCTACTACTCCTATCCAGTATAGGCACTATATATAATATATCATTTATATATATATATATATATATATATATATGTGTACTACTACTACTATATAGGTCTATTAATCGCATATGTATCACTTTTATATTACTACTACTGCTCTATTGCTATAAATTGGCAATGATCTGTAAGACGATCATTGTTGACTTAAGCATTTCTATTTTATATACTTGCAGATACCAAAAAATTTAACTAATTTACTTTGATTTGCTTTCTCTTATTCAAAAAAAAAAAACAAATACCCCCCCCAAAAAAAATATGAAAATCAAAAAATATCTGAACAAATTTGTAAAATGAATACAACAACAACTACAACAACAACCAACCAACAACAACAACCGAAAACGACAACATCAATGAAAAACAACCGTTAACCGTAACGTGTGCGAATCCAACTACGAAAAACCAAACGCTCTGTTTGTGTGCGTGTGCTCTCTCTCTCTCTCTCTCTCTCTCTCTCACTGTCTATCTATATCTCTGTTGTGTGTGCGTGTGTGTGTTTGTCTGTGTGTCACTCTCAATTTTCACCACAAATTAAAATCCAAAAATTCTATATATATGTACAACATATTATTGCTTGCGAATTCCAAAACTCTCCCATGTCCACAACCCAAAAACAAAATCAACCACAACCAATCAAAATACCGAAAAACCACACACCCTGTATCTGTAGAACGTCAGTGCGGGCAGCACGGGACGTGGAGGACGCGGTCGCAGCAGCGGCGGCAGCGAGAGCGCCGGACACGATGACAACGATGAGGATGAACAACGCTATGCGAGCAGGGAAAACGGTACTCGCTCCTCGAATGGCAGCAAAAAGCGCAGTCACCGATCACGGTAAGTTCATTTCACCCACCAAATTAATCGGTCAAAAGTTTGCAGTTTCATTAACAACCCAGCAGCGAAAGACAGAATTCCATTCATAATCCATACTATTCACAGTTCTCTTATGCACAATGTGAGGGGTCGGAATCTACACACCTGGACATTAAAATAGGTGTAAAAAATTATAAGAAATATCATGTTCAATATACAATACGAGTATATTCATTTTCAATTGGTAATTGATTGATATTGTTTCTGGATTAAAGTTCGAAGTCTTTGGCTTATTTCTTTGTTAAAAGTTCATATTGAGCTGGCCAGTGAAAGAGGCGCGAGTGCCATAAAATTAAGAAAACTTTCAAATCGAATAATGTTAAATGGGTCAAGAACATCACTACCGGGCCAAGGATAGAAGATAGAGCATAAGCTCTAAGATCAAGGAAAAATCTCAGAACAAAGAAAAACTTAATCAGTAACCGATAATTGTATTTTGTTAGTGACTGGAGTCATCAAGAGCGATTGAAAGCGAAATAAATGCTACAATATTTTCTGGAATTTGATTAATAACAATGCTGAAAGAAATGTTTGTAAAAAATTCCATATTAAATGAACTAAAAAGCAGCCATGCAAGGTGCTTGGCACCAAGCTATTGGGTTCATATCTACTTTACTGTCCAGAAGTGTATATTCGAAATGTGTTTGTATATGTTCAATATATGGAACGTTTACAATATATACAAATTGCCGACTTATTTTTGGACTTTCAATATAAACATAAATATACAATTTATATAGCAAAAAAAGGAAAGCTGCGCTTGCGCAATAATTAAAAGAGATAATGAAACCGATAAGAAATCAATACATGTAAGAAATATGTAATAAGACAAGATTGTGCCTGACTTGGAAGTTGCAGCATAAAAGAGCATTACTTGGTAGTCAATTACATTGTAAGCACTTGGGATGCATTCTGTAATAAGGGCTAACTCACTAGTTTGCTGCTGGGAAATTAACGAAAATAGCTATACAAAAATACGTTTTACAACATTCTTTCTTTCTATTCTCCAACACACACAGCAGTCGCAGCGGATCGCGTGATGCTAAACACAGACGCTCCAAGGATCGTGAACGCGAAAAGGAGCGCAGTAGCTATCGCGACAAGGATAGGGACAGGGGGGACAAGGACAAGGACAAGGACAGGGATAGGGAACGGGAACAGCGCGAACATCGCTATAACCATCGCGATGGCAAACGCAGCAGTCGCTCGCGCGACGAACACCGTCCCAGCGATGAGAGCAGCAGCAGACGCGCCAGCGGACGCAGCGAATCGCATCGGGATCATCCCTCACGCGATCGTCGTGGCAGCAGCAAGACAAGCAACCTGGAACGCAAACGCAGTCGTTCCCGGGACAGACGTCGACGCAGTCGCTCGCGTGACACGCAGCGCAAGCCACGCATCAGTCCAATACGCGAACGTCGACGCAGTCACTCCCGTTCCAGAGACACCAAGTAAGTGAAGATATTGAGAATTTGAATACCCTGTAAATGTATGTAAGAGGCAGAAGGAAGCAGCTCCGCCCACATAAATTATATATACCTTCTTGATCAGCATCAACAACTGAGTTTATATAGGTATTTCCATCAGTTTGTTTTTCTGTCCGAGGCTGTAAGAGCTTGGAATCTGGAATATAGGTAACCGTCGACAATTTATCGATAACAGCTTTCGTTTCTCGAATATCGATATATTTTTTCGACTCGGATATATATTTTGGCTTAATTTTAAAGGCGTGAGTCTTCTAATTAATATATTTATATTAGCATTTTATTGATCAACTGCCTATATGTCTTTAAGATCGGCTGAGTAGCATCCGAATTATAGTGGAGAATGTGATTTCAGGTCGGACTAGTTTTCATACTTTTTTACTTATTTCCTTGTCTTAAAAAAATTTGAGCAGAGCAGAGGGAAATTTGTCAATAAAACTATAAAATATATATATTAATCTTGTATTAATCGTTATTTTTATCATCACTGCAGCAGTCGCCGTCGCACCAGCTACTCACCGCGACCATATGGCGGACGTGGACGTGGCGGTGGTGGTGGTAATGGTGGCGGTGGAGGTGGTGGCACTGGCAGTGGCAGATCACCACCGAATGGCGTCGGGGATCGTACACCGCCCACCGAGCTGAGTCCCGAGGAGCGTGATGCACGCACCGTGTTCTGCATTCAACTGTCGCAACGTGTACGCGCCCGCGATCTTGAGGAGTTCTTCTCCAGCGTGGGCAAGGTGCGAGATGTTCGACTGATAACGTGCAACAAGACTAAACGCTTCAAGGGCATCGCCTACATTGAGTTCGAGGATCCCGAATCTGTTGCTCTTGCCCTGGGCTTATCCGGCCAGCGGTTGTTGGGTGTACCGATCATGGTGCAACATACCCAGGCCGAGAAGAATCGTTTGCAGAGTGCACCGCCACCGTTCCAACCCAAGTTGCATACGGGTCCCATGCGTCTCTATGTGGGTTCGCTCCACTTCAACATCACCGAGGACATGTTGCGTGGCATCTTTGAGCCCTTTGGCAAAATCGATGTCATCCAACTGATCATGGACAATGAGACGGGTCGCTCCAAGGGCTATGGCTTTATAACGGTATGCACGCCATATGTGATTATAAATATATGTATTACATGTTATATATGTTCTTTGTAGTATCACAATGCTGACGATGCCAAGAAGGCACTCGAACAATTGAATGGTTTTGAGCTCGCCGGTCGTCCCATGAAGGTGGGCAATGTGACCGAACGGCTGGACATGAACACCAGCTCGCTGGACACTGATGAAATGGATCGCAGTGGCATTGATCTCGGCGCCACGGGACGATTGCAGCTAATGTTCAAACTGGCCGAGGGTGCGGGTCTGGCTGTTCCCCAAGCTGCAGCGAACGCGCTGCTGGCGACGGCACCGCAACCGGCGCCGATGCAACATGAACAACAGACACCATCGATAGCGACACAGTGCTTTATACTGTCTAATATGTTTGATCCGCGCACCGAAACGAATCCCACCTGGGACGCTGAGGTGCGCGACGATGTGCTCGAGGAGTGCACTAAACATGGCGGCGTGTTGCACATACACGTGGACACCGTCTCGGCAACGGGCACCGTTTACGTCAAGTGTCCGAGCACGGCGACAGCCGTGTTGGCTGTGAACTCGCTGCACGGACGTTGGTTTGCCGGACGTGTCATAACGGCGGCGTATGTGCCCCTCATCAACTATCACTCCATGTTTCCGGATGCCATCAGTGCCGTCGACTTGATTGCATCCACGCGCAAGAACACCGACGATTAATGGAGCCCATAGTTGGTGGATGGATGATTGATGCGATATCGAGCATCAGCATCAAAATATATATTGTTATTATTCGTTAAACAAAAACAAATTAATTTTGTCATAATTGTAACATTTTTTTGAAAGACTCCGAATTTTATGTAAATGGTCCGCAAGCTGAATGAAAAATGGGGCACATCCAAATACAATTACATTACAATTAAAGATATATATATATCATATAATTAGGCATTCCTAACACGCCAAAAACAAAACAAAAATCATTTGGATTTTAACTCAAAACTATTTGCGAAAAAAACCTCCCAACTTATCAATTTATATATTTTTTCCTTTTTTTAATGCGTAAATAATTTAGACAGCGCTACATATTTACAAATGTAAAATGCTATGTAAACAACAAAAGAAACATATTTTGTAGACAGAAAAAAACAAATCAAAAATAAAAATCTGATTCAAAAATTTTGATTTTTCAATTACTAGCAGGGTAAGGAATTTTTAATGTATCCATAAGAGGCAATGTGCACATATTATTTGATTAATCTGTGTATTAATATATTAAGATTTTTTAACAAGCTAAATAAATTGAATCCGATAAATACTTGAAATATTATCGGTATATAATCAATCGATATTTCACAAAAGTTTCCACCAAATAAACACCGATACATCGATAAAAGTTGTCAGGTGATAATCGCTTGGTTGTCCATCTTCAGTGTGCGCAAGAAGCTGGCTGCAGCTGTAAAAAAGAAAAAAACCAATTTATTTCGACGAGCATTTTATTTTCTTTAGTTTTAAATTCGATGTGACTTCACGCACACCCAAACACCAGAAGTATTTTCTTTTTATCTCAACCAAACATATTGCATTTGACAATTGACGCGCGCTCGTGCAAAGTGGAAAAAAGGGCATGTGGTTTTTGTTTCGATTTTATTGTGTGTGTGAAAGCAGCAGCCACAACACATCCAAATAAAATGGCAAACACACATGTACAACTACAACAAAAGTGGGTACTATTCCATCATCAAAAAACAACAACAACATACAGCAAATGAAAATTCAATATTTCGCGCAATCAATTTAAGGTTAAATTTTCCAAAACAAAAAAAAAAACAAACTCGCAGTAAAGCATTATGAAATATGAGAAACACTCATGCTGATGAATGAGTGCGCGAGTGTTGAGTGTTGTTCAGCAAATGATAGTGTTTTATAATCAACCAAACACAACACACATACACAGGCATTTACGCACACTAGATTCCTGCGCCCACGCATCCCATTTTTGACCTCCCCTACGAAGCAGCAGCATCCCCCATCTTGCGCCCTTCCCCAACTCCTAGCTAATTCTTGAGCAGCTGATTCAGGCAATGCATGCGGAACATATAAATGAATTAAATTCATTTTATTTGACAAATTACAATGGTGTCGTCTAATGACCCTGCCCCACTGACAACGACGACGTCGGCGTCGCTGCTTATATAAGTGAACGGTAAATACGTTTGTTGTGCGTATGCCAAAAAATTGAGTACATCGTGAAAATAGCCCGAAATGAAAGGCAACAATAACAAAATGGCAAAACAATTTAAGAACTAAAATCTGACGCCAACAAATGAATGACAAACGAAACTAACAAATTTGTTTGGTTTTTGCTTTTGTATGCGTGCATTTTTTTTTTAGCAAGCGTTGCCAACGCTGCTGCTGCCGCTCGTTTTGGCTTCCAAATTTATTTTAGAGCATTATGCCATCCATTCAGTTTCGCGTCGAGCAGCAGGGGTCTGGCAACGTGCGCTTAACAGTGACAGTGGACCGTGAACTGCTTGAGGACAGTGGAAAGTGGAGAGTGCGAAACGTAACCAAGCTAGAAAATTAAATGCGAAAATGATTCAAGCACACACACACATTCGCGTGCCCGTCGAGTGAGAGTGATGTACAATGTAACGAAAATAACAGCGATCAACAGCAAGAAATGTTAATTGCTCATCGCTGCCGGCTTCCATTCACTTTTAGATTTTCTAGTTGTAGTTGTCACTTGTCCTCTGTTACGCAATGCAGATGTGCAGCATTTGGCGGCCATAGCGCAAGGCAATTCACCAATATTCGTGTGCTGTTATCTCAAACACCAATAAAAATAAAACCTTTGTTCTTGATCCAAGCCACGGCCTAACGTAGGTCAGGGAATACCTCTGCTTTCCATTCTGCTGGTGTTGGTTTGGTGGTGGGGTGGGTATTGTCGTCACCGTCACATGCTTCCAATTCGCGGCCTTTATGCGTCAGCGTCGTCAACTTTAGGGTTGCACTTTTTCGTTCAGTTCGATAAAGTAGATCAGCAGTTCTTTTTTACGCAGCTATTATTTGTAAATATTCTTATAATTATATACAGCATTAAACAAATTTTCTGGAGTTTTAAATTTTATAATCAGTTCAATTGTGCTGTCTGATTATTAGTTCAGTCCAACTTATTCTTAACGATTCAGCTCCACTCCAGTGTAATTTTCTTGGAAATTCAGTGAGTGAGATCAACGGATACCTTTCTTATAACAGATCTCTAACTCGAAATCATTCTTATAATAAATGTGCACAACAAGAAATAAATTTGCTATAGTCTTCAACTTTATTTTGTTTTTCATATTAACGATTGGTTAGAAATAGAATCGGTTCAATTGAACTGATTCCAAGTGATTCGGTTCAACTTCGGTTTAATTATCTTGGAATCGGCAGTATCACATCGCTTTGACTTTCAATTTCGCATTTGTTTTGTTTATTGTCTAATTACATGTTGTCTTTTGTTTCTCTCTCTTCCAGTATCTCTCTCTGTCTCTGTCTCCCCTTCGTCGTGCATTATTATCAAGTGCGCGCCACACGCGCTTCGCTCACGAGCTGCTGCAGACGTTTACGCCGCATTCGGCACGTAGTCTGTCGTCTGTCTGCTTCTGCATATGCTTTTGGCCATCTCTTTGGTCTTTCTTGCTCTTAAGTTAATGTACACAAACTTTAAACAGCAACAAATATCACTCAATGCGGAGTTCTTTTTTTTGAGCGCATGACTCAGCATCAAATGCTGCTTGCTACGCACACTCCTCCTCCACTTAACAACAATCGAAAAGCTGGCAAAGAAAGATCAGTTCACGCTGCGCGACGTGCTGCAAGCAACGCTTTAACGTTTTTATTTTTACGCGTAAACTAGAAAAGTCCAACTTGATTGAGCATATTGCTGTTATTCACAAAATCATAGAAATTGATTTTAAAATCTCTACACAATTAATTAGAAATAAAACAAATGTCATCAGCATGGATTAACAATAATAAACATTTTACGCTAGAACGACATTAACGTAATAATTGATTGAAATTGGAAATACAAATTGGGAAAACGTTAGTCGAATGTAATAATATGGTGATAAGAACGGGACAACCCCCCCTGGCTACCCTTACCACTCTATGCGCAAATTTAGTTTTGTGATAAATTAACGCGAAAATCCTTTGACGTTTACCAATATTTATAGTATTAATAATCACCAGGTTGTCGTTGACTTTATCGGCGGGGCCCAGAGATAAGCGCTTCCATAATAATAATTTGAAAAAAGCAAACAAAACGAGAAAGCAACTGCTAACTTTAGCTGTTAGCTGCTTGGTGCCAGCTGCTTATTGGTTTCATGTGGGTTCGAGTTCGAGTCAATTAACAAAACCCCGTTTACGTTTCCATCTATTTGCAGCCAAACAACTAACTAGACACTGAACCCAGAGCTGGACAGCGCTAATTGAACCAGCATCAAAAAAAAAAAAAAAAAAATTAATAGCTACAGAAGAATATAGAAAAATACACAAATTAAGAAGTGTTGATGTTATCCGCAACATCTGGGGGCAATGGGAGCGCTTTACCGCTCAGCCTCTCGGCGCAGGCGACGCTCAGAAAATTGTTGGGCAAAGAGCAAGGAAAGCAAATCATGCAACAAACGACTGTGGCAAGCTGCAAACCGCAAACAGCCGACGCCGGTTGCCTAACGGGTGAGCTATTTGAGGACCCATATTTATTGTAATTATTCATATATAATATACCATATATTATTTTTAGATCTGTGCAGCAGCGAGCACTTGCCCGAGGTGGAGATATTTTCGTTGCTGGAGGAACAGATACCCAAATATAAAGTGCGAAATGATTTTCTCACCGATTTTACGGGCTATGCGAATGAGGATTGGTTTGTGCCGGCGCCAGCGTTGCACATACCCGTCGAGGGTCTCGGATTGACCAAGGAACAGACTAGAGAGTGCCTCAACTATTTTCGTGAGTACCCCTTTCCCACTATCAACTAGAATAAGTGACCATTTAAATAGACTAATGACGTCCGTTTTTTTTACACAACTTGAGTGATAAGCTTAGTCAATTTATATTCGAATATTGCCCAATAGACATATTGTTCACACATTAATGTGTTAACTTCCTCCCCATTCTTAATTGCACAATTATAATTGTGTGCACACACAAAACAGATGTATGTATATATATATAAATATATATATATATGTGATGATATATATATGTATAGTAATGTGTATTTCTAAAACAATTGCCTCGGTTATACAATAAGTACTCGTGTGTGTATTCCACAACTTATGACAGAAAAGTATTGAAAAATGTTTGGCATCAACATGTTCTTTGCATATATTTATATATCTAATTTGTTTTTATTCATTTTTAAAGATTTTCGAAAAATTGCTTGAGACATAAAAAAACGCAATTTTCTTTTATCTGTGAAACGCAAAAGTCAGATAAAAATACAGTCTATATGTATTCTTATTCACACATTGTGGTTCATTCTTCTTGACGCCAATAGACTTGTGACAAAGTATTATTTATGTTTTCTTGCAGACTTTGCAAAGAACATTTTTTTTTAATGAATATGTAGTTTGTTGTCAATTGTCAACAGCTTGTGAAAGTGACCACTAGTATTTAAGCATAGAATATATATACGTATTATATTTATGTATTCTTAAAAAGTATTATATAAACATTTTTGGATAAATGAATTTCAAAAGCGCGCCAAATTGGCAGCGCAGTATTTTGTTTCATAATTCAAAACTTGTTGCTCACTCGCATTATTGATAAAACTGGCCACACTGATAGCAGCTGTTTAAATTAAACGAAAATTTGGTTTTGGTATGTTGCATAAAAATCAATATACAGCAAACGTAAAATATCTTTGTTTTGTGATCCATGAAAGTGCTACTTTATTCGGTCTATTCTAGCCAAATTGATTATCAAATATTTTTAATATTTTGTTAACTCCAAACGACTCTGTTAATGTGGCCTAGCTACGGTCACACTGCTGACACAAGACAGCTGTTATTGCCATTCACACAAACATCTGCGCTGACATTCACACGGCGCACAGCTGTTTTATTTTTATTTGAAGCCATCGCTGCCGGTTGTGTGCGGGAATTGCTATTGGCTATTCTCATTCCGCGTGCGTCGTCGGTCTGTGTGCATTTGAAAGTCTTTGCCAAGCGAAGGCGGCATGCCGCAACAAACAAATGAATAGTGCCAAAAACAAACGCATATTTAATATGTAAATTATAAATATACACACGTCGACATTGAACCAAAAAAAGTAAAGCAAAGAAATTGTGCGCGTGCCCCACAAAAAAAATTAAAAATAATAGTTATAAATAAATCATAATTAGCAATATCACACAAAAAAGAAAGAAACACCAAAGAAATATGTATGGCAAAAATCATAAGCGAAACGCAATCGACGAAAATCATTATTACTTATCCGACTACTATTCATCTGTGCAAAAAAAAACAAAACAGCTGAATTTGGAATTTCTCCAAGTGCTTTTTCGCCTGGCGTCATACAACTGAATTTATTTTTAGGACAACTAAACGCACACACACAGCAACAATAATATATATATATATATATATATATATATATGTATATGTGAGATTGTATAAATGGGTGTGTTATTGTGTGTGTTTCTTTTTTGAATTATTAAGAAATAAATGTGTTGCTCGAGTGTGTAAACATTTAATGAATGGGGTCGACACTAATGCATGTGTGTGTGTGTAGGAGTTGTAACCCATTATAGGGCATGGCCATGGGCAGGGCCAATCGGCTGTCTGTTTGTTTGTCCGTCACTTCTTAGTTTATTCTTGTTTTCATTCCCATTTATTGCTGCTGCTGTTGCTCTTTACATAATCGTTTTTCCATGTGCCTGTCCGTTGGCTGTTAATTCGCTGTTAGGTCGATGCTTGTCTCTCTCTGTCACACATTCTTCACTGTTATTGATAAGAACTCGTCGCTCTCGTCTTCCATTGGAATTTAGCGTTTGTCCGTTGTTCGATAGACAATTTTAAATATTCCCACAGCTGTTTGTTCATTTGTTTGTTTGCTTTTGCATTTTACTATTTACCGTTGCGCTAGCTAGAAATGCCGCTTATCCAGTTCCAATTCAAGTTCCAGTTCCAGTTCTTGCATATCGGCGACGCTCTGTCCAGTTGTCGTTTATTATCAGCGATTGTTGCGCTGCTCTTCCGTGTGTCGCATCAATCAGACGACAATCTCATGTCACCTGCGCGTGTGAGTTTGTCTTAAAGCAATAAAAACGCGTTCCGTTCGTTACTCATCAAGCGGAGAATAAACCGCAATACAAATTGTCGTTGTTGTCGTTGTTGTAGGCTATTAGGCACGTCAAATTGCAGATCATTTCCCCCAGACCCACATTGGTTGATTGGTGTTAAGCTGCTGCCGGCGTACAAAAAACAATGCATAAAATGGCAAATAAAATTTGTGTCATGAGTGTGTCCGCCGGCCTGTATATATATTTGTGTGTTTGTGTGTGTAAACGGATTATGTCCGCGGCCAAAAACACACACACAAACAAAGAAACACAGCAAGTGACATAGTTTAATTACGTCATTTCGCAGCACTGCAACGGTTTGTTTGTGTTTGTCTTTTTCTTTCTTCTTTTCGCACTACGTCTATGTCACTGGCCTATTGATTAGGACATTCACATTGCGGGCCACAATTAGTGCAGCAGAAAAAAAGCACATAAAAATGGAGCGTGAAACGTTTACAAATTGAATATCGTATGCGATTATCCTACACTGAACTTCCTTATTAGTGTCCAGTGTAATGTAATGCAGTTGAAGTTTTTGACCAAATGTAGAAGTATTTAATTGCGCCCAACTACTTTTTCCAATAATTAATTCGCCAGTAAAACTACTTTTTTGTGAAAGTTGATGTGAACCAAAAAAAAAAGGAAAAACAAAAAAAAAATCCACAAAATAAAACTACAAGATTTGTCTTATTTAGCAGCGGCGTTTTTACCGTTTCCATTTCATTTTCGCGTGTGCGCCATTGATTGGCATTTTTCTTCAATATTTATTGTTGTTGTTGTTGTTTTGTATATATTTGCTTCTTGCCAGTGTGTGTGACTGTGTGTGTTGCCTTATTTATTCACCTGTCTTTTATGTAATTATGTACGACAATAGTTTTTGTCAATCAGTCAATTAGCGATTCTTAACTCTCTCACACATTTTGTCACAAGCTTTATTATCTTCACAGATAACTCAATTTCTACCAACACTTACCCACTTTTGTTATGCTGTGTGTGTTTGTGTGTGTGTGCCGATTTATTGCCGATGCTTACCTTTAAAGTCTGACTCATAAAAATGCATACATATGAATATATTATTATTATTATATGGGGCTCTACGCTTTATGCATGTCGATGAACCTCTCACCAATTTCTGATGTCGCTTGCCGAGTCGCTGATTTTCTCTATGCCCTTCAAATAAATATTTTATGACTTATCGAATACTCTTTTTCTGCTAGCTCTTTAAGAATTCTCGTAACTATTTGTTTTTCAAATGTAAATTAAATTTTTAATTTACCATAGCGAAAATAAATAAATATATATGTTTTTAAATTTTTGTAGGGTATTTCTAATTGCCTGTAGTTTCGCTTAAACTTTCAACGCACATTAATCAAACTGACTTGTGTTGATTCATTCAAGTTTTTTCTTTCTTAACAGTGGCTTTTGATTATGTACTATATTATTATTGCTTATTGTTTATTATCAAATGCGTTATGCATATAGATATTTTCTACACTCAAGCCGCAAGCTTATATTATTTAATCAAATTATATACATACATACTTTGTATGATGTCATACGTGTTTTAGTCAAAATCGTAAAAATATTGAAATTGCTGAAGGTTAGATCTCATTTTAAGTTTCTTGATTATATAAAGTTAGCTTTACCTGGCATAATGCTTAAAAATTGTTTTCTTGAAACAAGTATTTAATTTCCTTATTCAAGTATTTGGCACTTTTTTTTTTTAATTTTGCAAGTTCAGAAAGTTGTTAAAAATACGTTTATTTTAAACATTAAAGCTTGCTAGCACGTGACTGAAAAATGTTTTTAAATTAACTTTATCGATTGTTAATGGTTTTTTGCACAGTTGTGTGTTTTTGTATACCCTGAAAGCGTTTAAAGTAAAAAGGCTATAATGAAGTTATGCTAAAGTATGTGACAGGTGGATCGAAGCATATTCAACCACATATATATTCTTGATCAGTATCAACAGCCGATCATCATCAAGTGCCCGAGATTGCAAATTTGGATTATAAGTTCTTGTTTACCATAAGCAGATTCAGTTTATTTCTTTTTATCGATAACGTTTTGCAATTATCGAGACAAAGTCTGTCAGTCGAGCTCTCATGACTAGATCATTCTAAGATATTTTTTGAAAAAGCCATTTAAGATTAAATATTAGATATTTCATTTTCGAATTATATCTAATTAAAATGTTCAAATTTATTGAGATGAATATATTGCAGTCAAATAAGACTGGGTATTCAGGGTATTTCCTAATTGAGCTCTCACGATTCGAGCATTCTAATGGGGGATTTTTTAAAGAAAAGATTAGATTGTATTTTATATATGATATATTTCAATTGTTAATTAAATCTTGTTCGATGATAAGTTATAATGCGACTGTTAGATCATCAGGGTATCTTTTAGTCTAGCTAGTCTATTCTTGACTGGAGTCATCTTAGTTGTTAATTGCGGTGTTTTAATGATCTTATGGGATTTTAGTCAGTCTATTTACAGTCCATTATTTTTACGATTTATATCTTGTAAATAGCGCTTGATTTTGCCTTGAATTTTATTGCATTTTATGCTGGTCATCTCTCAACTGATTTGAGCCGTTGATTTGGCACAAGCAGCTAACGGTTATTTATTTCTAGCTCAGCTCAATTTTCTTTCACTCTGTGCCAGAGGCCATAAATTATGATCTGATAGTTATTAAGCTCAGCAGAAGAGGCTGAAGCTGAAGCTGTTGAAGCAAGCAGCCTTCAGCACTTGCTGTTAACTTAATGTTGCATCATTTCCTCCTTTATTCAACATGCCACACACAAAAAAAAAGAAAAAGAAAAACCAAACCCAACCCAACCCATGGTCATTTTGACATCCTCTGCTCTCCTCTGCGTTCTACGCAGCCCACACACATAATAGAAAGAAAAAAAACAGCGACGTGATCGTCAACATGTATAAATACAAATACAGATTAGAGTGGATGAATGGGTGGAAAGGCGCATTATATATATTATATATATATATATATATATATATATATATATATACAGTTTTGTTATTTGAAGCTGGCTAAAAACTATAAACTTGTTTCTTTTGGGCTCGTTATTTTCCCAGCATCGCTTTTCCAAGTCCGTTGTTTGGTCCACTCTTTTGTGTAATGTTGTCTAACGTTTTTTTTTCTTTTGCTTTTTTGAAATTTTTCTTATATACATATAAATCTGTTTTTTCACATTGCATTGTATGTTAATGTTTGAATTTTTGAAGTGATGTTGTATTTGTATTTGAAATTAGCAATTAACTGTTTGCCATTGTGTTTTTCAAATAGATATATTACTTTTTTGTTTTCTTTTCGGGTTGCATAAGTCATATGAAATAAAAATAGACCAACGATAAGTGTGACTATAAAGATAATATTTTTGTGTGTGTCATTAAAACATTAATAAGCCGCTAAATGCGCATTACGTTGACTGGCTGCAGGACAGTTTTGTGCGTGTGTTTGCCAACACTGGCTGTGTCAGTATGCTTTTGACATTCACACTCAAAATTACTTGCAGGCCTGTAGTTAAATAAAGTGCAAGAGTAGCGAGTGCAAATCTGGTGATTAACATATAAAACAAACAATGCGCTTGCCTCCAAAAACAACAGCAACAAAATGCCACACAATGCGCTAAAAAACAATCTACAACAACAACAAAATGCCAAGCTAACAACAACAATTACAACAACAACAAGTCCAGCTACAACAATGCTGCCCATCATCAATGAGCTGCCCGTGGAACCGGAAGACACTGATGATGATTACACACACCACTTTATCGCTGGCGAGGATGCGCTGCACTTGTTGAACAGCACCACGCACAGCATAGCGAACAGTGTGAGCAGCAGTTCCCTCAACTCCCTCATGTCCAACTGCAGCTCCAGTTCCACAGCGGACTCGCTCACCACCATCAGCCAGAAGCCGTCGAATGCCAGCAAACACTTTGAGAATACGTACAAACTGCTTGGTCAGCAGCTGGAGAACAATTGCCAGCGGACTGCAGAGAAACTGCAGCAATTGGATAAATCGGTCGATTCGAGTCTGGATAGCAGTTGCTGCTCCTCCATGATGTCGGCGATTGTCCATGGCACGGGACCGGCACCGACACGCCTCGAACTCGAACTGGAGGCCGTTGAGCGCATGCGCATCATTGTGCAGCAGTTGAAGGTGTCGTCCAGCGTGGAAACGACGGCATCGGCACCGCTACTGGCCCTCTTGCACGACTTTGCCGCCAAGGGGCAGCCAGAGCCCCAGTCAAATACGGCCACACCTGTGCCAAGCCCCATCACGGGCGCCATTGCGGCGGATGGACCCAATTTTGAGCTGCCCCCAGAGATGCTGGACAAGGCTAACTCGTGGGAGCTCATGTACTATGCTTCCAAGAATGTCGATGGCCGGAATTGTCTGAAAGTTGTGCGCAGTCTGTTGACCAACAAAGGTAAGCAACACACATTCTGCAACAAATAGTTATGGAAATGTGTTGAAATCAATCATTTATTGCCATTTATTTATTAACTGATTTTTGTATCATTTTGTGCAAAAAATAAACGCGCACAAAAATGTGTTGAAATCTTTAAAGCTGCAATTAAAGTTCATTAGGGTCATTGTCATTTATTTTTGAACTGATTTTTTCTACAAAAAAAATCGTTTATACTTTTCTTCACATGCTTGAATTTTTTAATAATGTACAGTGTTGGAAAACTTAGGTAAATGGGGTAAATAAAATGTATAAACTGATTTTTGTATCAAAAAAGCGTTTATCCGCTTGTTAATTTTGAATATTTTTATAATGATAAACTTCACAAACCAAATACATCCAATAAATATTTATAAAATAATTCTAATTTTTTTGGAAATAAAAATCATAAAAAAATGTTTCTCCTATTATAGCAAGAATCCTTTTTTTTTGAGAGGTTTTATTCCACCAAAAATATTTGAATATTTAAATAAATGAGTGTATTCAAAAACTCCACAAGACAATTACTTTAAATAATGCACATTTTACATTAAACAGATTTTTCTATATTTTATTGTGCAAATAAAACCGCATAAAAGTGGATAATTTTGATCTTCGTTGTATATAATATTTAAATAATCACTACGATAAGAATAAATGACTAATTTTTTTAATACTGCTGCAAATGCATTCCATAAAAAATTAGGCACACCTGAAAAAGAGAAAAGTTGTTGACTAAAATTCCAAATAGCCACCTAAAAATTAGTGCTTGGCGCATATCTAGGCGTACTTTCTAGAACAGTTTGCCCAAATCGCGTTGGTATTGAGAGCGCTGCAACAAATTTAACTTTTGCACTTTTATTTTGCTGATTCGTTAAACTATTTTGCCGTAAAATTAATGCACTTCACAAATTTGGAGTCAATTTTAAAAAATTAGAGAAGCTGCAACTAAATTTTAGCCGCGCTTTGACCTAATTTTTTTAAGCCATTTAATGTTTATTGCTCAACACTAAAAAGTGGTGGAAATTGAGCGTACTTCTTCAAGAATATTGAATTAAAAATATTAAAAGTAGTTACTATACTTAATAAGTTTGCAACAATTTCTAATGTTTATTAACTAAACAAATATTCTACATATTTCCATCAATATCACATTCTTTTTGCCGGTAAATATTTATTATAGTTTATAGGTTATAAATATATTTAAAAAGTCGAAAAACTGTGATTGCCTTTTTTACACAGTTGAGATCAAAATAATAGCACTAATACGTGCAAGTTGACATAAGCACTTTGACATGTAAATTGTTTTTTTTTTTGTATTTATTATTTACAATCAGATCAATATTTATGCGTATATATTGACGTAAAAGTGCTTATTATTTATCGTTCGTCTAACTGTGGGAGAATCGTATAGTCTTACTTATTGTCGATATTCTTGACTTTTTAATTTTAAAAAATTATCTCGACAAATATTTTTGACAATATTAAGATCTTTTGGTGCGCGAAATAGGACTTTGGATTGAAATAGTTTAATGTTGTTTTGTCCTTATAAAGCCTAATTAAATCACCATAACTTGATAAGCTTTTTTTGGAATGCTCTTAAATAGGCGGATAAGTTATTATTGTCATTCTACCCAATGAAAACAAACTACTTGAAGTAATGAAACTTCAGATACTTATAGGTAAACTAAAAGAGGTGTTAAAAAATCGAAGAGAAAATGGAAAGGGATTATACAAAAATTCAACATTTAAGATTTTATATTTTATCGAGCTGCAGACGTATTATGTTGACCACAGCTGTTTTGTTTGTTATGCCCCACTTGAAGTGAAGTGCAGCAAAACCCCCTTATCTTTCTCCACCACCATGCCCCCTCTCCCACCCCTTGACACGCTGCATTTGCTTGTGCAAAATTTAACATGGACTTGATAAGTTCTAATTTATCTTATCGATTCGATCGGTATTAAATTTACTCAACCAGACGATTATTGCTTTCTCAATAATTTGAAATTTGTTTTGTTGATTTGTTTGCTGTTCTTTTTGCTTTTCGCTATTTTCTTTGTTGTGGTCGACGTGTGAAACGGCACGACATCCATTTTTGCCATTGCTTTTACTTTTTTCGTTTTTTTTTCTTTAATTTTATTAATTGTTAAAATTTTGTAGACTTTGTATATGTTGTTGTTCGGCATTCATTAGATATCGCCGCTAAGTTTTGTTGATATTTGCACAAATCATTATGAATTATTGTTTGTATGGCATATGTATATTCTGTATATATATTCATATATATAAATATATACTATGCCAACTGCGTTTCACAGCTTTTGGCAAGTTACATTGAAAAAACTATTAAGGGCCCCCAAGTCACATGACATTTACACAGTGATAGGCGTTTATTCCTTATATTGCAGGGCTTGTAATGCATTTTGCTGCGTTTATCTTAGTTGTACTTTTTGACCTTATCGATGCCGTGACTTGCTGATTATTACGACTAATGTTCATTCAAGATATATTCGCAATAAAATGCGAAAAACCCTTTTTGTCTGGGAATCGGTTCTATTTCACGTCAAAAGTAAAAAAAGAGTCATTAAATGTGTAGCTTAATGATCGACTATAATTAAGAATATATTGCCCATGTCATTTAACTTGCTATAACTCGACTTTTTTTATTTAGAAAACAAAAAAAAAAATGCTGTCTTTTTTATGCAGCGGAAAAACTTAGTAAGTATGGGTTCTCAGGGCAGTGTAATTTGACAAGAAACTAATGATAATTGCATTTACACAGTTAAAGATTGAGCAAAAGAAAATAATATAAAAAAAGCACCTGATTAAACATGTTATTTCATTATAAAGTATTCGTAAAAACGCAGATTTTGACTAATCCCATAGTTTTATTTTGATTTGTTATTAAACAAATTGTTAGGAAATAAAAATATTAAAGTTCATCTGATTATAAGTAACAGTAAGATTAAGTAAGAATCGCAAGTCTGAACTAATTTCATATAATCGTTTTATTTTTATTTGGGCACAGGAATTTAGCAGATTAATTATTTATTTAATAGGTCAAACTGTCAAAGGAACAAGATCTAATAAAAATATAAAAGTTCAACTGATTACCATTAAAATTTACTCACAGAATATTCGACCGGACTGGGAGAATCGAAGACATAAACTAATTTTGTTCACAAGAATTTAGCAGAAATATTATATTTTTAACAGATCAAACTGTCAAAAGGCCAAAACGAACTTTAATCTCTCACATTCTGCAGTTGGTTTTCCGGAGCATTTTAAATCTCCCACGTACATTTAAACTTGAGTCAAAACTTCTACCTGGATTTTATTTGAAAGACCGCTTCTTGTGAAATTGGTTAGTCCCTATTGCCAGACATTTGAATACGCGGAAAAATACCCGCAAATATGTTCGGTCTTCCATCTTCCTGAACATGAATGGGATTTCGGTTTAGATTTAGGTACGCTCGTTCCGGTTTTTCTGCCCGCTATTATATGCATCGCGAAAAAGTAATAAAAATGTGAATACGATATGAAAAATGATATATGGCAGTTAAATAAACAATTAGAGCTTATTTACGTGCTTCGTTAGCATTAGTGTTATAATGCAGTCTCAGATATCTGAAGTAACAACTAAACTTCAGAGTGCCGCACATTGAATACTTTATACTCTGCTCTATAACAAAATAAACTTAGTTTGTTGACAGCGATATTTAGCGTATGGTAATATAATGTAATGTGATTGCATAGAACAAGTCTTAGATATATATAATGACATATGTACACTGAGACATCAGTCTGTTAGGGTATTGTGTGCGCTCAATTTCTGAATGCTGGCAATGCCGTTTAGTCTCTCACTTTCTGTTAAATGAGTACCAATTTAACAGAGCTGCTTCATAACAGAGCAATAACAAGCTCTCTCTTTTATATGTGGATGCCAACTTTGGTGGTGGATTCCACTACAGCAACAAAAACTGACAGCAAATAAAATTCACTCAGCGTTCGTCGTGTATCTGCTGCTAATCTGCAAATTACACAATTTCAGTGCCAATTGTAAATGTGAAATTTAACTCAAAATATATTGTCAAAATGTAAACGAGAATTTAAAACAACTATACTGCTATATATTTTCTAAATACAATACGTAAAAAAGCAATAGTGCGCTGATTCTCGATACCAAATTGCAAGCAAAAAATTATAAAAACCCTCCCGTCCAACAACAAAAACAACAGCAGCTACAACTAGTGGTGAGCTGTGTGTATTTTCGTGTGAGTCTGCAAGTGTGTGTGTGTGCGTGTGTGACTCTGACTACGTTGTTTTGCTCCGTCACGAGTTTGGAGCGCCGTTTGCTGCCCAGCTGACTCTTTTTATTTTGTGTTTTTACTTTAGAATTGAATTTTTAAATGTTAATGTCTCACAACCTTTGGACTGGCCACACAGCCTTGTGGCATTTGTTTTGATTATAAGCTTCTTTTGTTGTTGCTGCTACTGGCAATAATCAGTGAAGTGAAACGCTCGTCAAAATTATTTGTGCAGCCAAAATCAGTTTGGATATTTTCGACACGTGAGTTATGCCCATTTGTGCATTTGTACATTTATATGTCTATACATATGTAAATATGTGTGTATTTGTGGCTTGAATTTCCCGTCGAACCGGCAGCTACAAAAAAAAAAAAGAATGAAAAAACAAACATTTCTATTGCTCCTTTTCCTTTCACTACTCGCCTTTTACTTTTGCGCTGCTGCTGCTGCTGCAGTTGTAGCCTGCAGCTTGCTGCGCTGCTGCTGCTCTGTTGCGTCGACGCCAATCGCGGTGCTGCTGCTGAACTGCTGTTAATGTTAGTGTCAGTGTGTGTGTGTGCGTCGCGCTTGCAAGAGTGGCTTTGAAATTGAGATTGAGAGTTTTCATTTAAAGCAGAGCAGAGCAGCGTGGCTCGCTCATGGTTAAAAATATATCGGAAATACTTGTTTAGAAGTTCAAAGCTAGGTTTTTATGCTGGGTCTGTCGCAAAACCAGATCTTTATTGCGCACGCTCAGCACGTCAAAGTGGGTGGCAAATAATCGAGTAAAGGAAAGAGGAAAAGAGAGAGAGAGAGAGAGAGGACGCCAATGAGAGCGAAAACAGCAATAGTCGTTTCACACTTTTCAGTTGCTCTGCTGACTTCAGACAATTCGCATTAATTTAGCAATTAATTTAAGTTTTGCCGCCTATATATTTTTTGTTACAAATCATTTTTATACAAAGAGTAATGGCAAAACGTAATTATGTTGAAAAAATACAACTCATGTGACATGTGGAAAGAGAAAACATCAACCACACGCCAAAAGAAAAAGCTGCTAATTAAAAAATAACAACCACCAGAGAATAAGTGTTGCACACACCACCAAAATAATGCAAAACAATCCTAGTGCCTTGACAGCGAATTTTACAATGAAATTGTTTATTATATAATACGCTAGCAAATAAGATACTCAGAACACAAGCAGCAACTACACGCAAACAATTTTCAAATAAATGCGCAAAATGCGAAAAATGCAGCGTGACTAAGGCAAGAATCAGTAATAAAAGAAACAAATAAAATACTGTAAAACATGACGCACGTAAACAATGCAGAGGGAACATCAGAGGTGGAGAGAGAGAAGGAGATAGAGACAATGGAGAGAGAGACGGAGACGGCTGCTGCCGGCAGCAGCAGTCTGCATCGATTTTTAACCACTGAGAAGAGCAGCCGCAGCTCTCATCAAGTGGATGCTGTGGATTCCATTGATGCAGCAACAATAGAAATGGAGGAATGTGCATTTGCTGCATGCCAAACGAAAGCGACGGGCAGTTGGCATGACGACGACTTCTTCTGCATCATAGACAATGAACTTGAATACGAAGATGAACTCCAACTCTCAGCAGCAGCAGCAACAACAGCGGCGTCAACGGCAGCAGCGACGCCAGCGCAACAAGAATTCAGTCTGCTAGCAGCCTGTGGCTTAGCAGGAGAGCGCGAGCAGCAAAATGAGCAATTACTCATGGAAGGTATTCTTAGGGTATTTGCAATTACGTAATGATCGGGCAGGGTTGCCAAACTAAATGAAATGTGGATATTTATAGCCTGTGAATGGCGCTCCCTTTGCAGCCCGATAAACGATAGACTTCAAATCGATAGTTTAGAGTTGATCTTTATTTATGTGTATATATTTATTTTAAAGTTCTTTTCTTTTTTATTCTTCGCAGTTCTATGTGGTAACCGTGTTAGCCAGATGACTCGTGCCTACGATGACATTGAAGCCGTGACGCGTCTGCTCGAGGAGAAGGAGAAGGACTTGGAGCTAACGGTGCAAATTGGCAAGGAGCTGCTCACCCAAAATAATGCACTCGAGGCGCGTGTCAGTGATCTGGAAACAGATCTCAAATCCTCCAACGATGATCGCTCCCAGCTGCTGCACGAGTTGCACAAGAAGAATGAACTGATTTCGGTGCTAACCAACGATGCAGACGATGGCACCGATGGGGGTAAGTTAGCATCAGCCACACTCGGAAAAAAATCACCTAAATTTGTGTTAATCGCAAAGTGGACAATTTTTCTTGTTTTTAGAAACAATTGATAAATATTAAGAATACTTTTTAGTCTTCAGAAATGCTGTTTCGAAATTATGGCGATTTTTACTATTTCTTAGAAATATTTTCAATTATTAAGAAAAACATTTCATAAAAGTAGAAATTTGTAGTAGAAATACTATCTGAAATGCAGTATTGCCTTATAGGCATTATTACATATAGAAAACAGCATCCTGGAAATTAGACATATTTTTTTCTAAATTTTAGAAAAATCCACCCTTAAATTTTGAAATGTTTTTTCGAAAGCCAGAAGCATAAATGTTAGAAATTTACACTTTTTGAATGATGTAGTGATTTACTAAAATTTTGTGAGATTTTGAAAGTATATTAACGAACTATAGCCGAATAATAATGATACTCTTCTCTTAACAATTAGATACGCCAACGATGTCCAAGTCGATAACGCTGGATCTGCTGCAGAAGAAGGTCAACTCTCTGCTGGATGAGAACAAATCGCTGAAGTGCGAGGCCACCCAACTGGCCCACCAGACCGATGAGGTGGAGGAGCACGAACGGCGACTGATGGCGGACATCAGTGCACAGCTGAACGTTGCCAATTCACAGTATGACAACATCAGTCTGGAGCTGGAGCGACAACGGGAAGAGAATCGACTGCAGCACGAACAGATTATCAGTTTGACGGCTCGTCTGGCGGAGGCTGAGATGCGATTGCATCAGTTGACGCAGGACAACGATGAGCATTTGTCGCTGCTGCACGTGACCAAGGAGAATCAGAATGCACTCGCCCTCGAGCTGGTTGAGTTCAAGCAGCGCTACGAGGAGGTGCTCGCCTTGCTTCACTCTGCTCAGGATCAGCTGAAGCAGCAGAGGAAACGCACACAGCCCCAGGCACGCAGCTCCTTCCTCGGCGGTCTGGGCACAAATGGTGCAGCGGCTTGTGTAGCCATCGAATCGTTGCAATCGGAGTTGATGGAGTCATCGCTGTACTCGGAGAACAGCCTCGACTCGGGCATTTCGGGTGATAGCCAACGCTGTGCGGATCGCATTGGACGCATGTTGTCCCATCTACCGCAGCTGCCGGGTGGTGGCAACATGATGGCAGCCAGTAGCATCTATGGTCCGCCGCCATATAAGCGTGCCTTTGACACGGTTCGCTGTGCCACCAAGGGTGGCAACTATATGGACAGTGGCAATGTGTCGATGACCCAACTGGGCGCCATGTCCATGAGCAGTGCCTCCGGTCCGCGCATGGCCTCGATGGCGTATCCAGCTGGATCGTATTATCGCGGCGCCAGTGGCGGCAGCAGCCAATCCCTCGGCCTCAAGACGCTATCGAACGAGAGTCTGAACTCGGCGCAATCGGACGACGTTTATCCCGCACAACCATCGGGCGTGCCTGGCGCACCAGGTGCCAAGGAACTGGAGGCGGCACTCAAGCGATTGACGCCCGCCGAGGTCTTGGCCCGTCGTGCCATGCTCTCGTATGCGCCAATCGGCACCTACAACTACGACGAGCCTCAGCAGCAGCAAACGCGTGGCTGCGGATTAGGTGCGGCAGGTGGCATGGGTTTGCCGATGGGCGTGCGTACGCCGGACAGCATTATGTCGGTAGGTTCAATGGGCTCCTCGGGTCTGGCAGCGACGACGACGCACCAGTGGCGTCTGCCAGAGAAATTGCAGATCGTGAAACCCATGGAGGGATCACAGACACTGCACCATTGGTCGCGTCTCGCGACGCCAACGCTCAGCGGCCTGCTCGAGGAGCGACCAGGTGTGACAATACGTGGTGGACGTGGCCTCGACGATCTGGGCATGCAGGTGTACACGCTGTCCGACGTCGAGGAGGATGTCAGCGAGGAACTTGGTCTGGGCAAACAATTCGAAGCGCCCGGCTGCACCTACACCTACACGAACAGCATGGTCATGCATCCCGACGATGGGTTCGTCAACGATCTGTCCTTCCTCTCCCAATCGCAGATGTCCTCGCGCATGGCCTCCACATCGACATCAAGACAGCCAAGGTACGTCTGAAATATTATTTATATTTTCAATAAGTTAAAGAGATTAATTATGTTTATAATAATGAATGAATTAAATTTATTAAATATTTATATTTGTAATTGTAAATTTATGAATTATGTAGTTATATTTATAATTAGAAATTAATTAAATTTATTTATATAATATATTTGTGTTGTAATTATACAAATTTCTAAATATATTTATAATTAAGTGATTAGAGATATATATTTATGTTTATAATTATAAGTAAAATAAATATATATTGTATTTATATATTTATAATTATAAATCAATTAAATATGTATCATACTTGTATGTTTATAATTATGGATTATTAAATTTATATTATATATTTATATATTTAATTGTATATATATATTTTTATTATTAAATATATTATGTATATTTTGTATATATTATATATTGCATTTATATTTATAATTATAAATCAATTAAATATTTATTACGTATTTATTATGGATTATAAATTAATTAATTAGATAAGATATATAGTTATTAATTATTATGAAATAATTAAATATATTTAGTATTTATATTTATAATAACATTGTATTTATATCATATCAATTAATATCAATCCTAACCTTCTTTCCACAGTTGTCCCGCGACGCCACGCGCTGGAATGTCTCGCAAGAACTCCTGCTCGACGTTCTCGGTGAATCTTGGACTCGCTGGTATGCTGAATGAGCGCGGCATCAAGGCGGTTACGCCCAGTGCCCTGAACACGCCCGCCGGTCCCAACTATTCGCCGACGGTGACGCCCTGCAACAGTCCCGAGGGTTCTCCGCCACGAGGCCAATCCCCCGAGCCACTGTTCGGTCTGCTCTCATCGGGCGCCGATTTGATACGGCGCAAATTGGTTGGGCCAAGTGATCAGCAGTTGCAGCGGACGCTGACCAAGCAGCAGCATCAGCAGAAGGTAATGCTGTCACAGCTGGAGCGACGAGCGCTGCGCTCGCTCAACCTGATCGAGAAGGTGGAGAGCATCGGACTGGAGAACATAATCAGTGCACAGCGTGGCCGGGGCGCCGGCATCGCCAATCGGAGCAGTTCACCTCTGTCCCAGCTGACCAGCTGTGGCTCCTCATCCGGCGACAGTCTGCAGAGCTTGCACACGAGCAGCAATAGCATTGTGGATGACATTCACTTTGATCGCGCACAAATCAAGGGCGTACTCCATCGTGGCCTCAAATCCCCAGCTCCAACAGTGCTGGGTGGAAAGGGAGGAGAAGGAGGCGTCGCTGCTGCTGCAGTCAGCAACAGCAGTGCAACAAGCAGCGCGTACAACAGCGAGGATAGCGATGATCAGGGCATTGTGCTCCAACTGAAGTCGAAGACGACATCGAAAGTGGTGTCCAAGTCGCCAGCCGGAGCGACTGGAGTCAGTGGCTCGACCTCCTCCTCAGCTGCAGCTGGTGCAAGTGCGAGTGAAACGCGCTTGAAGCAAATGCAGCGACAAAAGTCGCGACGCAATTTAAAGAATGGCCTCGCCGCACAACGACCCGATCTGGGCACTATTGCTGGTGCTGGTAGCGGGGGATTAGGTGGACGTGTGCGTCCCGATCTGGGCAAGGTGGCGACGGACATCAGCAGCAGCAGCAGGAGCAGCTCAACAGCTGTCGGCAAGATGAGCAGCGATAATGATTCAAAGGCGGCAGCGCCGAGCATTACGCAGAGTTTTGTGGGTTCCGTTAGTTCCTTGTTGTTTGGCCGCAAGGGCGGCTGGCTGTAGGCGTAACACACAAACACACACACAACACATACACCCACACACCCACACAAACCTAGGCGAGAGAACTAGATAAAGATTAGCGCGCGCCGCACTCTGATTTCATTGAAGCAAAGAAAGCAACGCAAAGCAAAGCAAAGCCGCCAGCAAACAAATCAGCCTTAAGCGATATACTATTTTTTATTTAGTTCTACATTATATATACTTATATATATATATATAAATATATATGTATTATATATATCATATACACGCTGGAGCAAGTAAAGAAAAGGGGTATTCTTTTGTTAGTCACCGCCTCGCTGCCGTCGCCAATTTGCAACACTTGTTTGTTTCAACGACGATGTTATGCAACACTGGCCCGCCCGCCTGACTTAGTGTTTGTAGCTGTGATTTGTAAATACTTGTAGTAAAATGTTTAAATTTAGTAGTTATTATTAATGAAATATTCACTTGGTTTTTTTGCTTTTGCAACGGCGGCCAATTAGGCCAACAGAACAGTTGTTGTGACGACAAAAAGAAACAGTTCAAAGGCAGCAGCAGCAGCAGCAGCTATTTTATTTTTATTTACTCAAACAATGTACTATTATAATTATTTTTGCCAATTCTGTATTTATTTCCATATATACGTGTGTTTACTTAAACGAAGCGTAGAGTAATTAATTAATTTTGATTTTTACTTCATTTCAAGGAGGTGCGAAATGTATATAAGATAGTTCAACTGAATTGAATGGTGGATTTGCAAAAGGGAACATATATTTTTTTACACATTGTATATATCGTTTAGGTTTTTGCTTTCCACACACTCTTTATACCTACGTACGTATATATATCACAAAGTTGAGGAAACTTTCAACTGCTTGCATTATATATTCTAAAACGCTTTTGTGTTCTTTTTTTCGGTGCTCAGCCATACAAATAGGAGGGATTACTATATCCGAAAATAAACCATTTGTTTCTAGTCTCTACTTACTCGGCTCGGCACTCGTTTGGCTATGCGGCCCCTATTTTGTTCAATGCATAGCTCCTAAATAGAGTGCACTGAACCAAATTTAATAAACATTTACTTAGAAGCAATGCTAGTTTTTATTTTATTTCGACAAAAACAAAAATCCAACTATCCCATTTACGTTGGCTGTTAGTTATCGGCGCTGTTAACTAACAGAACAGAGTTCGCAACACATGTTACCAAATCACCGTTGGCTAACAGCGTCTGCCTTCTGTCAACGTGCTTCTCAAACGAAACGTGCGCACTTAAAAAAGGCAAAAAGAAAAGAAAAAAAACGAACAATACATTTGAAATATATTTTGCATTATTAGACATTTTTGACTTTGAAGACACATACATGTATCACTATCGAAATGAATATTATAAAATGAAAAGCAACATATATTGACGAAATTGTACACGCTTTGAGAATTTAGGTTTACAGTAATAAGTAATAAGTAATTATGAACACAAAAAACAGAAAAAAAAAACAAAAACTGGCATCAGTGCTAATCGAGTGTGTGCCCACAACAAATGTAAAAGTTATTAGTTGTAATTATTATCAATACATATATTTATTTACATATGCAACAAATAAAGAGAATATCGTTAAATTCTAATTGATTTCGTAATTTTCAATTTGGCAAAAGCTTACAAAACGGCAAGGAGTACTTTGAAGAAGTCTCCACAATTGTTACTCATAGATACAAAATAATGAGCGAAATCTGCGCTGGTTCCCAGTACAAGAGTTAAGTACTCTCCGACTGCCAAGAGCGAGCCTTATCAATGGTGTGGGCGTGGGCAATAATTTGGAGACTTGTCATGGTCAGGAATTATTTATTAAGCGACGGGCTTAAGGAGAGGATTTAGTCACTGTGCGTTGGCTGTGCTGATCGTTTATGTTCGCGGCGATTGTTTCCTTTTTCTAAAAATCGTTGGCAACACTAAATGAATATTTCGTAATTGGGAATTTAATACAAATTTGTTTAATTTTTTATATATAGTTTTTATTTCATTGTAATGACTAACATTTTAAAAAATTACAATTCAATATTGGATAAATTAATTGTAAGCATTTAATTGTTGAATTTCTGCTTTATCCTCACTATAATTTGTTAAATTTGTTATATAAGGTTTGTTTCATTTTGTTTCATGTTCATTTTCTCAATTTTCTTCAGTGTTTTTGTTTTGTTTGTTCCTATGTTTATACATATATATGTATTTATGTATATATATATATATATATATATATATATATATATATATATATTTGCTGTTTTGTGTTGTATTTGTATTGCAACTCCTGCATATATATTTAATTTAAATGTATGTAGTCATTAATGTAAAAATTTATATGCACTGTAGTTATTGAATAATGTATATATTGTATATGCTTTAATTATAATAATAATTAGATTTATATAAATAGTTATCCAGCTGAGCTTAGTATTTTACAGAGAAATAAGGAAAAACGTATTTATAGGAGCATTACCATTATGCCATCATTTAGAACATAAAATAAAGTTGGCAATATAAAATCCAAATAGTTCACAGCAGCAGTAAGCGATGGTAAAAAATAACATTAAATCGGTAATTGGTAATCGGCAATCGGCTTAAGATAGTTGCTAGATGTGTTTTTCTTTTGTTTTGTGTTTTATGCATTATTGCTGCTTCCACTCTCCCTCTCTCTCTTTCTCTAACGATCAATCGGTGAATTAAAGGATGGGGTGCAGCTAATAGAAAAAACTAAACATGCGTTTTAAGTACATTTTACGTTGCTTTACAGCGTTTAGTTATGTAAGAAGATTCTGCACGATCTCTCTCTCTCTCTCTCTCTCTCTCTCACTCTGTCCGAATGCATAAGTTAAGCTTCTTACAACTCTTATAACATTTACCAACACTGAGTTTAATATGTTATTTTACTTATTGTTTTTTGTGTTTGTTTCTCAATTTCTTGTTAATTTTTCTTTTGGCTATATACTTCTTGACAGTTTGTTCGGGTAGATAATCTACTATTATTATTATTACTGTTATGCCCTATGCTACAACCATTTTATGGGGTATGCGTGGGGCGGAAGGTTTTTTTTTTTAAATAAAATGTGAATTGGCTTCTTAATTGTTTTTTGGAAAATACAAATGAAATAAATTACATTAATTAATACATACAATAAATACAATTGATGCCAAATACGATACGACTGTGAGAATTTTGGTATAAATAATAACTGGGCTACGATTTTGTTTTCTCAACTATAGCTTTTCTTTCAAGTGTTAATAGCAATTGTACAGTTTGTTTTAGTTTTATAGTTTTACAGTTTTGTTTGCTTTGCGTGTTTGGTTGTTTTTTGTAGCTTTTTTTGTTTTTTTTTTTTTTTGTTGAAAAAATGAACACTTTTTATCTGGTGGGAATATACATATGGTTTTGGAAATCTATTGCACAGAACATGAATTTTTGTGTAGACTTTTGTGCTTTAGCCGCGCCTTCGGCTTGTATTTCTCCAAAAATGACAGCTGCTTGGCATTGATGGCGCCGCGTCGTTTACTAAATGAACAAATAGAAGAACAAAATGCAGATGAGTATAAGAGAGATTGCTGTGTATAAACCACTAAGCATACAAAATACAAATCGACTAAAAACCAGCTGCATAAAAAAACTATATACTCGCTCAGCTGGACTTCGTGGGGTGAGAGCGACTGAGGCGACCCGAATGCAAAGCGTCGACAATTTTATATGGTTCGTGTGCCGAGCTTCGTTTCCAGTGGCAGAGAGAGCCGATCACTTTACGATAATGCTTCTTATAATTCTGTTAACGCGCTGTTAAGCTATGTGGATTTTGTGAACAGTTGTTCGGGACGGTGTCAACATAATCAATTTGATATATTTTGAAACACCATAAAACCAAAAAAAAAAAACGCGGCAAGTGCATCGAAATGAAATTAATAAAATATGAGAGAAAAATTGTTTGAATCGTCAAGTAACGGCTGCAGATGCGAGAGAATTAGTTAAATCTTTTTTTGGCTCTCAGCAGACCTTTTGTATTTTCTAACTTGTGATCACTTTGTGATTGCAGATTGCATTTTATTGCTTAATAACACCTATTTGTGGTGGTTCTGATCTGTTCTGATTTGTACTCACTCTCTAATCATTTCTACAGCCGCTTCATATTTCAAGCCTAATTCGATGAGTGCAAGTGCAACCAAAACGGGGGCACGTCCCAAGCCAGCGACACAGTGTACGGCAACGCAAGCCTCCGGATTCTGTTGATATCTGCGACAAAAGACAGAAAAGAGAATATAAAATACATAATACATATAATAAGTAGATGGATATGTAGATATCGAGAGACATATACAGATATAGAGTAAATTGAATACTACTTGTGAATATTTGTTGTACTTAGTAGGCGGGTTTTTTGGGTAGGTAGGTTTACAAAGCATTTTTGTTTTTTTTTTTTGGAATTGGTTTTGGTTTTTGGTTTTTCTGTTGTCTACGCTTACCGACAAGTTTCATAATCAAGAAATGCAGTATTATTAAAAATAGCAGCTGCCTCGCTTGTTAGGGGCATTGTATCTGTATCTGTTGTTGTTAATGTTGTTGTTGTTGCTGCGGCCGAGAGACTGGCTCGGGTTGTGGCTGCCGCTGCGGCTGCTGTCATTGAAGCCGTTTTTGGTATGTGTCTGAGCGAGAAACGCTTGTGTTTGTTGTTGCTGTTGTTGTTGTAGTAGGATAGTGTGGCGCTTGTGGACTTTCTAAAACTAGCCAGCGTTTATAATTGTTGTTGTTGTTGTTGCACACACAAACGAAGAAACGAAGAGAGGAAGGAAGTAGGTATAAAAAACACACTCATCCGAAATAACAACCAAGTTTTTCTTCAGTGAGGCGAAAAAAAATTACAAAAGAAAACTAGGCGAGATCTAGTCAAAAAAAATAAAATTAAATATGGAAAGGGTATAAAATGGAGTGTGTGTGTGGGTTTATATACAGCAAACTAAATACATATATATATATATGGAGTATATACAACGGGAAAACTGATAAGTACAAATTTAGCAAAAAGCTCAAGTGTGGAGCACTAAGGATTGTGATGAGCATAGAATTTCAATGTATCTGTTATATTTTATGGTCAGGTTTGAAACGTGTTTGAGGCGCAGCACTTCGAATGTTTGTTAGCAGCTTGGGGTAAGGATTGGTGTTGTTTTTTCGGCATTATGTTCGATCTCATTTTGTCTGTGTGCAAAGCAACAAATAATACTGAATAAATTGATCAAAATCAACTTTGGTATCGCTTATAGATGAATAAAAACTTGACATTTGTTTAAATTTGAATTTTAACCATTTGTTGCCATTATCTAAGCGAATCATTTTGTGTTACTGATATTTATTAACTATCTGTGCAACTGCGGCTGACATAGACCACATCAATAATAAAGTGTCAAGGTTCCAAAAACGGATTGTATACAACTTTAAAAATATTCCAGGAAAAGAGAGAACTGGCATTTAACTAATTTTCAAATCAAAAATTTAAGAAAACCCATTAATATGAAATAAATTTGTTTTCTTGGACCTTAATAACATTTTTACAGTTAATCAATAATATGTCTGGCTGTATTGTGTATCCATTGGTAGACTATATCCTTACAATTGTGTATTTTATTATTAACAAATCGATTTGTAGCGATATTCTCGAAGTTATCGATAAAAGCTTGATCTCGAATCTTTTCGATATTTATTTACTCATTAAGTTCAATCTGCCAATATAAACGATTTTTATTAACAGTATAAAAGGAAACTCATTCTTCTGCACAGTCTGGCAACGCTGAGGGATCGCTGCTAACGTTCGCTAACTGCCTTCTTTTATATTTCTTTTTATATTTCTTTATTTATCCCAACAAATTAGATATGCTTTTCTCAACTGCAACTGCTGATCATTCAGTTAAACTTCCTAAATTTATATATACATATATACAAATTTCTATAACAAATAAATTATTCAGTTAGATAGCTTTCACAAATTTGTCAGTAAATCAAAAACTGTAGTAAACAGTTTGCGAAATGAAACAAAATATAGATATATAAATATGACTTTGATTGAGTGAATTTGGGAGTGTTTAAAGTAGTAAAGGCATATCGAGAGTTGGAGCTAGGGTATATGTTACTTACTTATCCTTGAGAACCTCAAACCACTCGTCAACGACCTGTTGCGGAGGAAAGGTGCCGTCGTCGAAGGCCAGATCCTTGACCGTTATGCCCTGAGCCTCCAGCTCATCCGTATTGTAGCTGGGCTCGCAGACACGCACCACAGTGTTAACATTGTTCTTTTTAAGCTCCTATGAATACATAATACAATTGTTAATTCGGGACAATTGGAAGATCTCATTTGAGAGCGCAGCACTCACCATTATATAGTGGTTAATTGTTATGTCTGATGGCCGATCGGTGATTAGGAACTTCATGCCCTTATACTCGATAAGGGCTGGAGCTGGGCGCAAATCTTTTTGACGCATTTTGTTGCTTAGCTTAATATTATTATTATTAACTTTACAAATCAGTTAAAACGTACGTTGTAACTTGTATAATTGCTAAATGGATGAATTTCTTTTACAATATTTATATTTATCTTCAGTTTTTTGTTTTGTTTTTTTTTTTTTTACAAAATTGATTTGATTTGACTTTTGGGAAGTTACTCGATTTTATTTTTAGTCGAAAAATTCAGCGTTTGTGGTTTAGATGTAGAATTTTCTCTTTTGTTTTTAAAAAATGTAAAAAAATATATATAAATATAATTAGATGTTTTGTAGGCTTAAAATGTCTACACCAAAACACACTCACACAGAACTAATCAATGCTATTTAAGTATAAACAAATAAATTTCAATAATTAAGTACAATTTTGTTGTTGGGTATTTTTCCCTCCTAATTCTTATCACACGAAATTTGCGAATTTTCTGCGTCTTCTTAGCCCCAAAGAAGTAGAAGACCGTCGCCTATTTAAAAAAAAAAATCCCTGTTACGCGAATCTATCAAATTTTAATTATTTCGAGTGCAGTTGTTGTTTCTCCTCTCCTCTCCTCTCCTCCTCTCCTACAATTTGCTGCTTCTGATGTTTTTCAACACTGTTTCGTTGTTGCTTCCAATACGTTGAATGTATTCCTTTCGTGATATGAACTCCGTTTATCCAGACCTTTCTCTTTTTTTGCTTTAGCTCCTGACTCCTCTCCACTCTCCTCTATGTGCTTTCTCTCCTTCTTTTTCTTCTTCTGTCCACTTTTCGAATCTGATTAGAGTCCTGCCTCGACTTCCGGAGAGCTGACAGCTTTTTCTCAGGCTATGCTAGGCCTTTTTCACGGTTTGATTACCTGTAAAAATGGAAAATGATTAATGCATGACATTAGCATCAATAACAACAAATGATGATAAATATATATCGATTTATATATACCTGTTTAGTTTGTATATCGAGAAACTATCGTCTTCCGTTGGCAAGGTTATTTAAAAAACATATTGCCAACGGTATCTTCTTCCTTTTCCATTCTATTCTACTCTAGCACTCAACAATTCAATTCGATCTGTTTAATTAAGCACAATTGATTCAACATTTAAAAAGACTTTATGGCTACGACCAATTTGGTCACTTAGTAGCCAAATTTATTTGTTCACCCTATTTATTTCCATTAGGCACAGAGAGTGGAAAAATAACATTTCTCTGCATTACACGCAATGAAAGGTGACATTTGATGTTCTACCAACAATCGACACGACCCTTTAATAGTTTTCATTTAATTAGCTCACCGAAAACAGGCTTGACTGGGAAATACCCTAAGCACTGCTGTTAAATATGCTGAAACTTTAAAAACTATTTGTCAATTTTAAGCAGCTAGTTTTGCAAGTGTTTCTTATGCAAACTTTATGAAATTTCTAAAGTATACTCGCCCGATAAGTAAGATATATCTATTTTGCTATCAGTAATCGGTGCTTATAGACAGTGTGGACAGTCATTACAAGTTATCCATAAAAAGAACTGACTATATATGACTCTTACATATTCATTAATGCTGATTTGATTCTTCTGTTTATTTATTATACCCATTTCCAAATGGTTGGAGAGGAGGCGGGTATACCAAAGGTGAACACAGTTCATTATGGGCCAACAATGACCTTTGACCACAACTACCCAAAAAGTTATCCGCACGTGTTACACATTCAGTTGGAAATATATGGTAATTTATATATACAGCCTTGACTTGTGTAACTTTTGGCACTCGATTTAATTGCCGTTGTTTGGTTTCTTTATTTTTTTGGTTGATTTGTTGTTTTTGGCTTACTTTTTATTTGTGCTGTGCCTGGCAGTATTCTGCACTGTCTAGATGAAACTCCATAGATGTGGGAACAGGTCTAACCAACTGAAAGCAGAATTTGAGAAAGATACATTTATTAATTAAGTACAACAATTAACATGCCAAATATTAAACAACTCTCTCCCTCTCGCTCTCTCTCTCTCTTGAGACAAATAATTATGTAAATGATAACATATTATTTAGGCAAAGGTTCAAAATATATTTCTATATATATATATATATATATATATATTCCCAAGACAAAAGAATATTTTCATAATTCTCTGTTCTATTCAGAAGAAAAACATATATCATGTCTTCAAATATAGATACAACAGAATATTATTCTACATTGTATATAGAAAAAAACAGCAACACATATTCTTCAGTTACGTATATATGTATATGTATGTGTGTATGCGTGTGTATGTGTCTGTCTAATATATGGATGATATCTTGAGCAAATATTTGGTTCTGTTTGAAGGTGTTGGGCTTGTCGGTATTCGACTCTTAAATAAAGCGACACAAACAATTCAATTCTGTTGAATTTCTATTCTTTATTTATTGTTGTTGTTGTTGTTTTCGTTTTTGGCATAATGTTGATAATTAAATGGAGGGTGCTGTACACAAAAAAACAGTATAAATTTATTGCTAGCAACTTTTAGCATTTAGCTGTAAACGTTTAACAAATTAACAAGCGTTTGGAAATTGTATGTATTTTTATTTTTTTTTACACATATGTTTGTTGTACTCAGCAGAGTCAGTCGGGTATGAATAAATGCATATATTTATTTCTGTGAATTGGTTTAGTCACTCTTTTGTTGGATCTTTAGCATGAAGGCAAACTTTCACTTTTTTATAGCTCGATCAGAGAATCACGAGAGAATGCTAATGATGATATCAGCTGTTTTGCTTGACGATTTCCTCGGGTTTTTACTTGACTTATGCAATGAACTTGATTTTGTTTTACGTCTTTGCAATATCGAGAAACACACACAGTGAAACACAAATATACATGTAT